>QPKB01000009.1:23786877-24197054 GCA_003546025.1 Camphora micrantha
CTGGATTGGCGATGAAGCTGATTGAATGTGAATCTTGTCTTTGCTCTATGGCAAGATGTGCATAGATCTTTGCATATTCCTTCGAGATCAGGGCATAAGAGCCAGATCTTCTTCTTCATTACCTTGTAGTTCCATCCTGATCGGGCTTACTATGGAGCATCGGCAGGTGCTGTGTCCAACAGCAATTTTCCTGAACAACCTCTTGGTCTCCTTCATCATCAGACCAAGATCCCTGTGGTTGTAAGGGTTATACCAGATCACCGACATGAGGTGGGATTCGGGATCCATTCCTCGTCGGAGAGGTATTCTCCTGTTTCGAGGATTCCTCCCATTCATCGGTGTCACTGGCGGTGTCACTGGACTCGTACCATCTATGGGGAATCCAATTACTGAATTGCAAGAGTATGATGCCCCCTGCATGTCTTCAATTTTGAGTAGTGATGGCATGAAATCACCAAGGGTGAATTTCCTTGCTGGCCTCGAAGTCTCGGAAGGAGACTTTTCTGCTGCCCCCAGTGAAGGGGTAGGGGAAGTTTCTGTCTTTTCAGGAACTTCTTGTTTTGGTTGAGCTTTCTCCTGCTGTTTAAGCTTGCGGAGTTGTCTCCTGGCTTGCCTTCACTGTTGAGCGGTCGGCTTTGTTTTGACGATCTCCAGTTTTCATCTTCCAGGAGATCGGGATGTACCCATATGGGCTGTCCATCTGGTGTTGGGCACGGGACTAGCTCTTGGGATGTTTGAGCCATTTTTATCACCTTGAAGGAAGTAGTGACCTTCTTCTTTGGTGACTTTTGTGTTTGTCCATATGACACCATGTTGACGGAGGCAGACCCATAGTTTTTGTCAAAGGTGATGACTCCGTTTTTTCCACATCTCGTTGATCTTTTCTCTCACAACGAAGCATTGGTTGAGAGGATGCGAGATCATCTGGTGGTATGGACAGTACCGGGGATCGTTGGTTTTGCCAACATCTCCTGGTCTTTTGGGTTCAGGCAGGGTGAGCTTCCCGTTTGCCAGGAGAGCCTCGAAGATTTCTTCGACATCTTCATCGAACGGGTATTTCTTTTCTACTCGTTCTTTGAAGGCATCAGAGAGTTCAGGTTTCTTACCTGCACCTTTGTTTTCAGCTTTCTTTGGTGGCTGCGGAGCAGACTTTGTTTGCACATTGAGAACCTCCTTTTTCTTTTGCTTCGAGGTTGCAATGGCGGTCGGTTCCTTCTTTGATGATTTCTGACTGCTGAGGTCTTTGATCACCGTCTCAGCCTCCATTGATGCTTCTAGGAGTTCTCCCAGATTCTTTGATTTATTGCCGATAATCATGGAGCGTATCTTTGCTCTCATGTTGTTACGGCAGATGTCGACCAGCGACGCTTATGGCAGCACATCTGAACATTTGTACGCCATTGCCTTCCACTTGTGAATGTAGTCGTATGTCGACTCATTCTCTCCCTGTTTTAGGCTGCAGAGTTGAGCCATAGTCACAGGATGATCCTCACCTTTGAAGTGAGTTAGGAAGCGTGTCTCCATCATGGCCCAATTTTGGATAGAGTCCTCCTGAAGAGTGGAGTACCAATCAAAGGCCGTACCTTTTAGGGTACTTGCGAAGAGACGGATCTTGAGGGCGTCTTGATCCGCAATGGCTCCCGTCAGGATCTTGAAATGGATGACATGTTGTCTGGCCGAGCCCTTCCCCGTATATGTTTGGAGAGTGGGCTATTTGAATTTGGTAGGAAACGGTACCGAGTCCATCCATAGGGGATTGGTGGCTTGATTCCATTTTCCTTTAGTGAATCCTCTTCCTTTGCTTTGGCGAGGATATCGTCAACGTCCTTTTTGGTAAGGGCGCGTGACTCATTCACCTCCTCTTCGTGGTGACTTGGAGGAGCTTCATTATGCAGTGGACGTTGGAGGGTAAGAAGTAAGTTCTCCATGAGAGCTTCTATCCTCTGCTGTCCCTGCTCCAGCTGCTGGATACGTGCGGCTACGTCATCTTGCGGCGGAGGCTGCTCAGTATTTGTGACTAAGACGTTCATCTTTCGAGAGTCAAATGAGGATATCGTCTTGGTGACTGAGCTGGAGCTCATTCTTTTGGATGAAGAGCTCGAAGAGTGATTGCTCCGGTGTCCTTGACTTGAAGGAATGGGAGAATCTTCTCTATGTCTTTGCGCCCGGGAGACGCTGCGAGTCACTGGTCGCTTGACATGGATTTTTGTTGCTGACTTCTGGCGCCTTTTGGTTTTGCCAACCATATGGACAGTAGCAACTTGGTTGGGTGCTTCTTTTTCGACCCATGTTTGAGAGACCTGGAGCGTGGAGTGCTGGGCTCTTTGCTTCTCTAGTCTCTTTTGCCGATACGCTGCGCGGCGACGCATACGACGAGCGATTTGAGCTTCAGTTAGCTCGGGCTGTGCTCTAGCCACGAAGGAGGTGGTCCCTCGCGCGCAGCAGCCGAGCTTGTCTTCTTTGTAATTTGGCAAAGACAGGATCTGGATGCGGTCCTTAGCCTGTCGCAGCGAAGCTTTAAATTTGGCGAGCTCGGCCCCTGTTGAGATGAAGGGCCGAGTTGCAGGAATACAGACCTTGACAGATTCTTGCTGAGGCCTGATGATGCACGACTTGATCTTGGGCTTATAGGAATAAGCCTGCTCGTGCTGGGTAGATTTTGTTTGGTGGAGGGCTGGTTTCTCCTCTTTCGTGTACGAGAGAGGGTAGAACCGGTTCTCCTTGAGCGGGGCCAGGTATGCTGGCCTTGCAGATCTTTGGGACCTTCTTTGTTTTGGAGAAGGTCTTGGAGACCAAGTCTTGAGGTAGACCTGGTTTCTTGCAGGCTAAGGTTTCGCGGAGTTGTCGCGAGCTTCAGTCTTCTTGGCAGTTGCCTTTGGTGTCACGGTAGTGACGCGTCCAAGGGCGGTTCTCTGCTTCTTGGCAGGAGTTGTTTCTTCTGCGGGCAGTGGGAAAGGTCCCAGCGACCCGAAGACGATGGACCGGGGAGAGGAGGTCGACCCGGTGTCTTGTGCGTTACCGAAGGAAGTGACACTTCGGCTGCTGGCAAGGCGCTTAGGAGCGCTTTTGTTTCGCTTCTCTTGAAGCATCAGCTAGTACTTGTTCTCGTCGAAGGTGATTGTCAGCGAAGCTGCCATGTTAGTTTTTGAAAAACCTTTCTGAAACAAGACCGGATCCATTAGTAATCACAAGAATGTGGTGATCATAAATGGAAATAAACTATGGTTTTTTCTTTTCAATTTGCTCAAGGGGACAAGGCCCGGCCCAAGCAAGATGAAGAAGGCAAAAAGCCATAGAGTATACAATTGTTCTAAACGCAAGTATGAAAGGCTCAGAGTGAGCGTTCCAGTGACTGCTAGAAGCAATTGTGAACCTTAATTCAGATTACCGAGGAGCAAGGCTCACTCGAGGTAAAATGATATAAGGTTGGGAGTACAAATGTGTCGGTCGCGAATACAGTAGACCCAAGAGGGCGTACTAGCACCGCTAGGCACAGATGTTGTAAATCGCATCCTTGAAATGGACACGAGATGGGATTTTTTGAAAGGTCAAGGTTGGGTTCATAAAAGAGAGCAAATGGCACTCCGATCCGAAAACGTGTTCAACATTTCTGCGAGCACAGAGTTCGAAAGGGAAATAACCAGAATTTCTCGAATCTGGACCCAACAATGACGGAAGTTTTTTTTTTTTTTTTTTTTGAAAAGTCAGGATCAGATTCATCAAAGAGAGCAAATGACGTTCCAACCCAAACACGTGCTCAACATTTCTGCGAGCACAGTAATCCGAGGAGGAAGAGGTCAAGATTTCTCGACTTTGAACCCAAACGTGACGAAGTTTTTTTTTTTTTTTTTTTGAAGATTTTTTTGAAAGTCAGTATCGGATTCATCAAGGAGAGCAAATGATGTTCCAATCCAAACACGTGCTCAACATTTCTGCGAGCACAGAGTCCGAAAAGGAAATAACCAGAATTTCTCGAATCTGGACCCAACAATGACGGAAGTTTTTTTTAGGGTTTGAGAATACATCGAGTTCTCACGATTCGTTCTTATGAAACCAATGTTGATAGATCAGCCCCCAGGTAAGGGTAGGATTACTTAATGAACCCGTTTGGAGGACCCTTACCTAGAACAGCCTAGCTGTCTCCAAACTCTGGACAAGGCTTTTCTTAGATCAACGTCGATTAAAGAACGCAATCGGTAAAACTTTCGTGTTCTTAAATGCTCCCCGTTTTTTTTTCTCTTTTTTTTTTGTGGACTCATCAGAGAGAGCGAATGGTCCGTTCCCCGTCTGAACAGGGGCTCAAACAATTTCTGCGAGCCCTAAGTCAGAAAGGAAAAGAAAACCAAAATTTCTTAAATTTGGATCCAAAAGAAAGAAGATTTTTTTTTGGAAATCTGACAAGTTTGAAATCAGATTTTTTTTTTTATGGATTCATCAGCGAGAGCGAATGGTCCGTTCCCCGTCTGAACAGGGGCTCAAACAATCTCTGCGAGCCCTAAGTCAGAAAGGTAAAGAAAACCAAAATTTCTCAAATTTGGATCCAAAAGAAAGGAGATTTTTTTTTTTTGAAAATCTGACAAGTTTGAAATCAGATTTTTTTTCGAACTCATCAAAGAGAACAAACGGTCCCTTTCCCAATCTGAAAACGTGCTCAAACATTTCTGCGGGCACTGAGTCCAAAAGGGAGGAGAGATTTTTTTTTTTTTTTGAATCTGACAAGTTTGAAATCAGATTTTTTTTTATTTTTTTTGAACTCGTTAAAGAGAGCAAACGGTCCCTTTCCCAATCTGAAAACGTGCTCAAACATTTCTGCGGGCACTGAGTCCAAAAGGGAGGAGATCGAGATTTCTCAGATCTGAATTCAAAGAACAAGAGAAGATTTTTTTTTCGAGAAGGAGAAAGATTGGAAATAGATTTAAAGAAAGAAATTTCCAAAACAAAAAAAATCCCATCTCATGTTTTTTTTTTTTATGCAAGATTCAACATTGGCCACCAACTAGAAAGGTGCCAAAGAATCTAAGTTCATGTTCTCAAATGAACGTGTCCCACCGGGTGTGCCAGCTTGATGGACCCGATTCCTCCCTCTCTCCCGCTGCCTCCGCCCCGGGTCTTTCGGGGTACAGCGGAGGGGAGGAGAAGAAAAGATACGGGTATCAACATCTTTCTTTTTTTGTACGGGTATGCCAATTTCACTTTTCTACTTGGAATTTAGGAATGGTGATCCGGAGATCCACCTTCACAAGTAGAAAGAGGAAATGAAACTTTTTCTAGTTTCTATTGCACACATATTTTAAGAAAAAAGACAGAAGGGTTTTTTATATGCCGTGAAAGGCGATTTCATTTGTTGCCGTGAAAGGCGATTTTGCCGTAAAAGGCGATTTACAAGTCTTATCCATTATGAAAGACAAGAATTGTGATTTTTGTCTCTAAAAGAAAAATAAAGTACAATAGAAAATCAAGAAAAGTAATCTGACTTCTCATTCGATTGTGGGGACACGTTCAGATCGACGGTCGCGAGTCATGTATGGGCTCCTCCGTCGTCCATGCAGATGAGAACACGATGCTTGGATTCTTGGCTTGGCTTTCTAACCTCAGATTTTTAAAGGACAAAGACCAAGAGAAGGTCTTATATCCGATAAAAAGCTAAGTAAACGGGCTGAAAAGCCACGTTTTAGCCATGTTGGTAGAAGAAGGGAGGTCCTTGGGGGGGTGGCCCCCCAAGGGTGCTTCAATCACCTTTTTGGTGGTCTTTGCAGCAGAGTTGCAGGGCTTCTGGATTTTTTTGTCTTTGTCGGGGGGAGAGCGAGAGATCTCTTTTTTTTTTTTTGATTCCGATCCCATCTCTTTTCCTTTGGAATGCCCTCCTATTTATAGGCCTTTGGTAGCCATTTAGGAGGGTTTATGAGCATTGAATGCATTAATACTCATAATGGGAGGAGTTACAAGTTTTTAAATTACTTGTTTTGTAACTCCTTTTTCCTTGAATCTGATTGGCCGATGGAGAATGATGAGCTTTTAATTGCTTTTAATCCCCATCATGGGAGGAGTTTCATGGCTTTAATGCCATAAATCCTTTGACTTGTAACTCCCATTTGCTTGCTTTTGATTGGGCCGTCCAAAATAATGAGTTAATGACCGCATTAACTTATCATAAAACGGGTCATTTAACCTCATTAATTGGTCGCCAAGTCGCTTGAAGAGTCGCGGGCCGCGCTGCATCTTTTGGAATTCTTCTTGCGATGATCGCCGGTGGATCCACATGTTGTTTGGTGTCGGATGGCGATGCAATTTTAGACATTGATTAATGTCAACGTGCCGGCAACATCTGTCCTGTCGATTTCACGATCGGGCGGGCAGAGAGTGTGCTTTCTTTGTCGGCCGGTCGGCGATTTCGAGGCATCTAATGATCATCCAATGATTTCGACGGCGAATCCGTGATGTTGAGGAAGATCGACGGATTTCATGCACGAAAAATCAGATTTTGGAAAAATCACAGGGGCCAATCAACTCGAAACGCGAAAAGGACCCGAAAAAGGGTCTTCCGGCGAAATTTTGGGTCGCCGGAATTTCCATGGTCGCCGGCGACCATGCACCCATGGTCGCCGGTGACCATGGGCCGGCGACCCTGGGCCATGGTCGCCGGCGACCATGGGCCAAGGTCGCCGGCGACCATGGGCCTTGGGCCCGTTTTTTGGTCGCCGTCCGGTCGCCGTTTCTTCGCCGTTTTGCGGTCTTTTTTCATTCTTTTTTCTTCTGTATTTTTGCTGACATTTCCCCTCATTTATTGGCCTGATTCTCTTGAAGAAAACCCGACGAGAAGCCACGCAAATTGGAGCACAAAGTTTTCTATTTTTCTGGAAAGCCAAAGACTTTGTTGTGCGGTATTGCCGATTTTTTTGTCAAGCGTTGAAACTAGGCCAAACGATGTCGGAATGACCTGAAATTCGACGTGGAGCTTCTTGAGCATTAGATAGGACCAACTATAGGCTTTGGTTTGAGTTTTGAAGCCGTTCGGGGCCCCGCAAACGCTTGCCTTAATTTCGCCATGAGAGAAATGCTGAGCTTTGACTTGTGGTCAACCGATGTCCGATTGACCTGAAATTTGACAGGGAGCCTCCTGAGTAGTAAGTAAGACCAACCATGGGCTTTGGTTTGAGTTTTGAAGCCTTTTGGGGTCCCGCAAACGCTCGCCTTGATTTCACCTCAAGGACAATGCCGAGCTTTGAAACTAGGCCAAACGATGTCCGTTTGACCTAAAACTTGACAGGGGACCTATTGGAGTCATTTTGAGATGATCCATTAGCTCCAATTTGGATGCCATGATTCCGGGGTGCTCCGCCGCCGATAGGCCAGTTTTTGCTTCCCGAGAGTTGATGAAGGGTCAAACGTCGTTCGTTTGACTTGAAATTTGGCAAGGGGCCTTTTGGAGGTATTTTGAGACCATCCGTAGGCTCTGATCGAAGTTTTGAAGCCTTCGACACTGTCGCTGCCGGGAGCTCCTGCCTGGATGTCGGAGGAGTGAAGTTAGGCCAAATGATGTCGAAATGGCCCGAAACTTCATGCGTACCCCTCTTTTGGCTGCTTTGAAGGATCTTGCAGTTTTTGTTTGATTCTGACAAGATCTGGTGCTTGAAGTAGCGCCTTCCTATTTATGGCAGGATGTGGCTCCATGTAGTTTTTGGTGTTGAAAGGACATAGTGACATTTTTGGTGTCGACAACATTCATAGGACTTACAATGTAAGTCCACCTTTTGTGATCGTAACCATGTGACCCGCATTTATGAATTACAAAGTAGACCCTCATTTTTTGTGATTGTGGACACAGGAAGCACATTTAGAAATTACAATGTGGTGCCCACCTTTAAAAATTAGAACGTAGGGGCAGCACATTCATAGAATTTACAATGTATGACCACCTTTATAGGAATTATAATTTGGGCCATCTTTTTTGTTGATTGTGAACATGGGACCGACCTTTAAAAATTACAACGTGATACCTATCTTTAGAAATCCAAACATGGGACCACATTCATAGGATTCACAATGTGGGGCAACATTCATAAGATTCACAACGTGAGCCCACGTTCATATATAGGATTTACAATATGGCTCCACCTTTTGTGATGGTGACCATATGACCAACCTTTAAGAAATATAAAGTGGGGCCACCTTTTTTATGATTATGGATACGGGACCCACCTTTAGAAATTACAATGTGACGCCCACCTTTAGAAATTAGAAGACATGGTCCACAATCAAAGGGTTTATAATGTGGTCCCACCATTATAGGAATTCTAATATGGGCCCACCTTTTGTGATTGTGGCCATGTGACCCACATTTAGGAATTATAAAGTGGAGCCACCTTTTTTGAAATTGTGAACATGGGGCATACCTTTAGGATAAGTGAAAGGATTTGGAGTTTTTAAATGTGATTCTTTAAAAGTCAAGGGATAAGCAAGAAACAATTATGCTAGCAAGTTCCTTCTTGAAAAGGAAAAAAAAAAAAAAATGTTCCAACTTTCTAATGCTAGCATGTAAAGATCTTGAGATTTCTTCCCATGAAATCAAAATTCGGAACAATGATTTGCATCTACCAAACATGTTTTTCATAGCCTTATCTCGCCGAAACATGGAAACACCCAAATGGCACGATGCCAAATGCACCCTAAATTTCATCTAAACAAATGAGCGCTACAAAATATTGCATTTGTATTTCCTTTCCTCCTGTGAAATGGAAGACCGAGGATGATTTTCTTTACTTAGAAATTGATCTCTCTCTCTCTCTCTCTCTCTCTCTCTCATTAACAAAGCCCTTTTGGGTATGTTTGTAAAGCATACATGGATTTTTTTTTCTTTTTTTTTCTTTCTTGCTGGAAATGCTAGTTTTTTTGTGGGAATCGCTTATGTGCTTTCATTGCAAAATAGTGTTTGTACCAAAATGATGAAAAAGGAAGTATGCATAAAAGCCTCCCATTTTTCCTCGCTTTTTTACTGGAAATGTTGTTGCACAAACATACCCTTCTCTTTGAAGTCCATCAGTGGAAATATACGAACACTCTTCTAGTTCTTGCGGACCTCTTTCCTCTTCATTTCTTTTCCTTGCCTCTGTTATGGGTATGTTTTCTTGGAAACACTTTTTATTTTCTCTTTTGAGAAATCAATTTTCAACGACAGGATTTCAAAGTTCCTACTCTTACAAGAAATCAAAATTCTAATCGGAAAATCTTTAAATTTTTATACAATTCTTTCCTAAGGTAATGAGTGCAAAGGTGGGCTACATGAGAAATAAGTACGTGTTTCATTGATTTCGGAACAATCCGATAGACCTCAACATGAATCGTTTGTGATGAGTAGTGGGGGGAGGACAATGCCCAGGAATAAATTTCGACACTTCGTAACCACCTAATTTATCATTTTTCACTTGCATTTGCGTCGTACAATTTACTTGTGTTTCCGTGTGACACCTTTGAGCAACATCCTTATCAATCCAATGCTTCTCGTCTTTTTTACCCTCCTTTGAACAAAAAAATCACTTTCAAATTACGTCCCCATCTTTAGTACAAGTTGAATCTTTCTGTACACTAAACCTAGCAACCTTTGCATAAACATTGTAAAACTCATATACTTCTGTTAGATCCTCAAAATACAATCCAATTTTGGTGTCAAGTTCTCATCTACATCCGGATAATGCAAAATTGGTGACGAGGAGGAGTACACATCCATATTTAAAACCCTGCAACAATTCAATGATGGCATTCATCAATTCCCCCCTCCCCCTACCATGAAGACAAAATAAAAACAGCCATTTCAAGCAAAGAAAACGAACATGTATTTGCATCACATAAGATTGCTACACACACCCAAATTATATGGACCCACATAGAATGGTTTGTTTGTTTGCATAGAATAGATAAGAATTCATGGTAAAATGAATTTCATAAGAGTATTATTAAAGTGGTTGCTATGGATATGGAAGCACTTCAATGGCAACAGTGATACATGGACGTGATGAGCACAAATGAGCATATAGTGTAGTGGGGAGGATATGATGCTGCCATTTAGGGATGGTAGTCTTGAATTTCTTTAGCTAGCCATCGCTACCAAAACCTTAAGGCAATAGTAGAGGCAGCGGAAATACTTTTCAATATTCCCCATCGGGTGGAGCCCACTCCTCAATACTCCCCCTCAAGTGGAACCCGGCCGGCGCACTTTTGGCTACACGTATTTTTTTTTTTTTTTTTGCAACGAGTCGTTCCTCTTGGGATTCGAACTCACGACCGGTTGGCTCTGATACCAACTTGAATTTCTTTAGCTAGCCATTGCTACCAAAACCTTAAGGCAATAGTAGAGGCAGCAGAAATACTTTTCAATATTCCCCATCGGGTGGAGCCCACTCCTCAATAGGTAGCCCATGGCTGGATGGCTTTAGTCAATGACTTCATCTTATGCATATTCAAGGAGTGTTCTTTTTTTAATCATTCATGAAGATTAAGTAGATTTGCGTCCCAAATACTGATCATTTTCATTTTTCTTCCTTTTATCTAGTACTGCTTGTTTATGAGCACTACTTTTTTCTTTCAAGGAGGGTTCTTTTTTTAATCATTCATGAAGATTAAGTAGATTTGCGTCCCAAATACTGATCATTTTCATTTTTCTTCCTTTCCTCTACTGCTTGTTTATGAGCATTACTTTTTTTCATTACACTATCATATGTGTGTGTGTGTGTGTGTGTGTGTGAGAGAGAGAGAGAGAGAGAGAGAGAGAGAGAGCTGGGTTGAACATAGATTAAGGGTATTCAAAATTACAATCACATTTCAACAAATACAAATACAAACTCTGAAATTTCTCTTCTTTCTAAAAGAAATCAAAATTGAAAGGTTTGGAACAAACAGAAACACAAAATCATTTGTAGTGGGAAGATTACAATAACCAAATTATAGTGAGAAATGGGCTTTTTCAAGTGCTTGGTTGAGATGAAGAAGCTGAGGAAGTTTTGTTGAGGAAGAGAACAAGCTGTAAGCAGCAACAACAACAACGAGAGAGTTTCTACGGCAGTCTAATCTTGCATCACTTGCATTTTTGGGTCACATGAAGCAACACATACCATGCAAGATTTCTGATGCTAACCTACCAAGAATCCCAATATAACTTGAAAAACAGAACAGTTTCCAAGTGGCATCAAAAAGAAATAATTCACAATCAGTTCATGCAAGTAAAGAAGCATACCTAACAATACAATGAATCAATTTCAAACACAACCATGCTTGAAGGCTAATAGATTATACTAACCGTCGTCTGCCTACCAATTGGGTATAAATCGGTTGCACTTGATTTCTAGATGATCGGATATGGCGTCAAGGAGCAAGGCGTCGATGCGAGCATAACTGCAACAAGGTTTGCTTGCTTCGGAGATGGCACCGTGTAGTTCGGAGATGGCATCGGTTGCCCTGGCTCTCTACACGATCAAAGATGGCGTCGAGGCATCGAGGAGAGCGCCTGACTTCATGTCGCTGAGACGAGGTTTCTCTTATCGGAGCTGGAGTCCTGCGTTGTGTAGATTGGAGACGACGCCCTGTCTCTCTTGTTTTGCATCAACGTGCAAATAGGGTTTCAATGGTTGAGTTGGGGAAATAAAATGGGCGGCAGTTTTGATGGTTGAGTTGGGGAAATGAAATGGGCGAGCTCTTTAAGTTTTTATATATATACACACACACGCACACACACACAACACGCACACTATCACAATAACCCGTTCTAAGCATGGGCTTGTCCATGATCAATTAAAAAACCTTAGACCACTTAAAATCATTTTCAAATACTTGCTGACAGCAATTTGGTTTAGATAGAGTATTAAATTTTAGAAAGAGAATAAAAGAAGAGATGACTATAAGTGTACCTATTTTCTCAATCCAAGAGTCCAAATTAGAAATGAGTAGGAGAAGTGGGGTAGAAGGAGAAGATGAGAATAAGATTTGAAATAGAAATGAAGTTATTGAGAGTGAAAAGTAGGAAGAAAACTTAAGTGGTTATAATTATATGTTGGAAGTAGAAGGAAGAAGTAAGTTAATTGTAGAATATGGGTGTAACTTCCAGTCAAAATCAGAAGTTATGGTCAAAATTAAGTTCAAAACCCTCCGCTTTAATATAGTATAATGGGAGATGCTCTTGTGGGAGTTACTCTCACCAACAATATGAGAGGATGCAATCTCATCCCTCCATTTACACTCCACATCCAATGATCGTCAGCCCCAAGTGCAAGGCCGCGATTGTAGTAATAACTCGGAGAAGTCCGAAGTCGATCCACAAGGAGTAATTAATTGCAAAACCTGTCCTATTGAAAAACTAATCTAGTCTATCAAAAATCTATATAAATAAATCTCTATGAAACTAAAATTAAAATTTAATTACAAATCCAAATTAAAAATTACAATCTCAAATAATAATAAAAAATCCTAATCTAAAAATCCTAATCTAAAAACTGCAAAAACATAAAAGACATCAAACCACCAATTGCATAAAAGTAAATAAATCATGCATTAAAAATAAAAATTCATTAATAATATCATTCAGAAATAAGAATAAAAAAATAAAGAATTCTAAATATTCTTATTATGGAAATCACAACGTCATATTGGTAAAATTAATAAAAAAGACTGCAAAAACACCGCACCAAGTGCGTACTGTCACTACCCACAAACACACGATGCCGATCCAAGGCGGGACACCTTGACCTCACTAATTGCGTCTTTTAAATTAAAGTAAACCAATAAACTAGAAATTTCCCAATAGGAATCAAAACTAAAAAAAAAATATACATCCTTACCCTAGATCGAACACATAAAGAAAATAGGACTTGCGCATAATCTCATCTTCAAGTCTTCAATCCTTTACCAATGGAGAAGTAGATGGCTGGTTGATGATGGAGCAACGGCAGCGACGTGACGGCGTAGAAATCCAAGTGGTGGTGTGCCTTAGGGAAAGCCTTGGATGAAATTGTGATGGAAGGATGAGAGATGGAGAAAAATTAATGGAAAAAGGGAAAATATGGGTTGCTGGTCGTCCAAGAGGAATGGAGGATATGGAATGCCCGTGCAACCCCTTTTTTTGGCTCATTTTATAATTTTTTGATAACTTGGGTTGCAAGGTTTTGATTTGGGTAAGGATTAGTAGTGTGGGGTCCAAGTTGGATTAGGATTAGGAGGGTTTTTGGGAGAGTTTCAAGAGATTTTCCAGCTCCTTATCTTCTTGGATTTCTTAGCACAACATCCTATTTAAAGTAGGATTCTTTATATCTCATACTACTTTCCCACTTGGGCCCACTTTAGATTTAATTCAAAATTTGAAACAATATGGGCAGCACTTTTTTTGGACGTGTTTTATCTTTGGAATGGGGTGTTGGACGTGTGATACTCTTTGAGAAAATCTTGGGTTGCAAGATTTCAAATCTTGGAAGCCTATCTTGGTTGAAACCCAAATTGTAGAGTTTTTAAGGAAACTTGGACTCTTTGGAAGTTATCTCCAACTAAAAATTGCTTAGCACATCCACCTATCAAGCATCTTCTTATCTCTTGCAATTCTCCACATGGGCCCACATTCTCTCATTGAAATTTATGCCAAACGTAGACGGGTCCCATGGTGCATTTGCTTCATCAATTCTCTTTCGCGGGCCCCAATTTCTGAAATTCCCTACAAAAATAAAAAATAAATATCAGAGTAATCTATTCATATAGGGAAGGAATTATGTAAGATGCGGGCCCAATAAAATGTCACCATTTTATCAAATCTTCAATTAAATCAATGGTGCAAATAAAATTCATCATTTTATTTGTAAATAAAAAGTTATGAAAAATTTACGACTTCCAATGCCAAAAAATAGAGAAATTCATGATTTTATGTAAAAATGCAGTTTTTGGATGAATTTTGCCTCGGATTCAAACTTTGATGCCCATAAACAAAAAATCATGATTTTCTACTAAAATGGTCCAAGATTTTAAGATTAAGTCCTTAATTAATTCTAAAATGATGATGAGTTTATGCATTTTTTAGGACTTATCATCCAACAACTGGGAAATAAAGTGAAAAACCAAGGGACAAATGGGAATAGCTCCTCGAAAACCAAAACCAAAATGCCCTCTTCCATTTTCAATTCCCGCCTAGAGATCGATGAAAAGGTCCCCTCCTCTCCCAAAGATCTTTTATGTTTTCCCTTCACGCCCGAGATCGTCAAAATCCAGAGATCGACGAAGTTCTCCACTCACCATCCTCGTCAACTAGAAAACCCTCTTTTATGTTTTCCCTTTTTGCCCAAAGATCGACAAAACCGAAGTTTGAAAAAAATTCTCCTCCGATCTAACTAAGATGGTTTCATGTCCTCTCATGCGGAAAACCAAAAGGTTCACTTCGTTCCTCTCTTCCCACCATACATTAGCAAACATCTCCTCCTCTCCTATTTGGGTTTAAAATTGTTCTCCTCCTATAGGACCTAGAAGGAAAGACTCATCTACTCTCATATGTGACAGTCTGTATCGGCATCGCTCCATATTCTTATCTTCAATTGCATGATTTTTTCAAACTGGACCCAACTCCTCCTATGGGCTTTTTCAAACTCTGGGTTTCGTCAATCTCTGGGCGGAAAGGGAAAACACAGAAGAGTGTTTTCTAGTTGACGAGGATGGTCCATCTTACTCGGAGAGTGGAGAACAAAGATGGGCTTTGTCGATCTCTGGATTTCATCGATCTTGGGTGGGGAGGGAAAACGGAGAAGATCTATGGGAGAGGAGGCGACCTTTTCGTTGATCTCAGGGCGGGAATTGAAAATGGAATAGGGGTTTTGGTTTTGGTTTTCGATGAGCTATTCCCATATGTCCTTTGGTTTTTTACTTTATTTTCCACCTGTTGGATGTGGAGTGTAAATAGAGGTATGAGATTGCATGCTCTCATATAGTTGGTGAGTGTAACTCCCACAAAAGCATCTCCCTATTTTCTTATATATATATATATATATAGAGAGAGAGAGAGAGACAAGATTATTCATGTGCATCCATCCCTCACTGTAGGGTGAGACAATTACATGATTTTCCTTCTTTGCACATAAACATTCATCTTTTGCATATGACCATATATGGCTTTTCCTATTTTGCACACAAATATTTCCTATTGTGTACATATCCCTCACCCTATGGTGAGGGATTGTTGCACATGAACATTCCTCATATTCATATTCATATATATATATATATATTCATATTTATGGTTTTGTTAGGACCAAGTGGGAGAATGTTGGACAAACTTTAAATGGTCCCAACAACCCCATATTTTGAAAAACAAGCATGTTTTGGTTTGTCTTGCCCATTTAGTTGCCTTTAGGTTATTTGAGGATAAGTCCTCTTGCACGGATAGTACTTATAAAGGTTACTCCTTATCCCCACCCTCTAAGCAAATACTAAAGAGGTTCCCATCGCCAGTTGCAAGAGAAGTAGAGGTGAAGCTACTGTGGGCCATCCGGGATATCTAAGTTCCTGATTAGGCATCCAGACCGCAAATCTTCCATATCTCCATGGCATTAGGTACACAGCTAATTTAGATCTATAAATATATGATATTGATTTTATAGATATGTGATGTTGATTTTGCAACTGTAGATAGATCCATGATCTATTTGACCTCATGAAAGTTTCTAACATAAATAACTATTTTGCGAATGTAAGCAATCTCTACAAGCCATGTAAATCTCTTAGCTCTTTCCTTGCGATTTTTTACAATTTTTTTTTCCATATTTTTCTTTGATATTCGGAATCTCTGCGTGTTTATTTTACTACAGTAGTGTGATCACTAATTCCAAACCTGCTACAAATGCAAATAAATGAATAACTGTTCATTCTATAAAACATTATCAAACCCCTTCAAATATGAAGTACATTCATCTATAGTATTCTCTTTCTAAAATATAATTGATGTACCCAGTCCTTGTAACTACTCCCCTAAGTGGAAACCGTTTGCATGGTCTCATGGAATCAACCTCTGAGGAGTCAGGCCCTCATTGTAATTGGGGGCTGTGGTCTGTGGTGTAGAGTTATACATCTCTCCCTGTAATGTTGGTGCATATGCCTCTTCTCCATGGGCTGCCTCATCTCCAATTGCAAGTTCTTCATCAGACATCCTCAGGGGTATAAATAGTCTAATAACCAAAAGGATGATAGAAGTGACCACCATATTCCATCCAATCACAAAAGCTGCACCAGCCAGCTGCTTCAGAAATTGGACCCCGCCTGATTTACCATAGAAGGCCCCTTTGGAGTTGGTCACTGGCAAGAACATGCTGCAGAGAGTTGGATGTGCAAAGAGTCCTGTGAGGGCCCCTCCCAAGGTCCCTGCAACTGCATGGGTATGTAGGATACCAAGTGTGTCATCGACCTTCTGTAGTAATTGAGACTTCTTCTGCAGAGACATCATGGTGTACCAGGGTATGCTCCCAGATGCTATACCCATGATTAGTGCAGCCCATCCTTGAACCAGACCTGTAAATCAAGAAACAAATAATGGATGGATCACTGAAGATGAATTTTTTAAGGCTGCCAATAGACCTGGGTTCAGCTCAAGTTTGGGTCCGTTCAGGCAAATCTGGTCAGACAATGTGTGTCTGACATGCCGGACCCAGGTCCATGTTTAGGGTCTGAAACACTTTATATGATGGATCGAGCCTAGGGTTGTAATCCCAATGGCTTTTATTAGGCCCATTTGAGTTTTATGTATATTATACATGAGCCCTGATCTCCTGGGGAATATCACCCATTGATACTATGGGCAAGAGCCCAATAGGCCTAACTAAATTATTATTTATTTATTTTTTTTGGCGATTGGAGGGTTACCAACCCTTTGGACTAGTCTAATCCCTTCGGGCCCAGAGGAAAGCCGAGTAAACTCCCCCATAGCCCCAGTGTGGTAGTGCAGTTTCGAACCTACAACCTCCAAGTGCAAACCGTGGTCCTAAACCAACTGAGCTTTCCCTTGGGGTTAATAGGCCTAATTGAGGGGTTGGGAACAATCCCATTGGATTGGGCCTTGTTTAGATATGAAATTCATCAAGTCTGCCAAGATTGAGATACTAATGGTTTAGGCTATCAATCAGCATCAATCTTGCTTGTTTTCGAGTCCATTTAGGCAGGCTTGAACGTGCATTTGGATATAGCAGGCTAGAGCCAGATCCATGCTTATGGATCTTAAACCGTAAATGGGATGGATTTAGGCTAGGTTTTTTAACCACAAGAGGCTTTTATTACACTCATTTGCACTGGCAAAGCGCCCCGTGCGCAATGTAATCCATAACATTAAATATATCATAAAAGTTTAGAAAAATTTCAAAAAACTTTAAAATTAGAGGTGCACATGTAAGTTTTCAGCCTACAAAAAAAATCATCATTAGGATTGAAACAATCATTAGTTGTACTAATTTTACAGCATGAGAATGGAAAAATTAGTGGCATCCATCTGATTTAATGTAATTTGATTGCAACTACTACAAACTAATTGATTCATTTAAATATCACAAAATCAAAATAATGATATTGCATGAAAAGGGTGCATGGAATGCCCTCCAAACAATTAGAATATTGTTGTAGAGTTGATCGTTATAGTTAGGATTCAAGCATGTAAGTAAATAATTGTGAAAAACATTAAATAGATAAAAATATGCATGAATACAAGGATTTTGTAGAATGAAGTTGATTGCTCAATCTTGAAATATATAAAGAGTTTATGCATGGCCAGCAAATCATAAAACTATAGGAATCAAGACATTTTGAACAAAAGATCACAAGTACAATATGTTTTGTAGAATGTTTGTGCATCTCCACAGTTTCTTTTTTAAGCACAGATGCTCTGTAGAAGAGAAATGCTTGAGCTACTTGAGTGTTGGAGTTCAAGAGGACAAATGGGTAGCATGTGAAGCCATTCCAACCTTCTTAATCTATTGTGAGTAGATCAAGAATAGAAATTTCTTTAAGATGAAAAAGTTAACTGGTAGATTGGATTCTACCACCAACATAAATGTCATAAACTAATTCTAGTAACCATCATCCCCAAAGGAACTCTAATTTCAACATTGTATAAAAAGCCCTTTTAAATGAATTCAACATAGTATCAATAAAAATGCAAATAACATGAATGAAAACTTGGATTTTTCCCTTCAAATAACCCATCCGGGTATCAGGAAAAACTTCTACTCTGGTCTTTTTTTTTTTTTTTTTTTAGAAATTCCTACTCTGTTTGGGTTTCATAAAATGATCAAAATGGGATCAAAAAATAAAATGATCTCCTCTTCAAAATTGACCTTTATTCCACTCTTTCAAATAATCATTGTATGTTTGATAAGTAGAGTTTTGACGTAAATTCACACTATTTGGAATTTCAGATTCCTTTCAGACCATGCCACCCCGTATTCTATGAATTCTATTTTAGTCAAAGAAGTTTGTAAAATCATCATGATTTTCTACGAAAATAGCATGCTCCAAAAGAATGGAATATCAGACCATTTTACTCACTGTCAATGAATGTTTGCATATAAATAAATTGAACATATATAAAGAGAGAAACGGTACAAAGAAAAAAAAATCCTTTAATGTTATATCAGATTTTAGAATTAATCAAAATAATAGATACAAGGAAAGAACAAGTCATCAAGGTTTTAGGGAACATTTTTTTTTTTTTTTTCAGAAACTCATCATTGAGTCATAAATTTATAACAAAAATCACCAAAAGAAAATCCCATGGAAATCTTGTGGGTCAACACACCCAGCCATGGAATTTTTCTCTCTGTCTCATGGAAATCCAAAAGAAAAGGAAAGAATAAGAATGAGAAAAAAAAAAAAAAAAAAGACATGGAGGAGGAGAGGAAACCTAGCAAATTAACCATCAAAATGATCAAATCCACCATAAAAAATAGAAAATGCAAAGCAATAGATCATGAAGAAACCCTAGCCGCTTAGCCTATATTAACGTTTCATAAAAAAAAATCCTAAAAAATTAGGTTTTTACAATCATGATCACCATTTAATTAATTTTGAAATTTTTTAACAAACAATTACTGGTCCAATGGTTAGTGTGGGTTTACTTAAACTTTACATAATTTTAAATAGGGAATTTACCACTTCTTGACAATTAAACAAACTATAAAAATAAACAAACAAATGAATAAGTAAATAGATAAATAAATAAAATTAAACATCTAGAGAATAGATGCATAGATTTTGTACCAAATAGATAAAATGTCATAAAATACAGAACACATGCGAAACTAAGACAATGTACAAGTTTATTGAAAAGCATACTGTATTATCCTTGACAGCGTATTTGAACTAAGACAATATTGATCCAAGAGACTATTTTAACTGTAAAAAAAATGAAAAAAAAAAAAAAAGAAATACATTGAACAACACAATGAAGGTTGTATAAAAAAAGTTTCTCAGACCCACCCTTTCCCATCAACATTAACATATTACTTTATTTGCAATATTAGTTAAATCTGATATAAATATAATGTTTTATTACCTCCAGAAATATATATATATATATATATTTTTTGTTGAATAAGATACAAACTTCTTAGATGCATGCATTATTATTCATGTAGAAATTTCATCATATAGTTGGTATGCATAAACTAATATAAACACGAACGGATTTTATTCCATGAAGAAAGACGCGCATACATGATACAGATCATATTCATGTGCTACATGAGAGATCCAAGAGAAAAAAAAAAAACATTTGAATGCAACAGTCATCAAATCATCATGACACTGGGATATAATAACTAAAGCAAATGTAAATCTTGCCACAAATAACAATTAGTCTCTAAATAAAACATCAAGTCTACAACCAAATCGCATAAATTCAACATATCTGTAAATCAAGGTTCTTCATTATCCACCTTCCAAAAGAGAGGCCTCTAAAACATAAGGCACAAAGACAGAAGGTTTGTACGTTTGCATTGTAGAGAAAAGGAAAGAAGATGAAGAGTTGCGGATGTCTACACTTTAGAGAAAATAATAGAAGATGAAGAGTTGCGAACGCTTTAGAAAACCGTTACAGAAGAGTTAAAAGGGAATGGGGAGAAACGTGAGGAGAGAATGTTTTATTTAAGATGGAAACCCAAAAGTTACAAAACCACCATTTTGGAGTAGTCAAAATACATTGCCCATGGTCAAAATCAATTGGGACTAAATTCCAATTGAATTCAGTTTGCTTCATTGACTTTTCTTTCAACCAATAAATATTCCAATAGAATGTGACCACGCAAAAGAATTCTGCCATAAATTTAACACTTGTATGTTTGGTCATTGGATGCTCAACGGCTCCAAGAGTTTATATCACTCCAAAAATAAGTAGCATTGGACAGACCACCAAATCCTTTGAAAAAGGATTAACCCACTAATCCTACAACATATACACGCAAATACCGTCCTACTAAGTCCCATAATATCCTTCCCATCTCCCAAAACAGTGTAGAAGACCTTTACCGGAATTATTAGAACCACATAGAACTATTCCCAATAGCTTATCATCAAATAGAGTTTACCACGACTTAACAAAAATATGTCAGAAACATAGAGAAAAACAGCCCTGGACATTTGAATGTGGATGGATATCTTACTAACACACTGAAAACTCCTTTATCATTTGAAACAACTTCCATGACATACCATTTTAGAGAGAATGAAAAAGAAGGAGAGCAATTCAACAGGAAATCAATCCCTTGGATGATGGCAAATAACTTTTATTATAAGGAGAAACTCCAAAAGCACATATGGAGTCCCAAAGACCACTCTAATGAACATACAAATAAAATAACCGACTATTAATCATTTAGCAATTATAAGGAGCTGAATGTTGAGGCCCTTGAAAATAGAGAAAATGAAAAGACAAAGTACATGTGGATGGAATGTGCATGCTAATGTTTGTTATAAAAAAAAATGTGCATGCTAACTGATAAGATAGATGTGTGAAGTGACAAGAAAGGATCAAATAAGATTTACATCAAGGAAAGCTATGAATACTTCCACAGGTGAGAAAAATAATAGATCTCAATTGAGATGTTTCAGGTATATGAATAGGAAATCTGAAACAACCATGTTTAAAATTTTCAGTGTTGCGAGTACCATAACCTGTGGGAAGAGGCCAATAAATTCTTGGAACGAAGAAGTTAAAAATGGGATATTATACTTAAAGAAAGATACAGAACATAGGCCTAAATAGGGATGAGTAAAGAGTTCGAACTCCTAAAGCAAATTCCATATGGATAGCATAGAAACTCAATGGTGATTATAACAAGGACACGTCACACACACATAAACTACTTACATGGTTTTTTTTTTTTTTTTTTTTCAGAATTTCAATATATTCAGATATGCATTGAACTTTTTTCATTATCTATTTAATTCTATTCGAAGCAAATAGTAGGTTTTCAGGCTCTCTGTCTGTAGCTCAGCTATGCTTGTGCAAAGGTGATACAAATTGCGACAATAAGGTGGTTGGTTTGCCAGAGCTTGCCTTGCAACGAAAATAATGATCATCCACATAAATTACACCATCAGTTGAAACACTTATAGATCCAAATAACATCCCACTGCTTAAAGGATGCTGAGATAATCTATACTATTAATTTGTGCCAAATCTCAAGGGGCAGAAGACAATGGTTCATAAAATAAACTCTGAAAACATGTCTTCTATATTACAAACATTAACATAAGGTTTAAACAGACACAAGCCTAATAGGATAAAAAATTTACTTATATTAAGTGGGCCAATCAAAATGAAATCTATCACAAACTATGGGTGAACTTTGAAAATCTGCCCATTATGGCATTACAACATACAGTTGGAATGCATAATGCAATCAAGCTAAACATAGTCAATTATATTATGGAATATATATAATTAGGTTTTTAAAAAAAAAAAATTTTACAGAAACCATAATATTGGAGACTAAAATTTTTTGCTTATATTAAGTTGGTCAATCATAATACAATCTATGAGAAACTATGTGTGAACTTTGAAAATCTGCCCATTATAGCATTCCAACATACAGTTGGAATGCATAATGAAATCAAATTCCTAATGCAAAGCAATATCACAAAAGCCCATCAGCAAAGCTAAACATAAGGCACTATAAACAATATCATGAATATCTTTAGTTCATTAATTGAATTCAAAGCAACCATAAGGCACTCTAAACACAGTCACTTGCATTAAAAAGTAAATAAAACTAGTCACTAAATCAAGCCCAGGCAAAATGGTAAGTTCATTAACTTTTTTTACCAGAGGTTAAATAAAATGAATTTGATTAGGTACCTTTACTTTAGAAGCGGGTGTTAGCTGAAGATCCCAATTCTGTGACAACCAGTGAGCTGGTTTTGGCGGACGATGAAGACAAAGGGGTGACAGGCGGGGACGACGATGAAGAATAATTCCGAAAGAAAAATTATAATCAAGGAAGAGAAAACGATAGATGGGAGAAGTGAACGATAAGATAAATAGAACATCATAAAGGAAGAGGAAACACCTAATTCATTTACCCATAAAGATTCTCATTTGCATGTTACAAAATCGTTGAGGAGAAGGGCAATGTAGTTTCTCCAGAAGAGAACGAAAGCGCTAGTACCGAAAGAGGGTTAAGAACAAAACGTAAATACATCTTCTCCATCCTGGGAGATAAGGAAAACACCTGTGTAACAAAAGGGTGCAATTTTAATGAGTTGTGTTGGGTGAGGTATGAATGGGACCTGCAATTTTGGATCTCAATTAGTAAACATTCAAAAACATTTATTTATATATCCTAAATGAATCAAGTTGTGTTGGGTCAGGT
Organism: Camphora micrantha; assembly: GCA_003546025.1. Lineage (NCBI taxonomy): Eukaryota > Viridiplantae > Streptophyta > Magnoliopsida > Laurales > Lauraceae > Camphora > Camphora micrantha. The sequence goes on from QPKB01000009.1 coordinate 23,809,740, forward strand.
ATCAATGGACCAGCAGTTTTGGATCTCCAATAAGAAACTGTCAAAATCATTTACCAGTCAAAATCGGGAGGCTGATTTCTCAATTGATCTCAATTGGAAACAGCCCCTTTCATATATATATATATATATATATATTTGATGTACTTATATTTCCTTTTGCATGATAGCACATAATAGTCTTTTCAGGATTACCCAGACCAATCCTAACTTATGGACTTCTATTACGCCCATTTATATAGTATATGTTTTTGTTTTCTTTTGTACCATAATATATAGTAGTCATTTTCAAGATTAGCCGGGTAGATTGTAGCTTAAGGGCATTCATTCCGCAATGCAAGGTCCACCTGAAAGGATGATAATCATTTTATTTTAGAGGTTTAATAAGTCCCACTACAACCTACGCGTGTGCAGAAAATTAGAAGAAACCGGTATCCATATTATTTTCCGTACTATTTTAAGGGCTTCAAAGTTATTCATATTGGTGGGCGAGCTTAGATTGATCATAGGAGTGGGCAGCTGCACTAGTAATAAATTAGGAATCATCTCAGAGATCTGAGAATTTACTTACATAATAAACGGAATAATAATAAAATGTAATGACATATAAAAAGAGAGATTTTTGTGATTTTCATTGGGCCTATTTGTTTGTGGGTAGAAATAGAGTAGACTAAGCTTTCAAATCAGAGGAAAGTTGGGATAAAATTGAGAAGTGCCAAATCAGAGGAGACTCCTTGCAAACTTGGTAGAAAAGTAGTTGAGGATGGAAAGACAATACAGGGGAGAGTAAATGATAGTAAAGTGTCTGTTCAAGTGCCTTTCATTTCTGCAACCGTACATACTGATTGGAACTTGGAGGTATGTGGGAAAAAATTAACCCTTGCGTTATACTTTTTTTGCATTTTACTCCAACTTTGAGATAAAAAAAAACTTAGCCGTTGGTTAGAGTTAAACTCCATCTTTGCTACACCTTCAGTGAAACAAACAGGCCCAACTACTTGGGCCTGCCATTTCCAAAACAAAATGATTCCATCTTTCCAGTAGGGTCCATGTCCAATAGACCCGATATTGGACTCCTAAATTATAAATGGATTGGGCCTTGACACGGTTGAGTCCAGCCCATTGATAGCCTTACAAACTCAAAAGACCTATTGAATGATCCAGCTTACCTGCAGCAGGAGTGATGCAGACTAATCCTGTTATCATTCCTTGGATGGATCCAATCAAAGATGGCTTTCCAAACACAATGATGTCCCAGCAAGTCCACACAAGAAGGCTGGTGGACGCACAGATGTGGGTGTTGAGGACTGCGATTGAGGAATCCACATTTGCGGCGAAAGGATCTCCACCGTTGAAACCAGTCCAGCCCATCCACAGGATGCCTGCGCCCACCAGTGCCAGCACTATATTGTTAGGAGGGAAATCGTCCCTGTCCCTCTTCAGTCTTGGCCCTACCTGTAGAAAGTTAAATTTCAAGAATCTTGAATCTCAGGCTTCAAAAAAAAAAAAATGGTATGATTATAATGAGAATACATATACAGATTGATGTATCCAGCCATTTGAATCCATTTAGGCTTAAAACCCCAAGTCCAGGTCCTGCCCATAAGGATTTTAGAACTGAATATGGATTCAGGTCTGGCTCACTGGACCTGAATAACTGCCCAGGCCCGCCTACACAGGCTACAACTGTGCCAGATTGTGGCCCGTCGACAACCTTGTCCGAAAAATCTCAATTAGATTCAGCAGTTCTTCAAAATGTCAAAAGTGCAGACCCATCTCAGACTGACGTAGCAATTCCTGATGTTTTTGGCTGTCGACAAACTAAAAGTAAAACTTTCTTGTGATCAACCAAGCATTGGCAAAGTAAAACTTCAGAAACCTGAAATTAGTTTACTGCATATTTTACTTACCCCCCCCCCCCCCCCTCCCCCATCATCAGATCGACAATCCAACCCATCATATTTTGTTGTTGAAAACGGACTGCTGATTAATTTGTTAAGCATCTTTCCCTAGTCATAAATTCGATGCTTAGAATCAGATTAGTTTGACTTTTAATTGTGAATTCGGAAAGTCCAAATGACTGTGGCAGGATAGGCATCAGCTGGTTTTGCTGACTCTAATGTGTTGTTATAAACAGTACTATGAACCAAAGAGATCTGTTAGATCTCGTCGGCATGCACGTGAGCCCATGTGGACTCACCAATTGTGACCATACAAAAACTTGTTGAGTCAGTCAACACACTCATGCAGGGAACCCAAGATTTTCAATAATGTGCAAATCATCCAAAGTGGAAGATCACCAACTTTATGGCAAACTGCTCCTTGTCAGGAAAAACAAATGCATACTTGGGCTTTTTTGTTTCTAATCCAACTAAGACAAGACTGATTTAAGAGACTAAACTGTGTAAGTAGTAACTATACCCAGTACGCAGCAGTGAAGCCTGCAGCCCCGGAGGCAACATGAACAACATACCCGCCGGAGTAGTCCATAATTCCCCAGTGGAATAGGAACCCGCCGCCCCATATGCTGAAGGCGACAACGCTGTAACAGAAAGTGACCCACAGAGGCACGAACACCATCCAGGCCCTAACGGTCATCCGGCCCAGAAGTGCCCCAGCCAGGAGCACAACTGTGAGCCCAGCAAACACAAACTGGAAGAAGACCATGGAGGCCATGGGATAGTAAATCTGGGCCGCGCCCGTCTCCAGCTCGCCATTCTTCTTGTAGTGGGCCGTGGCATTAAGCAATGTCTCCGTCGTCAAGAAGTCCTGGGAGGCGGCAAGGCCCGCCTTCCCCCAGAGAGGAAGAAGGCGCTCGCCAAAGGACATCTTGTAAGCCCACAGGATCCAACAAGGCATGACAGCGGCGAAGCCGTATAGGGCCATGAAGGCTGAATTCAGGGCCCATTTCCTCTTGACAAGGCCGGCGTAGAGGACGACAAGGCCTGGCATCGCCTGCATGCCGACGAAGGCGGCGGAGACCATCTGCCATGCATTGTCTCCCTTGTTGAGCCAATCTGGGACATTGGTTGAGTTGGGGTTGCCTTGATAGGCCACTGGAACTACTGAAGGAGCAGAGGCCATCTGAGTTGGGCTTTTGGCTCAATAGCTCCAGCTTCAGTGAAGCTCACATGTGATTGATTCAACACTAGCACATGAAAATTTGGATTGCTGTCACAGCTAAGGTTTCAGTACTATGAATCTTATAAGAGATTCCAGCAAATTGCAAAAGTATTCATCCCAAGCATCTCGTGTGAATCTGAATCTGAAGTCATGGTTTTGATTGGGTCAATGGAGTGAGACAAATGCCATTAAAACTGGCGTGAGGATCTCTCCTTCTTTATTATGGACTTCAATTCAATGGGCCAGGTTTGGTACAGCTCTGGTTAAACCCGTACTCAACCCAACATAAATGCCCCGTTCTGAGCCCGGCCCTATCATTGATGGGTTTAGGATATGTAATAGTAAACTGCTCCGTGATTGGTCGGCTCGGACTTGACATAGGATATCTAATTACATCCATCCTAAATGTTCATTTTAGAAATTTTATCATTAGTAAATAACCCAACCCGAACTCTTAGAAGTTACTAGCAAATCCGCCCTTAAGAGAAATGGGTTGGGCTGGGTCAGTGACAACCCGGCCCATGGTTATCCCTAGATGAACATGCAGATTTGAATGAGAGGTGGGCGTTCAATTCTTCGAATCTGACAGAGGAATCTATAACATTCTCTTGTGTGAATGTGAGGTTAAAGGACTTCAAAAGTCAATGGAATTTTTAGTTCGTCTGCAGCAGGAGACAGAGCCCATTAAAATTGGCCAGCGGAGTATTTTATAGCTCTCATCCATCATCCATGTCCCTAGGGTTATTGGAATTGGAGACCCTTCTTAAATTCAACTATTCTGCAGCACCTAGACTAACACTGAGGTTATTCCAAGATCTAGGGATGCAACTTGGTTCAGGTCCAACCCAAGCCCATTGGGCCATGGCTTGATAATCAAAGTGAGATCTGGGTTGGTTATTTTGGGTTTTGGGTATGGCTCGCTTGAAACCAGGATGGAGTCCCTTTAAAACCCATTTGTGATAATGATCCAATCACGCATGCCTCAAATCCAGTCCAGAAATAAAGGAGTGGGCGATGGCCCAAAAAACCGATGGATTCATGTGGACCGTTGAAGTGTGTTTTGTGTCCCACCTGATTAATGGACACATTTGATTTTTGTTGGGAGGGTTACCTGCAACATTAGAGTCTTACCTTTGAATGGGTCGGATGTTGTAAGGCCCAATCTGGCATTTCCACGGAGAGTATCCATTCTTGTATCCCGCAAACTACCAAGACTTTGCTGAGTAAGTTCCTGTCATTGGTTTGATTTTGGGATGGTGAAAGTGGGGTCCATTTTGATTCTCAGGGATCCCAATCAAGTGGAATATTCTGGGATTCCCCCCCTATAGTCTTTCCTCATTTTTTCTGCCACTAGTTGCCATTTTTAGTTTTTCCAATTTTATCCTAATAAATTTAGGCCTTGTTTGATAAATCTTATCTATATGTACTATGTGTGGATAGTAAATCTTTGTAGAATAGATCTGTATAGAATAGATGTTTTATTTTTAGACGATTTGGCAAATCTTATTTGTATCAATAGATTTGTGTAGAATATATCTATGTGGAATAGACATTTTATTAATAGATTGTTTGGTAAAACAAATAAATGGTTTGAAATAGACATTTTATTAACTCGACTGTTCACACAAGTTTTTTAAGAAATACGATCAATCAAGGGCTAAAATTTAATCTCCTAGGCTTTTTAAGCATTCAAAAGAGGCTAAACAGTTCGGATCTTGCTAAGGGGACCCACATAAATCAAGAATTCATATTTAATGGTTCATATTTTATCACAGATATATCAATTATGGTGTAGCATCAACGGTATCTCGAGATCCATACAGAGTTAAAGAGCTAATATTCGATATTATTACCAGCTCTTATGCTTCTAAAGAGAAATAACGGTTTGGATTTACATTCATGACCCTACAGTTAAAGGAAAACAGGGAAAATCGAGTTGCTTTGTGCATCACATGAAACCCAGTTACACAAAAGTATATCAACGGTTTACAGCATTCTAATAATTTCTCGAGATTCACAATGAATAGAGGGTTGAAATTTGACCGAGTAGCCATTTTGGCATTCCAAAGAGGACCAAGGGTTCAGATCTTGATGGAGCGTCCCACAAAAGATAAAAAAAAAAAAAATGCAGTTCTAATGGTTTGATGTGTTTCACAAATATCTTGAGATTTACGCAGAATCAACGGTTCAAAATTTGTGCCCCTAGTCGTTCTTAGGGTCATGAATATTTTAAATGGTTAGGATCATCATTCAGAGCCATGGATTTTTAAAACATAAAGAAAACAGAGACTGGCATAAAATATACTATAGTAGCCCGGGTCTGTCCATTTCAGATACCCCCATCTGTGTCAAAAAGCACCATTTTTCAGCCCACATGAAATAGGTGAAAAATGTCTTCTGTCTGGTTGAGACAGACATGTGAGGTGGACCACCCAAACGCTCTAAATTTAAACAACGTATGTATCAAACCATTTAAAGACATATAGACCTTGAAATTAGACCTCCCAAACATGCACTTAGATTTATTTTTTTTTTCTTCTGCCCCTCCCTCCTGGCACTAATCTAAACTCATCACACTCATTACCAACCTGGAAATCAGCACCAAGCCACACATATTAGAGCGGGCTGTGCTATTGATCGTGCAAATTAATTTGGACTTTTGACCTCATGTCTAATAAGGATGTCCCCTCTCTCTTGAAATTTTAGAATTTTTCCACTGGGAATGAAAAATGTCCTTAATACTGCAATATCACAATTTTTTATTTTTATGATATTACAAAACTCAACCTTGTTTCTCTTCGATGTCAGATCATTGATTTCCACAAATGTTTTAATTTGTTGAAAAACTTTTATTTAAAAACAATCGGGTGATCTTTTCGTGAAAAAAAAAAAAAAAAAAAAAAAGAAACTTGCACCTTTTATCTCCACTTTGGGTCACTCTTCCTAAAAATATATTCCATTCCATGAGTGTGGAATCTATAGCAAAAGGAAGTACCTCATGTGTAATGGATTGTACAGCAGGTTTGCCTAAGTGAGGTATCTGTGCGAGCCCATCTATATATTTGAGGATTCCTCACTACTTTTAAAGCAAAGATTTCTCACTAAAAATTTATATAATTTGAGTTTTCATTGATGCAAGTGGATATCATGTATGTAGTTGAGATAAAAACACTATCAATGTGTAAACCCACAAAACCGACAATTTTTAAATCCGATAATATGATGGGAGAGGGTTGGACCTGGAAATCCTCATATCTTAAAAAGTGAAGACTTCCATCGGCCCAAGTCCTCAAGAATTTACATTTGCTATAAACATGAGTTGCCGGAATTCCTAGATGTCATGTAAAGGACTCCAATTTCTTCGGCGTCACTTAATCCTATTTTAGTGCTGTACTTTTGCACAAAGAGAGGAAATTTTGAACTGATTTTCTTAAGTCCAAATACTCTATGAGTGAGTTAAAATGGAAATATGTTCAGAGTGCCAAATTCCATTGCAATTCTAACAGACCCTTCAGATTCTAAAAAGCTTTCTAAAGTAAGGGTTTCCAACATTATTGTACTGGTTTTTCAAGGACCGTGATTCAGGCCCTGAAGTCCTGTGTTTGGAGTAAATAAGAAGGAAATGTTAGCATTTGAAAATCAAAGCAAAAGTTAGAATGTGAATGCTCTTGTATATGTTTTTTTCTCTTTGATTTATGCTTCCTAATAAAGATTAAAAAGCACGACAATGTCATGTGAGCTTTCAAAGTTGATGCGAAATTCTTGGGCTCCGGCTCAATCCTAATGTACTCATATTGGGCCCTATGATCTTGACCTGTACCACTTGTCATGCCTAAATAGTCATATGGTACTTTTTGAATAGTAGTGACCCTTGCTTTTTTATTCCACAATTGGCTGTGTCAAGCTGATGAACCATTGGATCTAGGCCAACTTACTTCTTAGTACTGTTGTAAGCAAGTTATAAATGCAAAAACTTGACTTGGCAACCTTATTAATTGGCATTCGAGTCAAGTGAGAATTTTTCTCCTTTTTTGTTTAGCACTATTGTAAGCAAGTTATCAATACAAAAACTTGACTTGGCAACCTTATTAAATGGCATTCGAGTCAAGTGAGAATTTTTCTCCTTTTTTGCTTGTGGGGGCGATGGTAAAAAAAAAAAAAAAAAACACTTAAACAAAATTACCAATTTTTGTAGTAAAATATTTAATAAAATAATTATTGAAATTGCGCTTGGCGTTGATTCATTGAGTTGAAATCATCGACATAGTGAAGTAGGTGTTCATGGACCGGGCAACCCCAAGCCTGAGAACAGCCCAGCCTGCTTTGCCCAGGCTTGGCTTATTACTCAAGTCGGGCTCGGATTCTTTTATTAGGACATGCTTATATACGGACCTAGCTTTTTTTAATGGTAGTGGGCCCAAGCCTGACCCAACACAACCCAACTTTAAAATAATGGTTGGAAAAACTAAGAGGAGACTTGAAGCATAGACTTTTTACAATACAACCAGCTGTGCTACTGCTTCACAATGTAAAAGGCTTTTTTTGTTGGGAGATTCGGCGACGGGTTCCTGAACATTTTACTTTATTGCCTTAGGTCCACAATATGTTTTTATAGTGTTATAGGTCCATTTTCCAAATTTGGAAACCTAAAATGTCTAATTTACCCTTTCTTCAAATCATATTTCATGATTAGTGGGATAAGCCATTAATAATGGTCAACTACCATTAAATTAGGCACAATTAATAAAATTCCAATAATGAGATTTTCAAATAAATTTCAAAAAAACACAAATAAGTTTCAAAAAACAGGAAAAAAATTTCAAATAAATTTCTAAAAATGTAATAAATTTAAAAAATGCAAATAAAATTCAAAAGAATGCAAATAAATTTCAAAAAATGAAATGAGTTTTAAAAAACCCAAATAAATTTCAAAAGAAAGCAAATAAATTTCAAAAAACGAAATAAATTAAAAAAAATACACAATAAATTTTAAAAAAAAAGCAATAAATTTCAAAAGAAAGCAGATAAATTGAAAAAGACACAAATAAATTTCAAAAACTATAAATAAATTTCAAAACATGAAAATCAATTTCAAAAGATACAAATACATTTCAAAAGATCCAAATAAATTTTAAAAAATATATAAATAAATTTCAAAAAGCTCAAATAAATTTCAAAAGAAGTAAATAAAATTAAAAAATGAAAATAAATTTAAAAAAAAAACACAAATACATTTTCCAAAACTAAGACATCGCCGGATTTCTAAATTAGCGAATAATGTGACAAAAAACTCAAATCTTTTTGTCAAAAACTCAGTTAAATTTATTTTGAAAAATAAAAATAAATTTCAAAAGACACAAATAAAATTCAAAAACACAAATAAATCTGCCAAAAACTCATATAGACTTGTTTATAACTCAGATAGATTTGTTCCAGAACTCAGATAAATAGCCTAAAACTCGGATAGATTTGTCCAGAACTTAGATAAATTCATCCAGAACTCAGATAAATTCAACCAGAACTCAAATAGATTTGTCCAGAATTCAGATAAATTCATCCAGAACTCAAATAAATTCATACATAACTCAGACAGATTTGTCCAGAACTCAGATAAATTCATACAGAACTCAGATAAATTTTTGTCAGAAGTCATATAAATAGCCAAAAACTTAAATAGATTTTGTCCAAAACACAAATAAATTTGACAAAAAATACAAAACTCAAATAAATTTAACTTTGATTGGAATATGGATGGACTTCTAGAACCAACCTGAAACTGTTGTAGATCCTAGGCCCACTTTCTTCTTTTTCTTCGTTCGAGAATCAGAAGCACGAAAATCATCTTCCACTCGCCTTCTTCCTCGATTTCGGCGAATGGCATGGCGCAGCGTCCGGTGGTGATCCCCCTTCTCCGGCAACATGACCTTTCCCTAAATCCCCATATGATCCATTCACCTCAGAAAAAACCCACTTCCTTGAACCATCAATCGCGTCGAAAAACCATATCTTCGCGCACATAATTTGTCACGACACCGAGCTTCAGAAGAAGGCATGGTTTGTTTCCCTGACTCAAACCCCATCTTCGCCCGATTTCCCACGATTCAGAAGAAGGCACGGAATCGTGTGAGTGACTCATAAAGGCGAGGATTATTAAATTGATCTTCGCCGTGACAGATCTGAATTCAGATTTCGAATCTGGGGTACTTGTGCACTCTTTATTTATTATGAACTAAAGACAAAAAGAAATCTTATCTTGCTTTGACAAGTGGATGGACGATTGAAAATCGGGCTTCGTTAGAAAGTGCAGAAACAAACAAGGATTTCGATACTTGTTGCCGCCCCATATCAGAGTTCCAGACACCACGCGCAGCCACGGAAGAGTACCTGATCCTTAATACTGCCGCCACCGCCGGACAAGCGTCCCAAATGCTGCATGGTGCTGCTCGTTCCTATTGCAGAAACCGGAAACAGAGAAGTGGTTCCTTTCGTAGGATAGATTTGAGAGAGGGAGAATGGAATATTTTAAATTTTAAATTTCAAGATTAGATGCGTAAACAGTTGAAAGAGGGCAAATTAGCCATGTAAATTGTATCTAGGGACCTCTAGCTGCAAATAGTCTAGTTGTTTGGACCAGAGCCCTTAAAAAGAATTTGCTTGGACTGGAAGCTGGATAGATTCAATTCTATGGGACTTTCGCTAATTATCTCTTTTTTGTTTGTTCTTATAGCATTAACAGGGGCTGCTGGACCCTGGCTTACTCTTCTTTACGCGGGCCGGGCTAGGAAAGGTTAGTAAAATGGAATTTCTAAGCACTCTAGTATCTTTAGAATTTAAGAAGTGAAGATAAATACCCCAAACTGCCATCACCCAATTGCCGTTTTGGTAGAAAACAAATACTTAAGTATCACCTTTATAAATCAAATCTAGGAATGTTAGGTTTCCTGGGTCCCATCTACCGATCTCAACCGACTTAATATTTCTTTGGAAATTTTTAGGAATTAAGGGTCCGTTTAGCGTCGTTTTTGGGTTGTTCCCAATTTTGTGCTCATAACAGGTTGTGCCAAGACTATACTCTACAGAACATATTTGGCAACATTATATCAAATTACTCTACCAAGAGCATGTTATACAAAACTTGTTTGGTAATATTATAAAAGGTTTGCTCCAATGAACGGACATAAGATTTACAATGTAGGACCCACCTTTTATTGTTTGTGACACTCTATTATTATCATACATGGGACCCATGAATAGAAATTACAATATGGTACCTACCTTTAAAAATTAAAACAAGGAACCCATATTCAAAGTATTTACAATGTGGGCCCACCATTATAGGAATCATAATGTGGGGCTACCTTTTTATGAATGTAAATATAGGACCCACCTTTAGAAATTACAACATAGTGCCACCTTTAGAAATTAGAGTATGGAGCCCACATTCATAGGACTTACAATGTGAGTCCACCTTTTGTGATCGTAACCATGTGACCCGCATTTATGAATTACAAAGTAGACCCTCATTTTTTGTGATTGTGGACACAGGAAGCACATTTAGAAATTACAATGTGGTGCCCACCTTTAAAAATTAGAACGTAGGGGCAGCACATTCATAGAATTTACAATGTATGACCACCTTTATAGGAATTATAATTTGGGCCATCTTTTTTGTTGATTGTGAACATGGGACCGACCTTTAAAAATTACAACGTGATACCTACCTTTAGAAATCCAAACATGGGACCACATTCATAGGATTCACAATGTGGGGCAACATTCATACGATTCACAATGTGAGCCCACGTTCATATATAAGATTTACAATTGGCTCCACCTTTTGTGATGGTGACCATATGACCAACCTTTAAGAAATATAAAGTGGGGCCACCTTTTTTATGATTGTGGACACGGGACCCACCTTTAGAAATTACAATGTGACGCCCAACTTTAGAAATTAGAAGACATGGTCCACATTCAAAGGGTTTATAATGTGGTCCCACCATTATAGGAATTCTAATATGGGCCCACCTTTTGTGATTATGTCCATGTGACCCACATTTAGGAAAAATAAAGTGGAGCCACCTTTTTTGAAATTGTGAACATGGGGCATACCTTTAGGCTAAGTGAAAGGATTTGGAGTTTTTAAATGTGATTCTTTAAAAGTCAAGGGATAAGCAAGAAACAATTATGCCAGCAAGTTCCTTCTTGAAAAGAAAAAAAAAAAAAAAAAATTTGTTCCAACTTTCTTATGCCAACAAGTAAAGATCTTGAGATTTCTTCTCGTGAAATCAAAATTCGGAACAATGATTTACATATACCAAACATGTTTTTCATAGCCTTATCTTGCCGAAACATGGAAACACCCAAATGGCACGATGCCAAATGCACCCTAAATTTCATCTAAACAAATGAGCGCTACAAAATATTGCATTTGTATATCCTTTCCTCCTGTGAAATGAAAGACCGAGGATGATTTTCTTTACTTAGAAATTGATCTCTCTCTCTCTCTCTCTCTCTCTCTCTCTCTCTCTCTCTCTCATTAACAAAGCCCTTTTGGGTATGTTTGTATAGCATACATAGATTTTTATTTATTTTTTTCTTTCTTGCTGGAAATGCTAGCTTTTTTGTGGAATCACTTATGTGCTTTCATTGCAAAATAGTGTTTGTACCAAAATGATGAAAAAGGAAGTATGTAGAAAAGCCTCCCATTTTTCCTCGCTTTTTTACTGGAAATGTTGTTGCACAAACATACCCTTCTCTTTGAAGTCCATCAGTGGAAATATACGAACACTCTTCTAGTTCTTGTGGACCTCTTTTCTCTTCATTTCTTTTCCTTGCCTCTGTTATGGGTATGTTTTCTTGGAAACACTTTTTATTTTCTCTTTTGAGAAATCAATTTTCGACGACAGGACTTCAAAGTTCCTACTCTTACAAGAAATCAAAATTCTAATCGGAAAATCTTTAAATTTTTATACAATTCTTTCCTGAGTTAATGAGTGGAAAGGTGGGCTACATGAGAAATAAGTACATGTTTCATTGATTTCAGAACAATCCGATGTGACCTCAATATGAATCGTTTGTGATGAGTAGTGGGGGGAGGACAATGCCCAGGAACAAATTTAGACACTTCATAACCACCTAATTTTTCATTTTTCACTTGCATTTGTGTCGTACAGTTTACTTGTGTTTCCGTGTGACACCTTTGAGCAACATCCTTATCAATCCAATGCTTCTCGTTTGTTTTACCCTCCTTTGAACAAAAAAATCAATTCCAAATTGCGTCCCCATCTTTAGTACAAGTTGAATCTTTCTGTACACTAAACCTAGCAACCTTTGCATAAACATTGTAAAACTCATATACTTCTGTTAGATCCTCAAAATACAATCCAATTTTTGTGTCAAGTTCTCATCTACGTCCGGATAATGCAAAATTAATGACGAGGAGTACACATCCATATTTAAAACCCTGCAACAATTCAATGATGGCATTCATCAATTCCCCCCTCCCCCTACCATGAAGACAAAATAAAAACAGCCATTTCAAGCAAAGAAAACAAACATGTATTTGCATCACATAGATTGCTACACACACACAAATTATATGAACCCACATAGAATGGTTTGTTTGTTTGCATAGAATAGATAAGAATTCATGGTAAAATGAATTTCATAAGAGTATTATTAAAGTGGTTGCTATGGAGATGGAGGCACTTCAATGGCAACAGTGATACATGGACGTGATGAGCACAAATGAGCATATACTGTGTAGTGGGGAGGATATGATGCTGCCATTTAGGGATGATAGCCCATGGCTGGATGGCTTTAGTCAATGACTTCATCTTATGCATATTCAAGGAGGGTTCTTTTTTTAATGATTCATGAAGATTAAGTAGATTTGCGTCCCAAATACTGATCATTTTCATTTTTCTTCCTTTTCTCTACTGCTTGTTTATGAGCACTACTTTTTTCTTTTCACTATCATATGTGTGTGTGCGTGTGTGTGTGTGTGCGTGCGTGAGAGAGAGAGAGAGAGAGAGAGCTGGATTGAACATAGATTAAGGGTATTCAAAATTACAATCACATTTCAACAAATAGAAATATAAACTCTGAAATTTCTCTTCTTTCTAAAAGAAATCAAAATTGAAAGGTTTGGAACAAACAGAAACACAAAATCATTTGTAATGGGAAGATTACAATAACCAAATTATAGTGAGAAATGGGCTTTTTCAAGAGCTTGGTTGAGATGAAGAAGCTGAGGAAGTTTTGTTGAGGACGAGAACGAGTTGTAAGCAACAACAACAACAACGAGAGAGTCTCTACGGCAGTCCAATCTTGCATCACTTGCATTTTTGGGTCACATGAAGCAACACATACCATGCAAGATTTCTGATGCTAACCTACCAAGAATCCCGATATAACTTGAAAAACAGAACAGTTTCCAAGTGGCATAAAAAAGAAATAATTCACAATCAGTTCATGCAAGTGAAGAAGCATACATAACAATACAGTGAATCAATTACAAACACAACCATGCTTGAAGGCTAATAGATTACACTAACCGTCGTCTGCCTACCAATTGGGTATAAATCGGTTGCACTTGATTTCTAGATGATCGGATATGGCGTCGAGGAGCGAGGCGTCGATACGAGCATAACTGCAACAAGGTTTGCTTGCTTTGGAGATGGCACCGTGCAGTTCGGAGATGGCATCGGTTGCCCTGGCTCTCTACACGATCGAAGATGGCGTCGAGGCATCGAGGAGAGCGCCTGACTTCGTGTCGCTGCGACGAGGTTTCTCTTATCGGAGTTGGAGTCCTGCGTTGTGTAGATTGGAGACGACGCCCTGTCTCTCTTGTTTTGCATCAACGTGCAGATAGGGTTTCGATGGTTGAGTTGGGGAAATAAAATGGGCGGTAGTTTTGATGGTTGAATTGGGGAAATGAAATGGGCGAGCTCTTTAAGTTTTTATATATATACACACACGCACACACACACACAACACGCACACTATCACAATAACCCGTTCTAAGCATGGGCTTGTCCATGATCAATTAAGAAAACTTAGACCACTTAAAATCATTTTCAAATACTTACTGACAGCAATTTGGTTTAGATACAGTATTAAATTTTAGAAAGAGAATAAAAGAAGAGAAGACTATGAGTGTACCTATTTTCTCAATCCAAGAGTCCAAATTAGAAATGAGTAGGAGGAGTGGGGTAGAAGGAAAAGATGAGAATAAGATTTGAAATAGAAATGAAGTTATTGAGAGAGTGAAAAGTAGGAAGAAAACTTAAGTGGTTATAATTATATGTTGGAAGTAGAAGGAAGAAGTAAGTTAATTGTAGAACATGGGTGTAACTTCCAGTCAAAATCAGAAGTTATGGTCAAAATTAAGTTCAAAACCCTCCGCTTTAATATAGTATAATGGGAGATGCTCTTGTGGGAGTTACTTTCACCAACAATATGAAAGCATGCAATCTCATCCCTCCATTTACACTCCACATCCAACAGCTGGGAAATAAAGTGAAAAACCAAAGGACAAATGGGAATAGCTCCTCGAAAACCAAAACCAAAATGCCCTCTTCCATTTTCAATTCCAGCCTAGAGATGGATGAAAAGGTCCCCTCCTCTCCCATAGATCTTTTATGTTTTCCCTTCACGCCCGAGATCGACGAAGTTCTCCACTCACCATCCTCTTCAACCAGAAAACCCTCTTCTATGTTTTCCCTTTCTGTCCAAAGATCGACAGAACCGAAGTTCGAAAAAAATTCTCCTCCGATCTAACTAAGATGGTTTCATGTCCTCTCATGTGGAAAACCAAAAGGTCCACTTCGTTCCTCCCTTCCCATCATAAATCAGCAAACATCTCCTCCTCTCCTATTTGGGTTTAAAACTGTTCTCCTCCTATAGGACCTAGAAGGAAGAACTTATCTACTCTCATATGTGACAGCCTGTATCGGCATCGCTCCATATTCTTATCTTCAATTGCATGATTTTTTCAAACTGGACCCAACTCCTCCTATGGGCTTTTTCAAACTCTGGGTTTCGTCGATCTCTGGGTGGAAAGGGAAAACACAGAAGAGTGTTTTCTAGTTGACGAGGATGGTCCATCTTACTCGGAGAGTGGAGAACAAAGACGGGCTTCGTCGATCTCTGGATTTCATCGATCTTGGGTGGGGAGGGAAAACGGAGAAGA
Organism: Camphora micrantha; assembly: GCA_003546025.1. Classification (NCBI taxonomy): domain Eukaryota; kingdom Viridiplantae; phylum Streptophyta; class Magnoliopsida; order Laurales; family Lauraceae; genus Camphora; species Camphora micrantha. The sequence goes on from QPKB01000009.1 coordinate 23,825,056, forward strand.
TCTATGGGAGAGGAGGCGACCTTTCGTTGATCTCAGGGTGGGAATTGAAAATGGAATAGGGGTTTTGGTTTTGGTTTTCGAGGAGCTATTCCCATCTGTCCTCTGCTTTTTTACTTCATTTTCCACCTGCTGGATGTAGAGTGTAAATAGAGGGCTGAGATTGCATGCTCTCATATAGTTGGTGAGTGTAACTCCCACAAAAGCATCTCCCTATTTTCTTATATATATATATATATATATAGAGAGAGAGAGAGAGAGAGGATTATTCATGTGCATCCATCCCTCACTGTAGGGTGAGACAATTACATGATTTTCCTTCTTTGCACATAAACATTCATCTTTCGCATATGACCATATATGGCTTTTCCTATTTTGCACACAAATATTTCCAATTGTGTACATATCCCTCACCCTATGGTGAGGGATTGTTGTACATTAACATTCCTCATATTCATATTCATATATATATATATATATATATATTCATATTTATGGTTTTGTTTGGACCAAGTGGGAGAATGTTGGACAAACTTTAAATGGGCCCAACAACCCCATATTTTGAAAAACAAGCATGTTTTGGTTTGTTTTACCCATTTAGTTGGCTTTAGGTTATTTGAGGATAAGTCCTCTTGCACAGATAGTACTTATAAAGGTTACTCCTTATCCCCACCCTCTAAGCAAATACTAAAGAGGTTCCCATCGCCAGTTGCAAGAGAAGCAGAGGTGAAGCTACCGTGGGCCATCCGGGATATCTAAGTTCCTGATCAGGCATCCAGACTGCAAATCTTCCATATCTCCATGTCATTAGGTACACAGCTAATTTAGATCTATAAATATATGATATTGATTTTATAGATATGTGATGTTGATTTTGCAACTCTAAATAGATCCATGATCTATTTGACCTCATGAAATTTTCTAACATAAATAACTATTTTGCAAATGTAAGCAATCTCTACAAACCATGTAAATCTCTTAGCTCTTTCCTTGCGATTTTTTACAAATTTTTTTTCCTTTTTTTTATTTGATATTCGGAATCTCTGCGTGTTTATTTTACTACAGTAGTGTGATCACTAATGCCGAACCTGCTACAAATGCAAATAAATGAATAACTGTTCATTCTATAAAACATTATCAAACCCCCTTAAATATGAAGTACATTCATCTATAGTATTCTCTATCTAAAATATAATCGATGTACCCAGTCCTTATAACTACTCCCCTAAGTGGAAACCGTTTCCATGGTCTCATGGAATCAACCTCTGAGGAGTCAGGCCCTCATTGTAATTGGGGGTTGTGGTCTGTGGTGTGTAGTTATACTTCTCTCCCTGTAATGTTGGTGCATATGCCTCTTCTCCATGGGCTGCCTCATCTCCAATTGCAAGTTCTTCATCAGACATCCTCAGGGGTATAAATAGTCTAATAACCAAAAGGATGATAGAAGTGACCACCATATTCCATCCAATCACAAAAGCTGCACCAACCAGCTGCTTTAGAAATTGGACCCCGCCTGATTTGCCATAGAAGGCCCCTTTGGAGTTGGTCACCGGCAAGAACATGCTGCAGAGAGTTGGATGTGCAAAGAGTCCTGTGAGGGCCCCTCCCAAGGTCCCTGCAACTGCATGGGTATGTAGAATACCAAGTGTATCATCGACCTTTTGTAGTAATTGAGACTTCTTCTGCAGAGACATCATGGTGAACCAAGGTATGCTGCCAGATGCTATACCCATGATTAGTGCAGCCCATCCTTGAACCAGACCTGTAAATCAAGATAAAATAATGGATAAATCATTGAAGATGAATCTTTTAAGGCTGCCAATGGACCTGGGTTCAGCTCAAGTTTGGGTCCGTTCAGGCAAATCTGGTCAGACAATGTGTGTCTGACATGCCGAACCCGGAACCTTTGTTTAGGGTCTGAAACACTTTATGTGATGGATCGAGCCTAGGGTTGTAATCCCAATGGCTTCTGTTAGGCCCATTTGAGTTTTATGTCTATTATACATGAGCCCTGATCTCCTGGGGAATGTCACCCATTGATACTATGGGCAAGAGCCTAATAGGCCTAACTAAAATTTTTTTATTTTTTTATTTTTGGCGATCGGAGGGTCCCCAACCCTTTGGGCTAGTCTAATCCCTTCGGGCCCAGAGGGAAGCCGGGTAAACTCCCCAGTAGCCCCAGTGTGGTAGTGCAGTTTCGAACCTACAACCTCCAAATGCAAACCATGGTCCTAGACCAATTGAGCTATCCCTTGGGGTTAATAGGCCTAATTGGGGGATTGGGAACAATCCCATTGGATTGGGGCTTGTTTAGATATGAAATTCATCAAGTCTGCCAAGATTGAGATACTAATGGTTTAGGCTATCAAACAGCATCAATCTTGCTTGTTTTCGAGTCCATTTAGGTAGGCTTGAACGTGCATTTGGATATAGCAGGCTAGAGCCAGATCCATGCTTATGGATCTTAAACCGTAAATGGGATGGATTTAGGCTAGGTTTTTTTAACCACAAGAGGCTTTTATCACACTCATTTGCCCTAGCAAAGCGCCCCGTGCTTGGCACGGGCAATGTAATCCATAACATTAAATATATCATAAAAGTTTAGAAAAAGTTCAAAAAAACTTTAAAATTAGAGGTGCACATGTAAGTTTTCAACCTACCAAAAAAAAAAAAGAAAATCATCATTAGGATTAAGACAATCATTAGTTTGTACTAATTTTACAGCATGAGAATGGAAAAATTAGTGGCATCCATCTGATTTTATGTAATTTGATTGCAGCTACTACATACTAATTGATTCATTTAAATATCACAAAATCAAAATAATGATATTGCATGAGAAGGGTGCATGGAATGCCCTCCAAACAATTAGAATATTGTTGTAGAGTTTGATCGTTATAGTTAGGATTCAAGCATGTAAGTAAATAATTGTGATAAACATTAAATAGATAAAAATATGCATGAATATAAGGATTTTGTAGACTGAAATTGATTGCTCAATCCTGAAAAATATAAAGAGTTTATGCATGGCCAGCAAATCATAAAAACTATAGGAATCAAGACATTTTGAACAAAAGATCACAAGTACAATATGTTTTGTAGAATGTCTGCACATCTCCACAGTTTCTTTTTTAAGCACAGATGCTCTGTAGAAGAGAAATGCTTGAGCTACTTGAGTGTTGGAGTTCAAGAGGACAGATGGGTAGCATGTGAAGCCATTCCAACCTTCTTAATTTATTGTGAGTAGATCAAGAACAGAAATTTCTTTAAGATGAAAAAGTTAAGTGGTAGATTGGATTCTACCACCAACATAAATGTCATAAACTAATTCTAGTAACCATGATCCCCAAAGGAACTCTAATTTCAACATTGTATAAAAGGCCCTTTTAAATGAATTCAACGTAGTATCAACAAAAATGCAAATAACATGAATGAAAACTTGGATTTTTCCCTTCAAATAACCCGTCCTGGTATCAGGGAAAGTAATTGGGAATGGGAAAGGCAAATTAGAGGAGACTCCTTGCAAACTTGGTAGAAAAGTAATTGGGAATGGGAAAGGCAATACAGAGGAGAGTAAATGAAAGTAAAGTGTCTCTTTAACTGCCTTTCATTTCTGCAACCGTACAAACTGATTGGAACTTGGAGGTATGTGGGAAAAAATTAACCCTTGCGTTATACTTTTTTTTGCATTTTTACTCCAACTTTGAGATAAAAAAAAACTAGCCGTTGGTTAGATTTTAACTCCATCTTTACTACACCTTCAGAGAAACAACCAGGCCCAACTACTTGGGCCTGCCATTTCCAAAACAAAATGATTCCATCTTTCCAGTAGGGTCCATGTCGAATGGACCCGATATTGGACTCCTAAATTATAAATGGATTGGGCCTTGACACAGTTGAGTCCAGCCCATTGATAGCCTTACAAACTCAAAAGACCTATTGAATGATCCAGCTTACCTGCAGCAGGAGTGATGCAGACTAATCCTGTTATCATTCCTTGGATGGATCCAATCAAAGATGGCTTTCCAAACACAATGATGTCCCAGCAAGTCCACACAAGAAGGCTGGTGGACGCACAGATGTGGGTGTTGAGGACTGCGATCGAGGAATCCACATTTGCGGCGAAAGGATCTCCACCGTTGAAACCGGTCCAGCCCATCCACAGGATGCCTGCGCCCACCAGCGCAAGCACTATATTGTTAGGAGGGAAATCGTCCCTATCCTTCTTCAGTCTTGGCCCTACCTGTAGAAAGTTAAATTTCAAGAATATTGAATCTCAGGCTTCAAAAAAAAAAAAAAAAAAGGTATGATTATAATGAGAATACATATACAGATTGATGTATCCAGCCATTTGAATCCATTTAGGCTTAAAACCCCAAGTCCAGGTCCTGCCATAAGGATTTTAGAACTGAACATGGATTTAGGTCTGGCTCACTGGACCTGAATAACTACCCAGGCCCGCCTACACAGGCTACAACTGTGCCAGATTGTGGCCCGTTGACAACCTTGTCCAAAAAATCTCAATTTGATTCAGCAGTTCTTCAAAATGCCAAAAGTGCAGACCCATCTCAGACTGACTTAGCAATTCCTGATGTGACCTACCAACGCAACCCAGACACTATCCCTACTGAGAAATTCAGATTTGAGATCTACCCTTTCTACGTTTAAGTTTGGTTCACATTGACATTTCTTACCATATTAAATGAATGAGTAGTGTTTCAACTTCAAGTTGAGTCCATTCTTGCTACTAGGCCTTCTAACCTAATCCGATCGCAAACTCAATTAATTGCACTATAACCCATCAACCAACTTGAATTTAACCTGTTAGAGAAATGTGTGGGTTAACCGTTTAAACATCCAAATGGGTTCCAGCACAAAAAAAGTCGGAATCAAAATTGAGCTTAAAAGCCTATCATGTTCTCATAATCACAACCCAATCCAAGTCCAACTCATCCTAACCCAAACCTATTGCCACTCTGATGTGAGACAGTTGAAACTTGAATGCATTGTCATTGTCATACCCCGCATATTTGGTTATGGGGGCAGTCACCTAGTGGGACTTGGGTCCACCTCCAAATCCCAAATGAAAATCTCGGATCTGCCCCTGAACTCACGTCAAAATTGAGGGTTAACCAACAAATTCCAACTATCAGCTTGGATTCGCTCCGTTCAAATGAAAATCCCAAGTTCCACCACTTCAAGAAAATGCAATAATTTGAGTAAAGGAGAAGTTACTTTCTAGTAAGTAAAATTTTTCATTTGTTTTACATGAGATAAAGTAAGTTGAAGTTAGATGAGAAGCTTCTAAGTGGTAAAGTAACCACTTTACTTGAGTTATTTTGTGAAAAACTTTTTGGCTGTCGACAAACTTAAAAGTAAAACTTTCTTGTGATCAACCAAGCATTGATTGGCAAAGTAAAACTTCAGAAACCTGAAATAAGTTTACTGCATATTTTACTTACCCCGCAATCAGATGACAATCCAACCCATCATATTTTGTTTGTTGAAAACGGACTGCCTGATTAATTTGTTAAGCATCTTTCCCTAGTCCATAAATTCGATGCTTACGATGCTTAGAATCAGATTAGTTTTGACTTTTAATTGTGAATTCGGAAAGTCCAAATGACTGTGGAGGATAAGCATCAGCTGGTTTTGTTGACTCTAATGTGTTGTTATAAACAGTACTTATGAACCAAAGAGATCTGTTAGATCTCGTCGGCATGCCATGTGAGCCATGTGGACTCACCAATTGTGACCATACAAAAACTTGTTGAGTCAGTCAACACTACTCATGCAGGAACCCAAGATTTTCAATAATGTGCAAATCATCCAAAGTGGAAGATCACCCAACTTTATGGCAAACTGCTCCTTGTCAGGAAAAACAAATGCATACTTGGGCTTTTTTGTTCTAATCCAACTAAGACAAGACTGATTTAAAGAAACTAAACTGTGTAAGTAGTAACTATACCCAGTACGCAGCAGTGAAGCCTGCAGCCCCGGAGGCAACATGAACAAACATACCCGCCGGAAGTAGTCCATAATTCCCCAGTGGAAAGGAAAACCGCCGCCCCATATGCTGAAGGCGACAACGCTGTAACAAAAGTGACCCACAGGAGGAACGAACACCATCCAGGCCCTAACGCTCATCCGGCCTAGAAGTGCCCCAGCCAGGAGCACAACTGTGACCCCCGCAAACGCAAAACTGGAAGAAAGACCATAGAGGCCATGGGATAGTAAGGCTGGCCGCGCCCGTCTCCAGCTCGCCATTCTTCCTTGTAGTGGGCCGTGGCATTAAGCAAATCTCCGTCGTCAAGAAGTCCTGGGAGGCAGCAAGGCCCGCCTTCCCCCAGAGAGGAAGAAGGCGCCTCGCAAAGGACATTCTTGTAAGGCCCACAGGATCCTAACAAGGCATGACAGCGGGCGAAGCCATATAGGCCATGAAGGCTGAAATTCAGGGCCCATTTCCTCTTGACAAGGCCGGCGTAGAGGACGACGAGGTCCCGGCATCGCCTGCATGCCGACGAAGGCGGCGGAGACCATCTGGCCATGCATTGTCCTCCCTTGTTGAGCCAATCTGGGACTTTGGTTGAGTTGGTGGATGCGCTGATAGGCCCACTGGAACTACTGAAGGCAAGCAGAGGCCATCTGAGTTGGGCTTTTGGCTCTCAATAGCTCCAGCTTCAGTGTAGCTCCACATGTGATTGATTCAACACTAATGCACATGAAAATTTGGATTGCTGTCACAGCTAAGGTTCAGTACTATGAATCTATAAGAGATCCAGCAAATTGCAAAAAGTATTCATCCCCAAGCATCTCGTGTGAATCCTGATCTGGAAGTCATGGTTTTGATTGGGTCAATGGAGTGAGACAAATGCCATTAAAACCGGCGTGAGGATCTCTCCTTTCTTTTAATTATGGATTCAATTCAATGGGCCAGGTTGGTACAGCTCTGATTAATCCCGTACTAAACCCAACATAAATGCCCCGTTCTGAGGCCCGGCCCTATCATTGATGGGTTAGGATAGTAATAGTAACTGCTCCGTGTTTGTCGGCTCGACTTGGACATAGGAATATTTAATTACATCCATCCCTAATGTTGTCATTTAGAAATTTTATCAATTATGTAAATAAACCCCAACCCGAACTCTTAGAAGTTACTAGCAAATCCGCCCTTAAGAGGAATGGGTTGGGCTGGTCAGTGACACTTACGGCCAGAGGTTATCCCTAGATTGAACATGCAGATTTGAATGAGAGGTGGGCGTCAATTCTTCGAATCTGACTTAGGAATCTATAACATTCTAAAAAGAAAAATAATGGGTAGGTTCTGCTGTGTGAATGTGAGGTTAAAGGACTTCAAAAGTCAATGAATCTTTAGTTAGTCTGCAGCAGAGACAAAGTCCATTAAAAACTGGCCAGTGGAGCATTTCTTTGGTCTCATACATCATCCATATCCTTGGATTATTGGAATTGGAGACCCTGCTTAAATTCAAACTATTCTGCAGCGCACCTTGACTAAGACTGAGGTTATTCCAAGATCTAGGGATGCAACTTGGTCAGGTCCAACCCAAGCCCATTGGGCCATGGCCTGATAATCAAGCGAGATCTGGGTTGGTTATTTTGGGTTTTGGGTATGGCTCGCTTGAAACCAGGATGGAGTCCCTTTAAAAACCCATTTGTGATAATGATCCAATCAACACATGCCTCAAATCCAGTCCAGAAATAAAGGAGGGGCGATGGCCAAAAAAACCGATGGATTCATGTGGACCGTTGAAGTGTGTGCTTCGGACTCTTACCTATGTGCGTCCCACCTGATTAATGGACACATTTGATTTTTGTTGGGAGGGTTACCTGCAACATTAGATTCTTACCTTTGTCTTTGATGGGTCGGATGTTGTAAGGGCCCAATCTGGCATTTCTACGGAGAGTATCCATTCTTGTATCCCGCAGACTACCTAAGACTTTGCTGAGGTAAGTTCCTGTCATTGGTTTGATTTTGGGATGGTGAAAGTGGGGTCCATTTTGATTCTCAGGGATCCCAATCAAGTGGAATTATTCTGGGATTTCCCCCCTATAGTCTTTCCTCATTTTTTTCTGCCACTAGTTGCCAATTTTAGTTTTCCAACTTTATCCTAATAAATTTAAGGCCTTGTTTGATAAATCTTATCTAATATGTACTATATGTGGATAATAATCTTTGTAGAATCCGATCTGTGTAGAATAGATGTTTTACTTTTAGACGATTTGGCAAATCTTATTTGTTTGGCAAATCTTATTTGTACTAATAATTTGTGTAAGAATAGATGTATGTGAATAGACATTTTATTAATAGATTGTTTGGTATTAACAATATAATGGTTTGAAATAGACTTTAATAATTAATTCGAATCTGTTCACATTCTTTCACAGTTTTTTTAAGAAATACGATCAATCAAGGGCTAAAATTTAATCTCCTAAGGCCTTTTTTAAGCATTCAAGAAGAGGCTAAACAGTTTCGGATCTTGCTAAGGGGACCACAAATAAATCAAGAATTCATATTAACTGGTTCATATTTTATTCACATATATATCAAATTTAATGGTGTAGCATCAAACGTATCTCGAGATCATACGAGTTAAAGAGCTACTATTTGATACTATTAACCAGGTATCTTATGCCTTCTAAAGAGAAATAACGGTTTGGATTTACTTCATGACCTAACAGTTAAAGGAAACAGGGAAAATCGAGTTGCTTTGTGCATCACAGAAACCCAGTTAGCACAAAAGTATATCTAACGGTTTCAGCATTTAATATTTCTCGAGATTCACAATGAATAGACGGTTGAAATTTGACCCAGTAGCCATTCTGCGCATTCCAAGAGGAACCAAGGGTCATACTTGATTGACCGTGCCCACAAAGAAAAAAAAAAAGGCAGATCTAATTGTTGAATGTGTCTCACAAGAATATCTTGAGATTTACGCAGAATCAACGGTTCAAATTTGTGCCCCTAGTCGTTCTTAGGGTCATGAATATTTTGAAATAGGTTAGGATCATCATTCAGAGACATGGAATCTTTACAAACATATAAGAAACGAGAGACTGGCATAAAATATAACTATAGTAGCCGGTCTGCTCCATTTCAGAATACCCCATCTGTGCAAAAAGCACCATTTTTCAGCCCACATGAATAGGCTGAAAAATGTCTTCTGTCTGTTGAGACAGACATGTGAGGTGGACCATCCAAACGCCTCTTAAAATTAAACACGTAAGTATCAAACATTTAAGACAATATAGACCTTGAAATTTAGAGACTCCCAAACATGCACTTAGATTTTATTTTTTTTTCTTCTGCCCCTCCCTTCCTGGCACTAATCTAAACTCATCACACTCATGTTATCAACCTGGAATCGCACCAAGCCACAACATATAGAGCAGCTTGTGCCTATTGATCGTATGTCAAAATTATTTGGACTTTTGACCTCATGTCCTAATAAGGGATGTCTCCTCTCTCTTGAAATTTTAAGCATTTTTTTCACTGGGAATGAAAATGTCTTAATAGTGCACATATCACAATTTTGTTATTTTATGATATTACAAGAAAACTCAACCTTGTTTCTCTTCGATGTCAGATCATTGATTCCACAAATGTTATTCCTAATTTGTTGAAAAACTTTTATTTAAAAACAATCGGGGTGGATCTTAGGTGTGGAGAAAAAACAAAAAACAAAAAAAAAAGAAGAACTGCACTCTCTTTATCTCCACTTGGGTCCACTCTTCTAGAAGAAAAATAATAGTTCGCCATTACCATGAGTGTGGATTCTATAGAAAGGAAGTGACGTCATGTTATGGATTGATAACAGCCAGGTTTGCCTAGAGTGAGGGTCGATCTGTGCGAGGCCCATCTATTCAATAAGACTTTGAATGGACTTTCTCAACATATTTTAAAGCAAAGAATTTCTCACCTAAAAAATTATTACTAATTGAGTTTCATTGATGCAAGTGGATACATTTGCTAGTATGAGATAAAAAACACTATCGAATGTGTAAACCCACAAAACCGCCTGACAATCTTAAAATCCGATAATATATGGGCAGGACCGGGTGGTCACCGGTCGCGAACACTCATTCTCATTCTTAAAGAGTGAAGACTTCCAATCGGCCCAAGTCCTTCAGAATTTACATTTGCTATAAACATGAGTTGCCCAGGATTCTAAGATGTCATGTAAAGGACTCGCAATTTCTTCGGCGTCACTTAATCCTATTTTAGTGCTGGTAAATCTTTTTGCAGCAAAGAGTAGTGAGGAAAGTTATTGAGCTGTAGGTTTTACTTTTAAGTCAATACTTCTGAGGTGAGTGAGTTAGGAATGGAAATATGTCCAGAATGCCAAATTCAACTTGCAATTTTCTAATCAGACCCTCTCAGATTCTAAAAAGCTTTCTAAAGTAAGGGTTTTCGTCAACATTAATTGTACTGGTTTTCAAGGACCGTTGATTCAGTTGCCTGAAGTCCTGTGTATTGGAGTATAATAAGAAGGAAATGTTTTAGCATTTGAAAATCAAAGCAAAAGTTAGATAATGTGAATGCTCTTTGTATATGTTTTTTCTCTTGATTTATGCTTCCTAATAAAGATTAAAAAGCACGACAATGTCATGTGAGCTTTCAAAGTTGATGCGAATTCTTGGCTCACGCTCATATCTAAGTACTCATATTGGGCCCCTATGATCTTGACCTGTACCACTGCTTGCTAAATAGTCATATGGTACTTTTGATAGTAGTGACCCTTGCTTTTTTATTCAACAATTGGCTGTGTCAAGCTGATGAACCATTTGATCTAGGCCAACTTACTTCTTAGTACTGTGTATAAGCAAGTATAAATGCAAAAACTTGACTTGGCAACCTATTAATTGGCATCGAGTCAAGTGAGAATTTTTCTCCTTCCCTTGTTTAGCACTATTGTAACAAGTTATCAATACAAAAACTTGCTTGGCAACCTTATTAATGGCATCGAGTCAAGTGAGAATTTTCTCTTTTTTGCTTGTGGGGCGCGAGGTAAAAAAAAAAAAAAAACACTTAAAACAAAATTACCAATTTTTGTAGTAAAGAATTAATAAAAATAATTATTGAAAAGATTGCGCTTGGCGTTGATTCATTGAGTTGAAATCATCGACATAGTGAGAGGTGTTCATGGACCGGGCAACCCCAAGCCTGAGAACAGCCCAGCTCGCTTTGCCCAGGCTTGGCTTTATTACAAATCGGGCTCGATTCTTTATTAGGACATGCTTTATATACGGACCTAGCTTTTTTTAATGGTAAGTGGGGCCCAGCCTGACCACAAACACAACCCAACTTAAAATAATGTTGGGAAAAACTAAGAGGAGACTGTGCAGCATAGATACCCTTATTTACAAACAACCAGCGTGCAAGCTGCTCACAATAGTAAAAGTGCTTTTTTTTGTTGGGAGATTCGGCGACGGGTTCCTGAACATTTTACTTTATTGCCTTAGGTCCACAATATGTTTTTATAGTGTTATAGGTCCATTTTCCAAATTTGGAAACCTAAAATGTCTAATTTACCCTTTCTTCAAATCATATTTCATGATTAGTGGGATAAGCCATTAATAATGGTCAACTACCATTAAATTAGGCACATTAATAAAATTCCAATAATGAGATTTTCAAATAAATTTCAAAAAAACACAAATAAGTTTCAAAAAACAGGAAAAAAATTTCAAATAAATTTCTAAAAATGTAATAAATTTAAAAAATGCAAATAAAATTCAAAAGAATGCAAATAAATTTCAAAAAATGAAATGAATTTAAAAAACCCAAATAAATTTCAAAAGAAAGCAAATAAATTTCAAAAAACGAAATAAATTAAAAAAATACACAATAAATTTTAAAAAAAAGCAATAAATTTCAAAAGAAAGCAGATAAATTGAAAAAGACACAAATAAATTTCAAAAACTATAAATAAATTTCAAAACATGAAAATCAATTTCAAAAGATACAAATACATTTCAAAAGATCCAAATAAATTTTAAAAAATATATAAATAAATTTCAAAAGCTCAAATAAATTTCAAAAGAAGTAAATAAAATTAAAAAATGCAAATAAATTTAAAAAAAACACAAATACATTTGCCAAAACTAAGACATCGCCGGATTTCTAAATTAGCGAATAATGTGACAAAAAACTCTAAATCCTTTGTTTGTCAAAGTGTTTTCTCAGTTAAATTTATTTGAATTAAATAAAATAATATTTCAAAATGACACAAATAAAAAGAGGTCAAAAACACAATAAATTCTGCCAAAAACTATATAGACTTGTTTAGTACTCTTGATAGATAGACTTGTTCCAGAACTCAGATAAATAGCCATAATACTCGTTAGATTTGTTCCAGAACTTAGATAAATTCATCCAGAACTCAGATAAATTCATTACACAGAACTCAAATAGATTTGTTCCAGAGATTCAGATAAATTCATACTTCAGAACTCAAAAAGTTCCACAACATAATCAGACAGAGTTGTCCAGACTGTCAGATATAGTCTATAACAGAACTGCAGATAAATTTTTGGTCAGAAGTCATATATAATGTTGGCCAAAACTTAAATAGATTTTGTCCATAAACACAAAATAATTTAGGACCAAAAAATACAAACTCAAATAAATTTTATACTTTTGATTGGAATATGTGATGACTTCTAGAACCTACCTGAAACTGTTGTAGATCCTAGAGGACCACTTTCTTTATCTTTTTCTTTCGTTCGAGATCAGAAGCACGAAACCATCTTCCACTCGCCTATCTTCCTCGATTCTCTGGCAGTGCAGCATAGTGCGTTTCTCGGTCTCGGTGAATGTCTCGATCCCCCTTCTCCGGCATTACATGACCTTCAAACTCACGCTAAATCCCCATATTGATCCATTCAGTCCCAGACAAAACCGTGCACTTTCTACGTTGAACCTTTCAAGTACAGCGCACTTCGTAATGAATCATTGAGGGCGCATCACTGACGTTCGTAATGATAAACAAGAAATAGAAGTTAATTCTGCGGTTACATAATTTGTATAGACATACTCCTCATCGAGCTTCAGGACGAAAGTGTCTATGGTTTGATTTCGAGTCTTATCCTGACTCAAATCTCAGCTCCCATACTTTCAGCACAGACGAATTTTCCCGCACGATTGCGAGAAGGCACGGAATCGTGATGAGTGACTCATAAGAAGTGCGAGGATTATTAAATTGATCTATATCCTCGCCGTGATAGAGATCTGAATTCCAGATTCGCAATCTGAGAGTATTGTGTGCATTCTCTTTATTTTTATTATGAACTAAAGACACAAAAAGATAATCTTATCTTGTCTGCTTGACAAGTGGATGGACGAGTTGAAAATCGGCCTCGTTAGAAAGTGCAGAAACAAACAAGGATTTCGATACTTGTTGCCGCCCCAATATCAGAGTTCCAGACACACGCGCAGCCACGGAAGAGTACCTGATCATAATACTGCCGCCACCGCCGGACAAGCATCGTGCCAAATGCTGCATGGTGCTGCTCGTTCCTATTGCAGAAACTCGGAAACAGAGAAGTGGTTCCTTTCGTAGGATAGATTTGAGAGAGGGAGAATGGAATATTTTAAAATTTTAAATTTCAAGATTAGATGCGTAAACAGTTGAAAGAGGGCAAATTAGCCATGTAAATTGTATCTAGGGACCTCTAGCTGCAAATAGTCTAGTTGTTGGACCAGAGCCCTTAAAAAAGAATTTGCTTGGACTGGAAGCTGGATAGATTCAATTCTATGGACTTTCGCTAATTATCTCTTTTTTGTTTGTTCTTATAGCATTAACGAGGGCTGCTGGACCCTGGCTTACTCTTCTTTACGCGGGCCGGGCTAGGAAAGGTTAGTAAAATGGAATTTCTTAAGCACTCTAGTATCTTTAGAATTTAAGAATGAAGATAAATACCCCAAACTGCCATCACCCATTGCCGTTTTTGTGTAGAAACAAATACTGTAAGTATCACCTTTATAATCAAATCTAGGAAATGTTAGGTTTCCTGGGTCCCATCTACGATCTCAACCGACTTAATATTTCTTTGGAAATTTTAGGAATTAAGGTCCGTTTAGCGTCGTTTTTGGGTTGTTCCCAATTTTGTGCTCATAACAGGTTGTGCCAAGACTATACTCTACAGAACATATTTGGCAACATTATATCAAATTACTCTACCAAGAGCATGTTATACAAAACTTGTTTGGTAATATTATAAAAGGTTTGCTCCAATGAACGGACATAAGATTTACAATGTAGGACCCACCTTTTATTGTTTGTGACACTCTATTATTATCATACATGGGACCCATGAATAGAAATTACAATATGGTACCTACCTTTAAAAATTAAAACAAGGAAAGTATTTACAATGTGGGCCCACCATTATAGGAATCATAATGTGGGGCTACCTTTTTATGAATGTAAATATAGGACCCACCTTTAGAAATTACAACATAGTGCCACCTTTAGAAATTAGAGTATGGAGCCCACATTCATAGGACTTACAATGTGAGTCCACCTTTTGTGATCGTAACCATGTGACTCGCATTTATGAATTACAAAGTAGACCCTCATTTTTTGTGATTGTGGACACAGGAAGCACATTTAGAAATTACAATGTGGTGCCCACCTTTAAAAATTAGAACGTAGGGGCAGCACATTCATAGAATTTACAATGTATGACCACCTTTATAGGAATTATAATTTGGGCCATCTTTTTTGTTGATTGTGAACATGGGACCGACCTTTAAAAATTACAACGTGATACCTACCTTTAGAAATCCAAACATGGGACCACATTCATAGGATTCACAAATGTGGGGCAACATTCATAAGATTCACAATGTGAGCCCACGTTCATATATAAGATTTACAATTGGCTCCACCTTTGTGATGGTGACCATATGACCAACCTTTAAGAAATATAAAGTGGGGCCACCTTTTTTATGATTGTGGACACGGGACCCACCTTTAGAAATTACAATGTGACGCCCAACTTTAGAAATTAGAAGACATGGTCCACATTCAAAGGGTTTATAATGTGGTCCACCATTATAGGAATTCTAATATGGGCCCACCTTTTGTGATTATGTCCATGTGACCCACATTTAGGAAAAAATAAAGTAGAGCCACCTTTTTTGAAATTGTGAACATGGGGCATACCTTTAGGCTAAGTGAAAGGATTTGGAGTTTTTAAATGTGATTCTTTAAAAGTCAAGGGATAAGCAAGAAACAATTATGCCAGCAAGTTCCTTCTTGAAAAGAAAAAAAAAAAAAAATTTGTTCCAACTTTCTTATGCCAACAAGTAAAGATCTTGAGATTTCTTCTCGTGAAATCAAAATTCGGAACAATGATTTACATATACCAAACATGTTTTTCATAGCCTTATCTTGCCGAAACATGGAAACACCCAAATGGCACGATGCCAAATGCACCCTAAATTTCATCTAAACAAATGAGCGCTACAAAATATTGCATTTGTATATCCTTTCCTCCTGTGAAATGAAAGACCGAGGATGATTTTCTTTACTTAGAAATTGATCTCTCTCTCTCTCTCATTAACAAAGCCCTTTTGGGTATGTTTGTATAGCATACATAGATTTTTAATTTTTTTTTTCTTTCTTGCTGGAAATGCTAGCTTTTTTGTGGAATCACTTATGTGCTTTCATTGCAAAATAGTGTTTGTACCAAAATGATGAAAAAGGAAGTATGTAGAAAAGCCTCCCATTTTTCCTCGCTTTTTTACTGGAAAATGTTGTTGCACAAACATACCCTTCTCTTTGAAGTCCATCAGTGGAAATATACGAACACTCTTCTAGTTCTTGTGGACCTCTTTCCTCTTCATTTCTTTTCCTTGCCTCTGTTATGGGTATGTTTTCTTGGAAACACTTTTTATTTTCTCTTTTGAGAAATCAATTTTCGACGATAGGACTTCAAAGTTCCTACTCTTACAAGAAATCAAAATTCTAATCGGAAAATCTTTAAATTTTTATACAATTCTTTCCTGAGTTAATGAGTGGAAAGGTGGGCTACATGAGAAATAAGTACATGTTTCATTGATTTCAGAACAATCCGATGTGACCTCAATATGAATCGTTTGTGATGAGTAGTGGGGGGAGGACAATGCCCAGGAACAAATTTAGACACTTCATAACCACCTAATTTTTCATTTTTCACTTGCATTTGTGTCGTACAGTTTACTTGTGTTTCCATGTGACACCTTTGAGCAACATCCTTATCAATCCAATGCTTCTCGTTTGTTTTACCCTCCTTTGAACAAAAAAATCAATTCCAAATTGCGTCCCCATCTTTAGTACAAGTTGAATCTTTCTGTACACTAAACCTAGCAACCTTTGCATAAACATTGTAAAACTCATATACTTCTGTTAGATCCTCAAAATACAATCCAATTTTTGTGTCAAGTTCTCATCTACGTCCGGATAATGCAAAATTAATGACGAGGAGTACACATCCATATTTAAAACCCTGCAACAATTCAATGATGGCATTCATCAATTCCCCCCTCCCCCTACCATGAAGACAAAATAAAAACAGCCATTTCAAGCAAAGAAAACAAACATGTATTTGCATCACATAGATTGCTACACACACACAAATTATATGAACCCACATAGAATGGTTTGTTTGTTTGCATAGAATAGATAAGAATTCATGGTAAAATGAATTTCATAAGAGTATTATTAAAGTGGTTGCTATGGAGATGGAGGCACTTCAATGGCAACAGTGATACATGGACGTGATGAGCACAAATGAGCATATACTGTGTAGTGGGGAGGATATGATGCTGCCATTTAGGGATGGTAGCCCATGGCTGGATGGCTTTAGTCAATGACTTCATCTTATGCATATTCAAGGAGGGTTCTTTTTTTAATCATTCATGAAGATTAAGTAGATTTGCGTCCCAAATACTGATCATTTTCATTTTTCTTCCTTTTCTCTACTGCTTGTTTATGAGCACTACTTTTTTCTTTCAAGGAGGGTTCTTTTTTTAATCATTCATGAAGATTAAGTAGATTTGCGTCCCAAATACTTATCATTTTCATTTTTCTTCCTTTTCTCTACTGCTTGTTTATGAGCACTACTTTTTTCTTTTCACTATCATATGTGTGTGTGCGTGTGTGTGTGTGTGTGCGTGCGTGAGAGAGAGAGAAAGAGAGAGAGCTGGATTGAACATAGATTAAGGGTATTCAAAATTACAATCACATTTCAACAAATAGAAATATAAACTCTGAAATTTCTCTTCTTTCTAAAAGAAATCAAAATTGAAAGGTTTGGAACAAACAGAAACACAAAATCATTTGTAATGGGAAGATTACAATAACCAAATTATAGTGAGAAATGGGCTTTTTCAAGAGCTTGGTTGAGATGAAGAAGCTGAGGAAGTTTTGTTGAGGACGAGAACGAGTTGTAAGCAACAACAACAACAACGAGAGAGTCTCTACGGCAGTCCAATCTTGCATCACTTGCATTTTTGGGTCACATGAAGCAACACATACCATGCAAGATTTCTGATGCTAACCTACCAAGAATCCCGATATAACTTGAAAAACAGAACAGTTTCCAAGTGGCATCAAAAAGAAATAATTCACAATCAGTTCATGCAAGTGAAGAAGCATACATAACAATACAGTGAATCAATTACAAACACAACCATGCTTGAAGGCTAATAGATTACACTAACCGTCGTCTGCCTACCAATTGGGTATAAATCGGTTGCACTTGATTTCTAGATGATCGGATATGGCGTCGAGGAGCGAGGCGTCGATACGAGCATAACTGCAACAAGGTTTGCTTGCTTTGGAGATGGCACCGTGCAGTTCGGAGATGGCATCGGTTGCCCTGGCTCTCTACACAATCGAAGATGGCGTCGAGGCATCGAGGAGAGCGCCTGACTTCGTGTCGCTGCGACGAGGTTTCTCTTATCGGAGTTGGAGTCCTGCGTTGTGTAGATTGGAGACGACGCCCTGTCTCTCTTGTTTTGCATCAACGTGCAGATAGGGTTTCGATGGTTGAGTTGGGGAAATAAAATGGGCGGTAGTTTTGATGGTTGAGTTGGGGAAATGAAATGGGCGAGCTCTTTAAGTTTTTATATATATACACACACGCACACACACACACAACACGCACACTATCACAATAACCCGTTCTAAGCATGGGCTTGTCCATGATCAATTAAGAAAACTTAGACCACTTAAAATCATTTTCAAATACTTACTGACAGCAATTTGGTTTAGATACAGTATTAAATTTTAGAAAGAGAATAAAAGAAGAGAAGACTATGAGTGTACCTATTTTCTCAATCCAAGAGTCCAAATTAGAAATGAGTAGGAGGAGTGGGGTAGAAGGAAAAGATGAGAATAAGATTTGAAATAGAAATGAAGTTATTGAGAGAGTGAAAAGTAGGAAGAAAACTTAAGTGGTTATAATTATATGTTGGAAGTAGAAGGAAGAAGTAAGTTAATTGTAGAACATGGGTGTAACTTCCAGTCAAAATCAGAAGTTATGGTCAAAATTAAGTTCAAAACCCTCCGCTTTAATATAGTATAATGGGAGATGCTCTTGTGAGAGTTACTCTCACCAACAATATGAAAGCATGCAATCTCATCCCTCCATTTACACTCCACATCCAACAGCTGGGAAATAAAGTGAAAAACCAAAGGACAAATGGGAATAGCTCCTCGAAAACCAAAACCAAAATGCCCTCTTCCATTTTCAATTCCAGCCTAGAGATGGATGAAAAGGTCCCCTCCTCTCCCATAGATCTTTTATGTTTTCCCTTCACGCCCGAGATCGACGAAGTTCTCCACTCACCATCCTCTTCAACCAGAAAACCCTCTTCTATGTTTTCCCTTTCTGTCCAAAGATCGACAGAACCGAAGTTTGAAAAAAAATTCTCCTCCGATCTAACTAAGATGGTTTCATGTCCTCTCATGTGGAAAACCAAAAGGTCCACTTCGTTCCTCCCTTCCCATCATAAATCAGCAAACATCTCCTCCTCTCCTATTTGGGTTTAAAACTGTTCTCCTCCTATAGGACCTAGAAGGAAGAACTTATCTACTCTCATATGTGACAGCCTGTATCGGCATCGCTCCATATTCTTATCTTCAATTGCATGATTTTTTCAAAACTGGACCCAACTCCTCCTATGGGCTTTTTCAAACTCTGGGTTTCGTCGATCTCTGGGCGGAAAGGGAAAACACAGAAGAGTGTTTTCTAGTTGACGAGGATGGTCCATCTTACTCGGAGAGTGGAGAACAAAGACGGGCTTCGTCGATCTCTGGATTTCATCGATCTTGGGTGGGGAGGGAAAACGGAGAAGATCTATGGGAGAGGAGGCGACCTTTCGTTGATCTCAGGGTGGGAATTGAAAATGGAATAGGGGTTTTGGTTTTGGTTTTCGAGGAGCTATTCCCATCTGTCCTCTGCTTTTTTACTTTATTTTCCACCTGCTGGATGTAGAGTGTAAATAGAGGGCTGAGATTGCATGCTCTCATATAGTTGGTGAGTGTAACTCCCACAAAAGCATCTCCCTATTTTCTTATATATATATATATAGAGAGAGAGAGAGAGGATTATTCATGTGCATCCATCCCTCACTGTAGGGTGAGACAATTACATGATTTTCCTTCTTTGCACATAAACATTCATCTTTCGCATATGACCATATATGGCTTTTCGTATTTTGCACACAAATATTTCCAATTGTGTACATATCCCTCACCCTATGGTGAGGGATTGTTGTACATTAACATTCCTCATATTCATATTCATATATATATATATATATATTCATATTTATGGTTTTGTTTGGACCAAGTGGGAGAATGTTGGACAAACTTTAAATGGGCCCAACAACCCCATATTTTGAAAAACAAGCATGTTTTGGTTTGTTTTACCCATTTAGTTGGCTTTAGGTTATTTGAGGATAAGTCCTCTTGCACAGATAGTACTTATAAAGGTTACTCCTTATCCCCACCCTCTAAGCAAATACTAAAGAGGTTCCCATCGCCAGTTGCAAGAGAAGCAGAGGTGAAGCTACCGTGGGCCATCCGGGATATCTAAGTTCCTGATCAGGCATCCAGACTGCAAATCTTCCATATCTCCATGTCATTAGGTACACAGCTAATTTAGATCTATAAATATATGATATTGATTTTATAGATATGTGATGTTGATTTTGCAACTCTAAATAGATTCATGATCTATTTGACCTCATGAAATTTTCTAACATAAATAACTATTTTGCAAATGTAAGCAATCTCTACAAACCATGTAAATCTCTTAGCTCTTTCCTTGCAATTTTTTACAAATTTTTTTTCCTTTTTTTTATTTGATATTCGGAATCTCTGCGTGTTTATTTTACTACAGTAGTGTGATCACTAATGCCGAACCTGCTACAAATGCAAATAAATGAATAACTGTTCATTCTATAAAACATTATCAAACCCCCTTAAATATGAAGTACATTCATCTATAGTATTCTCTATCTAAAATATAATCGATGTACCCAGTCCTTATAACTACTCCCCTAAGTGGAAACCGTTTCCATGGTCTCATGGAATCAACCTCTGAGGAGTCAGGCCCTCATTGTAATTGGGGGTTGTGGTCTGTGGTGTGTAGTTATACTTCTCTCCCTGTAATGTTGGTGCATATGCCTCTTCTCCATGGGCTGCCTCATCTCCAATTGCAAGTTCTTCATCAGACATCCTCAGGGGTATAAATAGTCTAATAACCAAAAGGATGATAGAAGTGACCACCATATTCCATCCAATCACAAAAGCTGCACCAACCAGCTGCTTTAGAAATTGGACCCCGCCTGATTTGCCATAGAAGGCCCCTTTGGAGTTGGTCACCGGCAAGAACATGCTGCAGAGAGTTGGATGTGCAAAGAGTCCTGTGAGGGCCCCTCCCAAGGTCCCTGCAACTGCATGGGTATGTAGAATACCAAGTGTATCATCGACCTTTTGTAGTAATTGAGACTTCTTCTGCAGAGACATCATGGTGAACCAAGGTATGCTGCCAGATGCTATACCCATGATTAGTGCAGCCCATCCTTGAACCAGACCTGTAAATCAAGATAAAATAATGGATAAATCATTGAAGATGAATCTTTTAAGGCTGCCAATGGACCTGGGTTCAGCTCAAGTTTGGGTCCGTTCAGGCAAATCTGGTCAGACAATGTGTGTCTGACATGCCGAACCCGGAACCTTTGTTTAGGGTCTGAAACACTTTATGTGATGGATCGAGCCTAGGGTTGTAATCCCAATGGCTTCTGTTAGGCCCATTTGAGTTTTATGTCTATTATACATGAGCCCTGATCTCCTGGGGAATGTCACCCATTGATACTATGGGCAAGAGCCTAATAGGCCTAACTAAAATTTTTTTATTTTTTTATTTTTGGCGATCGGAGGGTCCCCAACCCTTTGGGCTAGTCTAATCCCTTCGGGCCCAGAGGGAAGCCGGGTAAACTCCCCAGTAGCCCCAGTGTGGTAGTGCAGTTTCGAACCTACAACCTCCAAATGCAAACCGTGGTCCTAGACCAATTGAGCTATCCCTTGGGGTTAATAAGCCTAATTGGGGGGTTGGGAACAATCCCATTGGATTGGGGCTTGTTTAGATATGAAATTCATCAAGTCTGCCAAGATTGAGATACTAATGGTTTAGGCTATCAAACAGCATCAATCTTGCTTGTTTTCGAGTCCATTTAGGTAGGCTTGAACGTGCATTTGGATATAGCAGGCTAGAGCCAGATCCATGCTTATGGATCTTAAACCGTAAATGGGATGGATTTAGGCTAGGTTTTTTAACCACAAGAGGCTTTTATCACACTCATTTGCCCTAGCAAAGCGCCCCGTGCTTGGCACGGGCAATGTAATCCATAACATTAAATATATCATAAAAGTTTAGAAAAAGTTCAAAAAACTTTAAAATTAGAGGTGCACATGTAAGTTTTCAACCTACCAAAAAAAAAAAAGAAAATCATCATTAGGATTAAGACAATCATTAGTTGTACTAATTTTACAGCATGAGAATGGAAAAATTAGTGGCATCCATCTGATTTTATGTAATTTGATTGCAGCTACTACATACTAATTGATTCATTTAAATATCACAAAATCAAAATAATGATATTGCATGAGAAGGGTGCATGGAATGCCCTCCAAACAATTAGAATATTGTTGTAGAGTTGATCGTTATAGTTAGGATTCAAGCATGTAAGTAAATAATTGTGATAAACATTAAATAGATAAAAATATGCATGAATATAAGGATTTTGTAGACTGAAATTGATTGCTCAATCCTGAAAAATATAAAGAGTTTATGCATGGCCAGCAAATCATAAAACTATAGGAATCAAGACATTTTGAACAAAAGATCACAAGTACAATATGTTTTGTAGAATGTCTGCACATCTCCACAGTTTCTTTTTTAAGCACAGATGCTCTGTAGAAGAGAAATGCTTGAGCTACTTGAGTGTTGGAGTTCAAGAGGACAGATGGGTAGCATGTGAAGCCATTCCAACCTTCTTAATTTATTGTGAGTAGATCAAGAACAGAAATTTCTTTAAGATGAAAAAGTTAAGTGGTAGATTGGATTCTACCACCAACATAAATGTCATAAACTAATTCTAGTAACCATGATCCCCAAAGGAACTCTAATTTCAACATTGTATAAAAGGCCCTTTTAAATGAATTCAACGTAGTATCAAACAAAAATGCAAATAACATGAATGAAAACTTGGATTTTTCCCTTCAAATAACCCGTCCTGGTATCAGGGAAAGTAATTGGGAATGGGAAAGGCAAATTAGAGGAGACTCCTTGCAAACTTGGTAGAAAAGTAATTGGGAATGGGAAAGGCAATACAGAGGAGAGTAAATGAAAGTAAAGTGTCTCTTTAACTGCCATTCATTTCTGCAACCGTACAAACTGATTGGAACTTGGAGGTATGTGGGAAAAAATTAACCCTTGCGTTATACTTTTTTTGCATTTTACTCCAACTTTGAGATAAAAAAAAACTTAGCCGTTGGTTAGATTTTAACTCCATCTTTACTACACCTTCAGAGAAACAACCAGGCCCAACTACTTGGGCCTGCCATTTCCAAAACAAAATGATTCCATCTTTCCAGTAGGGTCCATGTCGAATGGACCCGATATTGGACTCCTAAATTATAAATGGATTGGGCCTTGACACAGTTGAGTCCAGCCCATTGATAGCCTTACAAACTCAAAAGACCTATTGAATGATCCAGCTTACCTGCAGCAGGAGTGATGCAGACTAATCCTGTTATCATTCCTTGGATGGATCCAATCAAAGATGGCTTTCCAAACACAATGATGTCCCAGCAAGTCCACACAAGAAGGCTGGTGGACGCACAGATGTGGGTGTTGAGGACTGCGATCGAGGAATCCACATTTGCGGCGAAAGGATCTCCACCGTTGAAACCGGTCCAGCCCATCCACAGGATGCCTGCGCCCACCAGCGCAAGCACTATATTGTTAGGAGGGAAATCGTCCCTATCCTTCTTCAGTCTTGGCCCTACCTGTAGAAAGTTAAATTTCAAGAATATTGAATCTCAGGCTTCAAAAAAAAAAAAAAAAAAGGTATGATTATAATGAGAATACATATACAGATTGATGTATCCAGCCATTTGAATCCATTTAGGCTTAAAACCCCAAGTCCAGGTCCTGCCCATAAGGATTTTAGAACTGAACATGGATTTAGGTCTGGCTCACTGGACCTGAATAACTACCCAGGCCCGCCTACACAGGCTACAACTGTGCCAGATTGTGGCCCGTTGACAACCTTGTCCAAAAAATCTCAATTTGATTCAGCAGTTCTTCAAAATGCCAAAAGTGCAGACCCATCTCAGACTGACTTAGCAATTCCTGATGTGACCTACCAACGCAACCCAGACACTATCCCTACTGAGAAATTCAGATTTGAGATCTACCCTTTCTACGTTTAAGTTTGGTTCACATTGACATTTCTTACCATATTAAATGAATGAGTAGTGTTCAACTTCAAGTTGAGTCCATTCTTGCTACTAGGCCTTCTAACCTAATCCGATCGCAAACTCAATTAATTGCACTATAACCCATCAACCAACTTGAATTTAACCTGTTAGAAAATGTGTGGGTTAACCGTTTAAACATCCAAATGGGTTCCAGCACAAAAAAGTCGGAATCAAATTGAGCTTAAAGCCTATCATGTTCTCATAATCACAACCCAATCCAAGTCCAACTCATCCTAACCCAACCTATTGCCACTCTGATGTGAGACAGTTGAAACTTGAATGCATTGTCAATTGTCATACCCCGCATATTTGGTTATGGGGCAGTCACCTAGTGGGACTTGGGTCCACCTCCAAATCCCAAATGAAAATCTCGGATCTGCCCCTGAACTCACGTCAAAATTGAGGGTTAACCAACAAATTCCAACTATCAGCTTGGATTCGCTCCGTTCAAATGAAAATCCCAAGTCCACCACTTCAAAGAAAATGCAATAATTGAGTAAAGGAGAAGTTACTTTCTAGTAAAGTAAAATTTTCATTTGTTTACATGAGATAAAGTAAGTTGAAGTTAGATGAGAAGCTTCTAAGTGGTAAAGTAACCACTTTACTTGAGTTATTTTGTGGAAAAACTTTTTGGCTGTCGACAAACTAAAAGTAAAACTTTCTTGTGATCAACCAAGCATTGATTGGCAAAGTAAAACTTCAGAAACCTGAAATAAGTTTACTGCATATTTTACTTACCCCGCAATCAGATCGACAATCCAACCCATCATATTTTGTTGTTGAAAACGGACTGCTGATTAATTTGTTAAGCATCTTTCCCTAGTCATAAATTCGATGCTTACGATGCTTAGAATCAGATTAGTTTGACTTTTAATTGTGAATTCGGAAAGTCCAAATGACTGTGGCAGGATAAGCATCAGCTGGTTTTGTTGACTCTAATGTGTTGTTATAAACAGTACTATGAACCAAAGAGATCTGTTAGATCTCGTCGGCATGCCATGTGAGCCCATGTGGACTCACCAATTGTGACCATACAAAAACTTGTTGAGTCAGTCAACACACTCATGCAGGGAACCCAAGATTTTCAATAATGTGCAAATCATCCAAAGTGGAAGATCACCAACTTTATGGCAAACTGCTCCTTGTCAGGAAAAACAAATGCATACTTGGGCTTTTTTGTTTCTAATCCAACTAAGACAAGACTGATTTAAGAGACTAAACTGTGTAAGTAGTAACTATACCCAGTACGCAGCAGTGAAGCCTGCAGCCCCGGAGGCAACATGAACAACATACCCGCCGGAGTAGTCCATAATTCCCCAGTGGAATAGGAACCCGCCGCCCCATATGCTGAAGGCGACAACGCTGTAACAGAAAGTGACCCACAGAGGAACGAACACCATCCAGGCCCTAACGCTCATCCGGCCCAGAAGTGCCCCAGCCAGGAGCACAACTGTGACCCCCGCAAACGCAAACTGGAAGAAGACCATAGAGGCCATGGGATAGTAAGGCTGGGCCGCGCCCGTCTCCAGCTCGCCATTCTTCTTGTAGTGGGCCGTGGCATTAAGCAATGTCTCCGTCGTCAAGAAGTCCTGGGAGGCAGCAAGGCCCGCCTTCCCCCAGAGAGGAAGAAGGCGCTCGCCAAAGGACATCTTGTAAGCCCACAGGATCCAACAAGGCATGACAGCGGCGAAGCCATATAGGGCCATGAAGGCTGAATTCAGGGCCCATTTCCTCTTGACAAGGCCGGCGTAGAGGACGACGAGGCCCGGCATCGCCTGCATGCCGACGAAGGCGGCGGAGACCATCTGCCATGCATTGTCTCCCTTGTTGAGCCAATCTGGGACATTGGTTGAGTTGGGGATGCCTTGATAGGCCACTGGAACTACTGAAGCAGCAGAGGCCATTGGAGTTGGGCTTTTGGCTCAATAGCTCCAGCTTCAGTGTAGCTCACATGTGATTGATTCAACACTAGCACATGAAAATTTGGATTGCTGTCACAGCTAAGGTTTCAGTACTATGAATCTTATAAGAGATTCCAGCAAATTGCAAAAGTATTCATCCCAAGCATCTCGTGTGAATCTGAATCTGAAGTCATGGTTTTGATTGGGTCAATGGAGTGAGACAAATGCCATTAAAACCGCCGTGAGGATCTCTCCTTCTTTACTATGGACTTCAATTCAATGGGCCAGGTTTGGTACAGCTCTGATTAAACCCGTACTCAACCCAACATAAATGCCCCGTTCTGAGCCCGGCCCTATCATTGATGGGTTTAGGATATGTAATAGTAAACTGCTCCGTGATTGGTCGGCTCGGACTTGACATAGGATATCTAATTACATCCATCCTAAATGTTCATTTTAGAAATTTTATCATTAGTAAATAACCCAACCCAAACTCTTAGAAGTTACTAGCAAATCCGCCCTTAAGAGAAATGGGTTGGGCTGGGTCAGTGACAACCCGGCCCATGGTTATCCCTAGATGAACATGCAGATTTGAATGAGAGGTGGGCGTTCAATTCTTCGAATCTGACTTAACTAATCTATAACTTTAAAAAGAAAAATAATGGGTAGGTTCTCTTGTGTGAATGTGAGGTTAAAGGACTTCAAAAGTCAATGGAATCTTTAGTTAGTCTGCAGCAGGAGACAAAGTCCATTAAAACTGGCCAGTGGAGCATTTCTTGGCTCTCATACATCATCCATATCCCTTGGATTATTGGAATTGGAGACCCTGCTTAAATTCAACTATTCTGCAGCACCTTGACTAAGACTGAGGTTATTCCAAGATCTAGGGATGCAACTTGGTTCAGGTCCAACCCAAGCCCATTGGGCCATGGCCTGATAATCAAAGCGAGATCTGGGTTGGTTATTTTGGGTTTTGGGTATGGCTCGCTTGAAACCAGGATGGAGTCCCTTTAAAACCCATTTGTGATAATGATCCAATCACACATGCCTCAAATCCAGTCCAGAAATAAAGGAGGGGGCGATGGCCCAAAAAACCGATGGATTCATGTGGACCGTTGAAGTGTGTGCTTCGGACTCTCCTATGTGCGTCCCACCTGATTAATGGACACATTTGATTTTTGTTGGGAGGGTTACCTGCAACATTAGATTCTTACCTTTGAATGGGTCGGATGTTGTAAGGCCCAATCTGGCATTTCTACGGAGAGTATCCATTCTTGTATCCCGCAGACTACCAAGACTTTGCTGAGGTAAGTTCCTGTCATTGGTTTGATTTTGGGATGGTGAAAGTGGGGTCCATTTTGATTCTCAGGGATCCCAATCAAGTGGAATATTCTGGGATTTCCCCCCTATAGTCTTTCCTCATTTTTTCTGCCACTAGTTGCCATTTTTAGTTTTTCCAACTTTATCCTAATAAATTTAGGCCTTGTTTGATAAATCTTATCTATATGTACTATATGTGGATAATAATCTTTGTAGAATCGATCTGTGTAGAATAGATGTTTTACTTTTAGACGATTTGGCAAATCTTATTTGTTTGGCAAATCTTATTTGTACTAATAAATTTGTGTAGAATAGATGTATGTGGAATAGACATTTTATTAATAGATTGTTTGGTATAACAAATAAATGGTTTGAAATAGACATTTTATTAATTCGACTGTTCACATTCTTCACAAGTTTTTTAAGAAATACGATCAATCAAGGGCTAAAATTTAATCTCCTAGGCTTTTTAAGCATTCAAAAGAGGCTAAACAGTTCGGATCTTGCTAAGGGGACCCACATAAATCAAGAATTCATATTTAATGGTTCATATTTTATCACATATATATCAATTATGGTGTAGCATCAACGGTATCTCGAGATCCATACAGAGTTAAAGAGCTACTATTTGATACTATTACCAGTTCTTATGCTTCTAAAGAGAATTAACGGTTTGGATTTACATTCATGACCCTACAGTTAAAGGAAAACAGGGAAAATCGGGTTGCTTTGTGCATCACATGAAACCCAGTTACACAAAAGTATATCAACGGTTTACAGCATTTTAATAATTTCTCGAGATTCACAATGAATAGACGGCTGAAATTTGACCCAGTAGCCATTCTTGGCATTCCAAAGAGGACCAAGGGTTCAGAACTTGATGGACCGTCCCACAAAAGATAAAAAAAAAATGCAGATCTAATGGTTTGATGTGTTTCACAAATATCTTGAGATTTACGCAGAATCAACGGTTCAAAATTTGTGCCCCTGGCCGTTCTTAGGGTCATGAATATTTTAAATGGTTAGGATCATCATTCAGAGACATGGATTTTTAAAACATAAAGAAAACAGAGACTGGCATAAAATATACTATAGTAGCCCGGGTCTGTCCATTTCAGATACCCCCATCTGTGTCAAAAAGCACCATTTTTCAGCCCACATGAAATAGGTGAAAAATGTCTTCTGTCTGGTTGAGACAGACATGTGAGGTGGACCATCCAAACGCTCTAAATTTAAACAACGTATGTATCAAACCATTTAAAGACATATAGACCTTGAAATTAGACCTCCCAAACATGCACTTAGATTTTATTTTTTTTTCATCTGCCCCTCCCTCCTGGCACTAATCTAAACTCATCACACTCATTATCAACCTGGGAATCAGCACCAAGCCACACATATTAGAGCAGGCTGTGCTATTGATCATGCAAATTAATTTGGACTTTTGACCTCATGTCTAATAAGGATGTCCCCCATCTCTTGAAATTTTAGAATTTTCCCACTGGGAATGAAAAATGTCCTTAATAGTGCAATATCACAATTTTTTATTTTTATGATATTACAAAACTCAACCTTGTTTCTCTTCGATATCAGATCATTGATTTCCACAAATGTTCTAATTTGTTGAAAAACTTTTATTTAAAAACAATCGGGTGATTTTTTCGTGAAAAAAAAAAAAAAAAAAAAAAGAAACTTGCACCTTTTATCTCCACTTTGGGTCACTCTTCCTAAAAATATATTCCATTCCATGAGTGTGGAATCTATTGCAAAAGGAAGTACCTCATGTGTAATGGATTGTACAGCAGGTTTGCCTAAGTGAGGTATCTGTGCGAGCCCATCTATATATTTGAGGATTCCTTGCTACTTTTGAATCAAAGATTTCTCACTGAAAATTTGTATAATTTGAGTTTTCATTGATGCAAGTGGATACCATGTATGTAGTTGAGATAAAAATAATATCAATGTGTAAACCCACAAAACCGACAATTTTCAAATCCGATAATCCGATGGGAGAGGGTTGAACCTAGAAATCCTCATATCTTAAAAAGTGAAGACTTCCATTGGCCCAAGTCCTCAAGAATTTACATTTGCTATAAACATTAATTACCGAAATTCCTAGATGTCATGTAAAGGACTCCAATTTCTCTGGCGTCACTTTATCCTATTTTAGTGCTGTACTTTTGCACAAAGAGAGGAAATTTTGAACTGATTTTCTTAAGTCCAAATGCTCTATGAGTGAGTTAAAATGGAAATATGTTCAGAGTGCCAAATTCCATTGCAATTCTAACAGACCCTTCAGATTCTAAGAAGGTTTCTAAAGTAAGGGTTTCCAACATTATTATACTGGTTTCTCAAGGACCGTGATTCACGCCCTGAAGTCCTGTGTTTGGAGTAAATAAGAAGGAAATGTTAGCATTTGAAAATCAAAGCAAAAGTTAGACTGTGAATGCTCTTGTAAATGTTTTTTTTCTCTTTGATTTCTGTTTTCTATGTTTGGATGTGTGGTGTGGTGAAGTGAGGTGAGGTGGGGTAAAGCCTCCATTATCAAGATAAGAAAACACAATGGGTCATATCAAGAGTACATAATTTCAAAATTCCCTCCATCTTTTAAAAAAAAAAAAAAGTAACATCTTTTCTCTATTAAAAGACAAAAAAGCTCAACTTTTCTATATAAAAAGTCAAAAATATTTCATACCAAACAACTAAAAATAAAACACCATCGTAATACCTTATAATTTATTTTATCTTGATTTGATATTTTACCTCACCATACTTTACATCACTGTGCATCTAAATAGGCAAAATCAAGACAATGCCATGTGAGCTTTCAAAGTTGATGCGATATTCTTGTGCTGTGGCTCAATCCTAACGTACTCATATTGGGCCCTATGATCTTGACCTGCACCACCTGTCACGCCTAAATAGTTATATGGCACTTTCGAATGGTAGTGACCCTTGCTTTTTTATTCCACAATTGGCTGTGTCAAGCTGATGAACAATTGGACCTAGGCCAACTTACTTCTTTGCACTATTGTAAGCAAGTTATCAATACAAAAACTTGACTTGGCAACCTTATTAATTGTCCTTCGAGTCAAGTGAGAATTTTTCTCCTTTTTTGTTTATGGGGACGATGGTTAAAAAAAAAAAAAAAAACCGCTTAAACAAAATTACCAATTTTAGTAATAAAATATACAATAAAATAATTATTGAAGTTGCGCTTGGCGTTGATTCATTGAGTTGAAATCATCGATATAGTGAAGTACGTATTCATGGACCGGGCAACCCCAAGCCTGAGAATGGCCCAGCCTGCTTTGCCCAGGCTTGGCTTACTACTCAAGTCGGGCTCGGATTCTTTTATTAGGACATGCTTATATACGGGCCTGGCTTATTTTAAAGGTAGTGGGCCCAAGCCTGACCCAACACAACCCAACTTTAAAATAATGGTTGGAAAAACTAAGAGGAGACTTGAAGCATAGACTTTTTACAATACAACCAGCTGTGCTACTGCCTCACAATGTAAAAGGCATTTTTTGTTTGTTCCTATAGCATTAATACGGGCTGCTGGACTCCGGCTTACTCTTCTTTACGCGGGCTGGGCTAGGAAAGGTTAGTAAAATGGAATTCCTTAGAACTTTAAAAGAAGATAAAGTACCCCAAATTCCCATCACCCAATTGCCGTTTTGGTAGATAACAAATACGTAAGTATCACCTTTATAAATCAAATCTAGGAATGTTAGGTTTCCTGGCCCCCATCTACCGACCTCAACCGACTTAATATTTCTTTGAAAATTTTTAGGAATTAAGGGTCCGTTTAGCGTCGTTTTCGGGTTGTTCCCAATTTTGTGCTCATAACAGGTTGTGCCGAGAATATACTCTGCAAAACATATTTGGCAACATTATATCAAATTACTCTACTAAGAGCATGTTATACGAAACTTGTTTGGTAATATTATAAAAGGTTTGCTCCAATGAACGGACATAAGATTTACAATGTAGGACCCACCTTTTATTGTTTGCGACACTCTATTATTATCATATATGGGACCCATAAATAGAAATTACAATATGGTACCTACCTTTAAAAATTAAAATAAGGAACCCATATTCATAGTATTTACAATGTGGGCCCACCATTATAGGAATCATAATGTAGGGCTACCTTTTTGTGAATGTAAATATAGGACACACCTTTAGAAATTATAACATAGTGTCACCTTTAGAAATTAGAATATGGAGCCCACATTCATAGGACTTACAATGTGAGTCCACCTTTTGTGATCATAACCATGTGACCCGCATTTATGAATAACAAAGTAGACCCTCATTTTTTTGTGATTGTGGACACAAGAAGCACATTTAGAATTTACAGTGTGGTGCCCACCTTTAAAAATTAGAACATAGGGGCAGCACATTCATAGAATTTACAATGTATGACCATCTTTATAGGAATTATAATTTGAGCCATCTTTTTTGTTGATTGTGAGCGTGGGACCGACCTTTAAGAATTACAACGTGATACCTACCTTTAGAAATCCAAACATGGGACCACATTCATAGGATTCACAATGTGGGGCAACATTCATAAGATTCACAATGTGAGCTCATGTTCATATATAGGATTTACAATGTGGCTCCACCTTTTGTGATGGTGACCATATGACTAACCTTTAAGAAATATAAAGTGGGGCCACTTTTTTTTATGATTGTGGACACGGGACCCACATTTAGAAATTACAATGTGATGCCCACCTTTAGAAATTAGAACACATGGTCCACATTCAAAGGGTTTATAATGTGGTCCCACCATTATAGAAATTCTAATATGGGCCTACCTTTTGTGATTGTGACCATGTGACTCACCTTTAGGAATTATAAAGTGGGGCTACCTTTTTTGAAATTGTGAACATGGTGCATACCTTTAGGATAAGTGAAAGGATTTAGAGTTTTTAAATGTGATTCTTTAAAAGTCCAGGGATAAGCAAGAAATAATTATGCCAGCAAGTTCCTTCTTGAAAAAAAAAAAAAAAAAAGGTTTTTTCGTTCCAACTTTCTTATGCCAGCAAGTAAAGATCTTGAGATTTCTTTCCGTGAGATCAAAATTTGGAACAATGATTTACATATACCAAACATGTTTTTCATAGCCTTATCTCACCGAAACATGGAAACATCCAAATGGCACGATGCCAAATGCACCCTAAATTTCATCTAAACAAATGAGCCCTACAAAATATTGCATTTGTATTTCCTTTCCTCTTGTGAAATGGAAGACCAAGGATGATTTTCTTTACCTACAAATTGATCTCAATCTCTCTCTCTCTCTCTCTCTCTCTCTCTCACATTAACAAAGCCCTTTTGGGTATGTTTGTAAAGCATACACAGATTTTTATTTCTTTTTTTTTTTTCTTTCTTGCTGGAAATGCTAGTTTTTTTGTGGGAATCACTTATGTGCTTTCATTGCAAAACTAGCAACAAAGGCCCGTGCTAAGCCCGGACTCTAAAAGTATTAATAAATTCTTACATCAAATTGTGATCCCCTTTGATTGGTTAGGAAAATAAACTAAGATCATTTA
Organism: Camphora micrantha; assembly: GCA_003546025.1. Lineage (NCBI taxonomy): Eukaryota > Viridiplantae > Streptophyta > Magnoliopsida > Laurales > Lauraceae > Camphora > Camphora micrantha. The sequence continues at coordinate 23,857,906 of QPKB01000009.1, forward strand.
AACTTTGTGGCAAACTTAACTAAAAATTATAATAAATTTAATAAAGAGAATTGATTGGATAAAAAGAAAAAATTAATATGAAACTTGATAAGAACACATTCAACCCATGCTCCCCGGGCTGTATTTTGAAAAAAATATCTAAGATAATTATTGACTTAAACAATAAATACAATGTTTTTAAAATTATTCTATAGCAATAATTTAAAAATTCTATATATTAGTTTCTATTTTAGTGATCAATTTTGCAATAGCTAGAAATTTAGATTTAGAAATAAAACTTTTCTTTAATATAAATTACAAAATTTAATTATAAACTCGATAATTGAAGTTAAGATTTTTATTTATCAAAACGCAATAGTTCTACATATCCTATGACTTCTGCTTATATTTCTTGTATTTGGGTCAGGTTATCTTCTGTACTATTTCTTTAATTAGGTAATATATCCTTTAAAAAATGAAAACATATATGGACCATGTAAAGTCAAAGTTTATAGTCCAAATTATCTTTGTACTTTACCCCTTTAACATTTACTACACTCTCTTGTCCCACATCGATTAAGAGTTTTTGTTTACCAAGCTTTTTTCTACATAAGAACAAATTATCTGCACATCTAGAAGAGAAGGTGATCAAAAGTTCAAAAAGAGAAAAAGGAAAAATAGAAAATTGACAAATCTACAAGAGTTTAATGCCAAACAAAACTCGATAGAATCTCAATCTTCCCTTGTTGTCCTTTCTAATGATTATATAGTTTCACCAATTATGATTATGCTCTGTTAAAAAATGAAAAATAAAGTTGATTAATAATTATTTATAATCACAAAACAATATAAGATCAGAAAAGGCAACATAATAATAAAAAAAGAGAAAATAGAATCAACAAATTGAAGGATTCAAAAGATACAAAAGAAAATATATTGGTAAAGAAATCATTGAGAAGTACATCTGATTAAAACAAAAAGACTACCCATCATCATAATTTCTCTAACTATTTCTATTATCAATGGATTCGGTTTCTAACTTATCTTATTTTTTGGGTCAGTCTCGAGCCTATGAAAAATAAGTTCTCTCAACTAGAACTAAGCTTAGCCCAAAAAAGGAAGAGTCAAAATCTACATTGCCTTATTGAAAAGCTTAATTGTTCTGTTTTTTCTCTCAATTACATATTTGAATAACCCAAAATGGGGCCTTACGGAAAAAAAAAAAAAAAACACACACACACAATGAATGCTATGTAAATTCGACATTCTATACGTGTTTTTCACATACCGAGATAAAGTCGGTTGCCTTCTTCTTTAACCGATTAATCAGAGTTAGAGGCAAAATTTGTTATCAAGACATGGCAAGAGTACAATCCACCTTATTTTCATATAAATTATATAAATTAAAGAGGAAAGAGATAAACGATGGATGTATTGGAAATATAGTACCCGAAGAGAAACATCGGAGGGAGGAAACATTGGAGAGGGTGGACTTTGTTGCTGCAGGAGATTCTAATGCATGTGGTTGAAGAAGCCAATATTCTCAGTGAAATTGTCCATGTTTTTTTTTTTTTTTTATTATAAACTTGGAAGTTAAATACAAAAATGAGAGTGGAGATTTGGAATATGGATTAAGGGGGCTTTGGATGACTGGTTGATATTGAATGTCTAATCCTTATATCACGGAGCAGGTATAATTAATTAAAAGCAAGTATCATGGAGAAAAACCCACAACTATCATGTCCTTGATAAGTTAAAAGAGTGGGTCCCATGTCATTAATTTAAATGGTTATATAATTAACAGCGGGTACCATGGAGCAATTCCGGTTTGCATTCATTATGGCCATCTGGATCAGAAGTTTTTATTTGCAATCACGTAGCCATTTGGATCCCACAATTGTTATGATCTTGAATAACTTAAAAGAGTGGGCTACACCTAATTAATTTACATAGATATATAAATACCAGTAGGCATCATGGAGCAGTTTCATTTTGCATTCATTATGGCCTGGATACTAACAGTCATTGACAAACATTGTGGTGGTCAAAATCAATTGAACAAATCGGGACTGATTTCTCAATTGGAAATAGTCCATTTCATATATATAAACTAGCAAAAAAAGGCCGGGCTTCAGAAAAGTATATATAAATAAATACTTAACTTCAAAATATTTTTTCAGTGCAAAATATTTTTTCAGTGTTAGTTATTTTCATTCATTTTGAGGATATGGACAACTGTTAATTAAAAAAATCAATATTTTTTTAATTTTTAATCAAATGACATTTTCGTTACTATTTATTAGATGACATTGTCATTAAGAAAGAAGCTAAAACAAAACTAAGAAAGAAAATGATAAAATTAAGCAGAAGATGTTATAAATGAATTAAAAGAAGAAAAAAGGAATATGAAGATAAGAGATACACTGAACCATAGAAGGGAGAGCATAACTGTTACATATTTGGAGAAATGTGGAGGAGTAATGGAGGAGACATTATTAAATAAAATAGAGAGAAGTTACATAATTGAATGGTCAAAATAAATTGAGCGGTCAAAATGAATTGAATAAATTGAGGCTGATTTCTCAATTGAAATTAGTCTCTTTCAGATACCCAGGCCCAAAAAAATAATATAATTTAGATATATATTATTAGAAAGAAAATAAATCTAAAAGGAAAATGAACATATTATTCATTGTTCTTAAAATTCAAAATATCAAAATATCATCATCATCATCATTTACCGGGCTCATGACACTTTCAAATACTTATCTTTCAAAGTCTCTCCCGGAATACCCACTCAATTTTTTCTCTTTTATATCTTGATATAAAAAATTCTATATATCAAAATATAAAAGATAAAAAATGAAGTAAAGTGCTTTTTTTTTTTTTTTTTTCTTTTTTGCGTGAGCAAACCATGGTCTTAGGCCAACTAAACTACCCGTAGGCCAAGTAAAGTTACATACATGAAAAAAATACAATAACAAAAGACTATTGCTCGAATCTAAATTCAATTCCAAATTCTAATTCTCTACGATTACCTAAGTTCGTGACAATCTCAGTATGATGCTTTGGTTGGCCAAGGAAAAGCAATTCATAGCATATCCACCACTTAAAGATATAATATATGCAGTGCATCGTATATGACAGCAAATTCTATGTCATGGCAATTGTACACTTCTCATACAATCTAAAAGAGACCAAAAAAACTTAAATGATCTACATATTTTAACTCTACAGTAGAACAATGGAATGGAATTTATTGAGGGTCATTAGTACATAAGGTTGTCACCATGTCTTGGTGCACAATTAGTCTATTTGAATGTTTAAATTGCAAAAGGAAAACATAGTACAATATCAAAGATATTTGACAAACAATCGGTAATAGTTTATATTTCAATTAACTATTAAGTAAGAAAATATTTCAGGCATTGAAAATACAGTACACTGTTGATAACTTTTCAACTATAGAGTAATATAAAAATTGAACATGCATTTTCGTGATCCGGATCCCCTGATTGGTCCAAACAGGGTTTGGGGGTGCCACATGAGGGAGGGAATTTTTTTTTTTTTTTTTTAATTCATGGAGGAGATGGGATGTGACATCTCTCCCCATGTGGTACCCCCTGATTGGTCCAAACAGACAGGGGATCCGTTTTCACATTTTCGAAGTCAAATTTGAGGACAGCGAAGTAACTTATTGCTTCAACATTTTAAAATTCATATCAATAGAAAAAGAAAAGAAAAAAACAAAAAGGTTCACTAATATTAAATAAAAAGCACTACTTTAAAGGAAAACTATAAGTAAAAATGATGACAGTCCTTTTCCAATGGACAAACGTACGTACTAAATACCATCTCTTCATATATGCACAAGATAAATTCAACATGTCAAAAGCACATAGATATAGGCATTAAGAAGTAACTGAAGTTGTGGTAGATAATAAAAAGAAAGTTGTTAAAATTACGTATGAACTCAGTACGTATTGTCTTCTCACAGACACAACACTCGACCAAAAGATTTTGCACATAGTCACCATCAAAGATTGCAAGTTAATAAAAATACATCGTCAAAAAGTGGAAAAAGAATATTACAACTTTAAAATCACAATCTGATTTCATCCATCATGAGAAAGAATACTTAGGATTTCAAGATGCACAAAAAATTCAAAAAAAAAAAAGACAATTACAACAGATCAGGGGATTTTTTTTTTCCCTTGATTGGTAGTATGAACTTCATAACTTCAAGGTAACAATAATGAGCACCTTCCACTGTGCCAATTGAACAGTGGACTTTCTTTCAAAGAATTTTGGGCCATATGCATGTATGCTTAAAAAAGAATGATGATATTTATATAATATAATATAATCCAAACTCTCACCATGCATACCAGTCTTTAATAGTAAAACCCTCCTATTGTGGGGATCTATCGGCATGAGAAAGAAATCATGACTACATAAAACACATATCTCAGCCTTAACAAGCTTTACCTACCATTGGAGTTTCATTCCACTCATACCAAGACACATTAAAATTTTCAAATTCACAGTAAATTGATTTTGTAGTGATCACATTGCAGAAATAATACAATCTCTTCTCACAAATAGTCAAATCATGATCCTCAGTCATTGCTAACAGCTCATACTATTCTTTATTCGATTCCCAAACTTTTCCATCAATAACAACTCAAAACTACCCAAAAAATAAAACAATACTAACCAAGAATAATACTTCAACAAATTATATGCATGGTTAGATATAACATGTGAACTTACCACTGCTTCTTGTGTAGAAAAAGAAGGTTCAAGATTATCACCACTATAAAACAATGAGGCCAATGCATGTCTATGTACCATTAATGTGTTAAATGAGAAAAATAAAATAAAAAATAGTTTATGCAAAGTATGGCTCTCCACAAATACACAGTATTCTGCATTACCCAATTTACCAAAAAAAAAAAAAAAAAAAAAAAAAACGATATCTTTAACGAACAAGTTCTCTGTTTTTTCCGTCAGATTCTTTATGGTGGGATTTGCATTTTTATGTAAATATCAATTAGCTCATAGAGATTAGTTATGCTGAACTAACTTAACCGCTTATGAAATAGGTTTTGATTATGAAATAACTAATGTAAATAGTAGGCAACACTCATATCATGTTCTCAGATTTATTCCGATTCCAAGAAATCTATGCAAAAAAAAAAAAAAAAAAAAAACTTGCCATCGTCTTCACTGTAAAGTTGAGGCAACTCAGAAATAAGAGGTAGGGATATACAATAATTTCTTCACCCGTATCATGTTCTCAAATTCATTTAGATTCCAAGAAATCTATGCGAAGAAAATGGCTAGCCATCAGCTTCACTGTCAAAGAATATAGATCCTACTATCATCTGTTTTTCGAATCCACTGACAAAGAGTTGATGGAATTTGGCCATTGGCAAGAGAACTGTATTGGCGCGGTCTTGTCTCTAGTTCAAATAGTTACAGTGGATAGGCATCGAGATTTTTGCCTTCTCCTTGTAGCTTAAAGATTAAAAGGAATTTGAAATGTGAATTTGGATCTTTTCTTACCTTCAATAGATTTCCCACCATTAAGAAGGTTATCCGAGGCAAGACAAATAGGTTAGTCATTTTTCTGGACAAAGAAAAGTAATGGCCCAAAGCTCCCTATCTCAAAAAATGTTTTTATTTTATTTTATTTTATTTAGCACATGATGACGATGCTCTTTATCCCAAATCAAGTCAAATGGATCTCCAAGATAAGGTGATAGAGGTCATGCATGGTTAAATCAAAACTTAAATAATTCTTCATGAATAATGACAAAATATTGGCATTCTCCTACTTCTGTTAGAGCCAACCATTGCATGAAGAAAAAAATAACAAAGAATATAATCCCATTAACCACTTTGAATAAAGACGGGAATAGAAACACATAATTATATTTTATCAGTCACCCATCATTCATTTCCAAGCCATAGTCAGCTGGCAAGCATGAAGAACAACCAGCTTCATACAGCTGAAGTGGTGATCTTAATGTGCATGTGGATCTTTAAGTTCAAGGGGGAAAAGGAGGCAATTTAGCGAACACGTTCGATGCACCCATTACAACTGTGTAAAATATAAATGACAAAACACATACCTTGACAAGGAGATCAAACTGAGATAGCGAGCATTGCGAGAGAGAGAGAGAGAGAGAGAGAGAGAGAGAGGCGTTTATGGACATGACCAGGGGGTGAGAAAGAGATGGGGCAATGCAGATGATAGATTGAGATGGAGAGAGTAATGCATCGTGGGTGAGGATTTTTTTATTTTTTTTTGAAGTGGGTTGAATGGGAGGAATTGATGAGAGTAGCAAGCCTTTCCTTTATAAGGGCGTTTTTATGGTAGGGAGAGGGAAGATGAAGAGAAAAAGGGAAGTTGAGAAAGAGACATTGATGGAGAGCTATTAGATCGGAATAGAGAGGGAAGATGAAGAGGAAGAGTCTTTGGGCGTTTTGTTTATTCATTGTTCTTTAAACCAATGGAAACAATTTTGTCTATTAAGAGGCAATCCTCCACATGTGAATACATAACATAACTATTGATAGCTGATATTAGTAGGTGGTGTATTAATGACTGATATTAGTACACAGTCAAACAAAATTGGTGAAGGTCAAAATCAAAATTGAAATTTGCAAAAAATTGGTAATCGAAATCCATTTCGCTTCATTATATATAATAGTGTTTGTACCAAAATGAGGAAAAAGGGAGTATGCAGAAAAGCCTCCCATTTTTCCTCGCTTTTTTACTGGAAATGTTGTTGCACAAACATACCCTTCTCTTTGAAGTCCGTCAGTGGAAATATATGAACACTCTTCTAGTTCTTGTGGACCTCTTTCCTCTTCATTTCTTTTCCTTACCTCTGTTATGGGTATGTTTTCTTGGAAACATTTTTTATTTTCTCTTTTGAGAAATCAATTTTCGATGACAGGACTTCAAAGTTCCTACTCTTACAAGAAATCAAAATCCTAATTGGAAAATCTTTAAATTTTTATACAAGTCATTCCAGAGTTAATGAGTGGAAAGGTGGGCTACATGAGAAATAAGTACAATATTCGTTGCAAACACAAAGTGAGCACATGTAGGGCACGTTTATATAGCCATGTTTCTGAGAAAAAGGTAAGGAGAAGTTGAATTCTTTTTTTTTTTTTTCTTTTTTTTTTGTATAGGAAGTTTTCTACGGTTTTGTGAGGTTAATTTTTTCACGAGGAAAAGTGCAAAAATAAGCTAAATTCTCTGTAATCTTTCAAAAAAATAACTTAATTGCCTTTTTTTAGGGGATTTAGGAAATTCTATGGTATTTCCATAAGGAAAAGTGCAATTTATGGGGGGCAAAAAATCTTTTTTAGCATAAAAGCGAAGTACATGGAACCAATTTTCTGTAGAGGCTACACAAATGTGTCCTGAAGATGTACCTTACTCAGGCTTGTCAATTCAGCTCCGAGACAAAGGGGCCTGGCCCTCATTAATCATGGCTTCTGTTTATAATAAGGAAAAGCCATAGGGTTGGGCTTGGACAAGTTTTTTATAGGCCCTGAGATTTGAGGGTCAGGCTTGGATAGTACTATCCCGGCCTAGCCCTCCTACTTTTCTTTAACTATATAATATAGGGATTTTTACAAGAAAAGTGTCCTTAAACATGTATTTGGCCATTTTAAACACAAATACACGTATTTCCCATTTTGGTGTTCGTACAGCCCATTTGGACTCTTTTACCCCTCCCTTTGCTGACTACATCCTTCGAATCCCCCACACTGGACATCATTCCCACTCCCCCGTCCCGCCATAAATCTTCCTCCCTTTCGCTGCCCTCTCCCTCTCCCCTGCATGTCTTCTCCGGTCCCTTTTCTCTCCTTCCCTCTCGCGTCCTCTCTCCTTCCCTCTCGATCCCTCTCTCCGTCCCTCTCGCCTCCCTCTCTCCTTCCCTCTCGCTTCCTCTCTCCTTTCCCTTGGCTCCCTGCTCTCTCTTTCCCTCTTCCTTTATGTCTTCACCTCAATTGGTGATTCCGTCCAGATCATCTCACACCGGCAGCCAGCGATGATCTCTTGTCGCCGTAGTTGATGGAGAAAATCCTGCAAATGAAAGAGGGTTTCTAGCCAAGAAAAGTGAGAACTTGCATAATATCCATTTTTTGTTGTAGCACGTGCATGGGTACTCCCTGCATTCAATGCTCTATTTGTTTGAATGTATTTCTAAGAATGGATTAATGGCCATTTGAAATCCAAAAACTGGAGGTTTTGTAATGCTTGGCTTCTTCATCTTGTAGTTGTTCTTTACTATTTAAATCTTGTTTGATTTACTTATTTGCATATGGGCCTCGATTTCATCATCTTGACAGTTTTTGCCTTGTATCAACTTCCCATGTTCTGTTCTTTTAATATGAATGTATTGGTTTTGCAATGCAGCTGTGCATTTCTATGCGATAGTAAATCTTTTTTTTTTTTTGATATATGGTAACCTTTTCTGCTAAAATACGCGATGGCAATTTTGGATTATGCTGCTGTTCACTATTTAAAAACACAAATCAAGATATGGTTGGTATTTGAAATTGAGTTTTATACTTGTTATCTTTTTTGTTATACTCTTTCCTGGAATGAGATTATGCATGAGAATGAGTATTTATAATTTGAGGGAATGATTAAGATAGAAGAGTAGTCTGTATTGTTTTTTAGATGTTAAAACGTTAGTGAATTCTTACAATTTCTTTGAGATTGTGTGATTTCTTCATTACTCACTTGACATAGGCAACAACGACCATAAGAAATTGCATTTAAATGGTTTATGGATTTTTGCCTTGTGATTTACTTTATAAGCTCTCGTCGATAAGGTTAGGTCAGATTTAAATAATCGAACAAAATCTAATACTTGGAGATTTGTATATCCTTTTAAGTTTGGACAGGAAGAATTCAAATGTGTAGATTTCTATCTTCAATTAATTGTAAGGGGAAAGAAGCTAATAGTTTTATGGATCGATCAAGCTTTAGATATTAGATAGTTGAATCTACAGTCTTTAAGGTGCACACCCCCGCACACCCCCCCCCCCCCCCCCCCCCCCCGATCATTAGTCTGTAAGGCCTCCCACCCCCCATCTTTTTCTATCCCTTATTGCCTCCTTCCCCAATCTAGTTATTTCCTTTTGCCCACCTGTTTCCCCATCTTTATCCAGGCTTCGCTTTTCCAGTGAATAATCACTTTTCTCATGTACAAGCAATCTTGATGGTCACTTATACAATATCTAGCAATTTGACTCGTAGTACATTATCATGTGTAGAACAAAAAAGAAATGATACTACTCATGTTTTCATCTATTTTCCAGGTTTGGTAAGCAAATTACTAATGGCCATTTTTAAAATAGTTGATAATATCAGATTCCAAGCCTTTGGACTAACTAATATGGCTACATAAAGACGTTCAGAGTGTAGTATCAAATGAAATTTATATCACTTATATTCACAATGGTAGTGATCCTATTTTCATATGAATGATGTTGAGATCACAATATGGGTGAAATCTGTAACTATTTTCCATTGCTTATGCATGTCATTATACATTCATTATCGTGTTATTGTAGGATGCAACTGAAACGATATTGTTATCTTTCATTAGATTTGGTTTTTAGTGTCTTAATTCTCCTTCCGTTTAAATTTTCGTTTTCTGGTTCCTTTCGAACTTTTCCTTGGTTTTTTATTTTGCTTCTATTAGTTTCTCTTAAGAATTGACTTCTTGGGTTTTTGCCATGCTTAGTAATTGTTTGGGTGATTTTTTGTTCTTTTCTGTCATGGGCATTCCTGAAATTTAAAGTACCCATTAGAAATGTAGTCGTTCCCAACTTTTTGATACCTCATCTCCTTGTTATTGAGATTTCAATTGTAGGCCGTCAATACGATGTATTGAAAAGACATCGGTGGTTTTGGTCAGTGATTTGCTATTGGCACTTATTGCCTAGTTGATAATATGAGATTCCAAGGTTTGGGGATAACACATGAGCTACTGAAATACGTCAATAGTGCAGGATCAAACGAGTTTAGGAACATACCTATAAATAATTATCGATGATGCTGTTGTCCTATAAATGAAGTTAAAATCAACATCTATGTGAAGTTCGCAAGTCTTTCGCATTGTTTATGTAGCTCATTATACATTCATTATCGTTCTCCTGCATGGTGCAGAAAATTGGTGAAGAACCTATAAGTTATTGAAACGATATCGTTAATATAAAATATTGAAAAAATCGAAACTTTCTTAAATCGTGCTTCATTCTCATTGTTTTAGCATCTCAATATGAAGTCATCATCATTCCTCTTTTGGACACCAAAAGTGGGACATAAAGATAAAAATTATGGTTACGATATCGTTATCAAAGAATAATTTCCTTCACATTTCTTCATAGGTAGAGAATATCTTGAATTGGATATTTGGCTGTTGTGGGGTCTACTTTGTGGATCAAGGACTAGTTATTTTTTGATTTGATGAACTTACGAGTAGGGTCTGCAAATATGATATATGATCATTTAGGCTCGGTGGATTAGAGATTGGTGATTTTTTATTTAATGAACTAATGAGTAGGGTGCAAAATTGACAGCAGTTCAGAATATAATATAAGAGAAATGAGGACGGCTTAGCGGTAAGGTTAAGAAAGCTATCGTACTCGTTTGGTTATGGATATTGGATATAGCTATCGTACTCGTTGTGTACTACTGGCCTTTTCGCCTATTTGATAATAAGAGGCTTCGGCACTTTCGGACCAATATACAGTCTATAGTGATATGTTAACCGGGCATGAAAAAAAAAAGTAATTATCAAAACTTATAGTTGACGGCATTGAGACTGTTGTCATACAAATGATGTTGAATTAAAAATCTAGGCGAAGTCCATAAGTATTTCCTATTGTTTATGCATGTCATTATACAGTCATTATTGCCTTCTTGTAAGATGCCAAATAATTGGATTAGATACTATTGAATGAATGTAACTATATGGTTATCAGAAAATACTCAATAATTTGGGTTAAGTAAATTCGAGAGTCCTTCTCATTATTTATGCACCTCAATATAAAGTCAGCACTATTACATTGTTGGATACCAAATTTGGATGAATAAAATAAAAATATTGGTAGCGATTTCGTTATCTGAAAAACCTTTTGTTCTCTCAATTAGACGAATTTGAGTGAAATTGTGAGTCCTTCATCCTGCTTATACATCTTAGTATGAAATCCCAACTTTTATGTCGTTGGGAACCAATATTAGATGATTAACCCCAAACTCATGTTAACGATATCGTTACCATTAAACACTTTTCCTTTTTAATTTTTGGATCTCAATATAAATTCCACATCATTCTGATTTTGGAAACTAAAATTGGATGACGCATATACAAATTATAGTAACGATATCGTTATGAAAGTTAGCTCCATTTTTTCCCAATCTAGTCCTTTAAAACTCCGTCTCATGAACTTGTTCGAGTGTATAATGCCAACTGCTTATATGATTTATTCGTTGTCTTCCGATAACTGAATCGGGTAATGGCAACAATGAAGATTGCTTTATAAGTATATTAGCACTGTTTAACAATTTTGATTTATTCAATAGCATTGTTAATGGTCTGGTTCTTTTTGTTTTTTTTTTTTTAAATTAACGAAATACTCCTCATATGTTTTATCATCTATTCATCTCTTAATAGAGGCGCTATGCGGTGGCCATTAGATTGAATTATATTGATACGCCATGTAGAATGACAAGTTCAGTTAGATTTTCATACTTGAAACACAACTTACATCTGTTTGCCGGGAGATAATAGATAGCTAGTAGTTTTACTCTCAATACTACATGCCTTTGGCAGGATGTGCAATCGTGATCTACTAGTCATCTTCCATTCCGGTGGACAATTAGTTTGGGACAATGGAAGTCTAATTTATAATGGAGGTTGCCCAAAGATGGCGTTCCTTGAAAGATCCATAAAGTATTCACAATTGGTCCAAAAAATATGTGGGTTATCAGATGGGAACCGGCCTGGACATATCACAAATATCCAATACCTCCATCAAAATGGGAAAGCATGCACTTTAGTTGCCATAAAAAACGATGACGATGCTAGTACAGTGTACCTATACATCCAGCCATGGGGGATGCTAGTACAGTGTACCTATACATCCAGCCAAGCGCGGGTCATACAATAGATCATCAATTGAATGAACAGAGGTATGCTATGATTGGACTTGTTATTCTTAACAATAACATTTGATACGGAGCAGCTTGAATTTTACCTCTATACATATTGGCGTACAGCAAAGCCATTTAGTGGAGTAGTCCACTGTCAGTTGTTGGAAAAAGGTCATCACTATGTATGGATATAGCTATACCAGCCCAAATGCTCGATATTTATACGCTTAACCATCCACCTCTTTCTCTTGTCCCGTAGGGATGCAGCCAGACAGGATCTTTATCAACACGATGGTCACACCAGCATTCGTATCAATGGGGATGCGAATTTGAATAACACACTACCATCTCCGAAACATGTCATTTCATACCTTACATCGCTTATTGATCCATAATCATTTGGTTTCCATATTGTTTTTGTCATCTATTCATTTCAATTTTGTTATTATAACCTCCTGAAGAGTATGTGATGGAATTAGTTTTCCCTCTGAAGCATATTGTGATTATTTTAACCTAGCAAGGCAATCCTCGTTACAATTAGTTTTCTCATTTGTGATGAAGAAAAATTAGTCCGTCAATATTTCTTCGAAATGCAGTATTTGTAATGATGACTATCATTTGTCATGCAGGGTTAACCCAATGAAGAAAGGGTCTAAATTGGGATAAAAAACTACCGCGGTCGTGAAAGAATTTATTTTGCAGCAGACATATCCGTCTGTGGACCTTGGAGCTGATTTCGAATTGCCCTTTTCACAAGGACGCTACGGCCGCGGAGGATTAGAAAATTCATCTGCAGATATCAATGCTAGGCTGGATATCGTGAATGACAATCAGCATTCACTGCATGTGGATGAAGAAAATTGTAAAGGAGGGTACAACTGTGAAGGAGATGGTAATCCAGTTGCAGAAACTTAGCCTTGGATGGGGATTGATGTGACAATCTTTTAGCTATGCAATTGGATACAGAAAGTTGTAGGGAAGGAGGCTACACCTTAGGAGTCGAAAAACAGAATGGTGCATACGAGATTGGGGAGTTGCGGAATGACAGTGACACCCTTGAATTACTGCATGTGACCACAGGATTTTGTAGAGAAGGTCCGGTAGTCTTTCGCCAAGGAACTTCCATTCAGAATGAAGAGGGATTGGAAAATATACGGACTCGAGGCGCAGCCGCCAGGTGTCGAGACATACCATCAGTAGACTCAGAAGCTTACATCGTTTATCAGAACGAACTGTAGACGACAAGATCCAATCAGAACTAGATCTGTCCAAGGCATCAAAAATTGTCGACACGATGCAAGCAGCGAATGAATTGCTTACCACGCCACCCCATGAAGAATCACCGCACGCAATGTGGAAGGGCATGGTGTTTAATAGCCGTGACAAATTTAAAAGCACATTGGCCAAGTTTGCGATGTACAAGAACTTTTGCTTGAAGCCTTTAAGGACTAATAGATTTGAAGCGACGGCAAGGTGTAGCCATCCAACATGTCCATGGCGCATCCATGCCTCTATTGTGGAAGCTGATGAGTTCACAAAAGATATACTTTCATAGCATTATTTTATGAGTTTTCATAGATAAAAGAACTCAAAACACTATTTTTAGCATAAAAATCATACATTTCCTCCTCATCATGCTTTGCTCATATCTTTTCATTATAAATGGCCATTTATATGCATTTATATGAGTTCCAATGGCTTTCATACAAAATATGTTAAAAAAATACTTTCAATTATGTTAATTTCTCTTTGTAGGTGTTAATTGAAGATTAATTTGAAGATTAAAGTTGAGATTCAAGAGTTAAAGAGAGTATTGATTAGTTTGGAAGACAATTGGATGAAGAAATGACAAAGATAGGCCAACAATAAGAAGAAAAATGAAAGACCTGGGTTTGTATTTTGACCATATCTTTTTACTCGGGTGTCCGATTGAGGTGATGTTAGAAGCATTGGAAAGCTTGTTCTAAGACCTACAAATCATATTTTACAACATTTCTCCCAATTCGGACGTTTCGAGGGTCAAAATCACACATCAGTGTGGAGACTGTTTTCTAATACGGGAATTACATTCATATGTTTATATTTCCATTCTTGTAAAGTCCCACATTGGAAAGAAACCAAAAGAAGCAAGTAAATGTTTCTATATAAGGAAGGGAGCTCTAGGCATTTAATACACAAGCAAGGAGAGCCTCCTCCTCTTTACTTAAGCTATTCATGTAATTGAGAGCAATTGTAGAGAGAAAGTGAGGAAAGCTTTGTAAAAATTGAAGATTTATAATGAAAGTTTTGTCTTCTCCAATGGGTGGCTAATCACTTTGATTGGATCTTCTAAATGAAGCTAAGTTAATACTATTCATTTTGCTTATGCTCTTAATTCTCTTTGTTTATGTGCTTAACATGCTACAATAGATTTTTCTTCATTGCAATATGCTATCTTCCATGCTTATTTTCTATCTTAGCATTCTTTTTACTATCTATGCTTAGGTTTGATAAATCATGCTTATGAGTTAATATCTTTTGATGGTTTATGCTTACTTTTGATAGATAGTCATTAGGAATCTTTTCTTTTATGAAGGGAAGAAAATCTTAGCTATTAGATTGTTAATTTTTAGAGCTTTAAAGTTATATTTTCCAAATCTATACATTGATTTGTCATTAGATTTGAGTATTTATTTGGGAAAAGAGAAGAGCATTAGTGTTGGATTAGTGTTACTTAGTGGATTCTAGATGGTTCAATCTATCCATTAGTATTGATTGTTGTTTATTTTACTTACTTTAGTTTGATTCTATTCACATTCTCACATACTTATACACTTGTTTTAATTCTCACACTCCATTTCTCTATTCACACCATCTTCCACCATGCACCTTTGATTTCACACTTTTAGCACATTTCTTTTTATCTCCATCCACTTATTTTCTATCTTGTTCTCTTTATTAGTTAGTTTTCATGTATGTTTTTAGTTTCTTTCTATCTTGATCTTTCACTTATTTTCACATACTTACTCATTTGATATATCTAACATTGTTCATTTGTTCTTGTTATTACCCTTGTTATTTTTCTTTTGTCATTAACTTTGTTACTAACTTGTTACTAACCTTGTTTTCACTTTAGTTCTTCTATTTCTACTAACATCTCTTTGTTATCTAGTTTCTTGTTTTCTTCTAGTTTGCATTTTTTTTTCCTTTGTTATTATTTTGTTTCTTGTTTTCATTGTTTTTGTTATTTCCATTTGCATTTGTTAGCTATATTTGAGTTGATACTCTTTTTCATTGATAATTGTTATTTTCCTTGTAACGATCCTCATGGGAACGATATTCGGACTTCCATAGTCTATATTACTTGAGACAATCGTATACTTGCGAAAAATTTGCCATCAGAAGCTGGGCCCAAGTTTCAAGTTAGGACCTACAATCCTGAACATAATTGTTCAGGACCAATTAATGGAACAAAATATCCTCAGGCAACTTCATATTTGATTGCGGATTTTATCAAAGAAAGACTTAGAGTCCATCAAGACTACAAGCCAAAGGAAATTATGGCGGACTTTCAGAGGGAATTTGGCGTACAAATATCTTACAGTAAAGCCCACATTGCAAAGGAAATAGCTATAAAAGACATTCGCGGTTCGTTCGAGGATTCGTACAAGCTCCTATCAGACTACCGTTTGGAGCTGAAGCGTACTAACCCAGGCACATTCGACAATTTGTTGACGGTAGATGATCACTCCTTCCAGAGATATTATGTCTGTTTTGGTGGATGTGCCCGATCTTTCAAATCATCCATCAAGCCACTAGTCGCCCTTGATGGGACACACCTCCGGGGTAAATACCCAGGAGCCTTGCTCATTGCGGTTTGTCAGGACGATGACCATGGGCTCTTTCCACTAGCTCTTGCTATTGTGGAGTCCGGATGCTATGCGACTTGGTCATGGTTCCTAGCATGTCTCGTTGAAACCTTGGAACATGTTCACAATAGTGTCTGATCGAATTAAGGGACTGACCAACGCAGTCATTGATGTACTTCCAACCGCAAAACATTGTTACTACTGCCGTCACATTTCACAAAATATTCATGCGAAATTCAAAAACGATGGAATCGTCATGAAGTTTTGGTGCGCCACACGTACAACCTGCGTATGTGAGTGCGAAAACTACATGGCAAAAATCAGATCTATTGATGTGGGGGCGCATGATTACATTAATGCGATCGGTCTCCAGCATTGGGCAAATGCATTCATCGAGAGACAACGTTACGACATCCTGACTACGAATATTGCGGAGAGCACAAATAGCTTGTTGAAGGATATTAGGGAGTTGCCCATCACACAGCAGATAGAGTCGATACGGGCTAAGCTGATGGAATTTTACCAGAATCGGCGTGAAAAAGGGCTAAACATGAAGACAAGATTCACCCCATATGTAGACAAGATCCTTACTCGTGAGGCAGAAGCCTCACGGAGACTCCAATGTTGGCAGCAGGGGAATTTGAGTTTCAGGTATTGTCGCCGGAGTACACAGATGTTGTGCACCTCGATAAAAAGTCATGCACATGCCGCCAGTGGGACCTGCTTGGCATTCCTTGTTCACATGGAATTTGTGCCATTAGACTCAAGCGATATGATCCGTATGACTTCTATGAGCAGTGGTTTTCCAGTGACTTCTATCGCGCAACTTATAATGATGTCATTCATGCTATGCGTGATGGAAAACAGTGGGATCATAGAAGTGAAGAGCGTGTGTTACCCCCGATAGCTCGCAGACAGCCTGGAGCCCAAAAAAATGTCGGATAAGAATGGAGGACAGGATGAGGAAATAGGTTACATGCTCCCATTGTAAGAAGCGTGGTCATAATAGACAGACATGTAGAGAGCCACCTCCAAGGGGATAAATACTTGCCTTCTTCAGTTTTTTGGGTAAGACATATCTACATAGTGTACACATCCTTCTACAAATATCGCGCTTGGTGTAAATACTTGTTTTAAGTAGGGGAGCTTGTTTTTCTTTATGTTTTGGATGTATCTCCCGATAATTGAGAGAGAACATAATGTCGATATATATTGATGTATAGCGGCAAACCATACTCTTTCGGTTTGGATATGTTAACTTATAAATTTTTTGTATACTGGGACCACCCATATGGGTTGTCTGTTGTATCTACCAATTAATGAATACCATTTTCTAGTGACGTACTTGTTAAAACTGATTGTATTTTATCCACTTATTCAACATTATGATATTTCTTGTTTCCTTTTTCTTGTACCTGGTCATCCTCTGTGTTTTGTTATCACGGATATAGGGATTTTGTGAGATACTATGTATGGGTCCTCATTATCGAAAATGTTTTCAGTTTTGGGACAAATCTACAACTTGGTTCGAAATGGTACTCTCCTGCATGAGATTTCTGGTACCTTTTATCTAGGTGACAGATCTCAATCTGTCCCATGTAAATCGTGAAGGAGCCTCCGCTGTTCTCAGGAGCCTTCCCAACCAGCAATTCCTGCAAGAAACTTGATAAACAAAAGTAAATCACAATGAGTGTATCAGAAGATAATGAGTGTATGGATGCTCGAAGTTGGCTTTTCCTTGCCAAGTGCAATCTTTGAATCTGTCTCCGATTATATTACAAGTAGGAAGATTCATAATTGGATATATTTCAAGTAGGAAGATTCGTAGTTGTTGGGATCTTAATTGCTCTTCCAGAGAACTTTCAGATGTTTCTCCTGGTGCTTCCTCGTTTTTTGTTGGCTTGTAGATTTTATAGTTCGGATGCAGTGTCTGAGCTGTTCCCAAGTCATTCAATGTTCAACATTATGATCTTAAAAATTCACTCTTCTCCTCTATAAAAGTCCAATGAACCTTGGCACTTGGTTCGTTGATGCACCAGTCATTAACCAACCTTGGTACTTGGTTGGTTTATCAATTTAGGGGTCTATCTGGTAACCAATCACCATGAGTGCTAACCGTTGTGGCTCCAGCAATATCCTTTTAACTCACTTTTCAAAACGGATTACTGTTATCTATACAATTTTCAAACAAGAACCGGTCATGCCTTTTTAAGAGTGCTTAATTTTGTTCCGCGGATGCGGAGACGTGAAGCGTATACTACAAGCTGGTGGTACACATGAGATGTTCGTCAGAAGTCTTATGATACATGAGATGATCCTGGAAATCTATTGAGATACAAACTGCGATGAGAAAAATCCTACCAGAGGTTCCAAGAAATGTACAATTATAGCATATCATGTGCACGATGTCCTCACCTGTACTCGTAATATGCTCAGATTGAATTTGGTCATCGAGCAACTCGGTGGCAACGAGCTAAAAATGTGTTATCAAATGAGTGGTGCAACATTATCAATGTGGGTGTACTGTCATAAAGCATCCAAACTAAATAACCATCGTTCCTCTAGCACAGTACAGCTGCATAACACTAACATTTCAAAAAGTAAAGGACCAAAAAAGAGATAGATATTCATCCGTTCGAATCAATAAAATAAATAGTGAGACTCCATCCATTCAACACTCAATTACAACAAATTGCGGGCTTAAAAAAAACCCAACTATGGCCATAAAGATTGAAAAAATGCATCCAGATTCCATAAAAAGAAATGAGGAACATCCTGCCAATTCGTTCCTAGAGTCGCTCGACTTCTCCTCATCATTGGTGTCGATCGCCGTGCTGAGTCCATCTTCAAAGTCGTACATTTTATCTTCCTTATAAACCACATCACGTGAACTATTTTCAAACCCGTTGTCTTAGTAATCTTCACATCTGCATGATGACCATTCCATGTCCATGTAATAGCTACCTGCACACATGAAAATCCCAATACAGGAGAAGCCAAATAAAAAAAAAAAAAGAGATTGCACGCAATAAAAGAGTAGTCGAGTGCATAACAAACCAATCAAGCACATCACCAACTGCATCATTAATCACAACAACAAGAAGAAGATCAAGATGGCAAGAACCACTGCTCAAAATGAAAGGGGAACATCAATTTCACAGGATGCTTACTTGCTTAGAAGAGATAAGTGCACAAAATTTGCCTGTAATTCCTCTGTCTAATGCTTAGTTAAGAGGAAAACACACACTTCTCCCAATCTGTGCCATACAGGTTGCTTAATACATGTCCTGCCTTGAGAGATCACTTGGGCATCTCTTTCAAAAAATCCACTACACTGAAACACAACCACACATCCAAATCAATTATAATGTCCAGAGTAAAACTCTCTGCTTAGAAACACAAAATTAAATTTAAAAAGCAAAGCTCAACTTTATCTTGGCAGCTCGCAATATCTGACAGAGTAAATCCATTCTCCTCGCTTTGCTCTGAATGGTGAAGGATCGCCGCCCTCGCTCAATTTCTTCACCGAGTATAGAACAAATGCAAACCACGACTGCTTGAATTCTTACGCTGCAATCACAATATCAAATCAAACTCTAACACAAAAAGAAGGGAAAAAAAGATTCAAGACCTAAGATTCAAAATCCAATTAGAAATAACTATGAATTGAAATCTCCTCCAAAACATATGCTTCAACTTCCAATCGCATCAATGTTGGACACCAGAAGATGCTTGCTTTCCTTGAGCAAACTCATTGCCTGCTGTGATATGCTCTCATCAATTGACAAACAGGTATGTTACAAGAACTTGGTATCAGCTATTGATAATTACATATAAAAACAAGATAATCAACAACAAACGGAAAAAAAATTAGAAACTTGCAGAGATCTTCCAATCGAGCTTAAACTGCAATGCTGTCTTCGGACTCGAATTACTTGTAGAAATCGAAGGTTGCACGTCCTCCTTCTAAATCGAACCCTGGCTCATCGATCTCAAATGTTTTCTCCCAACCCTTTTCGTCTGGTGGCACAAAGTTTGGTACCATTCTTGTACTGATAGTATGCAATAGGAAATGGAAAGAACGAAATTGTTGACCTTCAATTTCAAAAGGAAAGGGGATAAATCAACATAGTAAGGTAAAATTGCAGTCTTATATCTTTAAGCACCTCATCTCATACTCATAAAAGTTCGAATTTTGTGCCCAACATTGTTTTTTGATAACGATATCGTTACCATCATTTATTGTTTTTTCAACAATTTTTGGTGTCCAATAAGAAAATAATGCTAAATATATATTGAGATGCATAAACATAATAGTGACTAACGATTTCACTCAGAATATAGTCTTATATCTTTAAGCACCTCTGTCTCTTCCAATAGTTAATCAACTTAATCTCCCAAAGACCAGTAATCACAAAAGATGTACTAATAAACAGTCATGTAACATATTAGCTTGAGTTCATTCCACTAAAGCGTTAAGCATTACACAAATGCATTCAAAAGGATAAAAGTGAGTTAAACTAATCTAGCACGACTCAGAAGTGTTGATAACAAAGCTGTTCAGGTGCATGAACAAGGAAGGAAATCAACCAGAGCAACCGATAATAGTAAACCAAAAGACCGCTTTGAGATATTGGTGGCACTTGAACAAAACACCATTAGCATGCACCTCAATAAACCGCGGTTCAAACGGTCGAGAATATCGGCAAAACTCTGTCGCATCTCGGCGAATCCTTCATTAACTCTAGCTTCCAAGGGCGCGATACGCTGGTTCAAAGCATGAACTATCCCGTCGTTTAGTTATTCATCTCCTGATAGTCCTGCATACGAATCTGCATCTACGGACTGGCCCACACCCAGGGGATATCCTCCAGAGGGACCAGCTATATCTCCCTCATCATCGTCATCCAACTCAACAGAAGGGATGTGGGACTTTGACTTTTCAAGGGTGAATCGATCAATCTTCTGCTTTGGAATTATTACGTCTTCATTGGGTTCAGCCAGCTGACCCATGTCCACAAGTATCTTGGAGATTATTCCCAGGTAAGGAAGCGCAGTATTATAAGGTGCAGCGTAGACCTTGACCATTCCACGAAACACCGCGAGAGGAATGTCGACCCTTCTTTGGGTCCCGATGCAGTACAGGAGATACCCATCCTCTTTTGTGACTCTTTTGCTGACTTTGGCGCTGATATTATGACGGATGAAAATATTCAGCAAGCGATAGGAAATACTCAGTTTGTGGTGGGATATTTCATTGCTGGTCCAGGCGACGGGCCTGCCGGTCAGTTCTTTGGCTACCAGATTGAAATTAATCCGACGATTGCCTTCAATCGGGAAGTGTGCACCTTCAATGCGATCAATTTCTAGCACTCGACTCAGAAAATCAAGTGTTATTTCGAGCAGTTGTCCTCGAACAAATGTCTTGAACGAGGTGTCTGATACTTCATACATGTTAGAGTAGAAATCCCTGACCCAATTGACCACTATTTGGTAGCCAAGATCATACAGTATAAACCATTCTCTCTCGTGCATCCACATGGCAAAATCGAGATCGTTTAGCTCATTGTACATGACAATTCTTTAGGGCATAACTGAGCAATGCTGGAACTTGTTCATGTATGAAATTTGGCCATCCTCACTTAAAAACCGAGACCGATCATAGGAAGGGCGTGGACATGTTCTTTTTTTTTTTTTTTTTTGTACCATACCAATCAATAGAACCTGCAAGAAATTCCAGGTATAGAACCGTCACAACAAGAGTATTATAATCACCTACTACAAGCAAGATGCTCAGCAGTGCATTTCCATTCAAGTAGGGAATGATGGCCTTTCCATGTTAAGAGAGCTACCCCCCTCGGTCTACTTTGGAAATGAAAGTCAGATGCAAAGGGAAAAATTTGTTAAGAGATTGAAAGTATGCCTGCAAAGAGTGTGACCGCCCTAAAAGCCCAGCCACCCACCCACCGTCATTCTTTGGGACCTGATTTAGACCACCATAGAAAATCGAATTGAAGGTTCATATAAAAACTTTCCCTTATGTATTGATTTTCTGTTTTGTGGTCAATAACTTGAGCCACAATAACTATCCCGTTTCCTAGTTGAAAAGCAGAAAAATTTGTGTGCCGTTGATTCGTAGATGATCCGGATCCTAAAATAACTTCCCCAACATGTGATGATATGTGAGATCAAATCCTCCTCTAAGGGTGCGTTTGTGCATCACGGGTTAGAAAATACATGATGACAGTGCATACAATTGTTGTTGTAGAATGGCCAACAAATGAAAGAAATATCAGTAATTTGACTTACAATAACCAAAGAATCTAAAAATAGCCAAGACAACATGTTGTGACCTTAATCTATATGTCCGAATTTACAAGCCATTCGTGCACTATAGAATATACAGAGTCCCTGCACCTACAACCTTGTAATCAAAATCCATCCATGCATTATCATTCTTATTGTCAACCAACGGAGTGGGATTTCCCGTTATTCTCGAAGTCTCTAAAAAAAGAAAGGAAAAGGGAGCAAAAAATAGAGAACATGGAACAAATATACTGAAAAAATAGGTAATAAATCGAAAGAAGGGAAAGGATAACCTATGGGAAGATACTTACCTTTGAAAGTGAAGAAAAATGACTAAGCAGAGATCCCAGAGGAAGAGGGGCGGAAGCGGGCGGCGATGAGTTCGCAGGGCCTTTGGGAGCTAGGGTTTTATACCAACGTATTATGCTGGGGAGATTAGATAGAGATCCATTGCCTTTTTTTTTGGGTTAAAGAGGACACCTGGGTCATAAGGTTAGGAGGGTCGAACTCAGAACAGGAGAGTTCGAACCCCTGGCTCGTCTAGAAATTGGCCCAAAAAGGCCTGCATACAGACAATAATCCTATAAAGGATGGTCCGAACCTTATTCAAATATGGGAATTTACCCAGAATTTGCCAGAGCTAAAGGTTCGAACCATAAAATTGAGGGATCGAACCCCTGACTTGGCTGCAAAAGAGGCCCATAAAGTGCTGGAGTCAAAGGTTTGAACCATAAAATCGAAAGTTCGAACCACTTATCCCACTGGAAAATGGCTCAGGGATTGCAGAAGATAAGGGTTCGAACCATATTAGTGAGGGTTCGAACTTTACACCTCCCTGGGAAATGGCTCAAGGATTTTAGAATTCGAGGGTTCGAACCTTCAAAGTGAGGGTTCGAACCCTCCAGCCCCCTGGGAAATGGATCAATGATTTCAGAACTCGAGGGTTCGAACCATCAAACGGAGGGTACGAGCCCTCCACCTCCCTAGGAAATGGCTTAATGATTTCAGATTTCAAGGGTTCGAACCATCAAAGTGAGGGTTCGAACCCTCCACCTGCCTGGTCCCTTGCTCGAGGGTTATAGAATTCGAGAGTTCGAACCCTAAAGGTGAGGGTTCGAACCTTGCACTCCCCTTGAAGATGGTCCATGGAGTGCAGATTCTGAGGGTTCGAACCATAAAAGTGAGGGTTCGAACCCTCTGCCTGCCTGGAAAATGGCTAAAGGACTGCATAATTCGAGGGTTCAAACCCTAAAAGCGAGGGTTCGAACCTTTAACGCCCCTGGAAGATGGCCCATGGATGCATAATCCAAGGGTTCGAACCATAAAAGTGAGGGTTCAAACCCTCCACTACCTTGGAAAATGGCTTAAGGATGGCATAATTCGAGGGTTTAAACCTTTCACCCCCCTGGAAGATGGCCCATGGATTGCAGAATCCGAGGGTTCGAACCCTAATTGCGAGGCTTTGAACCTTTCACCCCACTGGAAAATGGCTCTGGGAGTGTTGAATTCATGGGTTCCAACCCTAATTGCGAGGGTTCGAACCCCAGGGTTGGCTGGGAGTTACTACGGGCAATATCCACACAAGAATGTAAATGGCCATATGCATTTCTTATTTTTAGAGGGTTAAACCTTTTTGCCAAACCGTTGACTTGGGACACTGCTAGCATACAGATTGGTGGTCATAGATGCCGTGTATGAGGTACACTTTTAATGACATCGTTACATCCTAAACTAGATATTTCAATCATTTTGCCGGTGTGCAACAAAGTAGATAAAAGTGAATATAAGCGTGAATCGCTGTAGATTTTGTTAGTTGCGGATCTTACAAATTTGCAAAAAAAAAAGTCGTCATCGATATCGAGAACCGTCCTTAATAGTTTTCAATCCAATTTCTGTTATTCACCAACATGATGGCATCGAATATAAAATGTGGTCTTGGTTGGTGCTGCATAAAATTTAACATAAGCAACTTAATGCAGTGGTGAACAAATTCAACGTTTGATGGCATTCCAATAGGAAAAAAAAAAAAAAAACTTGGCACATTGATTCAACATCTTTGTACAAAAGGGTGCAAGTGCAAAAGAGATACATCACAATGACGATACATTAAATGGTTTAAGTACAATAACAAACAGCGCTGGAATCCTCACTTTAAGTGTCATGCCTACAATTGTTTTCGCAACCACAAATATCTTGAAACAGATTCGGAAGGCCGAATTATCCGAGTCCCATACAAGCAAAGGGCTGCAAGCAACGTTCCATACGGACAAGGAGCTACAGTTTTAATGATGACTAGTTTGACCTCTCCCCCCGATGACTATGCCAGCCACAACTGCATTTTTCCTCTCTTCCATGTTCATCATCCTGCCCTTGCTTCATTGATTCCCAGAATCAATTTGACTTCTCGTTATCCTTGGTGTCCATCCGTGCTGAGTCTATCCACAAAGTCGTCCATTTCCTCTTATAGCTATAAACTGCATCAGGATAACTTCTTTCAAACATGTTGTCTTAGAAATCTTCGACGTGTGGATACTGACCATTTCAGCACCTTTTAGTGGCTACCTATGCACAGCAAAATTCCAATACAGTTTCAGCCAAAATATAAAAATAATGGAGTAATTAAACGGCAACAGTTTTGTTAATATAGTCTTTTTGTATTAAACCGACAGAAATGCTGGAATCAGAACAAACATTGAGGAAATCCAAGCCAGAAATTCCTCTGCAGACATAAAGTCCATTTTACAATCAATAGAGCTTCATTTTCCATTAATAACATTGTTTTGATTGCTACCATATCTTCATCATCCGATTTTAATTGATAGAAAGATGCAACAAATATGTACGCCATACTAAGCTATCTCATTCTCAAAATATAAGTGATGTTGCAGGAGATCACAAACAACAAAATGCAACCAGTCCAAGAACATCTAACCATGGTAGAACGCTACATGTATAAACAGATAACTAGTCTTATTGTAGACTGGTCATAGAACTCCAATATAGCATCCATATGTGATGTTTGAAAGAATATCTCCTAAGAAAACTAGTATCCATGTGAAGTTGATTGATACAAACAAACAAATAAACAAAGGCATCTGTCCCTTCTAATCATTTCACCATGAAAACAAGTATACAAAAGGAAATTTACGTGGTAATTCATCAATCCCATTATATGATGTAAAAAAGAAAAGCTTCAGTGATAACTCACTAGTAATCATCCAAGTCCACCATAATGGCGCATGTAGGTTTGAATATCCACCTGATCCTGAATTCAAGATAACCAAACTCTTAAAAATCATTCACTCGTCGCCAGTTGTTTCATTAGTTGCAAATGATAACAAAACACAATGGAAAGCATGTTCTTGGAATCGATATAGAAAAATGGGAGAACCTAAGATCCAAATCATCAAATGGAAAACTCAATTAGTAAACCCACAAATCAATCGCCCTACAATTATCATACAACCATATAATTAGAAATCTCTATTACTAAATCAACATATCCCATAGTGTAAAAACTTTACAGCAAACAAACAAACATGCTCTGACTCCACCGTCTCCTGCTCTTTTTAGACCCATTCTTCTTAAATATAAGGCTTGAACCGATGCAAAACTACCGAAACCCAAAACCCAGTCACCCACCCAATCTCCAAACCCTACAACCTCACCAGTCCTTCAATCCCATCCACCCCAAAGCCCCAAAATCATTCCAAACCCAGCATTCCAAAATTCCCAAACCCTCTCATCGAATAATAACCCAAACCCAATACCCTTTTCGACTTAAATTTTTTACCATCTGATTCAAATAATCACTGCTCGAGATTTTACAAATGACAATTGGCCGATAGAAATCAGACCAAAGCACCCTCAAAAGAGATGTAATCAACGCTCTTGCCATGGAATTTAGCAATTCTACCAATGCAAAGTTGTCCAGTCCAAAATCTTTTTATCAAGAAGCCTAGTAAATGTTACATGACAGATCAAACCGGAAGCGACACGTCTTGAACCTTCTGCTTCCAACGCACGTATTGGTTAATGTAAAGGTCATAGACGATCTTCGCACGATAGTAGTACATATCATTCTTCATGAACTCCATCGGCAGACCCGATGCAATGTGCTGTGCATATGCCATGACGAAATTCCACAATCGAAGCTGTGAATACAATAAGTTCGAATTAGAATATGAAGGTGATTCAACCGATAATTGCATGACAAGTTATGTAAATAGAAAGTACACAGAGTTGGTGTATTCAGTGAGTATAACCTGTTTGTCTGCATGGGGCACTCCATGCGGTGTTCTGTCCATACCGTTGGATCACTCCACCCGACTTGCATAAAGCGTTCATTGATCCAGTCAATCTGCAGGACATACATACGCTCCGCCTCAAATACATGTTGAGAGAATACAATGGATGGAGTACAAGTATGGTTGATAGATGGCAACGATAAAACTTACATAGCGTTCAACGAACAGGTAATCTCTGTCTTGGTTCAAGCTATTATAGTACTCTCATCGCCGTCCACTGACCCGACCAACGAGAAGGAAGAAGTGATTCTTGTTCCATACTGGGAAGAACAAGAACTCCTTCTCCGTCACGTTGTCAAGCAAAGCTAGCCCAAAGGATTTTGAACATGCTTCTCGCTTGAATCAGCATGCACATACAAGTCCTGCATGTTTGTATGTCATCATTATTTCCAACCGCAAAGAGAAGGAGGATACAGAACACCGGTCCCGTAAAATTAATGTCATGACTTTTATAGCACTTACAGATAGAGCACATTCAAAAAAATATGACGATGCAGCCTGCTCCTTTAATATCTAAAACCAAGAGTGCATGGTCTGCGACAAATGGAAAAGAGAGCATTTAGTTGATGGAACTAGCATCGATGACTGTGCGTTCGTATGCCTTGAAAATGTAATTTTAGTCGAAGAGCCAAGAATCACTAACCCAATTATCCATCCATGCACCCTTAAGCAAATCCGTCATGATATCGGCGGTTACAGGTGTACAAAACTCCCATAACTTTGCATTCCTGAAAGGGTGCATCATAGTTGTAAGTTAGGTAAAAACATAGGATACCAATAATACATTTAAGGCAGAAAGAATTTTGAGAATACCCATCTATATCAGCATATTCATTCCAGAAGACGGTGATGATATCAAGCTCCTCTATCGTGAGCTTATACTTTGGATTTCTCATCTATTCTCCAGTATTGTAGTCAGCTATCCATAGAGGGGGCTTCGGATCTCTAAAGCGTACCTTGACATTTAGGATCATAGAGGAGATCTTGCTAAATGGGGACACACTTATCCCAAATTTGGGTTGCACTGGAGTTGGTGTGTTGTCCATTTTGGGCACTGACCATGGTATGGTACATGAAAGGACTCGTAGAGTAGGATTTAGCAGTGCTGCCATGGCGAAATACATTAATAGGGGATTTTGGACTCTGGTGCCTATGGACTAATCTGGAAGATCTTCGGGCTGATAGTGATATGGGAATTGAAGCCGCCTCGCAAATGACGGGCCCCTTTGGACTTGTGGGTTTGGATGCATCGGGTGGTTGTGCTAATTTATCCTTTAAGCGTTTGGATCTTTTGGGTGGCTTTGAAACAACCGGACTGATGGTACCGGATGGCGTGGAGGATGACTGAGTGGCATTGCCTGAGCTTTTCCGTTTCTTGGGACCGATACCTGCAGGAAATTTTGCCCAATCTCCTCTGCCACTCTATTGAAATATATGCATGGAAATTAGTACATAACTAAATGGAATATACAGAATGCATGAGGACTTTAGTTGTACCTTTACGAATTCATCATTGAATCCCACATTGTATCCGTCATCTAAATTAGCTGGCGCAGGATCAGACAAGCACGCGGCTTTTAACATCAAAACATCTGCTCTCATGGCTTCAATGAATTATTCGAAATCTGCAGGGGTTTTTTGTTCTAATTTAGCCGCATCACCACATGATGCCAGGATTTTCTCGCTAAACTTCAGCATCTATATTAGGCAATATGAAGATAGCATAGGAGTTAGAATTAACCCTTTAAATCAGTGATTTAAACTTGTATGAGGAGTTAGCAAAGCAAGATGGAGGAATGTACTTGAGATTTTACGGAGTTCAGATTGTGGCCAAATTTGGAGGTTAGACGACAGATGCGAAGCCGAGTGATGCCTTTATACCACTGGAAGTACGCATCTGTGTGCGGGCCAGCATCGCCCTCCTCTTCGTAAGTTATTGCACCATCCTGGTATTCCATACACTAGTATAAATGGATCGTATTTTTTCCCGTTTATTGTCACCTATTGGGATCATTTCATTCCGCGGAATGGCCTTTGGAAAATGGGTGGCACAACTTGATGTAGACCAAATTGTTTCATTACTCTCTGTGGACAGTGTCGCTCCACAATCCAAAAAGAAATCAAGGCCGTGTTGGACCGGAATAAAGGAACATCTGCATCGTCGATATAGTCACGGATGTTTTCATAATCTCGTTATGGAAGCCAATTGAACTGCAAGAATATAAATTCATCATTAAATCCATAATTGTATTTAAAAAAGGAATTGGAAGGGCCATAATAAAAAGGGTTGGATAAAGTATTAGCCTGATGAGAACCAAATCTGAAATCAAGGACTCCAAACAAATAACCAATACTCGGCAATGTCCACATTTAATACTTACGGCATCCACTTCCATAATGTCCAGATGTCGTCTGGAATCCTCAACTCTCGTCTGGAAAGGATGGGAACGTAATCGATTGTACCAGGTTAAGACAATAGGAAACTCAACATCTGTGTCCCAATCAGCTCTCTGACGGATTGGCCTGCCAATTGTCATACGTGAGTATGCCCAGACCTGACAAGTTGCAGAAAAAAGGATGGTTCTAATTATAGAATAAATAACCACATAAATCATCATAATTCTCAAATAACTACAATATAGGTTAATCACCTGGACTAATTTTAGAGGACCCGTTATTGTCTTCACAACTTTTCCTTTCTTTTACAATAAGGAAACCTTGGCAAGGCCCCTGTATAGATTTGTCAGACATGCAGCTCCCCAAGAGTGCCTATCAAAACGTCTAAATAACTCAAGGATGTGGGCTGGAGCCTTTGTACCCGAAGAGGTCCAAAAAATCTGACCGGCAACGAGACAGAATAGAAATG
The DNA here is from genome assembly GCA_003546025.1 of Camphora micrantha. Classification (NCBI taxonomy): domain Eukaryota; kingdom Viridiplantae; phylum Streptophyta; class Magnoliopsida; order Laurales; family Lauraceae; genus Camphora; species Camphora micrantha. Next base: position 23,887,408 of record QPKB01000009.1, read on the forward strand.
CACGTGTCCGCCGAACGTCTTGATCTCGCGGTCGGCTCTTGGGCTCCAACCCGAAATTATCTTTAACCAAGTGAACTTAATCTGCACCCCGTAACAGTTATAGTTCACGTCCGGTACCACCCCCAGCAGTTCTCCGCATAATTTGACCATGGTTGAGGGGGCAGAGAATGTGCGGCCATTGATAGGGAGACCATCAATGGGGAGGCCATATATGAAAGCTACGTCCTCCAAAGTAACGGTGGCCTCCCCACTGTTAAGGTGGAAGGTGTTTGTCTCTGGCCTCCACCGCTCAACCAAGCCTATTATTAGGCCATGATGGATTTCGATTTTCTGATCTTCGCTAGATGCTCTAGCCCAGCCTGACGTATTAGTGCCCACATGCGGTCATTGATTTCCCAACTTTCATGATTTGGCGTGGGAATGCATCGTAATGGGCCTGCTTCCTGCAATTAATAAATGACGAGGAAAGCATAAACTTGAACTAATCCCATAGTTGTAAATACAATATAGTGGAAAAAGTGTATTTCAATATATGCTCACCTTGCCCTGCCAGACTCATTCGGAAATATGGTTCTCTTGCTCGTATAAGATGGAATTATCAATAGGACCAGGATATATACTATCCATGCTATATACAACAAGAAGTTTAAAGTTGGCACATCGTACATACCACAAATCATAGAGGTTCAAAATCAGGTTTCTAGTAGACACATACGAGACTTGTAAGGAAAAAATATAATAGAGAGTCATTTATGGCTTGAGTTATCTGGCTGCAACTGTAACGATATCGTTACAACAACTTATAGTTCCTCCTACATTTCTGATTTCTCAACTAGTAATTAGTTTCACAATCACGATATCGCTGTGATTATTTTCAAATTACACAGGATTGTCTTTTGTACCCAACAACAAATTGGCAATAAGTTTATAATGAAATGCATAGACGATGTGTAAGGACTGGGACAAATGAAGAGATGTGAGTGAAGGGAAAACAGTTGGTTGGACTGAAGCGGGATTTGCTAGTGGAATTCAAACAAATAGTTGGAACACAACTCGGTTTATGGCGGTGACCAGTCATCCAATTAGAATAAAGGAAAACCTGTAAATGATGATCACGGTGGAAGAGAAAAAGATCAGGGCAAGATCTAGAATAGATCGGCAGCTATTGATGGTGGTTGGAAATCTGACTGGAACAAAAGAATGACTGGAAATACTGAAATATGTGGAGAGAGAAATCATGAAGACAGTTGGAACAAACCTAAAACTTATGATGGAGGTTGGAGAGGTGGCTGAAGAGGAGGAAAGGGTGGTACTGGGGGAAGGGGTGGTGGTAACAGAAATCATGATCCCAGTTGGAGCCAACCTAAAGCTGTTGAAGGAGGTCAGGGTGCAGGCTAGAGAGGAGGGAGGGGGGGGGGGGGGAGCAGGTGTAGAGGTCGTGGCGGAGGGCCAAACAGGTCGTGGGCGATCAAGTGATCAAAGCAAGGATCAAGGAAGCCATTGGGACTGAGATGGGGAATCACCTGCTTAGAATAGTGATCAAGCAGGCGGTTGGAATCAAGGAGCTGCCACAAGTGGTGAAGCTCAATTGAAAAAATGTAGGAAAAGATACTAGTGGATATACAGATCTTTGGAAAAGCGAAGGTGATCGTGGTTGGGAAAATTGACGATTGATGGTGAACAATGATGGTCCAAGCCTAAATATTCGTGATCTATGTGCCTCCAATGTACATGCTGCACACCTCAATTGGAATGAATGACAATTAAAAAGATAGATTATAGACTAGAACAAGTTTTACTTTTGTTGATAGATGAGGAATCCGTGTATTTTATACTCATGTCGTTTCACTGATGATTTCTACCTCGTAAAATGGGATGGGCATTATAAAGCTAAAAGATGAGAATCTCAAATGGCCCTAAACTTTGAGAATTTATAATTGTGGAAAGGATCTTACATGATTTCGGTGGAAAGCTAACATCATCTTCGTGAGAATTTGAGTCTTAAAAGCAAATTAAGAGCGTAAAATTACGAGCAGATTAACAAACAATTACATATGATGCAATCTTCTTATGATTAAATTCAGTGGTCACTGGAAGAAAAAAATTAACACCGAAGGGCTACATGTGCACTATAGGAATGAATTGATTCTACGTGAAGTATCTAACTCATAAAAGGGATACCGATAAAAATAGGTACTTGGCAAAAAAAGGTAGAAACACTTGAAATAAGTTAATCGATAAAGCCATTTGCCGAACTCCCAACATTTGCAACTTCTCAAATTTAAACAGTATACTAACTTCCTAATTCAAGTACATCACTACTTTATACAACAACCTTCCTTCGTTACAGAAGCACTTATTTAGCAATCCAGAAATACAATTAAAAATAATCCCAAGAAGATCACGTTGATTTCATTCAACTCCATCTATACTTCTGTTTAAAAACTAAGCTTTAACAGAGCAAAGCATGAATGGTCCTTCACCTAGCAACTTTGATCCATCGAACGTCATCTATATGTTGTCTTGTATAACATGTCTCCGGATTTACATCCTTGAAGCTTGGAAGGAGATCTCAAGTTCCATTTTTCATATGGACCTTCATTTCTTAGTTCATAAGAAGATACCACTTCTTGGTATATCTTACTTCATTGGCATAGCCCAAATCACTGTTATCGGTGGGATCTAATTGGAAGTTCTATTCACCTATTTTTCGTCCTTACAGATAACTGGTTGACAATCTATCTCGCAGGCCGCTTAGGAGGTAATACACTACACTCTCCTCTTCTATAACATGACTGTCCTCTTTCTGCACTTGTTGTCCATCATAAACAACAGGTTTCCCCCTTTTCACCCTACTTCCCCATAGGCAAAAGGAGCCTACCAACACCTGATGCATAGGTGCAGCCAGATAGTTCACCGCACCACCACTTTGGCTAACATTTTATTTTTTTGGGGAAGAGAAGGCAGGAGAGGATGAAATTTGGGGAGGAGAAGGACAACGAAATCGTCTGATTGAGGTTGATAGTTTCTGTTCCCGTAACGGTGTCATTTGCAGGTTGGGATAAACTGGTCCTATAGGGACAACAATTTGGGTGTTTGTTTGTATTTCTGATTAAAACCGACAAATACATGTTTAGGGTTTTTTTTGTAGAGATCAATTTACTTTAATCTATGATTGAAATGGTAACGATATCGTTACCACCATTTATTATTTACTCTTTCATCTTGTTTTTCAACTAGTAAATAATGAATCACATTGTATAGAGAGGCATAAACAGTGATAAAGATGTATCGACATCATTTCAAGATTATTTTTTCAAAGTATCGTGATAACGATATCGCCATGCTGGCTGTTAGAATCTTCACTTCTTTCGCATATCCAACAAAAAATTCGCAATAGGTCTATAATGACATGCATAAACTATATGTACTGTAAGTCAGTAATTGACCCCCGTAGAACAGTCATACTTTTATGCATAAACAATCCCGGAAACCATACACAATTAACTTCAAATCTTTCATGAGCTCTGACAAGTCCATGACAAGATAGGAAAGTACGATTTGAGGTTACAAAGACCACAGATTATGTGACCATTGGTAAGACATTTTACTTCAAATCTATGTGTCAACGTCAGACACATTTCACTCAAAACTTGTAATGGAGTTGAGTGAAGTAAAGATTGATTTGAATAAAGAATAAAATAAAAGTCAGTTATTATGGTATTTTGTTTTTAGTCGTTTGTTATGGAATATTTAGGACTTTTGTTATTCAGTGTGGAGTTGTTCTGCCTTTTATTCGACAAATAAGGTTAGTTTTAGCAAAAAAAATTTTGGAAAATACGACGGGAATTCTTTAATTAAGGAACCTTTTCAAGGGACATCCATTTGAGAAAGGGGGGCTTTATCTTAGTTGACTCTATTAGTAGAGTTACCAAACTAAAGCCACGGAGAGGGGGATAATTAGAAAGCGTAGAAGGACTATGCCAACCCTTACTGGGAATGAATGGGCCATATCCTTGAAAGGGCCAAAGGGCCTAGGACCTTACCTGGCACTAGCAGGCTAGGTTTAGCCTTCGAGTGTAAACCTAACATTAACCCCTTCTTTAATGGATATCGAACCGTCAAGGTAATGCAAAAATCACTATGGTGATATATAGAAATCCCACTTTACTACTCCATGACTTAATAGGGGGATAGACGTGGATATGATTTACTATATAAGAGAACACTATAATTGATGGTGTTGGTGAACCTTATCTTTTAACTCCAAAATTTTATGCCCCTGATAGAATGCATTTAATTGAATTATCATGAATAAAAAACCCAACGAACGAAGGAAGAAAACAATAGTCTAGTGCTTTCCTCGATAACATGTCACTCAGATCTTGTATGACATTGTTTATCAAGTTATGGACCGTCAGTTTATCAAGTTCCTCAATATAAGACTAAGCATTACCCAACTATTAAAAGTTGGCATAAAAATCATGCTCAGATAAACCCACATATACAACAACTATACGTAGATGGGCCACTTCCAATAAAAAAATAATAATAATAAAAAACATGGCTACTAAACATTACTCAAGTATTAGAAGCTCACATATCCATCATGCTCAAAACAACTCACGTAAACAGCAAATGTATGTGGATGGCCAACTTGACACGAATGTAAAAATAAAAATAAAAAAACAAAGACCATAGCCATGCATGTCTTATTTACGTGGCAATTCCATAAGAATCATATAAAAAATTAATATAAGAAAGAATCACATAAGAACTGACGTAAGAATCACCTGACCATAACACTCAAAGAAACCCATATATATGACTAAACATACCCACAAATATATTTGAAAGGTAAGAATGCATAAATTAGAAATGAAAACAAGACAGAACTACCTCTTCGGGACAAATTCTTGAAGTTGGCCTTGCACGTTTTCATAGAAACACGGCCCTCCAAATCTGAGGGTTTGAACCTTCATTCCCCTGTGATTTTACAGATACTACCAAACTAATATATAAAAGAGCCTCTGCAACGTGTTCTCCAATCCGCTGAAATGTAATAAAAAAGGACTACTTGATTTCTGCTAATCGATAATAAATAACAAGTTCAAAGCTGGTATCACAAGATCTGTCTTATATATGCATATTGGTTGCCAAGTGGCAATGCCCAGTTGGCTCAAACCTTCATGTTGTTCCTCCCTAAAAGGAGAACAAGCATGTCATAACAGACTGCAATAGGCAGGAGAACTATTGTAAAACTTGTCTCACTAATTAGAGAACAATACTTTTTTACTAGTAATGATAACCACGTTATAGCAGGCAACCAATAAATCCAACCCATGGTATCAACTGATTAGTGACCTGAGCATGGATCGTTGAAATGTACAGCGTCTGTCATATGGATTTATGCAAAACCATTTAATTTGATGGAGAGACCCCACTTATTAAGCTAAAAGGCCTAAAATAGGCTTCTGCCTTGTTTTAGAACTGGCCAAATTTCACTACAGTGAGTAGAGCCTTGGTAGATTGATAACGCGTGGAACACACTATTAAAATCTAACAGCAAACTGTACTCAATCAAAGTCAACTTTTGCCTCGTTCTACAACAATGACGGAGAAATGTTTTGAACAATTTAGAAATTAGCAGGTAGGCCATATATTGAATTAACGGCCGCAGATAGAAGATCCAGATTCATGATGGTTATAGAAAATCACGTCTGATAACAATATGCAAAGAACTGCAAACCACCATAACACCCCAACCCAACCAAACACCAACAACTGCTCTTCCAAATTATTATTAAAAAAAAAAAACACGAGGAAAGACCACAAGACTTGCAAAAGAAGCAATATATGTCTACATTGTTTAATTTTCTTTTCTATGCCACCGCCAATAACTAATATTGTGTGGCAAATATTCAAATGTCATTAAAATCAATTTTACATCTAACTCTAATGCTTCTCTTATCTATACTCAAGAATCTTTCATCTACCAAAACCCGAATTCTTCATAACTCTGTCTTATCCCTAGCAGTTTAAATGAGTAAACTTCACTGACATGGACCTTGGGCAGGATTGAGTAATGCTGATGGATTATGTCTAATGGGTAGTGGAAAGATTTATTGACAACTACTTGGGTTTTTAGCCATTACATCAAGCGATAAGAAAAACCCCAAATCTGTAGACACCACACAATTTCCAAATATTATAATCCTCCATTGAATACTTGTGACAGTGGAAATAAACACATAATAATGCCACAAGAAAAACTGTAGAAATCCAGCAATGCCCGGTAAAATCTAATGAAAACTAAAGGCATTGCACATCCAAAGACAAAGGGGAAAACAAAAGAAAAAAATTACTAAACTGAAAGAGCCTTTTTACTTCTCCAATACTCGATCCAGGCTTGTCTTTGGCCCCTTTAGAAATATCAACCTTTGCATCTGTCACATAAAAACAAACGAAAAAATCCAACCTCCATGTGAAACGCAGAGAAAGAGGGGGAAGGAGATTCCAGACAGTTGAACAGGTTCTTTACGGCCATATACCGACGTTGGAGCAGTCGTCGCGAGTTCCACCGGAATATTTGGCCGGAGTCGCTTAGAGAACAGGGAGAGGAGAGAATGAGAAGGAGCCGGGCCGTCGGGAAAAGGAACGATATAGCAGCGAGCAGAGAGGTAGAGTGAATGAGAGGGCTGGAGCAGGGAGAGGGAAGGCGACAGCGACAGCAGGTGCACGTGGAAGAGGAGGAAGAGAGAAAAAAGGCGGGAGAGTAAAACTCTTGGAGGAGATGAGAACGATTTCGTTTGATTGCAAGTGTTTAGGATTAAAGATGACATCGTTCGAAACAAGTAGGGGTAAAACTGTCAAAAATTGCTGTACGAACACCAAAATAGGTATTCTGTTGTATTTGTGATTAAATCAGTGTAATACACCTTTAAGAACACTTTTCTGGTAAACTTCCCTATAATATATATGTTCATATATTTACATATAGACTAGTATGCCCTTATAATAGTTACTTATTAGTAATAAAATGGGGATACGAAGGCAATTTCATGCCCTATACCCATCACAAAATGCCTTAAAAACCCATACACATATACTTTATTCATTTTATTTCTATTTAATGGGGGAAATTCCTGTGCATCCCCTCACCATATGGTAATGGACAAATTTAATGGGACCCACCTAGGGACCCACTGATCATGGGACTTGTGGGGGATGGGAAGAGACATCTTGGATAAGACCATATATCAAATTTAGGATCAATCACATGCCTCTAACCCCTTCATCCATGGTCCACATATTTAATGACTTTATATTAGAGGAAAGACTTTGACCCTCGATTTAATGGTCCAATCCATTTGGATATGTGAAAATTCAATGGGTCTAACGTACTAAAGGGGCTTCCATGTGTGTGGATGATTCGGATGTGTTATAAAGTCAACCCTACTATGTTGTCCCTCATCATAACATGGTGAATAATGGATGCACATGAATATTTACCCTATTTAATTATCTAAAATATTATGTATTATACTTAATGCATAAGCAATAAGTGCTGCATGGCTGCTTTCGATCCCTTTCTTCTAGTTTTATTGTTGCTTATTTAATTTTTTAATATTATTTATATATATATATATATTGTTGTTATTGTAAAAGGTGGTATCCTCCTATTAATAAGGATACACCTTTTAACTCTATAAGTGGCTTGGGACGCTAGCTAGTATATAAAGGTAGTTTGTATACACATGGAAATTCAAGGGTATGGGTGATCCAATTATCCTTTTAATTAGATAATTATGACTCCTGATTTCTAAAAGTCTAAACAAATAGTGATTTTCTAAGCGCATTTATTTTTGTGTCTAAAATCCATTAAAAAAAGAAGGCAGGTGAATGTATATGGTTTAATTCTCAAGGATAAAACTACTAGAATGATTTCGTATGTGAATTTTTTTTTTTTTTTTATCAAAGGTGTGAGATAGAACATACACTTTAACAATTTTCTTTCTTTGACAATAAATAAAACGATATGTCTAGCACCCAAGTCACCAAAGCTTGTATGAATTTGTCCAGCTTAGACAAGACAATACTTGGTTGACACTCGAAGCTTAGTAATATTGTAAAATAAATAAATAAATAAGGGAGCTCCTTTAGTGAGTGCCAATGTTTGTGATGCCCACCTTGGGCCCCTCCTAGTCAGCTATTGAAAGATCTCCCACAACATGGACCATGTATGGTGACAAAGGCTCATATAATCACTGTACCCACTTAATCCACGTTGAAGAAGTTCTCACCCTCCAAAATGAGTGCACACTTAGTCCAACAGTCCAGTTCATTCATGTTGTTGCCAAACCCTAGGACCCACGACTATCAGGGGAGTTCTTGTTTTATTGTCCACTTGGATGGATCTAAATATGGGCCCTACCACATGCTCCAGAGCATCAAGGCTCACCCAAGGTTAGCCCAATAAATAATTATATTCTTGTGTTTGAGGCCTTGAGCCCAGCCCTGGCCCTTGAGGGTAGGATAATTAACGGCCTAAGTAGTGTAGCCCTTCAAGGGCTTTGGCCCGCCTGAGCCTGGCCTTGCTCTATTGAGGGTAGGGTAAAGACAACCCTAGGCCCGATTGTTTGACAACCCTGGTCCTTACCAACTTTTCCTCGATGACCCCAGTGAGCATGTGAAAGTGCAAGTTCTGGGGGTAAAGGTGGCAAATGGGTTAGGTCGAGTAAAAAATAGGTATGGTTGACTATGGATGGCCACAAGTTGTAGCCCAACCCTTAATTGACTTGTTTTTAAAACGAGTCCACCAACCTCAACCTCACTTAGTTATGGATCAACCCGACATGTATAACCCACATAGAAATAAAGACGAGAGGATGAGTCATTTTTTCATTTATTGTTAAAACAAAATCTAATAAGTTCTTCTTGGGTTTGAAATGCAAATATTGATTTTAGCAAGAACGAAACCTTAGAGCATCTCCAACAGCATTGTGAATTGCCACATGGCCACCCCAATGACCAAAATTGGCATGTAGCATGTCTCAAACAACCATGTCATGTGACTTGGCATTTGGCACGAATGATGAATATGCCAATTTTTAAGTATGGAAAATGCACATGCTTTTTCTTGTTTCGGATTATTCTATGCAATGAGGGCCCACAAGAATGCCAAAAAACAATTTCTTTCATGATATGGGTCCCATAAGAAGATAAAAATATAATAACAAATAAATTTGGCATACTAAGTGAGTTCATACTTTGGAGATGCCAAATTTCAAACTTTCAAATTGACACATAATCCTTCAAATGGAATTTGGCATCTCCAAAATAACCTATCTATTGGAGATGCTCTAAACGGCTATGATTTCTCATCACTTCAAAAGCTCTTATCGCATTTGTAGATGTCCATATGATGAAGTTGCTAATGTTTGGTCCAATTGGCATGTAGTTTAATCATAGTAATTAATTTCATACCATTTTGACCAGAATTTCTTATTTCGGTCAAGCAGCCGAAACGAGATTTCACATAAAACTTTTTGTTTTAAATTTAGTCCATTTCTTTATTAAATCTAGTCTCAAAATTAAGCTGTCTTTCAAAATGAAAAAAAGGGACGAAAAAGAATCTTTGAAATCATATCTCCCTCCTGCTAGAAATGAATGAGAAAGGATCTTTGAAACTTTGAATGGGAAAGACATCGTCTCTCTCTCAAAAGAAATAGAAATCATCTTCATTATCTATAAGAAGAAAAGAGGAAAAAATGACAACAGTCTCATTTATTTCTACCTGAAAAAATAGTTTCATATTTATTGTCAATCTACTAATAGCTCAATTCATGATGCACCTCCTTTTTTTTTTTTTTTTTCCTAGTAAAGGATTCCCAATTCCTTGGACAAGACTAATCCTTCCGGACTAAAAGAGAAGCTGGTAAAACTCCTGTGGCCTCTAGGTGGTAGTACTAGTGGACTAACCTTCGGTTCCTAAAAAGAAAAGAACTAATGATCTATACCAAAATTTCTAACTCTAAAAGAAAGAAGAACCGTGATCAATCCCTTTAGAGTTTATGCATGCACCTCCTTTTCACATACAAGCAAGGACCAAGTCGTAGCTTTTGGCGGTGATGGTTAATGGGTCAGGTCGGATTTTGCCACCCCTAAAGTGTTTGCAGGCCGCTAAACCAGCGAACTCCAAATCAGGGCCCTTCAATAAAAAAAATTCGATGCATATGCCATCACTCCGCGCTGGCCCACCTTCTTCACATACCGTTTATTACCATTCCCATCGCCCCTAAACCCTTGCTTAAACCCGTTTTCTCTGCTTTTTGAAGAGGGAGAGAGCGGAAGAGAGAGAGAGAGCAGCGTAGCAATGGAGGAGCTGCTGAAGAATCATATGTTTGCAACCCACGCAATTGCCGCTGGAGGATCAGTGGCTCTTTCCTCTGCTCTCACTCACCCTCTCGACACCCTCAAAACCCTTGTGCAGGTATCCCTCTTTCCTCTTCTGTTTCCTTTTCATTTCAACCCATTGGGGTGAAATATTCGAAACCCAGAAGACAAAATTGATAGATTTCATCACCACCTCCACCAAAATCTTCAGTCCCATTTTCGAGTGATGTATTTGGAAAGGCATACATTGGGATGAAATAATGGAAAATAAGAAGGTAAAAGTGATATTGATAGAGAAAAAAAGCTGGAAAAACCCTGTTTGGGAGTATAATTTGGGCATTAGAGAAGATTTGAGGGTGTTTCAGAATTCTTCTCCTTCTTGACGTATTCCATTTTTTTTTTTAATTAGTCATATAGAATCTTTCTCTACTCTCTACTCTCTACTCTCTCTGAATGAAAAAACACAACGGACCTGCGAACTCCTGTATGCAACATTTAGGACGATGATATGTGCTCTAGTAAAGAGTGATTCTCCTATTGCAATTAATTGGGTGCCGAATAAAGAGGCAAATCCTTATAAGTATCATTTGATTTTGAATGAAATGATGGTTCTTTCAAATGAAATGATGGTTCTTGCAGTGCCATTGGATGTCAAGTTTTGTGGCATTTTGAGGGAAGCTAATGGAGTGGCAGGTTCTTTGGCTGAAAGAACAGGACATTGATCAATCTTCCATTTATTTGGCCCGTTGTTGTATGTAGCCTTTTTGTGGCTTCTCTGTTATTTTGCTTACTTGGCTTAGTGGCCAAGTTGGAGAGGAGTAAAGCCACCCACCCGGGATTAGTCCCTGGTGGGTGGGATGGGAGTGGGAGCCTTTACCACTAGGTCATCTATAAGTTCCCTTTGTGGTCATCCCTAAGTTCCCTTTGTGTGGCTTCTCTTTGTTGTTTTCCTTTTGGGCATTGATGCAGTGCTTTATACCAAGTCAGTTTGTGTACCTTGCATTCACTCTGGACATTAAAGTTGTTCTTTGTACCAATTAGAAGAAAAAGAAAAGAAAAACATGTTTTCTAGGAGTAATGGGAAGTGGAATCCATAGAGATTGGTCTCAATGTCAAATTCTTTAAACCCATTGCTCAAATTGAGGGAAAACATTGGTTATCAGAAATAGCAGATAGGTGCATGATTTGTTTATTTCTTATCCCATGGAATTGGTGTTGCAATTCAAAGTCCCATGGATTGGGAAGGATTGGAAAAGGTTTCAACCTCAACCAACTCTTGCCTCTCAAAGTCTTGGGAGTTTTAAGCTGCTACGTTGTGATCTTTGTGTGTGTTCTTCTGGTCTGTTGTCAAGCTGGTGGATCTTTAGTAGGATTGCTTAGAATCTCCTAGGTTAAGAATTTTCATTTTGGTATTTAGATTGGGATTGATGTTATTGATATATTAACCGAGGGTTGCAATTATCTGCTTCCATCACATAAAATGTTGGTCATTTCCTCTATCAACTCAAAAAATTATTCTAGAGAACCAAGCTACAGTTCAAATCCAAATCTGTAAAACAGTCAGCAGCTCATACAACTGTAGTTGTAGATGTGGTTATTCTTCCTAATAGGAAAGGTCTGTCGTAATATCCTTTGCATTTTGACTTACACACTTCTATATCCTTAGAATTTTGATTTACTCACTTCTCTATATATACAATCTACAATACACAATCTGAAACAACAAACCCGGCCCTAGAGATGCTAAAATTCAGGAATATGGAGTAGATTGAGCCATTACCTGGCGCTTAGAGTGCATGGAAGGTAGCAATGAATTGAAGGAAGAAGAATTTTTTTTTTTTTTTTTGGACTAGAAAGGTAGAAGAAGAAGAATCTGTAAACTCTTTTTATTACAGGTCTTCGTTGAGAAGACCTTGAATTGTGGAAAGCTTTGTTCGTGATGACATTAATAGGGAATTAAATGCCAGATTAGAAATCCATGAAGTTATTGGAGGAATTTAACCTCTAATAATTAAGGTTTGTTGTTGATTATATTTTTTTAGTTCCCCTCTGGATTTTCTGGAATTTTTGGATTTTGGGTTTGGAAAGTGTCACAGCCCACCCAACTCAGCATCAAATTGTCCGCTTTGGCTCGTGCATGCGCACGAGGACTTCTTAGGAGGTCACCCATCGTAGTATTGCTCCCGCCCCAAGCACGCTTAACTCCAAAGTTCTTATGGTTTCCGGAGCTGCACGGTTTTAAAACGTGTCATGTTGAATTAAGATGGGGTTTTACTTATAAGCCCAGGGTCAGGACTTGTCTGCTTCCAATGTGGGACTAATGTAATTCTATACACTGCAAACTCAGGTATCGGAGGACACCCCGACAGACGCCCTTCTTCAGGGGGGTCACAATCTTATGGACCTTACACTCTCCCCTACCGAGAGATAGTGTCATCCTCGGTTCTAATACCAATTGTCACAGTCACTGCCCCACCCAACTCAGCATGAAATTGCTCGCTTTGGCCCATGTGCGCGCGCAAGGAATTCCCAGGAGGTCACCAATCCTAGTACCGCTCCCGCCAGAGCACACTTAACTCCAGAGTTCTTATGGTTTCTTGGGTCGCACAGTTTAAAAATGCGTCATGTTGAGTTAAGACGAGGTTTGACTTGAATTGTGGGAAGGTTTGTTCGTGATGACATTAATAGGGAATTAAATGTCAGATTAGAAATCCATGAACTTATTGGAGGAATTTAACCTCTAATATGGAAATTAAGGTTTGTTGTTGATTGTATTTTTTTAGCTCCCCTCTGAATTTTCTGGAATTTCTGGAATTTGGGTTTGGAAAACATTCTGAGATTCGATTTCCAATTGGGACTGCATCAGTTGGTCTCAAAGCAAAATGATCCTTTGTTTTTTTTTTTTTTTTTTCTTGTTTTTTCTCGTTTTCCCACAATCATGTCTTTCCTAAGACAGGATTGACGGACCCTAGAGACGCTGAAATTCAGGAATTATGGAGACAAGTTGAGCAATGAAATGGCACTTAGAGCTCATGGAAGGATCAACTCATCATAGCAATTTTAACAAAGAATCAGAGGGAGAAGAAATTGTAAACACTTTTCACGATAGGTGGCCGGGAATTCAGCCACTAATCTGGAAATTAAGATTAGTTGTTTATTATATTATTTTTAGTTCTCTCTGACTGTTCTGGAATTTCTGGATTTTGGGTTTTGTGAAGCATTTCAATTGCCCGATTTCCTAGCGAGACTGTTTACGCTATTTGAGATTGAGAGAGGATTGCTCATATCTCAACTTGGTTAAGAGAGCAATGTTCAAGGTTGTTTGGTGGCTTTGTTTTCTCATAATGGCAGCATCTGAATTATAACGTCCTCTTCTCTTATTCCACTCCTGCCACTCAACCCATCATTTCCTCAACTTCCAACATCTCAGACTTTACCTTCACCATCTACCTGCTGTGGAAATCTCAATTCTCTCCTTTACTCCAAAGTTACGACTTGCTAGACTTTGTTGATGGAACTCCTCCTGCCCACTCAGATTTCTTCCTGCATATATTATTGACGACCAAATGAAAACGCAGAATATGTCTCCTGGCAAGACAAGTGTCACATTGACAAAAACTGGATCATTTCATCCCTCTAGGAGAGTGTGAATGCTCAGATTGTGGGGCTGCAGACTTCTTGTACCATGTGGAAGGCATCACAGAGCACATTTGCTAGTTAATTTAAAGCAAGAACCAACCAGCTGTATTTACAGCAACAAATTCTTAAACAAGAAGGCTCTTTAATCATTGAATGCTTCCATTGTGCAAAATAACTAGTGGACAACCCTGCAGCTGTTATGAAGCCCATGCATGCATCATTTTATTCCTTGCAGAGAGTGTGCATGCTCAGATTGTGAGGCTTCAGATTTCTAATGCCATGTGGAAGGCATGAGAGTATATTTTGTGAGTCATTCTGGAGCGAGAATCATGCAACTACATTCACAGTTGCAAACATTCGAAAGGAGGCCTGTTTGAAATATGAGTTGTTCTTCCTTCTCTAAGTATATACTAACTATCGTGAGATAAAAGATCACAACTAAGTCTAGAATGGCTTCTCCCATCTCATTCTTTTTGTCAAAGCCACACTCTCCATGTTCCTTGTCTCAATCATTTGTCGTATGTTCTCTTACTCTTCATTAAAATGCTGCCAGTACGCATTACATATCCATATGATGCTCCTACGATTTGGATATCAGACAGTTTGCAATTGTGGGGGTGCTGATATTGACTTAATTAGATACTTTGTCGACTTGAATTCCCAACCCGATTACAAGAGGAAGTTGGATGCCTAATAACCAGTTTTTTTCCTATTATTAATTGCCGGAATTTTGGTGAGAATTATTTCGGTTTGAATCAGATTGATCCAGTCTAATCTGAGTTGGCCCTCACTGATCTCGATTCACATCATGTTTCCTTTGAAGTCTATTAATGTTGAGGACATCACTGTTCTTTGCAATCTCAGAACAATTCTCAGTTGTATGGACTGGATGTCATGACAAAAGAGGCTATTTGTTTAAGGATTGTATCTGGAACTTTTTTTGTTTTTTCCGATTGGCATTATATCTATTACTATCGTAACGGTGAGATGACATCCTTTAGGAATTAATTGTGAACTTTAATAGAAGAGGTACTTGACCCTACTTTTTATCAACTTCCATTATAACCATATGTTGGAATTTGACAAAACCTGAACTCCATAAAAGCGATCTCTAAGTGCACTTCTTCACTTTACAACTCCCGCGACATGTAGGCCATTAGTTTTACTTATTTCACGAGCAGTTTGCTGAAAGTTTGTAGATGATAGTTAGTGCTAAGGCTGGGTTGATTTACTTTTCTAGCTGACTTGGTCAATCATTCTGGTTTACCATCAGATTGCTGCTATTTAGAGCACAAGAGTTTTGGGTTATATTGGGCTCATTCAAGAGGACTAGTCCACGTTTGTTTTGATTGACTTGATTTGAATCAACCCCCTATCCCCACAACACAAACACACAAAACCTACAATCTATCTATCTATCCATCCATCCATCCATCTCTCACATTTTTGCATCAGATAGTGCTACAAAAAAATAAAATTCCACTACTGCATAGGCGAAATGGTTTTGTAAGGGTGTTTTGGCCATCTGCTCATTCTCCTAATACCATGATAATATTGAGAGGAGGGAAGTGTTTGTACAACTTAAATCTTATTAGCCCAGTCGTGGTTACGTTCATCCACTACAAGCAATCTCAGTTACAACAGATCTAGTGGCTGATATGCACTGTACATGTATCAGACAGGAAACGCCCTTGTGTTTCTACAATACAACAACAATCTCATGGCAAAATGCCTTATCATTTTATGTGCAATATTTTTATTTTCTCCCCTTCTTCATGGTAAGATTTTATAACGTGATTGGATAATGATATGTGGTGTTGGGGCAAGATCTGATGATGGTGGTGGTTTACTCTGTTGTCTTGGACCCTTTAGCTACCTAGTTACTGAACTATTTTTGTTTTGTTGAAACTATGAACAGGTTGGTGCAGATTCTAGCAAGAAACTGCTCTTCTCTCAAGTTTTGGATAGAGTTCGATTGGTATCAGGGAGTTTAGGTAACTTCTTTGGGTGAATATTGATATTGAATGGTTCATGAGTTCTTTGTACTTTTTGAGGCCTTTTTGGGAGTCTATTATCTCAGTGGAATGAAAATCCATAAAAAGAGATTTGTTGCTGTGCATCTCTTCAATTATTGGACAATGAGTAAATTCTGAGATTCTGCGTGCTATTTTAAATTTTCTCACTGTGCATCATTTCGACTATTGGACAATGAGTAAATTCTGAGATTTTGCATGCTATTTTAATTTTCTCATTTACATTATTTTATTCCTTGTTGTCAGAGGCATCTATTGAATCATTGTATCAAATCATTTATATTATGTGAAATTCTTATACATCATTGCTATCAAATCATTGTTATGGAAATAAATCCCAATCAATATTTCAAATCCATAAAGATATAATCTAACTGTTAATGAAACTAAAACCCTAACAGTAAGGAAAGATGAGATTTCTAGGTGGCTTTGATATTCTCATTAGTGGAATGCTCCATGCATAAGGTGGGCTATCCACAGGTTTGATCCTGGACTTCGGTGGGCCTTGATGGGCCAAGGGTCACATTCTGTGTCAGTATGCCCCAGCATGGGACCTTCACATGTGAATGGTACCGCCACACCAAGTATGGGACCCTCCTATGGACCATGAGGTCTTTTCGTATACAATGAGTGGGTCTCTCCCCTTCAGTCCATCTCTCATTTATTGGCTATCTTGGACTGACTTGTCCAAATAGCCTTTGACCATCTAAAGCACGGTCAAATTGTTTGCCATCAGTTTAGTAGATCTTTCTTGACATTAGAATCAAAATATTTTGACGAATATTTATCATCAATAAGTTTTGAGTTCTTAGGTTTATCAATGAGTAACCAGTTATTGTAATGGTAATATGGTATGGACTTCCACAAAGTGTTTATCGGCTTATGGTTCAAATCATGTTCTTCATTGTCACAAATGATGCTCGGATACAACATGGATACAACACAGATATGCCGTGGATAAGTTAGGGACATGATTTTACACGTAACAAGTAAATATTGGATACATATGACATGATACATTGCGTATCTTGAAGTATTCAGGTTTCATAGATTGTCACACTTGTCAAATTTTTCATGGTTAAAAATGATAAAAACTTTAGGGCCCATTTGGCATCAGTCCTTGGCTGAGAAGATTTCTGTTCTGAGAATGAGATGCTCTGAGAATGAGCCCATTTCGAAAAATGAGCTTCACAAAACTTGTTTTGCAACATTCTATAAGTATAGTTCCAAAGAGTGGAATCACAAGAATCATATTTGGCAACGTTCTTGAATTCAAATCTTTGTACATATTTATACAATTTATGATATACATTAAAAAATTAAAAAAATGATCACTAAGAAATTTTCATACATTGATGTCATATATATTCTGTGCAATAACTAAAAACTAATCATAAAGGGAAAGAGAAAAAAAAAAAAAAAACAGAAATCACTATACACATAAAGTACAGGGAACAGAAGTCCAATGCCAACTGCTCAGCCTGTAATTCAGAACATGGGTATTCATTCTTCTCTATCACTTCTATCTGATAATACTTTGTTACATCTTACATAAGCCAACAGTTCTAAACTCAAAATGTGAAATACCATACTGATGAGTGGCAATGGTCATTAGACATGTTCTATCCATTGCTTGCTTATACTTGTTGCTTCGACCATGATCCTCGGTCCTCATAAAAAGCTGAGCATGGTAAATTACATTATTAATTAGCGTCACTTGTTAAAAACCAATGGGAGCTCGGATTCCAGATGCTCTTCAAGGATCTTAATTTTTTTTTTTAAATTTAATTTGGCATTCTCACTATGTGTGGCTTCAAACTCCTCACTTGCAACAATCACTTGTGACTCAACAGATTCTTTCCAAACTCAATTTCATGATTTAACTGATCGTTTATGTTCTTGATCATGTTCAGTTCTTTCCAAACTCAATTTGATGGTTTTAATAATTTTTAATGTTTTTGCTTTTGTTCATTCATCCACTAAAATTAGTGAACAGATTATGTTCTGTTCCAATCCCTCCATTGATGCCTAGAAATGCAAATTTTCTGCCTTTATCATTCTCAAACTTTTCAATCGTTTCTCTGATCTCATTCTCAAGGTTGCTGTTAACCCAACAAAGACAGTTGGAATCGTCATCAAGTTCTTTTAAAATCTTCTAGCAGGAAAAAAAAAAGCTTTTAAAATCACAACCTTCTTAGTGCTAGTGCTCTCAAAAATCAATGAGAGGTTAGCATTAGTCATTGCCTCTCCCAGGAAATTGATTCTGCTAAACTCTTGAGTTCCTTTTCAAGATTTTGAACGAGGGTTTGGATGTTCTGCAAACAGAGAATGCAAGTTGCAAGTTTTTGCTACGACGGAGGAGACTAAATCTTCTTTCTCAGCTTTCAGGTGCTTCGAGTTCATGTTGGGATTTCTGAATCGCTGCCTATCTATGTACTTTGCTTAATAGGTTCTTCATGTTTCTAATTTCATTTGAGCTCAAGTTGGTGGAAGATATCTTACCTTCTTCTTTCCATTGGATAGCCTCTTTTTTTTTTTTCCTACAGAGGCATTGATCTTTTGTGAGGGAACATTCGACGAGATGAAAGAAGAAGAGGAAGAGAAGAAAACCCTAGAATTGGGAGGATTTCATGGAAATGGAGAGGGGTTTTTACGTTTGAGGAGTAAGTTGAAACGAGGCGAGAGAAGGGTTCCAATTAAAATCTCATCTTTCATATGGGGTTTTGTTTTGGAACACGATCTTGAAAGACAACTGAAGTGGAAGAGAGCAGAGCGCTTTCATAACGGAGTGATTTGTATAGCCGCATCATTCTGAGCTGAAGAAACGAATTACAATCATTCCACATTCTGTTCTTGAGTCACAGATTTCCACGAAAACATTTTTGTAGAACAGTCAAATTGTTGCAACATAACATGTTCTTTTAGTTTTCATTCTGTCGGAACTTGGAATCGTACTCATGAATGATGCCAAACGGCCCCTTATATTCCCATTGTCTGGCATTTTTCAATTGTTAATATTGTAGGATCCTTTTTGGCTACTTATTGGTTGAGTCTCTCTTCAATTTTGTTAAGAACAATCTTGATTTTGCCATGTGGAACATGAATGAATCAACTTTAGATTTACCATGTGAGAAATGAGTGTATCAAGTATTTAAGATTTATGTATTCAAGAGTTTATTCACATTGGTTGTTTATAAGGCAATCTTGACTGTTTTGCTTCTTATATCGTTGTTTCTTATGTTGTTTGTGGTTACCGAGTTCATACTTTGTAAATGTTCAGGTTTATATAGTGGGTTTGGATGGTCTACATTGAGTAGGATTTCAGGATTGGGAGCTCGTTTTGGATTATATGAACTTTTGACTGGTTTCTACAAAGGTATACTTTTGTTGAATCTGCTTTTTATTGATTTATTTATTTTTCTTCTACAAGAATTTGTGTTCACTAGATGAAATAGATAAATAGATAAGAACATCTGTTCTCTCATTAGTCATTAGCAAGTTTTGTGGAACTTAGTATCTTGATTTACTTATTACTCAACTCATAAAGAAACTAAAATGACATTGGGCAATTATGTTTTTAGAAGTTTCAGCTGTTCTATTTATAATTTGATGAGAAGATACAGATAATGCAAGAGCTGTTTTCAAAGTGTGACGACTTTTATTTATGCAGCTCAATAGTTAATGCAACCCCTTTTCTAAAGTAAATCTTGATATAGATGAAGTTGATTTGGCTTGATCCAACAGTTGAGATTGAAGCTGACTAGTGTTTCTTTTATCCAAGAGACAATTTGTAAATTTACTTTTAGTTTCATTTATTTGTAAACTTTCTAATTCCTTTTACTTTCTATTATTTTTTCATAAACCCTACTATGAATAATAAACATCCACTTTGGGCTTACTCACATTGTGAGTGGAACCCAAGTTCATCCCCACAATTTTCTCTACCCTGATCTTTTTTATGTTATCAAAGTAGAGGCGATCTTCATCTGTCTTTTAATCTTCTTTCCATAAGATTTTGATATTGTTGCATCTCCTATCAACACAAAGAATTTCTGGAAAACTGAGTGACATGCCCCTTGGACTGAACCCTCTCTATATATATATTAATCTTTGAGATAATTGCAACCAAATCAATTGATTTGGGTGATTTACAATATTACTTCAATTGTATCCCCTTAATTGGGGTTTGACCAAATCAACTCTCATCCTGTTACACTTGTATTGGACCATAGTGGGCCTGACCCATGAGTGGACTTGGTCATTGCATGAGAGGTCCGTATATGCCACATTAACAACCCCCTGAAATTTGTTGATGGTGAATCAACCAACATCAATTTGCTCACAAAGAACTGATTTTTCATCCACGGAAGAGCTTTGGTGAATATATCAACAATTTGCAAATCAGTGGTGACATGGGGGAGGATGATAGGCTTGTCATCAAATGCTTCCCTAATGTAATGACAGTCAACTTCAATGTGTTTTAACCGCTCATGAAGTATAGGATTCGATACAATTTGGATGGCACTTCTATTGTATTAGGGAAGCATTTGATGAGTAAAGCCAAGTTCAGCAAGCAACTGTCGCAACCTAACTATCTTAGAGCAGGCAGATGACATGGAGTGATCTTCAGCTTCCGTCAAAGATTTGGAACCACAATCTTGTTTTTATTATTATTATTATTATTATTATTTATATTTCTAGGATATTAAGGCATTCCCAAGATAGACACACCAACCGGTTTTTAAAAGTCTAGTGTCAGGACATTCAGCCCAATTGGCATCACAGTAAGCTGTTAAGTTTTACTTGGAATCTCTAGGAAAGAGGATGCCTCATCCTGGTGTGCCAAGAAGATATTGTAGGATTTGCTTAACGGCTGTGAAATGCATGAGTAGGATGAGTCCTGAATTGACTGACAAGATTGACAGCATGAGAAATGTGAGGTCTTGTAATTGTTAGGTAGATGAGACTACCAACAAGCTTCCTATAAGTCGTCAGATAAGAAAGAGGAGTGCCTTTATCTTTTATGTATTTGACATTGATCTCTGGGCATATCCACCGAAGTTGAGTTTTGTAACCGAGGTTGATCAATAAGATCCCGAGTATACTTGTGTTGATTGAATAATCCACCTTTCATTTTGTGAACTTCAAGACCAAGGTAGAGGGGACCCAAATCCTTCATATGAAAAGAAGCATGAAGAGATTTCTGAAGTTGGAGCATATGATTGGGATCATCTCCCATAATGATGATATCATCAACATAAAGTAGAAGGTGATACCTCGAGATTTATAGTATAAGAAGAGAGAAGGATCATATTTACAGTTTCCAAAAAGAAAAAGAAAAAACAAAGGATCATATTTACTTTGTTGAAAACCAGCCTGCACAAGAGTTGTGCGGAATTTTTCAAACCATGCTCTAGGAGGTTGCTTCAAACCATAGAGAGAGCGCCGTAATTTGGTTATCAAAAAGAAAAAGGAAAAATGCCATAATTTGAAAACCATATTTGGAGTGGAGAAGGATAGTCATCTGCATGTAAACATCCTCTTGGAGGTCCCCATGCAAGAAGGCATTCTCTATATCCATCTGAAAAACAGTCTATGACTGAGATGCTGCAATAGCTAAGATGATGTGAATTGGTTTCATTTTTGCAACCAGAGCAAAAGTCAGTGGCGGAGCCAGGATTTTATTTTAGAGGGGGCAAGTGACAGATGTCAATGACTTAAAAAATAACAAAGGGCACAGATCATGTTGAAGTAAGATTTCTTAAAGTGGTCATTTCTTTTGTGGCCACTATTGATTTCAAAGCCCTCTACACCACAAATATATTAATTGTATGCTCAAACTTAGGGCGGGTCAGACTCTATTAGAATAAAATTTGAAAAAATTCCATTGAACAGAATGATGTTCATATTGAGCTGTTTGGATTTTTTATTAAGTGCAATCCATCATGGAATTCCACTCATTTTACTGAATTCTCGTGAGAGGATAAGGACTAATAAAGAGGAGATAGAGTTGTGAGTTGCTTCCCATCTTAAGAAAACAAGTAGAAGACAAAAATGCCACCAGTACTTGGTAAATTTT
This sequence comes from Camphora micrantha, assembly GCA_003546025.1. Classification (NCBI taxonomy): domain Eukaryota; kingdom Viridiplantae; phylum Streptophyta; class Magnoliopsida; order Laurales; family Lauraceae; genus Camphora; species Camphora micrantha. The sequence goes on from QPKB01000009.1 coordinate 23,909,554, forward strand.
CTCTTTTCTCATGAAAGAAGGCGAAAAATGAGGAGGGGGCAAAACTAAGGAAATAAAGACTTCAAAAATTCTTCTCTCATTGCCTAAAGCGACAAGACGGGCTTTATATTGGTCCAACGAGCCATCTGACTTTAGTTTTAACAAAGAAGATCCATTTATAGCCAATGGGTTTGACCTGATGAAGGCAGGGAATAATGCCCCTAGTATTGTTCTGTTGTAGAGCATTAAGTTCTTCCTGTATTGGCTGTTGCCAATGATCATGTTTCATAGCCTGGGAATATGTATAGAAAATTAGAAATGGAAGATAAAGCTACATGCAAAGATGAATGGGAAAAACCGTAGTGATATGTTGGACACATGAGGTGAGAGGACCGGCAAAGTGATGAAGGAGCCGGACCAAAAGCTGGATTAGGACCTGGATCATGAGCTAGTTCAGGTGCAGGGAGAGGGGACCTACTTGTAGTATCTAAAAAATTTCTTTGCACGTAAACCATCCCAGGTTTGAACCTTGCCGAAGACGAAGATGAAGAATTAGAAAAAGTAAAAAATAAGGGAAATATTCGAAGATGATGGGGAGGCAAGATGAGTTGGAAAAAAATAGTGTTTTTCAAACAATATGACATGTTGAGAAATATGAATGTGATGAACCGTTGGATCATAACATAGAAAGCCTTTTTTATGAGTTACTTATGTCGAGACATAAACAGGTCAACTGACCCAACCTGAAAAGCCCATAACCACAAGCCCATATCCAAACATATCTCACGTGTAAAATCTTGGTGGGATTTTGTAGATCAGTCAAATATCCTTTGCTTGGAAGGTTATGTAGACATTTCTATATTTGCTTGTAGTCATAGCCTAATCATAGGATGTAAAGATAGATATCATCATAAATGTAAATTGATACCAGTGGAGTGTATATAATCACAAGTTGGTTCCCGTCTTGAGACACGTCAGACATTCACAAAATCTCTTCTTCTTCTTCTTCCTCTCTCTTTTTATCAATAAATGGATCTATAGATCCTAAGATGGTATCAGCGCTGCCTCTGAATATCTCAGAACACGAATCTATCACTGTCGTGCTACAACAGAGACCATAATCTCTGTTTCTTTTCCTCCATTGGTTCAAGGTATCAGATCTCATCTCAACATCAGATTGGACCTCATCTCAGGCATTAGATTCAAGGATCTGAACAAAGAGAACATTTCTGGTCTCTCTTCATTCAGCTATCTATTGATCTGACTGTCTGATCAAGAACTTGGGCCCCACCTCAGATTGTGCAACTGTCACAAATTCTGCACCAATCTGGTCGTCCTATTTACTCTGGGATTTCTCCATATTTTTATGGAATTTTATCATCTCAAAAGGTTAGTGTTTTGCCTACTTTTTGAGTTCAACAGTTTTCACAAATAGTTTTGAAGCTGTTACAACAGATTCACATCCAACCGTTGAAATTGAGAAATTCCATCTCTAGAAGCTGCAAAAATAGGTTATTAACCTGGAAGGCTGATTGAAACAGAAATCAACATACAGCAAGAAATCCCCATTCCTGCTCCAATCGTTTGGACGCCCAGCAGCCTATTTTTCTGCATTTTCTGGTTTCTGTGAAAAATCTGATTTCTTTTCTGTTTAGAAAATTAATCACTCTTTGGGCAATTCATCTATCTGTTTCAAATGGACAAAGGTTGACGTTATTCCAGTGAAATTTAATGGAACTAACTACCTGTCCTGGTCCTTCCATCTCAAAATTTTTGTTGAAGGACAAGGTATGTTATGATTTCTGGACGGGACAACTCCTAAACCCATTGCAGGCACCACAGCCACATCTACCACACCTGCCGTAGATGATAAAATCATTGCTACTTGGAACCAACGCAATGCCAAAGTGATAACATGGATCCTCAACTCAGTAGATCCCTCCTTTTCAATGGCACTTCAAGCCTTTACTACGGCTTCTGACATGTGGAAACATATGAAGAAAATTTATCAGCAGCAAAACGAGGCCCGAAGATTTCACCTCAACATAGAGTTAGCAAAATATTGCTGAAATGATAAATCTATCTAGGAATACTACAATGGCTTTCTGGCCCTATGGACAGAGAGGGATCAAATGCTCCTTAAATCTGTCTCGGCAGATTTTCTTCCTTAAGCCCTCAAATTGTAGGACAAACAACATGTTAGTCAGTTCTTTATGAACCTTTGATTTGAATTTGAACCAGTACGGGCTGCTCTTATGAACAGAGAGATCTCTCCCGATCTAGATATGTGCATCCAAGAGGTTCTCTGGGAAGATCGCCTGTTATCTACTCATTCTCTTAATGAGGAACCAAATGTGCTTCTGACACAACCGGCTCCATCATCAGCCGATAAAACAGCTATGTTCACTACTCGTAGTCAGAAACCACAGTGTTATGAGTGTAAGAAGTATGACCATGTGGCTCGAGACTATCGGAGAATATTGTTTTGCAACTACTACAAGGGAAATGATCACGTTATTTCCAATCGTACACAAAGGCCTAATAAGAAGCCAAATTACTCTCCAAAGCATGGCCCAACTGCTCTTCAGGTTCAACAAAGCAACTAGCTTGACTTGCCATCCTCAGATACAGGGTCAGTCACTCTTACCATTGCTCGGATTCGTGAGATGATAAATTCTTCTGTAGCATCTGCATTTACCTCCATGGGTATTAGTGGTTTGTCTTCTTACTCTACAGCTCTTCCTGCATTTCACTCATCTACTTCTCTCTCATCACCTGTTACACCCTCAACATGGTTTCTAGAATCCAAACTCTATTGCATCCAACCATATGACCCTTGGAGCATAAAATTTGCATGACACAAAATCATACATGGGCCATGATTCAATCACCATGGCCGATGGTCACCAATTTCCAATCTTTGGTCTGGAACCATATCCATGGGAACCCTTACATTATCTGATATTTATTTTGTTCCCAATTTGGCAGCTAATCTAATTTCCATTGGTCAACTTGTTGATTGTGGATACCTTTTTCATTTCTCTCCCTCTGGCTGTGTCATATAAGAACGACAAACTGGGATGGTGATCAGGAAGGGGAGAAAGCACGGCAGGCTCTTTCTCTTGGACATGGGACAACCTTCGTTGTTTTCTTCTTCTATGGGAGTTCTAAATAAAATATGGACCATTTGGCATAGACACCTTGGTCACTTGAATAGTGCAAATTTGCTTTCATTGTTTAAACTTGGTAGTTTGGAAAAATCCGTTACTAGTACTATGTTTTCTTCTTTTGCACAATCGAAATGTGAGACTTGTTGCTTGAGTAGAAGTCATGTGTTTCCTTTTCCTACTCATTACTCACATGCCACTACTCAATTTGATATTATTCACACAGATGTTTGGGGCATTGCTCCTCAATTGAGTAGACTTGGATATAAGTATTATGTTACATTCATAGATGATCATTGCATGGATATACTTTTTGAAATCTAAAGCTGAAGTTTTTTCTGTGTTCTGCAAATTCTACAATATGGTAAGCACTCGATTTCAAAAGACCATTAAGATCTTACGCTCAGATTCAGGAGGAGAATACACATCCAAAGAATTCACCTCTTTTCTATCTGATAAAGGGATCCTTCACAAAAAATCTTGTCCTCACACACCACAACAGAATGGGATAGCGGAAAGAAAGAATCGACGCCTTCTAGAAACTGTCAAGACCCTTATTTTTGAATCCCTAGTTCCACCTAAATTTTGGTGTGAAGCACCACATACAGCCATCCATATTATAAACAGACTTCCTAGTTCTATCCTCGGGAAAGTCTCTCCATTTGAGAGCTTATTTGGTTACCCACCCTCCTACTCACATTTGAGGGTGTTCGGCTGTCTATGCTTTGTTCATCTCCCTTCCCTTTAGCGAAACAAGTTGTCCCCATAGGCCGCTCGTTTCATGTTTCTTGGATACAGTGATGAGCACAAAGGCTTCCTTTGTTATGATCACAAGCAACGCCGGTTACGTATCTCGCGGAATGTTGTTTTCTTAGAACATGTTCCGTTCTATTCCTCCTCCCCTCATACTGATATCCAAGTTTCTTACATTCCTCAATTCCCAACACCTAACTCTTCTCTAGAAATTACTCTCACTACCGATCAACCAACCATGTCGACTCCTCGAGGACATGACACTTCTAATTCAGGTAATCCTATTTTACGACGCTTTAGTAGTATTTTAGCTCCCCCTGATCGGTATGGATTTTTCGTGTTGTTTACTTCTTCAGATCCCATTCCTATTCCAACTTCTTATTCCCAAGCTGCTAATATCCCATGTTGGCAAGATGCTATGACAAATGAATTGTTAGCTGTCACGACCTCAAACCTAATTAGTGAATAAACTGGATCCGCGGTGTGAAATTTAGGGCTGATTAAAAAAAATTTCCCTTTTATACCCGAAGATTGAAGTCCACTGTGGCCTGTGAGGGTTATGTGTTTGAGCCTCATTAACCAAATAACCCACAGAACTTATCCAGTAAACACATTCATTAAACCTGTATGAATATCAGAGCAAGTATATATTTCATCCTGTTATATATTTAAGTTCCAAAAGATAAAGACATATAAAGTTTATAAACACATAAGGTCCATCCCAAAAACCTAAGTCCTGGAACAAAAGATATACAAAGTATAAATAAACAAGTCCAAAAAAATCAAAAGACCAAAAGATGGAGTCTAGGTGGCACAACGCCAGATATCCCAATGTCCCATGCACAGGTGCCGGGAGTGATGATGCTAAGCTACGTCATCGGCACTCCACTCCGTAACTCATCCTCCTCCCCCGGCTGAGGATCCTCTGGGATTGCTTCAAAGTCCTGGTCGACATAGTATGTGGTGTCGTCTACACACGAAGGAATAAAGGATTAACAATACGTTGGCAAGAAAATAAGCAGTATATAATGTTCATAACATGTTTCAAAAGAGAATAAAGACAAGCGCATGATTGTAAGATATCAAGACAAGAAGTTAGGCATATAAGTAAGAGTGATTATACGAATCAAGTGACAATATAATTCCTAGCAAGTTATACAAGAATAATGATCCATATGAAATGTAATGCCAAGCAAGAGGAGACTCCGAGGATGTCCTAGCCATCTCCTGGGGGGTACCAATGTCGTCCAATCCGACTACCAATACCCTAAAATCCGGCTCTAGTGGTATCCAAAGCTACCTACTAGGGATAACAGCGTCTTCCTAACTGACTGCCCTTATCCTGCGCCATGGATGCCGTCCTAGCTGACTGTCCACCCTAGTGTCAGAGTAACCGGCCCACTCAAGAATCATTAGTTTGCAGCTAGCCATGTATGCAAGATGATAATGATGATGGTTTAGCGCGTGACACAAGATCCAAGACAAGCACATGGATATATTTCAAAGTACAAGACAATAAATTGAGGGCTACTCCAAGTCAAGCCAAGATACAAGTCAAGTCTCCAATTCCATGAGTAGTCCTCTTAACAAGTCTGTCCACATGTGTCCATCAAATACAAGATAATAAGGTACCTAAGAGTACACTCTAGATCCGGTCAAACCTTAGTTCTACAAGTTATACGAGTATTCAAGAGTAGAGTGTACAAGTTACGTCAAGCTACGGATACACGATTTACGAGTCAAGAGTGAAAAACAATCCAATCCTAGGTCAAGGGTCGTCCATCGTGTATCACACGTATTCCCAACGGAATGCTTATGGAGAATGAGTCAACGATGCCATAGTTTGGTGAGCCCTTGGTGTACGGAAGTTATTGGGCACAAGGATGAAAATAGCGGTAGCGGCGGGCGTAGCGGCCTGCCGCCAAAACGCTACGTAGCGGGCGATACGTAGCGTAGCGGCGATACGTAGCGGCGTAGCGGTGCGATTTGGAAAAATCGTCAAAAAAATATGAAAAAATTCTAGAAAATCTAGAATATTGGAAAATGAGAGAAAATGTATTTTTTTTGCAAAAGTAACTAAGGTAAGGGGGCGTAGCGGTCCCCTCACTGTATAAGGTCCTGTATCGCTGTCTAAATAGAAAATAATAGTATAGATCATTTTTTTCATATGTGTTTATGTTCCTTAGTTATGCTAACTTAGAAACTAATGAAAGGCTTATAAAAGAAAAAACTATGTCATGAAGCCAAGACTTAAGAGTACCTAGAGAAAAAAATACATCTACCAAAGGGGGTGTCTAATAGGATGTACTTAGAGAAGAATCATTGAGAATAACTCTTTGTATCGACTATAATTCGGCAAGATAATGTGCTTTTTGATGTTCTTTTAAACATAAAAGAGTAGAAGACTTGTGTAGAAATGTTATTTGGAGAGAAGGAAAAAAAAAAAGGAGTCTTATTATGCATTTTAAAAAAATTTGAAAAGTAGGAATTTTCTCACCCCGTAGCGGCCCCGTAGCGGCCGTAGCGGACCGTAGCGGCCCCGTAGCGGCCCGTAGCGGCCGTAGCGGCCCCGTAGCGGACGTAGCGGCCGCTACGGGTGCGGCGGCCGATAAATCGGCCGTAGCGTAGCGGTGGCGGCCGCTACGGCCGATTTAGCGGCCGCTACGCTACGTAGCGGCCGCTATTTTCATCCATGATTGGGCACCAATTGACTCAATTCCGTATGCATTCGTCCAAGTTACAACCATACACGAAAGCCTAGACAACCAACGAAGCACACTAAGCCCATCGTGCTCCTGTTTCATTTCCCCAAGTTGGTCATGTAAGGGTACGGTCAAGGGGTCCCACATATAAGGTCAAAACCTAGGATAGAAGTCTGCCTTCAAAAGAGGAACTGTGCATGTACAGCTAGCCGCAGAGGAGGTCTGTGACTAACTGCGAGGTCACTGCAAGTAGTACCAACACCACTCAAAGTAAATTTCGTCAGGCGGTTAGTCGCGAGGTGACCGAAAGGTAGCTTTGAGGTAACCTTGAGTTCGCAGTCAGAAAGACAGAACCTGTCCCAATTCTGTTTGGTTTGGCGGTTAGCCTGGGCGAGACAGAACCTAACTAGGTTCTGTTTTGGGTTTGGCAGTTGGCCACGTGCACATAAATGAGTGATTTCCACATAAATGAGTGATTTCTTAAGCTCTTTCATTCAAATTTCGAGATACAACCACTAAGCTCCAGAATTCACACTTGTAGCACCTTAAAACATCCCATTCATTTACCCCAAACGCACCATTTCATCCATTTCAAGTCCGTTACATTAAATTCCTAAATTAACATTTGAAATCCAATATAATATAATCAAACTTGGATTTAGAGGTTGGCTAAGCAATTGCATTAACAAGAATGAAAATAAACATACATGTATGTCCAATATACAATGCTAATCTACTTGCCTCAACTAAAGGAAATGAAATTAAGAAGTTTGATGAAGGAGGAAGAGAATTCATTACCATGCAAGATAGTTACAGCAACAAAGAAGGGAGTAGAATTGGGGAAACTTACAAATTTTGGGTTCCAATGATAGAGGGAGACTCAAGGAAGAAGAAGGTGCTCTTAGATCCACTTGGAATGGCCTCTAGGTCCACACGCAAGAAGGAGAAGGCTTCAACAGTTCTTCTCTTGAAATGAAGGAAGTTGCTGGAGTTGGGTTTAAATGAGAGATGGAAGGGAAAAAGTCCAAAATGCCCTCTTGGGTTAAATGAGAGAAATTTGATTATTTGAGGGCTTCGGGGCGTCGAATCGTGACAAGTCAAGAACGGAAAACGACGAGCATGACGAGATCTTTCCAACGAGCCCAAATTTGGTGAAAACTGAATTTTTCGGAAAAATACCCAATTTTTCCTAATAATCACGACCTAACCCCCTATTAAGACTAATCGCACTGAGAATCGAATGAAACTTCGCGAACATCTTCCTAATGATATAAGAAACTCGCTTAAACACTAAACCCACCTAATTAGCTAGAATCACAATTAATTAAGCTAATTGCCAATATTAAGAAGCTAAACACCCTATTAAGGTCGGGGACCTTACATTAGCTCTCAAGATGAACAACACTTGGGACGTAGTGCCTCTTTCGTCGAATACATCTATCATTGGAAGCAAGTGGGTCTATTCACTCAAGGTTAGATATAATGGCAGTATTGATCGCTACAAAGTACGATGGTTACTCAAGGTTATAAACTGGAATATGGCATTGACTATATAGAAACATTTGTCCTTGCCGCTAAAATAACTATAGTGCGATGACTACTAGGCATCGCGGCAGCTCATAACTGGCCTTTGTGGAAAATGGATGACAAGAATGCCTTTTTGCATGGCGATCTCAAGGAAATTGTGTATATGCATCTTCCACGGGATGTACATGTCTGCCACGACATGTCTGCAGACTGAAAAAGTCTTTATACGGGCTCAAACAGGCTCCACATGCATGGTTTGATAAGTTCCGCTCTACTATCATTACGGCCAACTTTCATCAAAGTCCAAATGATAATTCTCTCTTCATTCGAAGAACTTCAGGTGGATGTACCATTCTCTTGATCTATGTTGATGATATGATAATTAGTGGCAACGATACAGCAGGTATTTCCACCCTGAAAAGTCATCTCATGAATTCCTTCAAGACGAAAGATCTGGGTCCCCACTTACTTTTTAGGACTTAAAGTCTCTAGGAACAAGGATGGTATTCAAGTGGTACAAACCAAATATGCTGATGACTTGGTCAAATTGGCAAGACTTGGTGATGTCAAAACCTTTGCCACACCCATTGAACTCAATGTTAAATTTAGCAAAGATGGTGGGCCACTTCTTCAAGACCCGACCTTGTTTCGACGGTTGGTTGGTAGCCTACTGTATCTGACTATGACAAGGCCAGATATCTCTCATGCCGTTCAAACTGTCAGTCAGTTCCTTAGCGATCCTCGTAAATCGCATCTCCAAGCTGTTTTCCGGGTTCTTCGGTATGTCAAGGCCACCTGTGGTCGAGGACTATTATATCCGACCAGTTCTTCACTACAACTTCAAGCCTATGCTGACGCAGATTGGGAAGGTTGCCCTGACACTCGTAGATCCACAACCGGTTCGTGCATGTTCTTCGGAACATCGTTCATCTCATGGAAGAGTAAGAAACAAAGCACTCTTTCCAAATCAACTACTGAAGCTGCATATCAGTCTATGCCCTCTGCTAGTAGCGAGATTGTTTGGCTTCGTTGTCTCCTTCGTGGGTTTGGTGTTTTTCTCGAAGGCTCTACTCTACTTTATGCAGACAACACAAGTGCCATTCACATTGCAAAGAATGCCGTCTTCCATGAGCGCATTAAGCACATAGAAATTGACTGCCACTTCATTCGTTAGCATTATATCTCTAAGAAACTCTGTTTGCCCTATGTTTCTTCACATGATCAACTGGTAGATGTGTTTACTAAAGAGCTGCCCCGGGATTGACATGAATATATTCTTTCCAAATTGATGCTTTGTTCCACCCCGCATCAATTTGAGGGGGAGTGTAGAGACATAAACAAGTCGACTGACCCAACCTGAAAAGCCCATATCCAAACATATCTCACATGTGGAATCTTGGTGGGATTTTGTAGATTGGTCAAATATCCCTTGCCTGGAAGGTTGTGTAGACATTTCTATATTTGCTTGTAGTCATAACCTAATCATAAGATGTTAAGATATCATCATAAATGTGAATTGAAACTAGTGGAGAGTATATAATCACAAGTGGGTTCCCATCTTGGGACACGACAGGCATTCACAAAATCTCTTCTTCTTCTTCTTCCTCTCTCTTTTCTTATTATCAATAATGGATCTATAGATCCTAAGAACGTATCCCAGGAGAGCACATTTCATAGATTGAGTAGAGAGCTTATTCCTTTCATGAGGTGGAAGATGGATGAAACAAATGCAGCTGAATGTATGGAGACAGGTATATGATGGATGAAACTTATACAGACGCAAATAGGGTGATTGATTTTGAAGAGCGGGTGAAGGAAGACGGTTGATGAGATGTACTACAAATGAGAGAGCTTCGACCCAAAAGTCGTAAGGAATAGAAGACCCAAGAAGTAGAGTTTGGACAACTTCAAGAAGATGATGATTTTTCCTTTTAGCGACCCATTTTGTTGGGGGTATGTAAGGGCAAGTTCTTTGAGAAATGATGCCTTTAGATTCCAAAAAAAAAAAAAGGTTGTGAGAAACGTATTCAACTCCTGAGTCCGAGCGCAAACTTTTAGTAGTCTTTGAAATCTGAGTTTTAATGAGGACGCGGAATTTTTAAACGGCATCAAAGGCTTAAGATTTAACTTGTTAAAAATAAATCCATGTGGATCTGCTATAATCATCAATAACTGCAAGAAAATATTTATGGTGAGTGCGTGAAATGGTGGGTGTAATGCCCCAAACATCTTTATGAATTAAGTCAAAGCTTTTTGTAGTGATATCTCTATTAGTTGGAAAAGGGAGAGTTTTGCTTTTCCCTAATTTGCATCTAGGACAATCAAACAATGGGTCATGTAAGGAACATTTAGTTTTGATGTAGGACGGACCCATGACCCCATTGGTCGACCAGCCCATTGAACCCAGTCCAGTCCAGTCCAGTTATGTTTTAGTTGTTTATTTTATTAATTAAGTTGTGTAAGGCCCATTGGTTTTATATTATTGTTATAATCTCAACCCTTCAGATGTTTTAACGGTTGAGATGAAGTTTGGGTTTAGTTTTTTTCTCTGTTTAAACTTTCATAAAGCCTTTTTGGCTCTTTATACTATGATTAATGAAATTCAAGCTTTTGGGATCTTCCACAAGTTCTCTGAGTTCTCTTTTTCCTCTTGGATTGGAGTTTGGTCAGAGGCCAATTTTCAAGTGAACCCGAACCTATTCCTTGATTTCTTCCATCTCTATGGTACCCGCCCGCATCTATTTTCCATTGTTCCACATTAATTGGTATCAGAGCCGAAGATCGATCCGCCCAGTTTCAATAATTGATGCTTCATCGTCCCTGCCGAACCGTCACCATCACTCCATTAGGTAGTCCCAAATCTATCGTCCTTGTCCACACCACCCACTATCTCCGAACCCTAATTGATCCGCCACAACCATTCCAAAACCCATCTGCGCCCCTCGTCCATAATCGTTCATCCCAGCTGACATCCAAAATCCCGAAATCCCAAACTTGAAACCCTAAAATCCCAATCCTCGTCAAATCCCAGATCATCCCAGCCATCAAGCCCCATTCGACTAAACCCCATCTTCAATAAAAATCCCCAAATCCCTATCCTAGAAGACTATCCATAACAAAACTCAACTATCGGATGCCCCATTACTCAAATACCCATTGGCCAATCATTATCTACTCAAAGCCCAACTAGCTGAAAGTACCCATCCTTATCAAACTCAAATCCACTAAACCCTTACACAACCAAAACCCTAGTCCTCATTAGCCAAACCCAGATCTCCCACGCTTCAAATCTCCTAAAGCCAAACCTCATCCACAGTTGCAATCCCAGAAGCCCTAACCCATCGCCGTCCCACCTTCATCCACCCGACCTCTACCCAATTCGGTCTCAGTCGAACAAAAAACACACACACACACACACACACACACAGAGAGAGAGAGAGAGAGAGAGAGAGAGAGAGAGAGAGAGAGAGAGAGAGAAGTGTACTTGGCACCAGTTACCGAGTAGCAGCACCTTCTTCGTCATCTAGGGATCTGTATCCCAGATTTATTTCTTCCTCCCATTTTTACACATTACTATTCATTTATTTATTTAATGTACTAATGTGGCTTTTGTAATTTCTAATTCTTAAAAGGATTATTTTATATCTTGTATCTCACAAGATGTATGGTCCCAGCAACTTAGCTTGCCCTTCTCTTCATCGATCCTTTTTGCTTTTCTAGTTTCTACTTGACTTGGGATATTTCCAAAAACTAACCAATGCCGAACACTTTACACTTCAAGTTGGTTCCTTCCGATTGACTTGTATTCCTAATGGAGTGCAGGTGGGGGCCATCCTACATTTCAATTAGTTCCCAACTTTTTGTTTGAGTGGTTATTGATGCATCCAATTATTTAAAAGAGAGATTCAGATTGATTCTGTAACAAAAGTAAAAAAGAAAAAAGAAGAGAGCTTCCTGAAGTGTTCAAGAGGCACAATAGTCCCACCTTTGCGCTAATAGTCACTGTTAGGTTTCGTATGGAAATTTTTATAGACCCTGCAGGGGTCTGCACATTCTTCAGATGCATTCCCGGCTCCACCTTTTCTGATGTCTGGTGAATTCTATTTAATGTTTATTGAACATCCCTTGCAAGAACATATTAAGTTGTGTTTTTTTGTCTCTTGATATTCCTATGGATCTTGTTTGGAACTGCTCGTACATTATGCATTATTTGACGATGCTTTTTGCAGATGGACGAGAAGATAACTATATATACGTCAATGAGGCTCTTTTGGCAGGCATTACAGTTGGTGCAGTAGAAGGTATCATAAGCACTCCATTTGAACTATTCAAACTTCGTGCACAGGTGACATCTGCTTTTCACTTCCCAACTTCTAGCTCTGTCCCAAAGCAAAGCATCACACCTGTTAAATTTCTACGTGGATGTACTACTGATAAGAAGGCATGGGAACATACGATCGGTCTCCTATCGACTCTATCTACCAAACAACCTAATTTTGTTGGTGCTCTTAAAGAGTGCCCATGGATGCTTGCTGGATCTGGAAGGCAACCCTTTGCATATGAAGTTAAGGGGCCTTCAAATATTATCTCCTTGGAAGGATGGCATGTCTTGTGGAGAGGTCTCCGACCAGGAATAGTTCGGGATTCCGTTTTTTGTGGCATTTTCTTTTCAAGCTGGCAGTTCATTCACTTAATAATGCTTGATTGGAAGGCAGTCGATATGAAACCAGAACCCAAACCCAGGTTCTCATCAATTTTCCTTTCTGTTGCGTAGTAACCTTCTTAGATGCAAGGAGAAGATATCAACCAAATTCTTCCCTTTTGAATCTATTTGATGTTCTATTCAGGGCATATGAAGAAATTGGCACTGTCTCTCCTTTGGCTGCTAGCATTGCAGCTGGATTTTCTGGTTCTGTTGCTGCCGCTGCTTCTCATACTTTTGACACAGCAAAAAGCCGATCGCAATGTGTAGTTGTGCCGAAGGTATTAAATTCTTTCTTTATGAACTTCAACATCATGATCAGTTCTGTAAATTGCCTAGTATTGGTATTAGACAGTGTAATGTTGTAATGGCCTAGTACTTGTTAAGAGTATCCAGAACTACTCAGAAGCATACAAGAAGAGAGAAGTATTGCAAGAGAATTTCATATCTTTGTATTGACGAAGGATCCTTATATAACACAGTATTGCCTAGATTAGAGGATCTAATTACATGATTACAGGTACTGTTAAGGTAACTAATATCTAATTACAACTCCTAGATTAGAGGATCTAATTACATGATTACATGTACTGTTAAGGTAACTAATATCTAATTACAACTCATACAATCTGTAGATTTGTGGGCTGACCCAATTCATGGGTTGAGGGCTGACCCATTAAGGTCGAGCTGACCTTTATGTTTACATCCCCTCTCAAGCTTTGGATGGGAGAATGTGACCATCAAGAGCTTGGAAACTAGCTCCGAAAAACGAGATGTGGAGTGGCTTTTGGTGAAAAAATCTGCTACTTGAGCAGCTGATGAAATTTGAAAAAGCTTTATAGTACCACTCTGAACATGTTGACGAATGAAATGACAGTCTACTTCAAGATGTTTAGATCGTTCATGGAAGACATCATTTATTGCCAGTTTCCGTGCACTTTCACTGTCCGTAAAGAGGGGTAGATTTAGGAACTAGAACTCCTAAATCTCGAAGTAACCAGCGAAGCCAAATAATTTCAGTAGTAATGTGAGATATAGCACGATATTCAGCTTCAGTGGATGACCGTGAGACAACCTCCTGTTTCTTGCTCTTCCAAGAGATGAGAGAGGAGCAAAGAAAAATGAAGAAGCCTGTTGTGGAGCGTCGATCATTGACATCTCCTGCCCAGTCGGAATCTGAATAGCCATGCAGAGTAAGATTCTGACTAGAGGAGAGAAGGAGGGCGCGATTGGAGCTGCCTTGTAAGTATCTCAGTATACGAAGTACAGCAGCCCAGTGAATATGAGTTGGTTGCGCAACAAATTGGCTTACCACATGTACTGCATAGGCAATATCTGGTCTGCTAATGGTAAGATAAACCAAGCTGCCGACCACCTCACAATAACGAGTTGGATAAGAAAGTAGATCTCCATCTGTAGTTCGAAGCTTCAGATTATGTTCAATTGGAGTAGATACAGGCTTAAGATCTATGAGTCCAGCTCGTTGGAGAACTTCATTGCAGTATTTCGTTTCGGACAAAAGATATCCTTGGGTAGAGTAGGCAACCTCAATGCCCAGAAAATACCGCAGATGTCCCAAATCTTTCATCTCAAACTGTCGATGAAGAAAACGCTTCAAGGATAGGATACCAGAAGCATCATTGCCAGTGATAATCATATCATCGACATAGAGTAACAAAAAAACACATCCAGATCGCGAGTAGCGAGTGAAGAGAGCGGAGTCATGAGCACTCTGAGAGAAACCAAAATTGATAATGTTGGTGCTAAACCGTTCAAACCAAGCACGAGGGGCTTGTTTGAGTCCATATAAAGCGCGTTTGAGACGACACACTGAATGAGGAGGTCTCACAACACCTGGAAGAGGATGCATATAGATTTCTTCGTGAAGGAATCCATTCAAGAATGCATTCTTGACATCAAGCTGGCAGAGGGGCCAATGTCTAACAGCGGCAACAGAGATAAAAGTACGGACAATCGTCATCTTAGCAACCGGAGCAAAGGTCTCCTCATAATCTACTCCATATTCTTGTGTGTAGCCTTTTGCAACTAAGCGAGCTTTATAACGATCAACAGAACCATCAGATTTGGTTTTGATCTTAAAAATCCATTTGCAGCCGATAGCTCGTTTCCCGGAGGGAAGAGGAACAAGGTCCCATGTGTGAGTTTTCTGTAGAGCTGCAAGTTCTTTGGCAATGGCAGATCTCCAGCTGGGATGAGTAATGGCCTCCTTATAGGATTGTGGTTCTGCCAAAGTATGAATTGCTGCAAGGAAGGACTTATACGATGGAGAAAAATGATCAGTACAAACAAAGCCAAACCGGGATGGAGGAATTCTGGTGCGCAATGGGTACCTTCGATTTTCAGGAGGATCCTGCACATCTGGAGCAGATGAGATAGGCCCATGGTCAGAAGTAGAAGGTGGGGCTGGAGATTCCGAAGGAATAGACGGAAGTTTGGGCCGACGATGATATACTTGTAGAGGTGGAGAAGAAGAGATATCGGAGGGAAACAGGTCTGGAAAGGGATCAAGAGGGTATACTGTAGGTTGCGCAGGAGAAGGGGATTGTGTAGGTAATGTATAGAAAGGTATATGTTCCAAGAATGTGACATTACGAGAGACCCGTAACCTATTAGTTTTAGGATCATAGCATCGATAGCCTTTTTGTTCGATGCCATACCCTAAGAAGACACAGACAGTGGATTTGGGGGAAAGTTTCGTTCTCTCGTTATCATGCAACAGAACAAAACATGTACAGCCAAAAACTTTGAGATAGGACATGTCAGGTTTAGAAGTGAACAATTTTTCATAGGGAGATGTGCCAGATAAAACAGAGGATGGTGTTCTGTTAATCAGATAGATTGCAGTCAGGACTGCTTCCCCCCAGAATTGCAGGGGAACATGGGAGGAATAAATCAAGGATCTAGCAGTCTCTAGGATATGTCTGTGTTTCCGTTCTGCGACACCATTTTGCTGTGGTATGGCAGGACAGGATAATTGAGCTAGAGTCCCTTAACTGGTCAGGTAAGAACGAAATTTATGGGACATGTATTCTCCCCCAGAGTCAGATCTAAATATTTTAATCCTCTTGTCAAATTGAGTGGAAACCATGGTGGAGAAAGCAGTGTAGATAGTGTATAACTCAGAACGGTGTTTCATTAAATACAACCATGTATATCTAGTGAAATCATCAATAAACAACACATAATAAATGGAACCACCTTTCGTTGGCTGAGAGGCAGGTCCCCAGACATCAGAATGCACCAAAGCGAAAGGAGCATTAGTAAAAGAAGTGCTTTTATTATAAGGAAGGGCATGTTGTTTACCGAATTGGCAACCAAAACAAGTAGAAATGTCTGATACATAAATTTTTCCAAATACACCACTAGTAAATAAAAACTTCATTTTATTTAAAGATAAATGGCCTAGACGAGAGTGCCAAAGGGCAAAGGGTGATGGAGAGGAAACAAGTGCGGCAGGGGATATGCTGGAGAATGGAAGATGCAACGAGTGGAGATAGTAAAGTCCTCCTGACCTAAGGCCGGTCCCAATCTGTCTCCCGGTGCGCGGATCCTGCACAAAACAACCAGTAGAAGAAAATGAGACAAGAAATCCAGAAGAAGTCAATTGACTAACAGAGATTAAGTTGATAGACAGGTGAGGAACACACAAAACATTAGTGAGAGAGATCAACTTATTTGAAACGGAGCCAATAAGGGAGACTGGTAGAGGAGTGGCATCAGCTGTATGTATGGTGAGAGAGCTAGCAGGGGTATAACAATTATGAAGTTTGGAAACGTCATTTGTCATATGATAGGATGCACCAGAATCAAAAATCCATGTAGTATCAAAAGTACCTGATGGACCGGAAATGGTCATGGCAGAACCAAAGGCTGAGGGGGGTAGTGGCCATCTGAGAAGCAGAACCAGTGGAGGAAGCCAGAAATAACTGTTGCATGCGCTCATCAACCATAGCTTGAATCTGAGATGCAAGATCCATTTGTGGAGGCACAAAACTATCATCTTCAGTAACATTGGCCGCATAGGGTCGTTGTGGATAAGATTGCATGGGACCACGATGGGGCTGTTGACCAGAGTGTTTGGTTTTATTGTTTGGCCTTTGAGGTCTGGTTGGGCAGTCCCGTTTCCAGTGTCCTTTCTTCTTACAATAATTGCAAAAGTCATTGGTACCAGATAGAAAAGAGCGATCATGCTGCGGGGTACTAACATTTGCTGACAGGACATGTGTGGGTTCCACATGTTTCTTCTTTGTAAGAGAAAGCTGAGTTTGTTCTTCAGCCAGAAGTTCCGAGAGTGCTGTATCAACGAAAGGCAATGGTGACCTATGTAATAACTGACTATGAACATGTTCAAAATCAAGGCGGAGGGCCATAAGAAATTGAACCAGGCGAGTCTGCTGCCTATAGACTTCAAAGGTGTGAGCATCATCAGTTGTTTTAAAAGTGGGTTCCATTAGAGCCAGTTGATCCCATAAGACAATCATTTTGATGAAGAAATCATGAATGGAGTCAGTTCCTTGGGCTGCAATTTTGATTTCCCATTCTAACTGATACTGGTGAGCAGCATTAGACTGAGTATAGAATCTGGCTAAATAATCCCAAGCAGCCTTATGATAATTGAATTTAGCTAATTGATTCCCAATAGATGGGTCGACTGAATTGGCAATCCAAGAATTAATTTTTCCGACGGAAGCTTCCCATTCCTCAAAAGTATCAGCCTTACTATCTGGTGTAGGGATATATTGAGCAACATATTTCCATAGTTTTTGACCTTTTAGGAAATTTTGCATGAGATGGGACCAATATGGATAGTTTGTGCCATCAAGTTTGCTGCTAATACCCGAAACAGTCCGATCAGCAGACATTGGAGCAAGACAAATGGCTCACAGATTGGAAATATGTGAAATCCAGCCCCAAAGCTAAGTCAGAGTTGAAATCCAGTCACAATAATGAAACAGATCATGAAAAAATTCCAATAAATAGATCCAGATCACTAGAAATTGAGCACAGATGAGTGCTATGGGCCCTACTGAGTGATCAGATGAAGGATCTCAGTTTCAGTGTGCAAGCAGATGTGACAAAATCCAAAAATTGGTCCAGGTGACCTTGAATCTGGGCACAGATCTGATCTGTGGGCCCCACTGGATGATCAATTGGATGATCAGATCACACAGTGATCTTTGCCTCAAAAATCTGAAACACCTCTAACTGGAATTAAGGTGAAAGCTTGAGAAACAAGAAATCTCAACGGACTTGATGAAAACTAATTGCACAAAGATGACAGGTACAGATCAGATCAAATGGCCTACCTCAGATGAGCATAAAATCTGGGAAAAATGTGTAGAATTCCTAGGATAAATGGACGACCAGAATGGGGAGATTTCTCTGATGCAGAATGATCATCAACAAATGGGCCACCTTTGATCACAGTAGTGCAGTGCTTGTCACAGTCGAATATAGTATTCTCCTATCAGTTGAGCAGGGCTCCTCTAATGCCTGAATGAACAGATCGATGGGCTCTGATACCATGTTAAGAGTATCCAGAACTACTCAGAAGCATACAAGAAGAGAGAAGTATTGCAAGAGAATTTCATATCTTTGTATTGAAGAAGGATCCTTATATAACACAGTATTGCCTAGATTAGAGGATCTAATGACATGATTACAGGTACTGTTAAGGTAACTAATATCTAATTACAACTCCTAGATTAGAGGATCTAATTACATGATTACATGTACTGTTAAGGTAACTAATATCTAATTACAACTCATACAATCTGTAGATTTGTGGGCTGACCCAATTCATGGGTTGAGGGCTGACCCATTAAGGTCGAGCTGACCTTTATGTTTACAGTACTTACTTCTTGTCCTAAAAATTATTGTTCACTTCAGTTTTTTGTTGGATAGTATTGACTGCAAGGGTCCTTCTTGTCTGAGAATCTCTGTGACACTATTGTCTGTCATTACTAGTATGTGAATCAGCATATTTCCAGGTGAGCCTTGTTGCAGCAATGTAGTGTGATGATCATATCTACCTACACACATATTTTTCATCCATGTACATATGTAGAGAGAGTAATTTTGAGATAAAACATTTCCTTATTCTAAAAGAAGGGATTTGTAAGATCCACATGGATGCATGTTAGGCATGGGGAAATGGGGAAGGGGAAAGGCTACATTGGATTAGAGGTAGACCAAAAATGGTCCGGGTCAAATCATCGCAGCCCTTGATTTGGGGGCCTTAAAAGTTTCAAGAATTTGAGTGTTGGATCCATTAAGATGAGCCACTTATTCCTTTTATTCTTCTTCTTCTTCTGCTATCAAAGAGGAGCCATTTCTTTTTTGAAAATTCTCCTATACATGTATCTTCTTTATTTATGTGAAAGATGTGATAAAATATTAGGGTTTTACTAAGAGGGGATGAGGGGATAAAAAAGAGTGAAGTTATGCTTTATTTATGTGAAAGATTTGATAAAATATTAGGGTTTTAGTTGGAGGGGACGATGGGATAAAGAAGAGTGAAGTTTAGAGAGGAAGAAGGTATTATACTAGCCAAGGTTGATGTATCGTTTTTAGTTCTCTTTGCTGAATATAGGATTTTAATCCACATTGCATCTATTGAGTTCTATGCTTCACCCTCAAAGATATGTTGAAAGCATAATTGTCAAGTCCATTTTGGTCACTGTTCTAATTTAGCCCTGAAATTAAACATTCGCGCATTTTGTCCCAGAAAAGAAGGATGAATAAGTAAAAAACTCAAAAAATTAGACAACTAAAACCCTAGAAAGTTAGAATGATACTTGAAAGGTACATGTCATGCAACATAAACTAAACTGCAGATGGCTGCCTATACAAATCAAATATGTCAATGCCATGCATCTAAGCCACAAATTAAAGAAAAAGATCAAGTAATTAAGCAAACATATACAATTGCTTAAAGCACATTTTGTATGTATATTATCTCTGTTAAGTACTCTCATGTTGTTGAAAGGTCAATGCACTATTGTGTCCCTAATTTAGTTCTAAAATGGATGTAGAAAGGTGAAAAGGAAAAAAGAATATTAAAAATCTGATTCTCCACGAAGGACAGGATGGAATTTCCTTCCGGACAGGTTATGGTTTGTTAAAGTCCACTTTGAAACAAATAGAGTTGACAACTGTATTCTGAAAGTAGAGTTGAAATGTTGAAGAAAGGAACCCAAGAGAGAAGACACGAAGACGTAGTCTGTATTTGCACTTGAAGCAAAGAAATTTCCTGATTTGGGAATCCTACAAGAGAAATTTCTTTGCTGCAAAGTGGCAAGAGCCAAACATAGGATAACACATATGAATGCTCATTTCAAAGATATAATTGTACATATGCTGATGTTTCTTGTTCCCTTTTTTTTTTCCTTGGTCGAACCATCCTACTACTATTATTATTATTATTTTCTTTGCTGAGGTATGCTGATGTTTCTATGTTGTGGGTTGATTCTCTACAGTTTTTCTCCATGGAGAAGAAGTTACTCAAATGGAAACCACCAGGATATTGGTTTGAGAGGGTTACGGGCATCTCTCCAATGGATAGAAGCATCCTTTTCCGTGGTATATGGTTGCGGATGGCCCGCAGTGGATTAGCATCCTTTGTAGTTGTTGGGAGTTACTTCTGGGCCATTGATCATCTCTTGTGAAGATTAATTAAACGATTCCTGGAATTGGTAAATACAACTTGAAAAATGCTAATTCATCTAAAGCTTCCTTCACATGTGAACATGACTATTTTTTTTTTGCCTACGAGAACCAGAAATTTGCTAGGTAAAATTCTCTACAAAGGGAGGCAACTATGAGAGTGCTTGTGGCTGATAAACTTTTTTGAAGACTGAAATGGAGATCTGACAGTGCAATCTGATTTGTCAGAGAGGATTTTGATGCTATCCTTGAAAGACTTAAAAAGAGTTTTGAGAATGCGTCTTTAGTTTCAAGTATTCAGGGCGTTTGTTCTGTATTCTTTTCTGAAGGATCGATGATTATTTTTTGGTGCTGATGCTAATGCACCTTGTATTATTTTATTGCTACCTTTTAAGTTGTTTCTTGGATGAAATTTCGATTCATTAAAAGAAATGAAAGAAATTATTTACATTCATATGTCCATATATAGCTTCGCTTACAGCCATTGCTGTGATATTTGCTCATATTGGTCACTTGACCTTCCAAAAAAAAAAAGGGTCACTTGAGCCATTATAGAAATATTTTGGTTATTTAACTATTCATCTTTCTTTAACGCATAGGACCCAAATTTATTACTTTGCCTATTTCTTTATCAGAATTTATGACTGGACATGATGTTGTTGGAACTAGGTGGGCCTCGTGGATATGTTTTTAAAACTATTTGACCCACTTGACTTAGGAATCAAGTACTCATAAGGTCATAAAACCCAATCCAAGATCCAATCCCTCAAACTCATTAACAATGTACAGCAATAAACTCTATCTAGAAGGTAGAAATCAGCAACACCATGCAACTAAAACAATCCACAACATAGGAATAATTAGAGTCCGGTAGTGCTCTAATGGAGAAGAAGACAAATTACTTGAATAGGAGTTCTTCTTGTAGCGAATTAGGATCTCTAAGACTTAGTTGTCTTCTATGCTATAACTCGTTTCAGATCTCTTTTCTCAAGAAGAATGATGGAATATTCAAGAGAAAATCAACTAGAAGTTTTAAGGAAAATAGAAGAAGAAACTAGAAGAGGAAGAAGAGAAGTGGGCATGCAACTCTTACACTTGAGAGGGCTGGGCGTGGACTCCCATGCATGGGACGTCCAGCCCTCCCTTCTTCTCTCTTTTATAGCCTAGCAACCTCCTCTTTTACCAATTGAAATAGAAGTCCTACTTCTATTAAGAATCTTCTACAACAAATAGTAATCTACTATTACCATTATTAGAAGTCTCACTTCAAATAGAAATGGTAACTTTCTAATTCATTCCTTTTGAGTTCAAGTAGAATTAGTAATTATCTAATCTTGAGCTAATGTGGAGAATACTATGGATTCTATAGAAAGCTGGCTCTAACTGGACACCGCGACTCTACATCTCATGTGCAATCCGGGCCCACAGTTAATTGCAAATAACTCCATTATATAAATGCAATTGCACTCCAATTTTAGGAATAAATTATAAAGAAGATCCTAAACTTCCCTGTGACCATAACTACCCCTCTATCAATTGGATAAAATCTATCCCTTCCAATCTTAGATCCACATCTTATTATCCTTGAGACCCAATTAATCACAGTGATCATTAGTACCATCCAATTACTCTTAATCGAGATGGGTGCGCACTTACTAATGATAAATCCATTAATTGGAACAAGAGGATAATATAGATAGATTTCATCTTGACCATTGAATGTTCTCATGGTCCTGCTACCACATACTCAAGACACCGAAGTGTTGACCTACAGTTGGCATCACTCATTAGTGACTCAAAGCAAATGAATAGATAGAAACTTGAGTTCATCAATTTCTCTAGATTGAGAGCCTATTGTTAGGGAATTATCAGAACAGATCTTAAGATGAAGACAATGTTTCATAAGGTGCTTCTCATGGTCCTTCAATACATCAAATGTACTAGAGCGGTGATCCAGAATCTTACATTCTCATAATTGAGACAAATCACACTATCTCATAGTGATCAAAATGCTGCAACCTTATCAGATAAGATACAGATATTTAAGTATAAGATTTGTGACACATGTTTACCGTATGTGGATCTCATCCATATACATATATCACATCTAATATACTAATGAGATCCGGTTCATCTCATGAACCATCATGTCATATGTATTGGTTATGTGCATGAAGTAATAAAACACTATTCATCTCATGAAAGGAAAGCTGATTTTATTATTCATAAATAAAGAAATTAATTAATTTATTACATTATCAGATGGATTGAGACCACACAAACTAACAGATGCGACATCTTATCCCCTAGCATTTGAAATGCTTTGTTTCTTTCATTAGAGTTTCAAATTCCAACCACCCAAAAGACCTTTATGAATTTTTAGATTTTCACTCTCTATACCATTTGTTAGAATTTCAAATCCAGAGGGATTTTGAATTCCACCTAAGGGGACAATAGAGAATTTAAAATTCTTCCCACACATGAATTCTTAGAATTCTGATAAAGAAATGGGTATATTTTTTATGTCATCTATAACTTGATGAATAAGCATTAATGCTAAAAAAATATTGGGCTCGCTAAAACATCAATTGTCACGAGCCCAAACTCCGAATGTCGATCACTTTGATAATCACATGGCATGACATCAAAATAAATTATGAAAATATATTCAATATCGAATAAATCCTGACATCATAACACATTCAAAAATTACATAAGGAAAGATTGAACTCTCAGCGGAGTAAAACTCCTCATTACGTTGATTTGTTCAACCAACAAAATCTACAGTTTCAAATCCTCTCTCTCTTCTCTTCTGTTCCACATATTCAACTGCACAAACCAAGAGAGAGAAATCATTCTTTCTCAGCAACACAACAATGACAACCTTTTACATTGATGCCCACACATGGACAGCAACACATGTGCTCTTCATACTCTCATCCATGTCCTCTTCGGTGGCTGTTTTAGTCATGAGATAATAATCATGGAATTTACAGGCTTCTAGCACTTGTTTGGAAAAACTATCACTCAATTACAAGCATTTTTCATTCAGGCCAGGCTTTGGGCTCTCTACCACTTAAATGAACCAACTATAAAATGGGCCCAAATTATAATTCAACATCGGCCCAAAGCGTGTTTAGCCCGGATAGGCCCGACCCATGAACACCCCTAGCAGAAACAATACCAGAAAGGCTTCTGTTAAAACTACATAAATTTTTTTTTTGTGTGGATGACTACTACGATAGTTGTAATATCAAATTTGTAGTTTTTCTTTGAGATTTATTGCGAAGAAACCCAAATCGAAAATAAACAAGATATATCACTAGAATCATTGTTGAAATTCTAAATACTAAATATTATTCAAAATGAGAAAATGTGTAGTAAACTCATTGCCAATATAAAAAATGAACCCTCATATCTATTGATTTGGATTTTGGAAATAAGGTCCACTCATGGATTTATAATACTGACATTAGATAAATTTTGCAGGTGAACAATCTAATAATAGCACCACTAAACCCTCATCATTTTCAAATATTAATGCAATTCAATACCTTAATTTTTTTTTAAATAATTCCATTCATTTATCAGGCCTAATGAAAATGCTTTCATTTTTAAACTAACTACTTGAATATTTTTTTAACTTTGAGTTTCTAACTTTAATTGTGGTAGACATCCAATCATTCTATTAGAAGACAATTCCAAAAACTATAACAAATATTAAACTTACTAAACCTGATCAAGAAAAGCAAACTAGAAGTGTCTGAAAATGTGATGAGTCCACTGACTAATTCTCATGATTTAAAAAAAAAAAACATCTTAAGTGAGAGTTTTAATTATAATATATTAAGCTGGAAGGCGTTTGATTTAATTTTGACTTTACTTTTTAGTTTTGACAAGTAGTTATTTTCGGTTTCTACAACTACTAGCAAGTTATTTTCGGTTTATACAATTGCTAACATACTCTCACTCCTCTTTCCACTAATATACTTCTGTACTTACAACTCTCATCTTCTCTCTTTCTAACATACATAGAATCCTATCATTTCATACATAACAGTGATTAGCACGGGTTTTTGTTCTAGTTTAGTTTAAACAATTCTCATTCCTTTCTCAAACCAACTAAAGGGGCTCATATTTTGAAATTAACCACTCAATATGTTCTTTTTCTAAAGATCAAGCCCAGTACATGCATAATCCCACTTTTTAACCTTTTTTGTGCTCATATGGACTCCCAATTCATTATCAAAATAAAAATGTTATATTCGTAAACTGGCTAAATCTATAAATTACATGATTATTATTACATTAATACTTTCCTTTTGATTATAAATAAAACCTTTTTTATAATGTGATGATGGATAGCATAGAATATCAGGAGAGTTTGAGGTATCCTTGTGCCTTTCTAACCTGATATTGTAAAAATAGTATTAGAAAAAAAGGCTTGGTTATGCTTGAACATAGAACTAGATAATAAATTTATAAATTTCACAATTTTTTTAAAGATTTCAGATTCATAAATTTCTTTAAGATGTTATTGTGAATAATAAAAATAAAAAATATACAATTGGATAATTACTAAAATATGAAAGATCAGAATTCATTCATAAGGGGAAAAGGCTCAATAAATTATACATGAACAACGTACTGAGAAGTAACCTTATGAATTCCCATGCAACTTCTATATCTATATAGAGATGAGAGAAAAGAAATATATTCAACTGAGTCTAGTTAATATTTTATTTCCGAATGAAGATGTTATACTACGAAGTAAATTCAATTCATTCTGATTTTCAAATATATAAATACCATTATTTTTTTAAAAGCTATAAACACTCAAATGCTAATTACTATTATTAGAAAAAAAAAGGCAGATCCATCATTTTTACTATTATTATAACATCAAACTACATCACTTTCTTGCTACTGTAATATAGTAAAACCAAGGGTTTTGAAATTAATCTTGACCGTAACTTCTAATTTTAACCGGAAGTTATACTCATATTCTATAACTAATTCACTTTCTCCTCACTTTGAACATGTAATTATAACCACTTAAGTTTTCTTCTCACTTTTCACTCCATGCAACAACTTCGTTTCCATCCCAAATCTTATTTTCTTCTTTTCTTCCTACCCCACTTATCCTGGAGCATTTCTTCTCTACAAACTCTTGGATTGAGAAAAGAGGTACTCTCATAATCTTTTCTTATTTTATTTTCTTTTTAAAATTTTATGTTCTATCTAAACCAAATTGTTGTCAATAAGTGTTTGAGGATGATTTTGTGTAAACGAAATTTTTCTTAATGGATCATATAATATATTTTGGTGACTGTTTTTAGCATATGTTATTGTGCTAGTATTTTATTATTTTAGTTATCTTTAAATAATTTCTAAACCTTATAGATATATTCATTCAATTTAGGGCCCAAGCTGAGCACAAGCCTTTTTCTAAAATAAAAAACAATACAGTTGAGACTTTATAAAGTTTTTGAATGATATGTAAGAATTTATATGTATATGGAAACTGGGATTAATTGAGAGATAATATATCTCCGTCACGCCCCGAATTCTGAGATCCTTAGGACCCTTAGATTTTCAGAACGCGACAGTCCCATTTTGAACATAAAGGGATCAATCCTCTTAATAAGCAAAATGAGGAAAATCTAAATCAACTAATTTAAATTAAAGCATCAAATGAACATACTTCTATTAATAAAGTTGAGCAATGATGATAAAGCTCAATAGTCTCAAGATATTCAAAGAAATATAACATGGTCCCTCTAAGTCACTACAATGAAAATGAAATCTAAATTGCTAAATAGTGATTCGCTTCTCAAGCTTCACTCGTCCCATCAAGCTAAGATTCTTCATTATCGGATGGCAACCTCAATATTTGAAAAGAAATGAGGATAACACACTTATAAGCAAAGAGCTCAACAAGTAAACAAACTATAGAGCTATAGCAAACAATTATTCAATCAAACGATAGCAATTTGTATATGATGAATAATTACTGTTAATTCAAGGGTATTCCAATAATATTGAAATACTAAGAAATATTAACAAGGTAATCTAAACAATGGTACATGAATAATTTTACAAGGATTCATGAATATTGGTAGTAATTATAGATCACATGATTTAATCTAAGAAAAGGCATATCCACGGTCACAATACACAAAAGTACCCGTCAGAATTAAGCCTTGACCAGGTACAATATAATCACGCATATAAGTGCCCGAAGCCATAAGGGACTACCTGCAGTCTAATTATCATGCAGAAAGGGATTCCCAGGCCCCAATGTTACACCCATAAAGAGGGCTAAAATCTGTGTTTGGGTGACCCCACATCGCGTTACCCAATACATTGGATGATGCCTTAGAGATCAATGTTTACATTCAAGGGTGAACCATAAAACTCAAGATTCAGGTTTCTATGCAAAATATGATTTGGAGCATTTTTCCAACATAATTGGAATTGTGTCATAATTTTGAAGTCCAACCATGATATAAATATTTCTAGCAAGGATTCATATCAAAATTTCTATATCTCACGGTAGCATCAAATGAACATGAAACAAGTTCAACAATAACAATTTCGATCATTGATGAGTACACAAATTAGTTCATAAAGGTACAATTATATCAATAAAATCAATGGCCCTAAATAAGCTAAGATGTCAGACCAGGTCCCACATGAAACCGAAGGATTGTATATCATTTTAACATATTGGAAAGCAAGGGTAAGAAAACTCTAACTACTAGAGGACCATAGTAAGGTTACTTGCCTTGATTAGCGGTGGATGATGGATTTAACGCGGCCTAACTTGAATGCCCTAGTGTCTCAGTTTGGGTTCCTGTTAAAGATGGTTGAAAATGGATTAGTACTGGGTTAAGGTGTAAACCTAGGGGTATGGGCTACAAAAGTTATGAGAGGGCTTAGTTTGGATTGGGCCCAAGGTAAATAAGTTGTGCAAGTGGGTTAAATCTTGTGAAGCAAAAGTGGGCCTGAACTGGGTTGGTTTGAGTTATGAAAATTTTAGATTTTGATCAGGTGGTTTGATTAAATAGGTTCAGAGGTCAACTGTTGGGCTGGTTAGGTAGGTCCAAACTCAGGTTTGGTCATGAGTGTGCAGCATAGTTTATAATGATATGAATTTCAGTTTGTGTAAATGCATACAAATGGTGAAGGAGTAATACACAACTGAGCTATAGCTTATGTGGGTCGGACCTTGATTCGGATCCAGTAGGTGGGTCGATACTTGAGTTCAGTTAAGAATTTTATTCTGCAAGTAGGTACAACTCCTCTTGTTGCAGAACATGAAGAACGAGATTCCAAGATGGGTAGGAGACAAGGAGGTTGATTTTAGTTCTAAAAAATGGAAATGGAGGTGAAATTAAATGGTTGGGATGGGTCATGCGAGGTGCATTGGCGATGATTACTGTTAATACCCTGTTTGTTTAGAGGAATTGGGTCTCAGTTCTGATGTTTGGTTTGGAAGCATAAATGGGTATGGAAGAGATGACGTCAATAGAAGTAAAGAATAGCTGAATACTTGGCTCAAATCACGAAATAGAAACTGGGTTCTTTGTGGTTAACGGATTGAAATATGAAGTTGTGTCCTTGTCATGTAACTAGCATGATTATGAAGGGAGCTAAGGTGAGGTGGGTTCCAACTCTGCAATTGTAGTGGTAGAGTTGCTCATCCTATGATGGTTGCTCATTCGAGGGGTGGTTCTGGGATGATGTGGATTAAGTCTCCTGTCTCCTGATTGTAAGTTGGTAGTGATGATGATAAAAGATCAAGAAGACAGGGGGATTGATGAAGAAGAAGATGCATAGATGGATTTTGTTTGCTGCCGAAGCAAGAAGAGGAAAAAGAAACAGAAAAAGGAAGAAGAAGAGTTATAACAGTCCTTGTTTGGAATGATGGTGATGGGAATGTAACAGGGAAATAGAGAGAAAGAAGCAGGGGAAGAATGAAGATGAAGAATGGAAGAAAAGAAAGATAGGCTGAAGGGGTGGGGTTTCATTGAGTACAATTTGTGAAGTGGGCACAGATGATAAGGCGAACTAGTTTGTATGAACAATGATGGCATGGAGTGATGATGAGGTTACAGATGATGGTGGCATGGGTTGGGTACCTTGGTTGGTAATGTTGGGGTCATGCACTAAGTTGAGATGAAATCTGATCATCACATGGGCTCTGTGGGTGACAATTATACTGTTGCAGAGGTATGAATTGTTGATGAAGGTCATGATGATAGTTGATGAATTCATGAATACAGGGGCTATTATTGCTCTTATTCTAAGGTGGGGGTGTGGCCTAGATTCAAACCGAACCCAATGTTGTGGATGAGTCTCATTGGTGTGATCCAACATGCTAAGGAAGTTTTAATAGGAAAGAAGCATTAAGATGATAACAGCGTACCATGAACATAAATGGAGTGAAGTAATACTGAAATAAAATAAGCATACACAGTAAATGAAATAAATGAACCAGAAAGTGTGAATGGAAGTACCTGGAATAGAGAGAGCTTGAGATGGGAGAGGAGATTTGTATGAGAGGAAGAGATATTGAAAAGTGCCATGGAAAAAAAAAAAGGGCTCTACAAGAAGGATCCCTCTAATAAAGGAAGAGATGGAGTTCTAGTGGGAGGAAAGATCGTGAAAGTGGAGAGAGTGGTCTAACTAACAGTACCCACAACGTGGGATTCCAATTTGACTAGGTCTACTTTCCTTAATGAAACCAAGTATAATGAGATTTTAATCTCCATAATCAATATTGGGTCCCACTCAAAACATGATGAAATCACACCAATAACCAATTTAATTCACTGAATGGGTGGGGTCCAAACATGATCCAATCTATGATTAAAATTGAATAGCAAAAACAACAACAACAACAACAATAATAATAATAAAGTCAATAATCACCATAAAGATCTATGGATTGGGTCCTTACATCCTCCCCACCTTAGGGAATTTGGTCCTCCAAATTATGCTCATTTGATGCTTGCTGCTGAAAGAGGTGGGGATACTTTTCCTTAACTGTGTGCTCAGGTTCCCAAGTAGCTTCATTTGAGTTGTGGTACCGCCAAAGAACTTTTACCATAGGAATAGTCCTTCTTTTCAACACTTTTTTTCAGATCGATCTAAAATCCGAATTGACTTTTCAATAAAAGACCAATCGTCTTGAACTTAGAGTGGCTCGAAATCTAATACATGAGATGGGTTGAAATGATACTTCTTGAGCATGGAGACATGAAACACATTATGTACATCAGAAAACTGAGGTGACAATGTGAGCCGATAGGCGACTTCCCCAATTTTTTCAAGTACTTCAAAAGGTCCAACATATCGTGGACTCAACTTTCCTTTCTTTCCAAACCTCATTACTCATTTAGTAGGAGAAACTTTAAGAAAAAGCATGGTCGCCTTCCTGGAATTCCAAGTCTCTTCTTCGATTATTTGCATAGCTTTTTTGCCTGTCGTGTGCAACTCGAAGTCTCTCTCAAATGATCTTTACCTTTTCTATCATTTCTGCAACTTGATCTGGGACATATAGCCTTCGTTCACCAACTTCAACCCAACAAATGGGAGATCTGCAATTCCTACCATACAATGCCTCAAATGGAGCCATCTTGATGCTTGCCTGGTAGCTGTTGTTGTATGCAAACTCAATCAGAGGTAGATGCCTATCCCAATCACCCTTGAAATCGAGCATGCAAGTTCTCAGCATATCCTCCAAAGTTTGGTTTGTCCGTTTAGCTTGACCATCTGTCTGAGGGTGGAAAGTTGTACTAAAATTTAACTTGGTTCCCAAAGCTGCCTGGAAACCTTTCCATAGGTCCGAGGTGTACCGGGTATCTTTGTCTAAAACAATTGATGCTGGCACACCATGTAGTCTAACCACCTCCTTTACATATAGCCTTGCCATCGCGTCGAATGAGGCTCCTGCTTTATATGATAAGAAATGGGCTTACTTGGTAAGTCGATCAACAATCACCCAAATCGAATTCTTACCTGAGCTGGTTCTGGGTAACCGAACAATGAAGTCCATGGTCACATGCTCCCATTTCCATTATGGTATTTTCAAGGGTCTCAATTTCTCTCCTGGCTTCTGATGCTCGGCCTTAACTTTCTGGCAAACTAGACACCTGGAAACATATTTGGCTATTTCCCTTTTCATGTCATTCCACCAATATCTAGCCTTTAGATTGTGGTACATTTTGGTACTACCAAGATGTACCGTGTACTTAATGTGATGCGCCTCTTCCAATATAGTTGCCTTAAACTCTAGGACATTTGGAACACACAAACGTCCTTTGAAATATAACACACCATCTTGAAGACAGAAGTTCGGCCTCTCATCAATTTTTCTGATCAGCTTAGCCAATTCCGGGTCATCCATTTGCTTTTCTTTAATTTGCTTGATCAATGTTGGCACGATGGTGATACTTGCTAGATGAACCTTATCACCCTTAATCTCCACATTTAAATCCAAGTCTTTGAATTCTCCAATCAATTGCCATTTTTGATACATCAAACTTGCCACCAATCCCGAAGACTTTTAGCTTAGGGCATCAGCCATTACATTGGCTTTTCCCGGATGATAATGAATTTCAAAGTCATAATCCTTGATAAATTTCAGCCACCTCCTCTGCCTCATATTCAAATCCTTTTTGTGAGAACAGGTACTTCAAGCTTTTGTAATCTGTAAAAGCCTCAAATTGCTCACCATAAAGGTAATGCTGCTAAATTTTGAGTGCAAAGACGATAGCAGCGAGTTCCAAGTCATGAGTAGCATAACCTCTTTCATGAGTTATAAGCTGTCTGGACCCATAGACAATGACCTTTCCATGCTGCATTAACACACAGCCTAACCCAATTTTGGAGGCATCACTATACATCACAAATCCTCCATTACCCGTAGGTAGAGACAAAACTGGGGCAGTGGTCAGCCTGGTTTTCAATTCCTGGAAACTTTTCTCACATTCCTCTGACCAATTGAATGGTTCATTCTTTCTGGTTAATTTGTTCAAAGGTGCTGCCAATGAAGAAAAACCTTGCACGAACCTTCTGTAATATCCAGCCAGTCCCAAAAAGCGTCGAATGTCAGATGCTGACTTTGGTCTTTCCCAATTAACTACCGAATCAATTTTTGCCGGGTCCACTGAAACACCATCCTTGGAAATGACGTGCCCCAAGAATACCACCTTATCCAACTAAAAGTCACATTTACTAAGTTTGGCATAGAGCTGGTGCTCCCTCAATAATTGCAAGGTAGTCCTTAGGTGTTGTTCATGGTCCTCTTTTGTTTGAGAGTAGACTAAGACGTCATCCACAAAAACCACAATGAATTGATCCAAGTACTTCTTGAACACCTGATTCATCATATCCATGAAGGTTGCCTGGGCATTGGTTAGACCAAACGACATCAAAAGGAACTCGTAATGTCCGTACCTTGTACGAAATGCTGTCTTAAGAAAGTCCTCATCTCTTACCCTGAACTGGTGATACCCCGATCTTAGGTCAATCTTTGAGAAATACTGTGCCCCTTGCAGTTGATCAAAGAGGTCATCGATCCTTGGCAGCGGATACTTGTTCTTTATAGTGACTTTATTAAGCTGCCGGTAGTCGATGCACATCCGCATGGTTCCGTCTTTCTTCTTGACAAACAACACGGGTGCACCCCATGGTAACACACTGGGCCTTATGAAACCCTTATTTAACAGATCCTGCAATTGGTCCTTCAATTCCCTAAGTTCTGCCGGTGCCATTCGATATGGTGCCCTGGAGATAGGGACTGTTCCAGGCACTAAGTCAATAGTAAAATCCATCTCACGCTTGGGTGGCAAACTGGGAATTTCTTCTGGAAATATATCTGAGAACTCTCGTACCACATGGATATTATCCAAACTTTTCTCTACTGATCCCTCAGTTACAAAGGCTAAGTAACACTCGCACCCCTTATGGAGCAATTTCTCTGCCTTGATTGCTAAAATCCGAGTGATATTGATAGCCTTTTTCTTCCCTTGAAAGGACGGCTGCCCATCGACCTTAAAAGTAATAGTCTTCTCAAAACAGTCAATAGAAGCATGATAGGATGCTAGCCAATCCATGCCCAAAATGATATCAAAATCATTCATACACAACAAAATGAGATCTGCTAAGAACTCATGTCCTCCAATTCTAACAACATTAGAACGATACACAATACTAGTTTCAACATTCTCACCAACAGGGGTAACTACAGTTAAAGCACAATTCATAGATGCAGGCACAACTTCTAATTTAGAGGCAAATGCAGGAGAAACAAATGAGTGGGTGGAGCCAGGGTCGAATAAGACCTTGGCTTGGTGTTGTGCAACTGTTAGCGTACCTTCCACCACTGCTTGAGAGGCATCTGCATCTTTCTCAGTCACCGCAAACACTCTGCCTTTGGTAGGAGCCTTCTGTTCATTAGGGAATGGCTTGCATTGTTGTTGCTGCTGTTGTGGGGGGCATTGCTGTTATTGGGGCGTCTGAGCTTGTGGAGCGGGTTGCCCCCGGCGACGCGGCTGAGTGCAATCTTTAACCATGTGCCCTGATTTACTGCAGTTGAAGCATAGCTTGTTCTTCTTATAGCATTCATCTACGTGATGCCGTCCCTGACAGTAGCTGCATGTGACTACTGGAGTCTTGATGTTATCTGTCCTTTCTTGCTTCTGAGGTTGTCCATGACCTCCATGGCTCTTGTTTGGTGGCCCCCTCTTATAGTTGTTTCCATTATTTCCATTATGCTTCTTATCCTTGAATTGCTCAGTGAGGGCCAAAGTAGCTTCCATCTTAAAGGCCTTGATAACCAACTTATCATAATCTTCTAGTTCAAACCCTTCTACCTGCTTCATGAGAATTGGACACAAACCCTTTTCGAATTTGTCAGCCTTGGATGCTTCATCAAGTTTCAAGTGAGGTGCATACTAGCCAGTTCCGAGAATTTTGCCTCGTACTCCACCACGGTCATGTTCCTTGGAATTAGATTAGCAAATTCTTGTGCCTTCTAAGCTCTGATGTGCTTCAGAATGTACTTCTTGTTGAACTTATCCTTGAAAACTTCCCAAGTAATTTCTGTCTCAGTTTTCTTCAAGGCTTCCTCTTCAAACTCCCACCAATGCTCAGTTGTTCCTTTGATTTTGTATGTGGCCAGACGCACCTTATCTGCCTCCACGCATTTCATCACTTTGAACACCTTTTCAATTCCCCTTAACCATGCCTCAACCACTATCGGGTATGTAGTTCCACTAAAAGAGGGTGGATCATAGCCCTTGAATTTTTTGTAAAGGTCGGGCTCCTGTCGAGCCCCATTCTGTGCAGTAATGGCACTTGCAACATCGCGGAGTGTTCATCGAACATCCCAAGTTTAGAGCTGCCTTTGTTAGCTTGGGAATTTGAGCTCGCTGTCATTTTCAAAAGGAAACACACATATATTAGGAAGGAATGGACCCAACTATTACCCAATTCTAATTCTACCCAACGATCTCACACGTCTTAAAGGTTTCTACCAATTTTATTTGTTATAGAAACCTAGGCTCTGATACCAATCTGTCACGCCCTGAATTCTGAGATCCTTAGGACCCTTAGATTTTCAGAACGCGACGGTCCCATTTTGAACATAAAGGGGTCAATCGTCTTTATAAGCAAAATGAGGAAAATCTAAATCAACTAATTTAAATTAATGCATCAGATGAACATACTTCTATTAACAAAGTTGAGCAATGATGATAAAGCTCAATAGTCTCAAGATATTCAAAGAAATATAACATAGTCCCTCTAAGTCACTACAATGAAAATGAAATCTAAATTGCTAAATAGTGATTCGCTTCTTAAGCTTCACTAGTCTCATCAAGTTAAGATTCTTCATTATCGGAGGCAACCTCAATATTTGAAAAGAAATGAGGATAATACACATATAAGCAAAGAGCTCAACAAGTAAACAAACTATAGAGCTATAGCAAACAATTATTCAATCAAACGATAGCAATTTGTATATGATGAATAATTATTGTTAATTCAAGGGTATTCCAATAATATTGAAATACTAAGAAATATTAACAAGGTAATCTAAACAATGGTATATGAATAATTTTACAAGGATTCATGAATATTGGTAGTAATTATAGATCACATGATTTAATATAAGAAAAGGCATATCCACGGTCACAATACACAGAAGTACCCGTCAGAATTAAGCCTTGACCAGGTACAATATAATCACGCATTTAAGGGCCCGAAGCCATAATAACACACACATAAGGGCCCGAAGCCATAAGGGACTATCTGCAGTCTAGTTATCACGCACAAAGGGATTCCCAGGCCCCAATTGTATACCCATAAAGAGGACTAAAATCCGCGTTTGGGTGACCCCACATCGCGTTGCCCAATACGTTGGATGATGCCTTAGAGATCAAGGTTTACATTCAAGGGTGAACCATAAAACTCAGGATTCAGGTTTCTATGCAAAATATGATTTGGAGCATTTTTCCAACATAATTGGAATTGTGTCATAATTTTGAAGTCCAACCATGATATAAATATTTCTAGCAAGGATTTGTATCAAAATTTCTGTATCTCACGGTAGCATCAAATGAACATGGAACAAGTTCAATAATTACAATTTCGATCATTGATGAGTACACAAATTAGTTCATAAAGGTACAATTATATCAATAAAATCAATGGCCCTAAATAAGCTAAGATGTCAGACCAGGTCCCACATGAAACAGAAGGGATTGTATATCATTTTAACATATTAGAAAGCAAGGGTAAGAAAACTCTAACTACTAGAGGACCATAGTAAGGTTACTTGCCTCGATTAGCGGTGGATGATGGATTTAACCCGGCCTAACTTGAATGCCCTAGTGTGTCAGTTTTGGTTCCTGTTAAAGATGGTTGAAAATGGATTAGTACTTGGTTAAGGTGTAAACCTAGGGGTATGAGCTACAAAAGTGATGAGAGGGCTTAGTTTGGATTGGGTCCAAGGTAAATAAGTTGTGCAAGTGGGTT
This sequence comes from Camphora micrantha, assembly GCA_003546025.1. NCBI lineage: Eukaryota > Viridiplantae > Streptophyta > Magnoliopsida > Laurales > Lauraceae > Camphora > Camphora micrantha. The sequence goes on from QPKB01000009.1 coordinate 23,945,118, forward strand.
AAATTTTGTGAAGCAAACGTGGGCCTGAAATGGGTTGGTTTGAGTTATGAAAATTTCAAATTTTGATCAGGTGGTTTTATTAAGTGGGTTCAAAGGTCAACTGTTGGGCTGGTTAGGTAGGTCCAAACTCAAGTTTGGTCATGAGTGTGCAGCATAGTTTATAATGATATGAATTTTAGTTTGTGTAAATGCATACAAATGGTGAAGGAGTAATACACAACTGAGCTATAGCTTATGTGGGTCGGACCTTGATTCGGATCCAGTAGGTGGGTCGGTACTTGAGTTCAGTTAAAAGTTTTATTCTGCAAATAGGTACAACTCCTCTTGTTGCAGAACATGAAGAACGAGATTCCAAGATGGGTAGGAGACAAGGAGGTTGATTTTAGTTATGAAAAATGGAAATGGAGGTGAAATTGAATGGTTGGGATGGGTCATGTGAGGTGCATTGGCGATGATTACTGTTAATACCCTGTTTGTTTAGAGGAATTGAGTCTCAGTTTTGATGTTTGGTTTGGAAGCATAAACGTGTATGGAAGAGATGACATGAATAGAAGTGAAGAATAGCTGAATACTTGGCTCAAATCACAAAACAGAAACTGGGTTCTTTGTGGTTAATTGATTGAAATATTAAGTTCTGTCCTTGTCATGTAACTAGCATGACTATGAAGGGAGCTAAAGTGAGGTGGGTAATGAGGTGGGTTCCAACTCTGCAACAGTGGTGGCAGAGTTGCTCATCCTATGGTGGTTGCTCATTCGAGGGGTGGTTCTGGGATGATGTGGATTAAGTCTCCTGATTGTAAGTTGGTAGTGATGATGACAAAAGATCAAGAAGACAGGGGGATTGATGAAGAAGAAGATGCATATATGGATTTTGTTTGCTGCCGAAGCAAGAAGAGGAAAAAGAAAAAGAAAAAAGGGAGAAGAAGAGTTATAACAGTCTTTGTTTGGAATTATGGTGATGGGAATGTAACAGGGATGGGAATGTAACAGGGAAACAGAGAAAAAGAAGCAGGGGAAGAATGAAGATGAAGAATGGAAGAAAAGAAAGATAGGTTGAAGGGGTGGGGTTTCATTGAGTACAATTTGTGAAGTGGGCACGGATGATAAGGTGAACTAGTTTGTATGAACAATGATGGCATGGAGTGATGATGAGGTTACAGATGATGGTGGCATGGGTTGGGTACCTTGGTTGGTAATGTTGGGGTCATGCACTAAGTTGAGATGAAATCTGTTCATAACATGGGCTCTATGGGTGACAGAGATACTGTTGCAGAGGTATGAATTGTTGATGAAGGCCATGATGATAGTTGATGAATTCATAAATACAGGGGCTGCTATTGCTCTTATTCGAAGGTTGGGGTGTGGCCTAGATTCAAACTGAACCCAAGGTTGTGGATGAGTCTCATTGGTGTGATCCAACATGCTAAAAAAATTTTAACAGGAAAGAAGCATCAAGATGATAAAAGCCTACCATGAACATAAATGGAGTGAAGTAATACTAAAATAAAATAAGCATACATAGTAAATGAAATAAATGAACCAGAAAGTGTGAATGGAAGTACCTGGAATAGAGAGAGCTTGAGATGGGAGAGGAGATTCGTATGAGAGGAAGAGATATTGAAAAGTGTTGTGGAAAAAAAAAGGGCTTTACAAGAAGGATCCCTCTAATAAAGGAAAAGATGGAGTTCTAGTGGGAGAAAAGATCGTGAAAGTGGAGAGAGTGATCTAACTAACAGTACCCACAACGTGGGATTCCAATTTGACTAGGTCTACTTTCCTTAATGAAACCAAGTATAATGAGATTTTAATCTCCATTATCAATACTGGGTCCCACTCAAAACATGATGAAATCACACTGATAACCAATTTAATTCACTGAATGGGTGGGGTCCAAACATGATCCAATCTATGATTAAAATTAAATAGCAAAAACAACAACAACAACAACAACAACAATAATAATAATAATATCAATAGTCACCATAAAGATCTAGGGATTGGGTCCTTACAATCTCAGTATGTTTCTTTGCTCTGTTCTTTTTCCAAAAAACCACATGAAAAATGAAAACACATTAAGATTTATAAATTTGAGTTTGACTATAGTTTACATAAGTTTACTGCACTTATCTCCTTTATTTTTATCTAGATTTTTATATTTAAGATATTTAAAATGATGAATGATATATTTTTATTCCTAATAACACCTCAAAGGAAATCTTTATTATTAATTTTTTTATGATGTCGATATCCGTAAGTGAGGTGATCTTTGACCCAATAGGACTAATTCCCTTGGGGGCACCCGCTAAATCCACAAAAATACATACCACGTAAATTTGAGGCGATTTCGAATATAAGATATGGAAAAAAGAAAACCTTAAATATATATATATATATATATATTAAAAGTGTTTGGAAATCAAATATTTCTAAAGATTTTACTATATTATCTCCTGGTGTAGAATGTAATCTACCCACCTAAAGACTAGATGTTTGAATAACGAATAAAATATTCTACAATATTTAGCTTTCTTATAAAAACCTTCATAGCAAAATATTAAAGTATATTTAGATAAAATAATATTTTATTAAGAATACTGACCAAAATAAGGATAAAAAATATATATAATTTTTGGGCCTGATCTTATTTATGGACTTGTTTCCTGGTGGCCTTTTTTACCAAGTTACCACAGAGACTCCAGATAAGAACCCTTTGACTTTCTCTTTCTCATCATACACTCGTGTCTCTTTCTCCTGTTTCCTGCAATCCCTTGGGGATTGTTCCCGGATAAAAAGAGAAATCTCAGTTCTCCCGGAGCCAATGTCGATCTTTGACAATGTGTATGCAGAGCTAATCTCCACTGAGAAACTGACTTCCAATGCCTCTCCCCGCAAATTCCAGTGCTGGAAGATGAGAATCAAATGCATCCTCGTCGACCGCGGCGTCGCATACGTCCTCGAAGACCCAAATCCCTCCGAACCATCCGACGGCGGAGATTCTTCACCCAAATCCTCCAGCACCCCCGACGAGAAATGGGTCTCTGACGATTGCATGTGCCGGTGCCTCATCCTGGCCGCCGTGGACACCACTCTCCACCACATCTTCAACAACCGCAAAACCTCCAAGGCCTTGATGGATGGTCTCACCAAGATGTTTGTGCCCAAGTCGCTCGGCTACCGCCTTGGCCTCTACCGCAGGTAATGTGAGATGTGATAAGATCTGGGTGTAAATTAGAATTTCAAATGAGTTTGATTTATAATCTTATTTAAGTTTCTAATAGAATTTTTCCCAAAGGTTTGAATTAGATTACCCTTTTAAGGAGAAAATCATCCCTACTAGAAATAATAACATTTCGGTTTGAATTAGAATTCCAGATAAATTTGATTTAGTGGCTGTATGTTTGCATTAGAAACACGGGAATTGAATACATAAATTTATTCCATAAGTGGTTTAAAATGAATACAATAGTGAATTTTCAAAATGAGCATCAAATAATCTTTCCTTTCCTTTTATATAAAAATATAATCAGATGTCAAAAATAGATATTCTATTTCCATTAACTATTTATGCAACTTGAATAGGTTTGAATTAGACTAGGTTTCTTTATCTTCTTCAATCCTATATAATAGGGATGTTTCTCATAATTAGAATGCAGTGAATTTTATGAAAAATTTAGTAACTTGAATTTTATCAGGTACATTGAGTACAAAATGGCAGAGGAGACCTCGATTCACGACCACATCATCGAGATGATAGCCATGGCCTGTGATCTGAAGCTTGCGGGGATGGAGGTGTCAGAGGAGTTCCAGGCAGTTGCGCTCATGAACAGCCTGCCGGAGTCGTGGGCCAACACGACGGAGATGATCGTGATGATGGAGAGTGTGAAAGGGGAGTTGGGTCTGTATGATCTAATTGGGCAGCTGCGTGTGCATGGAGACTTGAAGGAGATGAGGAGTTTGGAGGAAGGGACAAAGAAGCAGGGGGCAGGAGGGAATAAGGGGTTTAGGGGGAACTGCTATGCATGTGGAAGGCCTGGGCATTGCCAGGCTGATTGCCCTGATAAGGTATGGACATATCCACCACCCTCCCCTTCTTGAATGTTGATCTCCTTTAATTTGTAGTTCGGTGTGCGTTTGGATGTAACCTGAAATGAAAGGATCTCTTTTCAATCAATTGAGCACTTGGGGTGGCGACTTATGAGAAATAAGCCATGCTGGCAATGATAATGATGATTTGTTGATGTGTTGAGTTGGATGCAGTATTTTCTAACTTTACATCCCAAAGCAATATCTAGTGACTTTCAAGTAAGAACTATCCTATGAAATGCAATTAAGGAAATCTTGAGAACTTGTCAACCCAGAACTCGATGTATTTTCCTTCAGGGTAAGGGATGGTCGTCATCCCAAGTCCCAAATCATGAATTGAGATTTAGGTCCAACTTAAGTTGGGGCTAAAAAGGGCAGAAAAAGAAAAGACCTGCAGGATGTGGTTGATATTTTCCTTGACTCTCCACCCCAATCACAATGTTGAAGAGATCCTTAATTTTTTTTGCAGATTTGCTTGAAATCTCAGATACATCCAAATGTACCCATCTAAGTTTTATTACTAAAATGATTGATGATGGATTGATTTAGGACTGATCAAGGGATGAGGAGATGAATCTTGGATGGAGCTGCCAATTTTCTCTAAGTCTGCCACTTCATATAGGATAAGTGGAGATAATTTGGTAGGTGAACTTTATGTTTTCCTGTGGTGAAACATGGCACATTTAACTGAATTTCTATAGTGGCATTGGATCGGAAGAGTATTATCTTGATTTGTCTGGTATAGATATATTGATTTGTTCTTAGTGTCCACATTGGTTTTGGCTTCTATTTGTGTTTGTTTATCGACTTGTTTCAGTTGATATACAACTAGCATAGGAGCCTGTATTCAAACATGTTCATGTAGATATACATTTAATGTTATATGTGGCTAACAGATCATATCAATAACCAGCTGGTACTGACCTGAATGAGGCATTACACCTCGGGAAGAAAAACAATTCGGTGTTTAGAAATGATCTTAAAAATGTTGCACCTGCCAAAAACAGTGTAAGAAGAGTAACTGAGTAAGAATGTAAGCTCCAACTTTGATCTCCACTGCCATCATTGAACCAAGCCTGAAAATGGAAATTGGATAGTGTGCTTGACTGAAATGATCCGAAATTTGGTGGCCTTTTTTGTTGGATCGTCTATTTTCATCATAATTTGATTTATTTTCCTTGGATCAGGAAATTGATTAAAAATTAAAAATTCAAAGTTTGAGTTCATGTGTAGAAAAGTGGAAACATAAAAGAATGTCGTCATGAGGAGCAACAATTTTTAGTATTTTTTTTTAATGCAATCTTCCATTTGTTGCATCATATTTTGAAGACATATCCCTACGTCTTGTTGGTTAGACATAACCCCCATCACAGGGATTCTTTAATATTAACTTTGGATTATATCCCTAAAGGCTTTTTTCGTTCAATCTTTCAAGGGATTCACATTCCCATCTCTCTTTCTGAACCTGACATCTCTCTCATCTTCCTCTTTGGATATGCTTCTCTATCCTGTTTTTAGATTTAGGCGTTGGTTCCCTTTTATGCATGAGATACGAAAGTCAATTTTGCACGTGTAAATAGTTCATATATTACTTTTTCATATACAAATATTACGCATGTGATACACATTATGTTTTTTTGTTTGGAACAACATTTTCACATCAGTAAACTAGGACATCCAATGGTTTTAGTTGGGCTTAGATGTGAAAATGGGTTTTTCACATGTTTCTCAATATCTACAAAGATTTACGATATGAAACAAAATGTCTTGATGGCTAACAGTAATGACCTTTTTTTTTTTTTTTTGTAAGAGAACAATAATGATTATTCAACGGTTGAGATCATGAATTTGGGGGGCCCACAAAAGCACAGTAAATCATATCTATAGCTTGGGATTATATTCACACACATAATAAGCGGTGTTCTAGTGTGAACTCTTTGTTCAAACTGGTTATGGGACCCACGGTGGGTCCAATCTCGGGATGAGACCGAGGGATGAAGAGATCCAAGTGGGACTACCCCAGATATCAAGTTTGAAGCCAATCTCATCCCCCTAACCCCTTCATCCATGTCCCACAAGTTTAACAGCTTAATTAAAAAAAAAAAAAAAATGAAGTTTATCCTTGATCCAATGCTCCATTCCATTTGGATGGGTGCCAAACCCTTGGATTGGTGACTAAGGGATTGGGCTTTTTTGCGTTCCCTATTTGGTTATTAGTTCAGATTGGTGATAGGTAGGCTCCACCAGGGGGTTCTCACCATTCAGAATGGTGTGAAAGAGAGAGGGTGAGATTATTATTGGACTCAATTGAGTCCAAGCTGACCCGAGTCGACTCGAATTGGGCCGAGTTTTCAATCACTAGTTCCACTTCCATCCGCTGGCGATATTATTTTCACATTTTTTGTGATTTTCTCTAAATCTTCTGCCTCAGAAGGTCAGACTTGCTCATGTCCTTAAGATAGAAATTGATCTCTACCATTAGTTATTTGAGAATGCCTGGTATTTTTCTGTGAGAATTTGTGGAGAGTGACTACATTAATTTATTTATGTTTAACTGCCCCAGATTTGGGGTGCTTGATGTGGGCCTTAGGGTTAGGGTTTGTGTGGAAAAGTGCCATAGCACAATACGAGGTCTCCACAAAAACTTCATACTAGGACGCACCCTAGAAGGGATAAAACCCACAAATTTATTAATCATCAACTCTGAATTCTCATCTTTACAATGCCAAATAAATAAGAAAGAAAACTAAAGGGCTAAGTCACCTAATTAAACTAGGAAATTGATGCAAATTAGAAACTATCCTAATGACAACTCATTAGATAAAAGTGAAAAATATTGACAAATAATTAGGAAATAAAATAAGTCATAAACTATCTTGTGCCCCACATGTGGGCCACAAGTCTATCCTGCATCATTTTCCCTGTCTTGGATAGAACTTGACCTCGAATTTTGTAAATGTTCTCCTGGGTTGAAGATCAATTGTACGAACTACGAACTTCTTCTGCTTTGTTGGTTGAGCTTCAGTTTCTGTGTATAGGTTGAAAACTTTATGCAATCTTTTCCTCCAAATTGACGTGGGCGTGACACACTGCTTCTTTGGACAGCTAGATTTTGTTTTGGTGCGCAATCGAACCTTGGATGCTTCAATTGTAGAATCTATTTGTAGCTGAATGCAATCCTTGAGTTTCCATCTTTGATCCCCCCAAATACAAAATAAAATGTGGGGTACATCAATGATTGGTTCTTTCTGAACAACATGATTTTCCTTCAATGAGATATAAGGTTCTTTTGAAATAATCATCAGATCCATTTGATGATTAGGTTTATTGCTTATTAGACCTATGTCCTCAATTTCCGCCTTTTCTTGTTCTTTCGCTGCCTTGCTTCCTTTTGCTCTTCTTCTGGTTGTTTAGTTGAAGGTGTTGATGCAGATAGGGATACTGATGTGGATTACAATGAAACGAGCGATACTCACTGTCCTTTCCACATGAACGAATATTTGTTTTTCTCTTGTCATTGTACACCCTCGATAAAGAAGCTATGGTCGTCCTAAAAGAATATTAGTGATATTCATAGGGATCACATCACACCAAATATTGTTATCATAACTGCCAATCTTAAAAGATACCAAACATATGTGAGTCACAAGAATGCCAGAACCATTATCCCATGTGACTTTGTAGGATTTTGGTAGCTTCTCAGTTAACCAATGAAGCTTGTCGATAATCCTTTGCGCTACAAAATTTATTACACTATCATTGTCAATACCCATATTAGCTACTTTCAGAATATCTGAATCCGGTTCCACTCTTCTTCCTTCTCACTTGAAGTAAGAAGTCGGATTATAATGAGTGTGGGATTATCTTCTGTAGCAAAGTGTGACTCAAAAATATTGGTTATTGATCTTTGCTGAAACCTAATGACAAATCATTAAATAAAATTGTAAAATAATGAGAATTAATTAGGGAAATAAAATAAGTCCTAAACTATCTTGGGCCCCACATGCGGGCGGCAGGTCTATCCTGCATCAGTGCTATTACAAAGTTAAGATCTTTTTTTTTTTTTTTTTTTTTTTTCGGCTGGCTCAACCCATTAGTTGGATTCCATTTGATTATTGGTGGGGCTTTTATCTGTGGAATATGTTGGAAGTTTTGAAACTTTTGGATCACTTCTAATTTGCCTACATTTTTTTATTCTTTTTTGTTATTTGAGGCTTCTTTTTTTTTAAGTTTAAATGATATGTTATTTGAGACTTTATTTGGATATCTATGTGATGAAACTCCTCGCTGCATTCAGATATTTGAGGCATTCATCTTGTTATTGTTTATTGAGTTTATTTTTGAAATTTGGATTAGACAGGCTTTATTTGGATATCGATGTGATAAAACTCCTCGCTGCATTCAGATATTTGAGGCAGTCATCTTTTTATTGTTTATTGAATTTTATTTTTGAAATATGGATTAGACAGAATTTACTTTTGTTAAATTTGATGGAAAAATTATATGTCGTGGGTCTTCACCTTTCATTTCAAACATTTTGTCAAAACAGTGTTAACAAAAATACATTTTGTTAAACAAGGGATCATATTTGGAAGCTCGATCATGAATCTCATAAAGCTAGGATTAGTATAATGGCCTTAAGCTCTGTTTAATGAAGAAGATCCCTTCCTTCTCCAGTCAGTTCTAAAGGAACCAAGTTCAGCTTTGCAACTAGTGCAAAGTAATTTAGTAATCATCACTTTGTAATTGAGTGAATCCTTTCACCACAAGCCCCTTTTAAAGTGTACACTTCCATCATGATTGTACTTCATTGTATGGACCCACTTATACCCCACTATTGTAAAGGATGAGCATTATCAAGAATTTGAATCTTGTCCAAATTTACCATTAAAAAAAAAAAAATGAAGGAAAATCTCCTATAAATATTCTAAGTTATGGGTTGCAACTGTGTTTAGGTTAGTTCAACTGTAGTTATCAACAGGTCTGTACTGTGACAAGGTTGTTACAAACTATTAAATGCCTACTTTGTAGATGTGCCCTATAAATAACTGTTGTTTGAGGAGCTGGCTAATGGGACGTAGTAAATTCCCTTAACATTATTAGTCCTTTGTAAGGGGCCTTTGTTGGTAACCTACAGATTTTGGATGGGGTGCTAATTGGTAATTTATTGACTCAGGGAAATGATTGTAAGAAGGTGTGATTCTTAAAATAGATTTGGAAAATGGCATATGATCATAATATTAAAAAAAAAAAAAAAATGCATATGATCATGGGAAATGGGAGATTTTTGGACTAAATGCAGCATAGATTTGGTTTTGGGGAAAAATGTTGGATGCATCTGAGAATGCCTATTAACTAGTTCTTTCTATGTGTTGGTTTAAGGTTCTCCCTCGTCTTTGTAAAGCTTCTAGAAGGCTTAGACAGTGAGAGCCATTATCTCTATTTTTGTTTACAATAGTTGGAGAGGCTTTGTGATGCAAGACTATGAACACTATTCTAAGATGATGGTTTTGAAATCAATTGGTGAATTTATAATCATAAACCAGATTATGAAATCAATTGGCGAATTAATAATCATAAATCAGATTGTAAAATTATCATTAAATCCACACTAAGATAACTGGAATTATTATTTATCAATTAATAGACAATTGCAAAACCTGTTCACAATCCTACATGCAGGTCCCTTTTGATTTTGATAAGAGGTTTTTGATGGAAAACTCGATCTTAACCAGCCTAGGGATCACCTTTTACTCAATTAGATTGTTCTTGAATTTCCCTCAAGGGTTTCAAGAATAGGCTTGGCTCAAATTAGACAAAACAAGTATACAACTATTATGTGGATTTAGTTTTATGGAGATTCAGTTATTTGACAATTAAGAAAGAAATCAATTGGTGGAAACTGAAACCGTTTTAGTATTCAATGCACAGTTTTAAGCATTTGTATTACCATTCAATATATAGGGTACAGAAGATGCCGATAGTTACAAACATATCTCTCGCAGATTTAAAATATGAATTTAAACTATCCTTAGCCAATGTGATTCAGTTGATTAGTTGATCTTATCCATGTGCTTGAGTGGGCTGATCTTATCCTTGTGGTTGAATGGGACCAAGAGAACGAGTGGGACTAGGTCTGCCAAAAGGCCCCGGCAAGCTAAGCGGTCGTGCCACAACGCGAAGCTTGTTCATTAGCAGTTAAAATCTTGGAGTGCTAAGTCCTTTTGTAGAGATGTTTTCAAGCTGATCAATGGTGCCCACGAAGCGGACTTGAATTTCTCCGCGAATAGCTTTTTTCTCGAATGAAATGGTAATCGACTTCCATATGTTTTGTGCGTCTATGATAAACTGGATTGGACGCAAGAGCAATGGCACTGATGTTATCATAATAAATAACAGGAGGAATATTTAAGAAAATTCCAAGATCTTTCATCACCATGCGTATCAAAAATAACTCTGCAGCAGTAAGTGCAAGAGAGCAATACTCAGACTCAGTACTTGAGCGGGACACAGAGACTTGTTTCTTTGCATTCCATGAAATGAGGTTCGAGCCAAGGAAGACTGCATATCCAGATGTAGATCGCCGGTGATCCTGAGTAGGCAGTAAAATTAAGCGGGCCTTTACGAAAGTGCAAAACATGAGTGATAGTTCCTTTTAGAAATCGAAGGATATGTTTAACTGCAGTCCAATGGTGGGTCCGTGGGTCATGCATGAACTGACAAACTTGATTGACCGCAAAAGCTATGTCAGGTCTGGTTAATGTGATATATTGAAGAGCCCCAACAACACTTCTATATTCTTAAGGATTTGTGATTGGATCACCATCCATTTTGAAAAGTTTGGAGCCAGACTGAAGAGGGGACTCGATGGGTTTGGCATCATGCATTTGTGTTTTGTGTAAAAGATCCAAAACATATTTTGTCTGGGTCAAATATAAATCATTGTCAATGCACTTGGCCTCAATCCCTAGAAAATAATGAAGTGGCCCCAAGTCTTTCATAGCAAATAGGCGGCCTAGGTCCTGCATTAATTTAGGGAAAGTCAGATGGTGATTGCTTGTGATAATAATATCATCCACATAGATGAGTAAAATGGTGAATTCTTTACCAAAATGTCTCACAAAGAGAGACGTGTCTGCATTAGAACTAACAAACCCAAGACTCTTAAGGTAGTTCATGAGACGGAGATACCAGGCCGTAGAGCTTGTTTCAGGCCATAAATGGCTTTATTTAATTTGCACACATGGGTTGGTTTACTTGGATCCACAAAACCTTGTGGTTGAGCCATATAGACTTCTTCTGTCAAGACCCCATGAAGGAAAGCGTTATGAACGTCAAGTAGACGAATTGGCCACCCGAGTTGGATAGCAAGAGATAAAACCAAGTATACCGTAGTGTGTTTGACCACCGGACTAAACGTGTCCCCGTAGTCAATACCTGGTTGTTGATGAAAACCTTTGGCAACTAAGCGTTCTTTGTATCTTTCAATGGACCCATCAGATTTTTGTTTTAATTTGTACACCCATTTACACCCTACAATGTTCATGCTTGGTTTGACAGGTACTAACGTCCATGTACCTTGCTGTTGCAACACATCAAACTCAAGGGCCATTGCTGCCCTCCACTCTTCACATGTAATGGCCTGAGTATAGCAAGTGGGCTCACTAGGAGCGAGCTTAGCCTGTAAAGCAGTAGGCAATGGATATCGAGTTACCATTAGAGTCTTGGGTTTATAGAGTCGTTTATTGAGCGAGTCCGCATAGAATGTTTTCTTTGGTGTGCAGTTGCCTCATTTTCAATTTCCATGAAATCTGACCCACGAGATAGCTGTTGTGTTTGAGGGGCATAAGCATCTTGATATGGAATTGAGACAAGTGGCTCATCATGGCGGACGACGTGGATGGTGGAGTCACTTCGGGCACTTGTAGAAAACCGTCGTCGCAACGTGGTTGATGGCGATGGTGACTCATAGACATGAGCAGGTTCTGTAGGTGCCACAAATGGCTGCTGTGGTAGTGTGGGCAATTGTGCAGTTGGTGAAGATGCAACACGTAGCACAGGTGTATTCCTTGGCATGGCTGGACTTGCAGCAGGGGCTGGTATGATGATAGTGTTAGGTTCACAGGACCTGACATGTGTAGAGGCCATACTTGGCACCGTAGCATAGCCGCTGCCACTGGTGCTGGGTGGCGTTGTGACACTGGTGCTGATGGGATTATTTAAATTTATTTGTGACCGGGTAGCAGTAGGTATCCCATATTGACCCAAGACCACTTGATTATTTGAAGGTGGGTCTCTTTGTTGTATGACAGAACCGAGGGGCACAGTGAAGGGGTATACTTTCTCATCAAATACCACATGACGAGACATGTAAATTCTTTTTCCTACTGGGTCAAAGCATTTGTATCCCTTGTGATTCCGTCCATAACCAATTAAAATACATGGAATAGTGCAGACTGATAATTTATTATTGTTATAGGGTCTTAACATAGGGAAAACAGGCACAACCAAAGACACGAAAAATTGTATAGTCTGGTTTCATGTGAAATAAGACTTCATATGGTGAGAGGCCATTAACAACACGAGTAGGCATTCGATTAATGAGAAACACAGCAATGTCAAAGGCCTCATCCCAATAGGCCAAGAGTGTTAATCCAGGAATGCTCTGATGCCATAAAACCGTTTTAGGATTCAATGCACAATTTTAAGCATTTGTATTACTATTCAATATATAGGGTACAGAAGATGCCGATAGTTACAAACATATCTCTGGCAGATTTAAATTATGAATTTAAACTATCCTTAGCCAATGTGATTCAGTTGATTAGCTGATCTTATCCTTGTGCTTGAGTGGACTGATCTTATCCTTGTGGTTGAATGGGACCAAGAGAACGAGTGGGACCAGGTCTGCCAACATAAACAAGATAGAAGTTCAAAGTACCTTCTAATAAGCACAATGTAGGATTGACCAATGTGAAAGATGGACGAAAGAGGTTTTGGCTAGTGTGGGATCCAAAGATATAGGTGCCGGCTGAAGTGTATGGACATGTATGGGAGGTGCGGCAAGGACTATGGGTTCTGAAAGTGGTACGGCTGGGGTTTTATAGGTTGTAAGATGTTCTGCCAATAGGGAATTGGTGTCATTCGGCTGTTGGGTTTTGAGTTATATGATACTCAAATGAGTATGGGGATGTACGACTACTGGGATATGGGGTGAATGGTGTTCGGCTACTTGCTGATGGTTTAGGAATGGGGAACATTCGGCTATTTGAGCTTGGGGTTGGCTTGTTTGGCCAACATGCATTTTGAGTTTGGGTTGATCAAACAAAGAATTTTGGGTGGTTGGGAAGGGGGGTTGTGTGGGTTTGGTTGATGATTTGCTGATTTGATGCTTTTGATGGCAGCCTAAATGCAAGGATCCCCACCCCTTACTCTCACAGTACTGTGAGATTAACTTTCATAGGAGCATCTCCATATATATATATATATATATATGTATATATATATATATGAGGAGGAGGGCTCTCCTCAACTGTAGTTAAGGAGAGCATCAGCTAGACACATGTGAATAGAACAATGAAATCCAAACATTTCCCCCTTTCATTTTCATTTTCCTTTCACGTCAAGATCTCTCTCGCTGCTGCCTCTCTATCCCGCCAAGCTCTCACACTGGCAACATCACGAGCAGCCCTTATTTCTGCTCGTCTTCTCGACCTCACTACTTCTTTCCCCCTCCTGCAATCTCCTCCCTTCTTTCCATCTAAAAAAAAACAGAGAGCGCAGCAGAGAAATCCTACGATCTCCTCCCTTCTTGCGATCTCCCAAGTTTCTCAAGAGGTAAGCATTCCGTCTGCTCATTTCTTCTGTCATTACAGTTCATGTGAGGATATCTTCGAAAATCCCTCTCTTTTGGAACCCTAGCTCGTCTTCTCTTCTCTACCTCAATGTTGCTACAAATTCTCTGCTTTTGTGTCGATTGAAACTGATATGTTGCTAATTGTGTCGATTTGTTGCTGTTTTGTTCCAGTCTTTTGGAACCTTGCTTTTGTTGTTTTAGTCAATCACGCACATGCAAATTTTTAAAGATCGGAACTTGGGAAATCTGTTTGTTGCCCTTATTTTCTGAACAAAAGGTTTTATGGGGCAATCTGTTTGGCGTCTTCTATCTGCAAGAGAGGTGAAATCCTCTTGCATTTTATTTTTTCTTTTGTTAATCCTCCTTTTATTTAGGTTTCAAGTGGATAAATAGTAATGTCTTTACAAATCCCCTTGTATTTGGTCAAAAATTGTTTTTGCATTATGTTTTTCAAAATTCTCTCTTTGGTCTGGAGTTGGCACTATTGAATATTGATGGATGGTTTCTAACCTGCAGAGCCTTGATGGTCTTTGTCCCCTTGAGTTTTGGGTGACCACTGAATATATGCTCGTTGCCAAATCCCCATATCCCTAATTCAAGGTACTATGTTGCTTCCATTAATTTCCACTAAGATCTGAAAAACTGCAGCATTTCGGGGGGATTTGGCTTCTCAGGATGGACTGGTATGAAAAAATTGGATTCATGTGCCCACATGGTATTACATATGTGAATTGCTTTGGCATGAATGAATGAATCTTGGTATTATTTGGGTATAATAGTTCACCAGCCACCAAGTTGAATTCTGCAATGATCGTCTCTCTCAGATTTGGTGTCTATTAAAATTCTGGCTTAAAGGAATTCTGGCCTGGCTCATTAGTGGCCATAATCTCATCTGGAGACGGGGTTTTAACGCTGCAATATTGTCAGTATCGTCTCCAATACAAAACTTAGAATGGGCTCTAAAGTGCCCATGTGGGTATAGGTATATGATTTTAAAGACATCTCGTACAGCCCATAATCTGGGACGAAGATTTTGGAAATGTTCAGATTTACAAGTAAGTATCTATTGATTCCAACTCCTTAAATTAGTATTTATTTTCACTCAACTATTAATTTTGCAGTTGTTATGAATCTGTGTAGGGAGGAGAAAGAGGTTGCGGGTTGCTGATTTGAATGGATGAGGTCGCGACTGAATGTGCACCATACTGAAGTATCGAGCGTGTGCAAAATGAAAGTAGAGAAGATGAAATGAGAAAGTCACTTCAAGAGATGAAGCAAGAGATTATGCATGAAATCAAACTTTTGAGAGAAAGTGTAGAAGCAAAGAAACAACACTCAAATTTTAGCAGGATTATATTAATGATGTTTTTAGTACTTGTTGCATATGTATGGGGATCAAACTTTGCAACATGAGGATCAGTATCCCTATTCTTTTTTTGTAATGGAAATGTCCAGACGCACATATGTATTATCTCTAATATAACCAATTTCAAGTGGGTACACGGATCATGACTAATTTTGTTATCTTTGTCAGATAAAATGTGAAATGAGTAGTAGTTAATGGAGTCAGCTACTGACTGTGTTCGTTTTTATGGATCTTGTTTTAGAGCTTCTCTGCAAAAAAAAAAAAAAAAAAAAAAAAAAAACAGCAGATAAGAGAAAACATTAAATATGGAAAGATTAAAACAATGGAAATGACAAAAGAAGACTTTCATATTGGAGAATCCCTGATGTTAGTTTTAGCAGAATTTTCCAACAGTGTGCGAAAAGTGCGCGAGCAGAAAACGAGGCAAATGCACACATTCCGTACCCAAAAATTGCAAATTAATAGTTCATAACATGGACATCGAAAAACCCAAATTTCATCCAAAAAATCCTTCTGGAAGTGGGTCAACCGGTGCCCCAAACAGGGCTACTCAGCAAGGTTTCAGCAGAATTTTCCGACAGTGTGCGAAAAGTGCGCGAATAGAAAACGATGCAAACGAACACATTTCGTACCCAAAAATTGCAGATATGAAGTTCACAACATCGACTTTGAAAACCCCAAATCTCCTCTAAAATATTGCTTGGGAAGTGGGTCAACCAGTGCCCCAAACAG
This sequence comes from Camphora micrantha, assembly GCA_003546025.1. Lineage (NCBI taxonomy): Eukaryota > Viridiplantae > Streptophyta > Magnoliopsida > Laurales > Lauraceae > Camphora > Camphora micrantha. The sequence continues at coordinate 23,961,155 of QPKB01000009.1, forward strand.
GGCTACTCAGCAAGGTTTTGGAGATTTGGCCGATAAGGTAGAAAAAGTGCACGAGTTGAAAATGAGGCAAACACGTTTTTTTCCGACTGAAAAATTGCATATTTGAAGGTCATAATATGGACTTCCAAAACCCAAATTTCGTCCAGAAACTCCCTCAGGAAGTGGGTTAACCAATGCCCTGAACATGGTACTCAGCAAGGTTTCAAAGGTGGCATGCCTTACACCTAAAAAAATACCCTATGAAAGTTGTTGACAAAGAAATATGATTCCCACCTTTACATGGCAGAACTCATGTTTTAGCGCTCCAAACCCAAATCTAATTGACTTATCAAAGGTCATCCCTCATGTTTTAGTGCTCTAGGCCCTGATTTAGATCCTCTAAACGCAGTTGCTGTGCACCCAGATTACCTGCAAATTTAATTACTGAGAGTCTGTTTACATGTAATTAGTTAAAGAGCAAAACAACCACTTACAGGTAAAGTGTGATATCCAAACACATGAACCACACATAAGCACATTTATGGGAAAAACAAAACTACATAAACTCATTTAAACAAGCACCAGGGAAAAGAACATAAAATTCACAAGGGAAAGAATAGTCTAAAGAGTCCTTCAAATAATGAACTCTTTAAATAAATTTCTTCAAAATTCCTACATACATAAATATAGGAATTTTCACATTAGAATGAAAAAGAAAGACAGCTCCATTAGTCATTCTTGAAATCTTCTCACCATTACAATTACACACCACAGCATAGCAAGTCAAAGGTACAATACAAATGGATATAAAAGCCAACAGCAGCGGAAATCCACATCTGTGTTTTCTTTATTGCAATTTCCTGTAAAGGGTTTTGCCCATTTATCTCAAATAAATCCTCCTCCTTGATGGCAGTCTTGATGAAGTCCTTCCTTCTATGTATCTAGACATGATGGCGGTCTTGATGGCACCTTCTTTGCATTATAGTAATTGAGCTGCAATAGACATTACAGTATGTGAAATGTAAGTGCTAAACTGTGCAATGCAATACACAAGCAACATTAAATTCTAGATAGAGAAGTAACATTAAAGTCTAGACAGAGAAGTAATAGTTCAAGAAGATGACAGTGAAACAATAAAAAAATAAAACAATTTGATTGACACAAAAGATGTTACTATAGGGCCAAACATTTACCATTAAATTTGCAAATTACTTTCAATACTGACTTCTCCATCCAAGTAAGTAATTGGTTTTTTGGTATAAATTTGGACATTTCCAAAATCTTCGTCGCAGATTATGGGCTATACGAGATGTCAAAATCATATACCCATACCCACATGGGCACTTTGGAGCCCATTCTAAGTTTCCTATTGGAGACGATACTGACGATATTGCAGCGTTAAAACCCCGTCTCCAGATGAGATTATGGCCACTAATGAGCCAGGCCAGAATTCCTTTAAGCCTGAATTTTAATACACACCAAATCTGAGAGAGACGATCATTGCAGAATTCAACTTGGTGGCTGGTGAACTATTATACCCAAATAATACCAAGATTCATTCATTCATGCCAAACCAATTCACATATCTAATACCATGTGGGCAAATGAATCCAATTTTTTCACACCAATTTTTTCATACCAGTCCATCCTAAGAAGCCAAATCCCCCCGAAATGCTCAGTTTTTCAGATCTTAGTGGAAATTAATAGAAGCAACATAGTACCTTGAATTGGGGATATGGGGATTTTGCAACGAGCATATATTCAGTGGTCACCCAAAACTCAAGGGGACAAAGACCATCAAGGCTCTGCAGGTTAGAAACCATCCATCAATATTCAATAGTGCTAACTCCAGACCAAAGAGAGAATTTTGAAAAACATAATGCAAAAATAATTTTTGACCAAATACAAGGGGGTTTGTAAAGACATTACTATTTATCCACTTGAAACCTAAATAAAAAGAGGATTAACAAAAAAAAAAAAAAAAAAATGCAAGAGGATTTCACCACTCTTGCAGATAGAAGACGCCAAACAGATTGCCCCATAAAACCTTTTGTTCAGAAAACAAGGGCAACAAACAGATTTCCCAAGTTCCGATCTTTAAAAGTTTGCATGTGCGTGATTGACTAAAACAGCAAAAGCAGGGTTCCAAAAGATCGGAACAAAACAGCAACAAATCGACACAATTAGTAACATATCAGTTTCAATCGACACAAAAGCAGAGTATTTGTAAGATCGAACGCAACAGTGAGGTCGAGAAGAGAAGACGAGCTAGGGTTCCAAAAGAGAAGGATTTTCGAAGATATCCTCACATGAACTGTAATGACAGAAGAAATGAGCAAACAGAACGCTTACCTCTTGAGAAACTTGGGAGATCGCAAGAAGGGAGGAGATCGCTGGATTTCTCTGCCGCGCTCTCTGTTTTTTTTAGATGGAAAGAAGGGAGGAGATCGCAGGAGGGGGAAAGTAGTAGTGAGGTCGAGAAGACGAGTAGAAATGAGGGCCGCTCGTGATGCCGCTAGTGTGAGAGTTTGGCAGGATAGGGAGCAGCAACGAGAGAGATCTCGACGTGAGAGGGAAATGAAAATGAAAGGGGGAAATGTTTGGATGTCATTGGCTTTATGTTAATAAGTCCCGCCCACTGCCACACGTTCTATTCACATGTGTCCAGCTGAGGCTCTCCTCAACTGCAGTTGAGGAGAGCCCTCCTCATATATGAGAATATTCATGTGCATCCATCCCTCACCATAGGGTGAGAGACATTTACATAATTGAAAATATTCATGTGCAAAAGAGAAAAGGTCATATATGGTCATATCCAGAAAAAGGATGTTCATGTGCAAAGAAGGAAAGCCATGTAAGTATCCCTCACCCTATGGTGAGGGATGGATGAACATGAATGTCCCCCATATATATATGTATATGGGAGGTGCTCCAGTGAGAGCATCTCTCACCTTACAATGAGAGATAAGGTGGGAGCCCTCACATCAATATCCAATGTCAACAACTTAAATGTGAGGGCCCCCACCTTTATCTCTCATAGTAAGGTATGAGAGTATCTCCATATATATATATATATATGAGAGAGAGAGAGGCTCTCTTAAGCTGAAATAGTCTGCAAAATCATCTCCATCATAAACTGCATCAAATCATTATCTCCAAAATCAAGAGAAATCCAATCAGAGCTGGATTTTTCAATTCCATCATGCAAAAAAATAGAGATATTCAACTTTAATTTGTGGAACCAGCACTGTTTCAGCTTAGGATAACATAAGCTGCAGCTTATGAGAGCCATGGTATATAACCATGGCTCTCCTAAGCTGCAGCTTAGCTTATCCTAAGCTGAAACAGTGCTGGTCCCACAATTAAAGTCGATTATTTCTGTTTTTAGCATGATGATCGTCTCCAAAATCAAGATAAATCAAATCAAAACTGAATTTTTCAGTTCCATCATGCCAAAAACAGATATAATTAACTTTGATTTGTTGGACCAGCACTATTTCAGCTTAGGAGAGCCATGCTATATATATATATATATACCTAAGCTGAAACAGTGCATCGTTGTCATTATTCTCTATTTTTTGCCAGACGGAACTGGAAAATCCAGTTCTGATTAGATTAATCGCTGGGTTGGAGATGATGATTTGAGGCAATTTACGATGGAGAGGATTTTGCAGACTGTTTTAGCTTATGATAACATAAGTTGCAGCCTAAGAGAGCCCCCCTCATATAATGGGGCCCACCTAGGGACCCACTAATCATAGGACTTGTGGGGGATGGGAAGAGACACATTGGATGAGACCATATATCAAATTTATGGTCAATCCCATGCCTCTAACCCCTTCATCCGTGGCCCACAAATTTAGTAACTTTATATCAAAGGAAAAATTTTGACCCTCGATCCAGCGGTGCAATCCATTTGAATAGGCGAAAATTCAATGGGTCTAGTATACTTAAGGGAGTTCCATGTGTGTGGATGGTTCGGATGTATTATAAAGCCAACCCTACTATGTTGTCCCTCACCATAACGTGGTGAGGGATGGATGCACATGAATATTTTTCTATTATATATGAGAAATTCTACAAAATGCCCCATTAGAAAAGGGGCGTTTTTTACCCTTTTTGATGGTCCACTAGTATAATGCCACATCACATATATTAAATGAGATCTCCATGGGTATTGGCCACAAGCCATGAAATAAATAACATTTATAATTCCAAGACAAGATAATGAGAAGAGAGGAAATAGGAGAGAAATAACATTGATTGATTTAAAATAAACTGATTCAACTTCTCATGAAGGATACTCTTTGAGACTTTGATAGGAGAGAAAATAGGAGAAAAAAATAGAAGAGGTGGGCGTGAGTTTTGGGGAAAAAAAGGCCCTCCTTTTGGTTCTTTATTTTGTATAGTGTGGGGCACACCATTGGTTTAGATATTTATAGGAGGGCCCACACAATCTCGTATTCTGGATTCTATGCACTCATGTGGACCCCTCACTCATGGTTGTGAAAATATGTCCCAATACAACTCACGATGGGAATATGGAAAGTTGTTCAAAGGGGAAGATTAAAATCTTTCCTTCTTAGGAGGATAAAACATAGGGAGGATAAACGCAAAGTTGTTAAATGGGAGAAGACATATAAATTAATGCATCATTGGATAACTCCAAGTCAACCGTATCTTTAAAGATAACCTCATCTCATTCGTCCAAAAAAATGGGAGTTTTCTCTTTAAAAAAACACTCGGGCCCTGTATAGCCCTCCCCTATATGTATAGGGAGTGGCTCTCCTAAGTTGCAGCTGAGAGTAAAATCAGCTGCAGCGTGCGGTTGGCTCGTGTCTATTGGAATGAGAAGGAAAACCAAAATCAGGATGGGCCATCAATTTTTCATCTCCCGCTTTCATTTCCCCCCTTTCTTCTTCGGAAGACCCAAGAGATGTTTTCTCATCTCTCCCTCTCTCGTTGAGAGCTCTCTCTACTGTTCTCTTCTCCCTCTCTCGATTAGCGCTATCTCTCTTTCTCTCACTACTGCTCTCCCTCTTGTACCTCACGACGTCTCTGCGCTACAATCTCCACCTAGATCCAAAAAGGGGATTCTTTGACAAGAAGGGAAGTGTGACGGAAGGGAAGTCATTTTGGAAGCCCACCCATTTTTTCCCCTTTCCCTCCTCTTTCTTTCTAACCTAATCGATCAGAAAAAAAAAAAAAAAAAACTCACCCATCGCACTCCCTCTCTCGACTGCCCTTCCTGTATCGCCTCCGCCCATCAGAGATATGCGAACCACCACAGATCTTCGCCCAGCCCAATCAGAGATCATTTGTTCTCCGAAAAACATTAGAGATCTGTGCCCAACCCCATCCGCTGCATCAACTGCTTTCCCCCTCTCCATCAGAAACTTGAGCCCATCAAAGATCTGCTCTGATTAGAGATTTGCGTCCATCAGAGATCTGTGCCAAGCCCCTTCAGCTTGAATTGTCGTCTGCCAGCCCCATCTAGCAATCTGCGCTAGCCCAGCCTTCCTCTCCCTATCTCGACGGCATCAAATATGAGGTATGGGGGTATATTTGATCACTGTATTCATTCCACTGCACCACTAGAACTTGGGCATAAATTTAGGCATCTGAGAAGTAAGAAGGTTAGTAACCAGAAAAAAAATTCTGTAATTCCACAAAGCCTAAATTGGGCATAAATTTTCCGATTCATAGTAATATAGATGTAAGAAGTTTCTAACCTGTTTCCAGTCAAAAATACAGAAAATGAAACAAACATTATAAAGTTGGGTTCTCAATTTTTAATTTTTATGTGGCCTTTTTCTCATTATCTTTTTGAAATTGGATTAGAGTTATGTTTCTCTCCTTTTAAAGGTTTATATACCTTGAATGAGAATTTCTTTTATCCAGAACTTGGTATTGGGATTTGGGCATCTGAGAACCCCAATGATCGCACAAGCAGAGAGTGGAACTGTAACCAATGGAATGTTGCAGTTGTCATGAATTGAATTGAGTTGAAGTGGACCAAAATGTTTATAATTTTTCACATTGGTCAATTTTATGCTTTTGAATTGATTCATTAATTATGTCTTGCATGTTTGCATTTCAGGGGCACTATCAAGATTTCTACAGTTACTCCAAGTAAATCAAAAGACAACTCCGACTCACTTGTTGAAAGCAATGCTTCAAATATGCATGCATGTGATGACAAACCATTTCTGAAGTCACTCCAATCCTGTTGTTGATGAAGTTGATTTATGTTCAATGTTGAATTTAAAATAGTTGATGTTGAAGTTGGTGTTAAATGTGAATGTTGAATGATCATGTTGGACTACACTAACAAAAGGTGAACATGATCATTCAACATTCACATTTAACATCAACTTCAACATCAACTATTTTAAATTCAACATTGAACATAAATCAACTTCATCAACATCAGAATTGGAGTGACTTCAGAAATGGTTTGTCATCAAATGCATGCATATTTGAAGCGTTGCCTTCAACAAGTGAGTTGGAGTTGTCTTTTGATTTACTTAGAGTAAATGCAGAAATCTTGATAGTGCCCCCGAAATGTAAACATGCATACAGTGATCAAATATACTCCCATACCTCAAATTTGATGCCGTCTAGAGAGGGAGAGGAAGGCTGGGCTGGCGCAGATTGTTAGATGGGGCTGGCAGACGACACTCTAGGCTGATGGGCTGGGAGTAGATCTATGATGGACGTAAATCTCTGATCGGTGCATATCTTTGATGGGCGCAAGTTTATGATGGCAGCCGACAGTCAAAGAGCAAATTATTGACGGAAGGAGGAAGGGAAAGGGGGAGAGCAGTCGACGCAGCAGATGAGGTTGGGAGCAGATCTCTGATGTTTTTCGGAGAGCAAATGATCCATGATTGGGCATGGTGAAGATCTTTGGGGCCGGGGTTCGCAGATCTATGATAGGCGGAGGCGATGTAGGAAGGGCAGTCGAGAGAGGGAGAGAGGAGATGAAGCGATGGGCGAGGTTTTTTTTTTTTTTTTATTAGGTTAGAAAGAAAGAGGAGGGAAAGGGGAAAAATGGGTGGGCTTCCAAAATGACTTCCCTTCTTGTTAAAGAAACCCCTTTTCTAGATCCGGGAGGAGATTGTAGCGTAGAGACGTCATGAGACAGTGCTGCAGCGGCCTTTCTTGTCAAAGAAACCCCTTTTCCGGATCCAGGTGGAGATTGTAGCATAGAGACATCGTGAGGTAGAGCTGCAGCGGTAGAGACGACATGAGAGGGAGAGCAGTAGCGAGAGAGAGAGAGAGAGAGAGAGAGAGAGAGAACGAGAAGAGAACAGTAGAGAGAGAGCGCTCAACGAGAGAGGGAGAGATGAGAAAACCTCTCTTGGGTCTTCCGAAGATGGAAGGGGGGAAATGAAAGCGGGAGATGAAAAACTGATGGCCCATCCTGATTTTGGTTTTGCTTCTCTCATTCCATTAGACACGAGCGAACCGCACGCTACAGCTGATTTTACACTTAGTTGCAGCTCAGGAGAGCTACTCCCATATATATATTATATATGAAGAAAATAACCCTAGATCTAATCTCAACTACTAAAAGGCATTCTACTGCTAAGATTCAAACAAACACTTAAGCAAATATATTCAAATTGCAAATAGAACCAAAACATGGAAAATAATCAAATGAAAGATCCTAAACGTGGGTGTCCCATCAAATTGGGTCCAATGGGCCCCTACAACTCCTAATAGCAGCCCATTTGCATCTTCCCAAGGTGGGGTCTTCCTGATCTTATACAGATGGGGTCTTCTACTCTAATCATCCCAGTGTGGGGTCTTCAACTAATACCGGGGATGTGAAATAATGTGATCTGACCATTGATCCATGATGGAAGCATGATCCAATGGCAAATCTCCAATGAAATCACGATCCAAGGGTGGATCTCCTATAAACCCTTGAATTAGGCCTAAGTAAATGTCATCCAACTATAAAGATGGTTGGTCGGGAGCCCTCTTCTTCCTTCTTTGGAATGCTTGCCAATCTTATGCTTTGATGTGTCCTCATCATTTTGGAAGCTTTATTGTTGGGAGGCCAAGGATTTTGGATTGATTTAAAGGTTTTAAAGTGGGCCGAACTAGGGAGGCTTTTACTTAACTTTAATTCTTAGATAATACCATTTTGTTTAGTTTGGTGCATAGGGAGGAGGTTGCATCCTTGAAAAGAGTTTTGAGATGTTTTTAGGGTCCTCGGGCTTGAAGGTTAATATGCTGCATGCAACACAGCATGTCCCCAAGCACTAATTGGTAATTTGGACTATATCAACAGAGTCCTAGAAATAAGTTGGATGCGCTTGATCATGGATTCAGCTAAGTCATTCTGGGTGTGGAAATGGGGGACAGGATGTTCAATTACAATTCCTAGAGACGAACAAAAATCATCAAAAACTTGTGATGTAAATTCGCCTGCATTATCAAGTCTTATAGACTTAATCAGGGAAGTGAGCCTCAATTTAATTATTTGAGTTAATAGGCAGCAAATGCTATGTTCCTAGTTGAAAGTAAGCAAACATCCGACCAACGGGTGGAGGCATCGATCAAAACCATAAAATACTTAAAAGGTTCACTAGGGCGATTGATGGGGATTCGTTGTATCCTTTGTAGAAAGGATGGGGATTCGGATGCAATTTTAGTAAGAGAGGGTCAGGTGATCAATTTCCCTTGTAAACATGGGATACATAAGTACCCATTAGGTATGGTCAATTGATGATTCTCTAAGGAATGCCCAAAAGAGTTATCCATGATTTTTCTCAACATAGTAATCCCAGGATGACCTAACCTATCATGCCAAAGCAGTAAAGTCTTAGGATCACTAAGCTTCGGGCTTGACTTTGTTGTTTTGCTCATAACCGAATGTGATTCAACATTTGAGATGGTCGTGTAATATAAACCTAAAGAGAGTGCACTTGGTTTTTCTAGTGTTTGCTTCTGGCTTCCAATACTAATAATGATGCATAAGTATTCCTTGTTACCTTCATTTACAGCCTCAATATGGTACCCATTCATTCTGATGTCTTTGAAGCTAATTAAGTTTCTTCGGGAACTTTTTGAGAACAAAGCATCTTTAATGAATAGATGGGTACCACTAGGTAACATCATATGGGCTCTTTCGGAGCCTTCAATTATTTGCACAGGTCCAGCTATGGTAGATACTTTTCATGGAATGAACATCAATTCTGAGAAAATTTTTTTATTTTTCAGAATAGTGTGTGTTGTGGCACTATCTACCAAATAAAGATTGTCCACAGTTCCATGATCCATACCTTAAACAAAAATAATAAAATATCATAACTATGCTATCACATAATTAAAATATTGAAAAACATTCACCATAAATGAAGACATTAATGAAGTTTTCGATAAAAAAAAAAAACATTTGGCCAAAGGAAAGTTAGAACATCAGGTTCACAACTTTGAGAATCAGAACTGTGGTTCTGTTAAGATTTCAGGCTTGATTTAGAACTACAGGTTCATAACTTTGAGATTCAGAACTGTTGGTTCTGTCAAGACTTCAGGCTTGATTTAGAACTTCAGGTTCATAACTTTGAGAATCAGAACTGCTGGTTCTGTCAAGATTTCAGGCTTGATTTAGAACTTCTGGTTCTATTTACAAATTCATAAATTTAAATTTAAAATAGAATAAAATATGCAAGAGGATTAAAAGTAAAAATGCTATAAATATTATAAGCAAGCATTATAAAGTGATTTTATGCATTCTAATAATTTTGTCCAACAATATAGTAATTGCCGCAAAAAAAACGCTGCTAGTTTCTACATAAACAAAAACCAGAAAAAAATCTTACCTTGGTTCCTTCCATGTACACAAACCGAAGCATGAAGTCAAAGTTTTTTTTTATTTTCTTTTCTTTTCTTTAAGCACGCAGATCGAGGCAAAAGACTTTGTGTGTGTGTGTGTTTTTATCAAGCACGCAGATCGAAGTCCTATTGCTCTTGTATACCAAAACCATAAAGAAATAAAAAAAAGTCTCTTTCATTGTGGCTTTCACGCATGCAAATCGAGGCGCATACAAATTATATATATAATATATATATTTTTGTGATTCTCTATGTAAAATCTCTGACCTCTGTATGTATATAATTTTTTTTATTCCACACACACAAACCGAAAAGGTTTGCTTATAGAATGCAAATGGAGGTGATTTTCTTACCTATGTTTTTCCACACGCACGGGAGAAAATGGCTTGTAAAGGTCCTTGATGTTGCACGCCAATCGAGGTTGAAGGCTTGGTTTTTTTTTCTCGTGCTGATAACGTGTTATAAAAGGAGAGAGACCAGGAGAGAGAATATTAGAGGGTGTAGAGAGAGAGAGATTTTCTTATTATCTCATTATATGTGTACAAATACAATAGGGAGATCCCTATTTATAGGCAAAGTGATCTCATAAGATAGAAACCCTAAATCTAACTCTAACTCATCTCAAGTGGGCATCCACCCAAGATCCATATCATATAACACTTAATCCACATTTAGCATATGTTACTAGTAGAACTTTCTCCTACGAGCAAATTGCATATGCATTCTAGCTTTATGGGGCCCACTTGAGCCCACCATTGATAATTGCAGTACCTTTTACACTCTTATCTCCCCATGATCTGGCCTCATGCCCATTTTTATGCCCATTGAATCCTTACTCACATATGGTTGATAGACCATTAAACTTTAAGGCCCTTACATCAAGGGCCAGAATAGTTTGACGAGGCTGTTTTTTTGCATGATCCTTATTTGTAAAGAGTCCTTCCCATCAATCAAACTATATGTAAGGGCTCCAGATTCGAGCCAAGTCTAGGTTGAAACCGACCCAACCTGCGAGCCCAGCCCGACCTGCAGAACCAGTCAAGGTTCAGATCAAGGTCGGCCCAACCTGTAAAATTGATCTAGGCTCAAACTGATCCCAGCCTGATCTGCGAAACAGGCCCAGGCTAACCTGAACCACCTGACACAGGGAATGGGGAAACAGGGGGCAGCTGGCGAAACCAAAGGAGTGAGATACGGAATGGGGCGATGCACTCCTCTCACGATGGGAGGACATGACCAGAAATGCGAACACCTCAATTGCCATGATCGATGGTTGATTATAAGGTTAGAGGGGATCCAGGAATCCAGGTAAAATAGGATAAAAGGGGGGAAAATTGATAATTGAAGGGGATTAGATTCTAACTTAAGCATCAAAGAAAGTTCAATCGGGCCAACAGATCGAGTTTCACTGTGTTCTTTTCTTCTTAAATAGGTATTTCATTCAAGGTAGGAGACCCGGCTAGGAGAAGAAGAGAAAGCACCAAATCGAGAAGTAAGGTCGTTCCGTCTAATTTCTCTCCTCGAAATTGACCTTACAATTGGCGTTGTCTATGGGGAGCGGGGAGATAAAATCCACTCACGCTTCGCTTAGCTAAGGATAATGTCAGACCAGGAACAAAGTGCAAGATCACAACCTTGGACTAAACGGCCTCCACCTAAGGCAAAGGAAGCACGACCCAGAGGGCAGCGCAAAGAGTTGGGCATGGACCCCTTGACCAATCACTCCAATGGGGTAGACTTTGAGTATGTCCCATGCACAGAGAGTGATCGTACCGTTCCATTTGGAGAAGGGAAGGAGCGGGTTCGATTAGAAGTTCACCGCACGGGCCCTAGCCGAGTGGTAGTTTCACCCTCTGTAGAAAAATTGCAAAAAGAAACGCATCAAAGACAGAGTAATGGACCCCCAAGGAGAAACCCACCACGTAATACATATGACCGGCTCGAATAGACTTGAAGGGACACTGTTCGGGATATGGCCGAAGGAGTCAAGCAACAGCCCCGCAAGAGAAAATTAATTGTCTATTGCAGGAGTTGGAGAAAGTAAAAAGAGAAAGAAGACGTTCCCCTAGTCCAGAAGATATTCTTGAAGCACGGGAGAGGGGGCAAAAAGGGCGGACGACCGTGCGGCAACTAAGGAATCAACGCTCTGGGTCAAGGCCTCGGCATGCCCATGCGAGAACTAGGATAGGCAATGAAGGAAGCAGAACTTCGAGCTCCCAACCTCGAAGAGAAAGAAATACTAAAGCCCGAACACGAAGCACAAGGAGCGACGTAGAACCAAGGAGGAGAGCGCCTTAGCGAGGTCTTGCCGAAAAAGATGTCCAAGCTCTAATAAAAAGGGCGCCGACTGACCGAAAGCTCCCACCAGAAAATCCGACCAAAGCAAGGTGCTTGAGGAACGCTCAGAATTTCGAATCTCCATTTTCGGAAGAGATAGAAAAGGCAGACCCACCTCGGCGATTCACAATTCCCAAACTAAGGGTCTATGACGGGGACTCGGACCCCGCCGACCATGTCCGACATTTCCAGCATTCCATGGCGTTGTGGATAGGGAATGAACTGCTGATATGTAAGGTGTTCCCATCGAGCTTGGGGGACCTCGCCTTGAAGTGGTTCTCTAGCCTGGAACCAAGATCGATCTACAGCTTTCAGGAGCTTGCCGGGTCTTTCGTCACATGATTCGTGATGAATTCTAAGCAGCCAAAGGATGTTGGGGCGCTGTTATCTCTCAAGAAGCAAACTTCGGAAAGCTTAAAAGAGTTTAGCGCTTGTTACTTACGACTCTATAATGAGGTAGAGGGGAACAATGAGCAAGTTGTAGTGGCGACTTTCAAGCTCGGATTGCCAAAAGAAAGCTTGCTTCGCCAATCACTGACGAAGCGCTCCCCTACTACCGAAAGAGAGCTGATGGAGCGAATCAAGGAGTTTATAAACTTGGAAGAAGATATGGGAACAACAAAACCAAGATGGGCTCACCCGACAGAGGAAGGAAACATGAGAAAAAGAAGAAGAGAGTTCGGGGAGGGGTCAGAACAAATAGCAGCCCGAGCTGAACCCACAAGATCAGCTTATGAAGGAGTGTTCACCATCTTCAAAGATCCGATCTACAAAATCCTAACCTAGATCAAGGATAAACCGTACTTCAGGAAACCTTTGAAGATGGTCATTGACCCAGGGCGCCGGAATCCTGACATCTGGTATTCTTACCATCGGGAGCATGGGCACTTGACGGAGAACTGCAGAATGCCCAAAAAGCACTTGGAGGACCTCGTAAAAGGAAACCTGAAAGAACATGTGGAGGATCCACGGGAGAAAAACACTCCAGGTAGTTCGGCTGGGAAAGAATTAAAGGGCAACCCAGAAAAGGAGATACCTGTTGGGGTGATAGATGTAGTGCATGGGGCCATCAGCCTTTCCGAGGTAACGGCCTGATCTGTCAAAACCCCGAGGAAGATTGCCGCTCACCTGAAAGAGGTGTATCAGATGACGATCGAGCCAAGCATTGTCAGTGAATTCGGACGAAGAGAAGGGGAAATCTCGTTCACAGATGAGGACCTCCGAGATGTGGTCCAACCTCATAACGATGCGTTAGTACTAACTCTGCGGGTGCAAGGGTTTGACGTCCAAAGAATGTTCATATATCTGGGGAGCTCATCAGAAATCATGTACGCCAAGTTGTTTGATAAGCTCGGTTTAAAATAGTCAAATTTGACGCCGACTTCAATACTTTTGTTCGGTTTCAGTGGGCAAGCAGTACACCTGATGGGTCTTATCACTTTGTAGGTCGGAGCATGGCCCATTCACTTGGATGTGGAGTTCCTCATGGTCGACGTACCGTCCCCCTACAATGCCATTATGGAACGGACGTGGATCCATCGTATGAAGGCGATCCCATCGACCTACCATCAGAGGATCCATTTTCCGACACTGAAAGGACCAATGGAAATCAGAGGAGATCAAGTGGTTTCTAGGAGTTGCCTGATCGCTACGATCAAAGGAAAAGCGAGAAAAGTGGAGGAAGAAAGCAATTACCAGAGCAAAGGCAGAACAAAAATAGCAATTACAGTTGGGTCGGTCGAAAGTCCAAGATCAACAGGCCGACCAGACCAATATGGCAGTGGAGGAGTTGAAAAAACTACAGTTCAAAAGGGAGGTATGCCATCTCCTGAGCGATACTGGATTATTGGGAAATCAATGAACGAGGAAGAACAGGATAGCTTGACTCGACTCCTCAACCAAAACACTGATGTTTTCACCTGGGCCCCACATGAGATGCCAGGAGTCGACCCCGAGGTCATTAGCCATAAATTAGGCATGGACCCGAGAGCCAAACCGGTGGTGCAGAAGTAGAGGAAGCTCGTCCCAGGTCGCCGAGCAGTCGTAAAAGAATAAGTCGACAAGCTGCTAGAAGCGGATGCCATTCGGGACGTACATTACCCTGAATGGTTGTCCAACACCGTTGTGGTACCAAAAAAGGACAAGAAGTAGAGGGTGTGTGTGGACTTCACCGACCTGAGCAAAGCATGTCCTAAGGATAGCTTCCCAAAATTGATCAACTTGTGGATTTCACGGCGGGACATGAACGGATGAGCTTCTTGGATGCATACCGAGGGTATCACCAAATTACAATGGAGGAAGCTGATCAAGAGAAAACTGCATTCATAACGCCAAAAGGGACCTTCTGTTACAAAAGAATGAACTTTGGACTTTAGAATGCAGGGGCGACATATCAAATGTTGGTTACGAAAATATTTTAGGATCTGATTGGAAGGATGGTGGAAGTTTATGTTGATGATATGGTAATCAAAAGCAAGGAAAAGGTCACTCATGAAGAGGACTTGAAGATGGTGTTCGACATCCTACGTACAAGTTGAAGCTGAACACCTCGAAATGTTCATTCGGGGTTAGCTTGGGAAAATTTCTGGGATACATTGTAACTTAGAGGGGAATAGAGGCCAACCCCGACCAAGTGGCAGGTGTGCAAATGGTGGAGTGACCTAGTTCAAGGAAGTACAGAAGTTGACAAGTATGCTCGCTACCCTGAATCATTTTATAGCAAAGAGTTCAAACAGGTGTCGACCAATGTTTCTCGCCTTAAAGAAAAGGGTAGAGAAAGTGTAGAACGAAAAATGCGATTAAGCACTCGCGCAACTCAAGCAATATTTGAGCTCCCCTCCTGTTCTTTCAATTTCAAATCCTGGGGAAGAGCTGGTGTTGTACTTGGCGGTATCTCAGCACGCAGTCAGTGTAGCCCTAATGAGGGAGCAGAGAAAGCAACATGAGCCAATTTATTTCGTCGGCAAAACCCTGCTGGATGTTGAAACGAGATACCTGTCGCTTGAGAAGCTTGCCTTGGCCTTAGTGTGTGTAGCTCGGAAGCTAAGGCACTACTTTCAGGCCCATACGATCAAAGTCTTGACTGAACACCCACTTCGGTCGATTCTTCAAAAGGCCGACCTTTCCGGGAGACTAATGAAGTGGGCAATAGAGCTCAGCGAACATGACATCAATAAAGTTCCCAGAAGCGCGATAAAGGGTCAGGTGGTGGCCGACTTCATAGTCGAGTTCACTCACAGGGAAACACCAAAGCAAAGTGAGTCAGATTGGCAGATAAATGGGACAAGGACCAACCAGCAATGGCAACTATATGTGGATGGAGCATCCAATTCTCGAGGATCAGGCGCCGGCGTGGTGCTCATAATGCTGGAAGGGGCAATAATTGAGCGAGCTATCACAATGGGGTTTGACGCATCAAACAACGAAGCAGAATATGAGGCATTATTATCTGGACTCATGATGGCTTGAGAACTTGGAGTTGGGAAATTGGCGGTCCATTGCAACTCACAGTTGGTCGCCAACTAGTTAACTGGAGAATACGCGGCTCGAGATGATCGGATGGCTGCATATGTCTCCAAACCAAAGAGCTTAATCCAGGAAATATGAAATGTTGAGATGAAGCAGATCGGTTGGGAGCAAAATTCGCATGTCGATAACTTAGCTAGTTTGGCTACTGCAGTGAAATCCGAGCTGAAGAGAGCGATCATCGTCGACTACCAGGTAGAGCCGAGCATTGTGGGGCACCAAGTCATGTGTGCCAATCTAGAGGATGAAGCTCCGAGCTAGATGACGCCGATAATTGTGTACTTGAAGGATGGTACTCTTCTGGAAGACCTCAAGGAAAGCTTGAAAATCAGAAGAAATGCTGCAAGGTTTTGGTTGTCGTCAACCAACAAGCTCTATCAACAGTCTTATTCAGGATCGTAGTTACAGTGTGTCAAACCAGTCGATGTTCCGAGCTTGTTATGGGAAATCCACAAGGGATGTTGTGGGGGTCATATTGGAGGTCGGAGCTTGGCCCACTAGGCTATGTTATAGGGTTATTGGTGGTCGTTCATGCAAAAAGATGCCCTACAGTTCGTCCAAAAGTGCGAAAGATGTCAACGCTTCGACAAGGATATCCATCAACCCACTGAGCAGTTGAATTTGATTGCGAGTCCTTGGCCATTTGATAAATGGGGGATCGACATTGTTGGGCCTATGCCAAGAGCAGCAGGTAACTTCAGGTTCCTTATAGTAGCCACTGATTATTTCACCAAGTGGATAGAAGCAGAACCTTTGATCCACATCAGGGAAAGTGATGCCGAGGGATTCGTATGGAAAAACATTATTACCAGATTTGGGATACTTTGAGCATTAATAACGGATAATAGGAAGCAGTTCGAAGGAAAAATTTTCAAGAACCTATGTGAACGATTCAACATCAGCCATCACTTCTCGACCCCAGTCTACCCACAATGTAATAGCTAAGCTGAAAGCTCCAACAAAACCTTGTTAGATGGTATAAAGAAAAGGTTGGACTAGGCCAAAGGAGCATGGGTGCACAAACTCCCTAGTGTCATGTGGGCTTACCGAATAACCCCGAGGAGGTCTACTGGGGAGACCCCATTCTCCTTAGCATATTGAATGGAAGCGGTGATCCCCCTGGAGGTTGGACTACTGACCACGATGACAGATGCTTACAACCATGAGCAAAACAAAGAAAAGATTGATGAGCAACTCGACATGATTGAGGAGCGAAGGGAACGGGCGCTAATCAAATTAGCAACTTACCAGCAACAATTGGCATGAAGTTTCCAGAGCAAGAGCTTTTCTGGTCGGAAACTTGGTCCTGAGAAGAGTACTCATAGGCACTAAAGACCCTAGCCATGACAAACTGGGACCAAATTGGGAGGGACCCTATTGGGTCACCTCTATATGGGGAACAGGAGCATACCACCTGAAAACATTTGAGGGAAAAGCATTACCAAGACCCTGGAATGAGCCAAATTTGAAGAAATTCTATTTTTTACTTTTGTATCCAAGAAATTATCATCTTTGTATCTTGCATTTTATCTATGAAAGTTGCTTTATGATCTTGTGCCAAGGAGTAAATTACCTATGACTTATATAAGGGCGAGGACCCGCAATAGGAACTGTGGGGGTATTTCCGTAATGCCGAGATGAGCCTTGGTCTTGGTCAAAGTACAAACTGGGTTTGTCTTGATTTCTGGGTCTTGGCAATAGTGTCAGCCTGTACCAGCCGTGATCAACCTCGATAAGAGTATCGATTGTTCTTCTCGGTATGATGAAGCTCGGTAATAGTACCGACCTCGTGCAATTCGGCGGCAACGCCAGGATGCGCTTACAATAAGGCTCTCCCTCAGTTCGGCCAACTGATCGAGATAGGATCAAAACATCAAATCAGCATTTAATGAAAGTATGGCAACGCCGGAGAGCGCGCTGATAGACAGGATGGGCGCCGGATATAGATGAGGGATTATCCTTATCAACGGTCATATCTGCAATCATACAAGAGGTCATGGTACGTCCGATGAGACAATGCCTCCACCTAGCTCCACT
The DNA here is from genome assembly GCA_003546025.1 of Camphora micrantha. Classification (NCBI taxonomy): domain Eukaryota; kingdom Viridiplantae; phylum Streptophyta; class Magnoliopsida; order Laurales; family Lauraceae; genus Camphora; species Camphora micrantha. The sequence goes on from QPKB01000009.1 coordinate 23,978,882, forward strand.
AAGGGAGCAAGGTATGACCTGATGGGACGTTCCCTTTTCATCTACTTCTTCTCAGAAAACTTCTAATGGACTTCTTCGACTATATAAAGACAAAAGGAGGAACCCAGAAAGGTAAGCTCTGGTAGATGAATATTCTTATTCTCATTTCTATTCTCCATTCATCCTTAACCTAGTGACTGCGCAAACTCAGGCATCGGAGAGCCTTCGGCTGATAGCAGCCAGGGTCCTCTAACCATTGCCTCTTCTTTCCTTTCAGGTCCCAGGCATCCAATCTCCTTTCCAAAAAGCTTAACAGCAGAATTACGAGTATCATAATCACTTAATCAAGTCCATATCATTTTAGGCACTTACAGGAACCATATCCTACCGAGATAATCGCGCCATCATAAGGCTAAGGCCTGAAAATTGAGGGTTGTAACAGACTCATTACTTCTTGCCGAAAGGAAAATAAATCATAATCGGGAGAGTCCCAAACTAAGTATACTGCACTGATCTTCCTTTAACCAATGTTTTAGCTTGACGATGCAAACATTGATTTAAAGGGGGTTCGGAAAAAGGCCGACAGTGGCAGTAGGCATAGATAATATCGATTCAACGAAAGAGATGCAAAAGAGCTGGGCATTTCATTCAAAAGCGCAAAAGAAGGAACATCAAAATGGATATTATGTCTGGCCCACAGGTCAAGCAACTCATTAAAACCATAATACAACAAAAGGAAAAGGGGAAGAGTTTTTCAATTCCTTTAAACAACTTTGGGGACATTAGGAGAAAAAGTAGCAGGGTCGGCAGTAGGAGAAGCCCCATCATCACCGGCCACAGGCGAGCTGGACCTTCCTATAGGATCTTGAGCAGAAGCTTCAGCAGGCGATGGCTGAGTTGGAGAAACGACGAGCAGAACCGTGTGCTTGGCCCAGAGGGGAGAATCTCCCGGGACACCAACATGCTTCTGATTCTTTTCCATACGGTCTAATGCAATAAACCACTTTTGAAGTCCCTAAGGAAAAGAAAAAGAAGATGTTAAAACTATGAAACAATCCGATAAAAGTTGATAAACAGGTTATGCCAACTTACTAGGAGGCAATGTTGAACATTGGAAGACACCAAGTCATAGTCGGACATGAGTTAATGCAAGCTCATATCTGAGGGTAGGAGAACAGACTTTCCTAACTGCAGCGCCACAACAGGGAGTCAGTTACTCCCTCACCCAAAGAAGACTAGGACTCAGGAAGGGAGCTCGGCGAGCTCTTACAGCCCTAAGAAGGGCTTAGTTGAGGAGGCAGAGGAGGCAAATTGTCCTCTAACCAAACAAATAGCGGGTCCGAATCGTCGGCCAGCTTGGCCGATGATTTACCTTTCGTCTTCTTCGGACGAAGGTCATGAGGAAAATCGACCACAGATCTTTTATCGAGGACAGAAGGAAGATCTTGAAGGAAAACCTTGCTTGTCTCAGAAGAAGGAAGATCGCCAAGGTTGCCAAGTAAGTCCGTTGCCTTACGCTTGGACATGGTGGGAAATGGTCTATCTAGATCCAAAGAAGAGGAGGAGCTGTCTGATATTTCTAAGACAGGAGCCTGCTTTGAATAAGAAGAGGAAAAAGTGTTGGACTGAGACGACCTCCTAAAACTTCGCCTCCGACCAGGGGTAGTTTGCTTGGCTGTAGGTGATGGACCAGAAGATCGCTGGGAGGCTGAAGAGTGGGCACTGATCGTCCCACCTCTGTTAGAAGATCTTCGCGTCTTTACGACTGGAATCTTCCTCCATAGTGCACGATGAATGGGCTCCCCTGGATTGTCTTCGGGATTATGCCAAGATGGAATTGCTAGGAAACTATCGTAGGATCGCTCATACTCAAGCAGAATATGAGCAGCCCAACCCCAACCATGTAACTTGGGAGGACCGCGGTAGTCAAGAACTGTCTTTAGATCATCAGCCTAGAGAAGAAATTGGGGGACCTGGTTGATTGTTGGATCTACAGATAAAGACACGGTAAGAAGCTGAGTAAAAGAGAAAAAGTTGTACATAGGGAGAGAAAAACATGATGCAGGAGGAGGGTCGACTTAGGAAACCTGGGACTCGGGGGACTTCTTGGCGGACCCCGCCACAGGTGGTCGGCGCCTCCCAGTTGCCGCTAACAATGGTAAAATCTCCCTTGCTCGGCTTGTTCGAGTCTGGGAGGTAGTGAACAAGAAGCCTATTCTGGTTGTGAGATTTCAAATAGAAATTTTTTTTTGATTGTTAAGGGGAACAAGGGAATAATAGGAAAGAATATCAAATACTCCGAGATTGGTGCCGAGAAGTTTGTTCAGCGTGGCCACCCCCATCACGATGCGGAATAAGTTGGGGGCGCATTGAAGGGGAAAAAGATTTGTAAAAGAAAGGAAGCGAACAAGGAAAGGATTCAAGGGGAAACGAACGCCACCTTCGACAATGGCAATTGTAGGGAAGGGCATGGAGTCATGGGAACCACTGTCAGGGAATTCTCAGAGAAAAGGCGCGCGAATTTGAACATCCGGGGGAATTTCATATTTGCACCTAAATTCAGTGAGCACCTCTGGATTATTGAGAAGACCCCTTAGATTACCCATTCTAAAAGAGAAAAGATAAAGAGAACAAGAGAGAAAGAAAGACTTACAGTCAAGAAAGTGGAAGCGGAAAAAAAGAATGAGGATTGGAGCTATCATGGAGGATCTTCAAGGAGGAGATGAGACGGTTCGTATGAGGCGGATTGATTGGGATGCGTTTTCCTTAGAAGGGTTATGAGATTCTGGAAGAGGTGCAAAGGATAGAGCTAAAAGGACGCTGGGCGGCTTGCGTAACAAGGTGATGACTCCCCGAAGCGCCACGTGCACACAAAGGTACTACAAGCCTCCTTTCTCCTCGAAAAATGGAAAGGAAAAAGGATGCTTGGGGGGAAATTGTAAGGGCTCCAGATTCGAGCCAAGTCTGGGTTGAAACCAACCCAACCTGTGAGGTTAGCCCGACCTACAGAACCAGTCAAGGCTCGGATCAAGGTCGGCCCAACCTTTGAAACTAATCCAGGCTCAAACTAATCCGAGCCCGATCTGCGGAACAGGCCCAGGCTAACCCAAACCACTTGACGCAGGGAATGGGGAAATCGGGGGGTAGCTAGCGGAACTAGAGGAGTGAGATACGGAACGGGACGATGCACTCCTCCCACGATGGGAGGACACGAACAAAAACACGAACGCCTCAATTGCCATGATCAACGGTTGATTCTAAGGTTAGAAGGGATCCAGGAATCTAGGTAAAACAAGATAAAATGGGGAAAAATTGATAATTGAAGGGGATTGGATTCTAACTTAAGCATCGAAGAAAGTTCGATCGGGGCAACCGATCGAGTTTCACTGTGTTCTTTTCTTCTTAAACAGGTATTTCATTCAAGGTAGGAGATCCTGCTAGGAGAAGAAGAGAAAGCACCAAATCAAGAAGTAAGGTCGTTCCATCTAATTTCTCTCCTCGAAATTGACCTTACACTATCCAGGATAGGAATACATCCAAGTAGGTTCCATGAGTTGGACCACATATTCATGATAATGCATAATGCTCATAGGAGAATATTTTCCATGATGCATATGCAAAATGCTTGGAGGAGAATATTTCCCATGATACAAAATATTTGAATTTGAATAATATACCATATAATGTCCCTAATGGATCGAATATGAAACACCAATTGACCATAGAGGTCTCTCTCTCTCTCCCTTAAAAAAATGTTTCTATGATTGAGGAGATTTGTCGGATATCGCGACCGGTGGATATTAGAATAGGACTCACTTCACTACTCACTAGCCTGCCCCACTCAATTCACAGTAGTTATTAATTTTGTACTGTTTCAGCCAAAAAGGTCGAAACTTTTTTTTCGGTCAAGTGGTCGGAACCAGATTTCCTATAATACTTTTCGTTTTAAATTTCGACCAATTTTGGCCGAAATTTGAAAAATCACATTTTGGCCGAAATGGTATTTTACGTAATTAGCTTTTTAATTTTTTAATTTTTATACATATATATATATATACTTTGTATTTCTTATATTTCCCCAAAATGTAATTCCAAAAGGTCTTACTAGAATAGATTAAATACATATTTATTATTTTTTATATTATTTTTATATTATTTTTATATTTTTCCAAAATATAATTTCAAAAAGTTTCGCCAAAATTCCAAATAGGCCCAGACCTTTCGTTCTGAAGGCCAAACAAAAATGGGTCCAAAACAACATTGACAACTATTATTTCATACACGGAAGTCAACCCAACCAATTTAATATATGTTTTTCAGATAAATCGACCCGCAAGACAAGCTCTGTCGGTTGGATTCTTCTCATATCAAATCACTGGTCATGCAAGACATGCATTTAAAAGTTTTAATTTAAGTTTCAGCATGATCACATTTTCTACACCTTTTGTATATTAATTATGCTAAAGTTAGATTCTCGGCATTTTCAATTGCTGACCATGTAATCTAGCTCGATTTTGATGGGATTTTCAATTCGTTTATAATTGGTGCCAATATTAGAAGGAGCATTGGTAGCCCTGATTAAAACCTGATTAGTTAATTTGCATTTACAAAGCTATCTAGAAGCAACTGATAAACTAATATCATACTATTTGCACTGCTTAAAAGGCGTTCAACCTGTGATAGATTTATAGGCTTTTATATGTGCATATTAAGAAGTAAGAGTTTGTTCACATTAGGAGGAAGAAGAGTTTGCAGTCCCTTCAAAGCTGGCTTTAAGAATCTCTTTCTATTTTTTTTCTAATTTTTCTTTCGTTTCTTTCTATTTATTTATTATTTTCCAAATGATACATTGCAGGTGGAAACACAGAATTTAAGCAGAGAGGAACAACAACACAGAAAAAAAAAAAAAAAAAAAAAAACAAAAGAAGAAGGAAAATAGGAAGTAGAAAGTTCTACCCATGTTGATTGAATTTGGGTGCAATGGCACTAGGTTTTTGTTGGATTCCTGATTTGGACGTTAAGAATCTCAATATTCCATGAACAATCTCTTCTTGCATAGACACAACTATGAGTAAAAAAACCAACAAAATGGTAGCTCAATTGGCCAAGGACTCTGCGTCTCCGGAAATAGAGAAGTTTTGTGTTCGACACTAATCTTCTTTGGCCACCTCCTATAGTTTTACCAAGTCCATGAGGACAGGAGGGCATGCATATACCACTAGGGATTAGTTCTTGGCTGTTTAGAATTTAGTGTCTCTTGGACTATGGGCCAAAGGCTCCTAGGGTGGATTCGGGTGGAGATATCCTGTGTTATAAGAAAAGAAGAAAAGAAAAAAACTATGAGGGAAAATCGAAGCTCCAAGTTCTTCTCAAGTCCTCAAGTTCATTGGGTCCATTGGGAGTCGTACTCAACTGGACTCCACATAAAATCAGCTACTTATTGCCAATCTGATTACCAAGTAATTTATAGGAGTAGTGTGGGAGTTTATTTAGGCTTGGTAAAAGTATCAGTTAGACACATCTTGATCTCGGCCAGAAGCCCCACCTTGGCCAACTCGGCCAGAAGCACCACCTCGGCCAACTCGGCTAGAAGCACCATCTCGGCAAGAATACTTCACATCGGCCTGGGATCCCATCTCGGCCAGACATCCCATCTCGGCAGCATCGCCAGTATGCTTACCAAGAAGAGATCACCTCTGCAGCACCTGAGCTCGGTACCTCAGCACCTGAACTCAGTAACAGTGCCAGCTCAGCCAGACATTCCTTCTCGACAACAGTGCCAGATCGCTCATTAAACAAGTATGGCCCGCCATACCTCTATGGAGACTCAACCACGTTACAGAACGTGTTGAGTAATGATGATAGGCATTGGGCAGAGAGCTGTGGTTGTGTCTACGTCAAGCCACCAGCGTCAGAACCGCCCATACTACTGATGGGACTCTCCATCACCAAGAGTCAACTCTCCCCACTACAAATACAAGGAGCAAGCTCCATGACTTGGTAAGCAAAAAAAGCAAGAAAACACACATGCACTCTGCCTCTCTTCTTCTTCTCCAACCTGAGTTCAGTTCCAACACTAACTTAGGCATCGGAGAGCCCTGTGCTGCCTACAGCCAGGGTCCTCTGACCTTCTCTTCTCTCCCCCTTGCAGGTTCTCCGGCGTGTAGTCTTCTCCAAAAGAAGTTCATCATCTATCTAAGTGGGTGTGAGATTTTTTGCACTTACAATGGCGCCGTCTGTGAGGAACGATACAAAAACGCCATGCCTCCAAAAGCTAAGAAGGGCAGAGAATCATCAAGGGCCTTACCACCGTCGTTGGTATCACTGCCACCGATACTGCAAGAACAGCCACTGGTCCATCTCAAGAAGAGATCCGGAAGAAGGCCTGGTCCAGCGAACTTCAAGGGGCCTGTCACTCTGTTGGGTTCACCTCTAAAGGGGGTGATAGCACCTCCCCGGCGAAACGACTCTCTCACGGATGTTAGAGCCCAAGACCTCATCATCCAAGAAAAGGATGAGTTGATTCGTCAGCTCCAGCAGCAGCTGCGAGAACAGGGGACAACCTCGATTTCCTCCGCTAGACGCGACCGAGCCCACGATGAAGACTCGAGTAGCAGCCACTTAGACGACTGCCAGATCGGAGACGACCTCGGAGAACGGCTTAACCAACGAGTCAAGCAAATGGTCCAGCAGAACCTAGAGCTGGTCGGCTTCACCCGAGGTCGGCTGGACGCCCTCGGCACCAATGGCCTCAGTACATCCCCTCTCTCTCGGGAGATCAGGAAATCCCATCTCCCCGAAAGGTTCAGTGTCCCAAAGTTCATCCTTTACAATGGGACCTCGGACCCTACAACACATCTCCGGCACTTCACTCAGCGCATGTCAGTATGGGGCGACATCGGTCACCTGAACTGCAAAGTCTTCTCTTCCAGTTTAGGAGACCTCCCCCTAAAATGGTTCTGTGCGCTTCCAGAGGGATCAATTTCGAGTTGGCGGCAGCTCCGGGATTCCTTCGTAGAGAGGTTCCAGGTTCACATGGTCATCCCAAAAACCAACGCCGACCTCTTAGCAATCAAAATGAGGTGGACCGAGACCACCACACAGTTCGTCAAAAGGTTCTGGACCGTCTACAGCCAGATCAAGGACGCCAATGATGAAGTGGTCATCATGTGCTTCAGGCAGGCCCTACTTCCAGGCAACAAATTACGCAAAGACTTAGCTCGGTCCCCCGTGGTCACAGTGAAGGCACTAATGGCCAGGGTAAATCAATTCATCGAACAAGAAGCAAATGAAGCCCAGGCTCAGCAGCACCGAAATGATGATCAAGACAGTGATGAGTCGCAGGGCTACCGAACTGGGGGGCAGGATAGCGACGAGTCAGAGGGCTACAAAATTGGGGAGGAGTAAGCATCGCAACAGAGTTGCCGAAATCCTGGAGCACGAGCCTTGGCTACCAAGCTCGGCGTGAAAGGATAGCGGCCATCTTCACTCGTGTAAGACAACCCCCTTCTCAGTCACCGCCCTCAAATTTTGCCAGGTATTCGAGCTCGGCAAAACCCCTTGTTACGGAACTCGGCAACTCCAGCTCGACTACCATTTTTCAGGCTCGGTTGGCGAACTAGCCCCTACATCTGGAGCTCAGGGCCTCGGTGATAGCACCAGCCACGATGCCTCCGGCTCGGTAAGAGTACCAGCCCGTATATAATCAGCTCTGACGCTTCATCGGCTACGATTGTGGCCTCGGTGACAGCACCAGCCTCAGTTCGGCCAGCTTCGATCACAGCTCCAGCTCGACTACCATCTTTCAGGCTCAGTTGGCGAACCAGCCCCTACATCAGGAGCTCGGGGCCTCGGTGATAGCACCAGCCACGATGCCTCCGGCTCGGTAACAATACTAGCCCCTGCATCAGGAGCTCAGGGCATCGGTGATAGCACCAGCCACAATGCCTCCGGCTCGGTAACGGTACCAGCCCCTACATCAGAGCTTTGAGGCCGCGGTGACAGCACCAGCTACGACTGTGGCCTCGGTGACAGCACCAGCCTCAGCTCGGCCAGCTTCGATCGCAGCTCCAGCAGGCCTCGATGACAGCACCAGCCTCCACTCGGATGCCTTCGATCATGACAGCTACAACTGTGGCCTCGGTCACAGGACCAGCCTCAGCTCGGCCAGCTTCTTGCTTTCGAAAAGATCAGCTACGACTGTGGCCTCGGTGACAGCATCAGCCTCAGCTCGGCCAGCTTCGAACACAGCGCCGGCAGGCTTCGGTGAGAGCAACAGTTCCATCTCGAGCTCCACAGCACCAGCACAGCTAGGGCAGCTTCAATCACAACAGCTTCAAATTCTCGCCAAATTGTGGAGGCTCGAAAGTTGTCTACCTAACTACAACAGAGCATTAGGAAAATGAAAGAAGACCTCATACAGTTGGGGCACACCTTGTTATAGAACTTGGTGGCTTCAGCTCGGTTGCAGAACCAGCTGTGAAGTTCTCTCTACCATCATAGTACTTAGCTCCCGACCTCCAAGTGTTGCAGAACTCTAGGAGCTCAGGACCTAGGGGGCAATTGTGTGGGAGTTTATTTAGGCTTGCTAAAAGTACCAGTTAGACACATCTTGATCTCAGCCAGAAGCCCTACCTCAGCCAACTCGGCCAGAAGCACCACCTCGGCCAACTCGGCCAGAAGTACCATCTCGGCAAGAATACTTCACATCGGCCTGGGATCCCATCTCGGCCAAACATCTCATCTCGGCAGCAGCGCCAGTATGCTTACCGAGAAGAGATCACCTCAGCAGCACCTGAGCTCGGTACCTCAGCACCTAAACTCGGTAACAGTGCCTGCTCAGCCAGACATTCCTTCTCGACAACAATGCCAGATCGCTCATTAAACAAGTACGGCCCGCCATACCTCTATGGAGACTCAACCACGTTACAGAACGTGTTAAGTAATGATGATAGGCATTGGGCAGAAAGCTGTGGTTGTGTCTACGTCAAGCCACCAGCGTCAGAACCGCCCATACTACTGATGGGACTCCCCATCACCAAGAGTCAACTCTCCCCACTACAAATACAAAGAGCAAGCTCCATGACCCGGTAAGCAAAAAAAGCAAGAAAACACACATGCACTCTGCCTCTCTTCTTCTTCTCCAACCTGAGTTCAGTTCCAACACTAACTTAGGCATCGGAGAGCCCTGTGCTGCCTACAGCCAGGGTCCTCTGACCTTCTCTTCTCTCCCCCTTGCAGGTTTTCCGGCGTGTAGTCTTCCCCAAAAGAAGTTCATCATCTATCTAAATGAGTGTGAGATTTTTTGCACTTACAAATATAATAAAAAAGAAAATTTATAGGAATAACTACTAGAGAACCAGATGAAAGAATGAGGTAAGTTTTCTAGCCTGGAAGAACCTTATCATTCTTCTTTCAAGGATAGAAATAGAGAACAACAGGTGTTGAAACTTTCTTTACTTGTCATAAAATCGAAATGGTACTTATAGGAATGATTCAAAGCACAATGGAATTAGAGGTCCATGGAATCTTCACCTAAAACCCCATTTTCAAGATTTGAATCTAGTGAGAGAGCCTACAAAGCTACACATTGGATGTTCTCAGCTGCACCCATTTTACAATGTACTTTACATGTCTATGCAACCCAGTACCCGGTACTCCAATACATGCCATTCAAGCGACTTAAAAGAGATTAATGCTCTTTTGCTCAGCTACATTTTATATTATTTTCCATTGCTATAGCAAGAGCTGAACTTATTCATGCAGTCTCACTCTCTCAGCCCTAATGGGGGGAGTTATTTGTGTCCAGTTACTTAATTGCATGTACAAGTATTTCTTTAACAGAATAATTTCTTTTTTAGGGCACTCACTCACACTAGAAGTTGCTAATTGTCTAATGTAACCTGCCAAATAAATGTATGTTATATTTATAATCTTCTCATAATCTGTCACCATCTATTTCATGATCTTAAAACAAACGGTTAGCAACATCCAATAAATATTAGTAGACTAGATTCTAACCAGCACTTTAAACCAATTCAAGGTAAGTCTTCTTCTTTTTATTTATAATTTTACCGAAAGATATCAAATAGATACAGCAAAAATGACTTGAAAACATGTCTGACAACCGGAAGAGGTCATCGACCAATATTGTCAAGGGTGCATCCGTGGTTGCTTGTAGAAACCAAAAAGGGAAGGAAAAAAAAAGGTAGTTGTTTGTAAATACTCGAAAATCTAAGCTGTTATTATGTAAACTAGAAAAAAAAATTATTTTAGTGATTTCAAATAAAAAATCCTCCAGATTTCTGGATTTCCAGATATTCATACTGGCCAGCTCCATCTTGGATATGCTCATCACCAATGGAAAAAAAAAAAAAAAAGCCTATAAAACGACGTCTATTTATTTAAAGCCCTGAGTTCCAGCCGACAGAGGGAGGGCTATGGGTAGGAAAATTATAGTCCCAAGCGGTTACTTCTGGTCTTCCTAAAGTACTGGATGGGTCACCTGGTCTTCCTACTTATTGGATGGGTTATCAAGTTATCCCTAGGGAGTTTCAAAATCTCATCAGCTCAAAGGAACTTTCTTTTTATTCGGAACTGATGAATCTATGGGCATTAGTCCTGAAACTTGGAACATGACAACAAAATTCATCAAAAAGGGAGGTGTGGGTTTGAGGGATATTCAACTCCAAAATGCTGTGATTATGGCTCATAATGTTTGGAGATTTCTTGAAAACCCAAACGCTCTATGGGTTGAGATCCTCGCTCAAAAATACCTTGATAAAAAAGAGTTCAAGGACTATCATGTAAAGCAAAAGGATTCTAGATTTTGGAAGGCTATGATAAAACATAGGGATTTCATCCTTAATAATAATAAAATGGATTATCAGGGATGGATTATCAGGTAAAAACCTTGGGGGACAAATGGGTTCGTCTGTTCAAGATCTGGGCAGTGTCGAAAAAGGACGTCAGACTGTGGATAATCCAGGCGGAAATCTTTAGTTTCTGACATGATCATTCATAGTGATTTAGGGCCTAGATGAAACAAAATGCTTGTGAATAATCTTTGGGATGGAAATATGGCTGAGTAAATTTTGTAGATTCCGCTTGCAGGAAGTGACATTAGATGTTGGGGGAGTGAGCAAGCCAGGACTGACTCAGTTAAAGTTATTTATAAGTTTATGAATAACATGTAAATTGGCCCTCAAATGCCATGAAAGATTGTGCGGAATCTGAAAGTTTCATCCAAAACCCAGTTTCTCACATGGTGCCCACTCCTAGGTAGACTATCAGTTCGCTAGTTTCTCATTAATTTTTTAAACTTTGTAGACCCAAAATGTGTGTTTATGTAGATTAGAAAATGAGACAATGGACCACCTCTTTGCCCATTGTCATATTGCTGTTGACATTTGGAATCGCTTGCCTCACTCTATTCCCGAACCTTATATGACCCCCACCTTTTCTCAATGGTCTTGGTACAAGTCCTCTAACAAATAATAACTAGAGGCTTGGAATTACAATCTGCTGGTATTTGAAGGAAGATGAGAAACACCTGCCTGTTTCAATAATGCCTAATTTTACCAGGTTCAGTTATTCAAAGGACCAAATAAGCTTTCTCAAGAGGAGTGGACCCTCATAATCTAAAGGAGTGTTTAAATTGAATTTCGATGGAGCTCTTTACCCCGTTAACAAAACAACATTCTTAGGGGGCATTGTAAGGAATCATAAGGGAGAAATGATGATTGCATACTTAGGAGCAATAGAAATGGTGCCCCCACTTGAAGTTGATTTGAAGGCCCTCTGTGAACGAGATTTAATTTATCATAAAAATGGGATTAAACGAGTTATTCTTGAAGGAAATACATAATTCTTGTGGAGAGTTAGAAAAAAGAGAAGAATCTTTTTTGGGATTTCATGTTTAATTGGAAAAGCCTTCTTAATTTCCTCAAAGCCTTTGATACTTGGGAAATAAGATTTTGCAAGTCCCAAAATAAAGTAGCTAACCACTTGTCCAAGTTGAATTGGCTAACTTTCACAACTTTTATCTCTTTCCTTCAATAACAAACTAGCAACTCAGCCCTTGCTAAGCCCGGCCCAAAATAAATATATATTCAATTAATGGCTTTCTTTTGAGATATAAATGGAAAAAGAAATATTAAAATAGCCCCATGTCCAAAAATAGAGATATGTATAATTTGGCTTTCCCTTTCTAGGCAAAAAAAATCAGTGAAAGACCCATCAGTGAATCTTAGCCTTACAAAACGGTAGGAGAAATGAAAGAAATTTATATAAGTTTATTGTAGTACTATATCATGTGATCTACAGTATAATAGCAAATATAATTCTGCCTTATTTCCATCATGTAGAGTTGAATCTCTTCTCCATGAAAACCTTGATTTTTTACGCACGTACTAACTCTAAAAAATTATATATATATATATATATATATATACAAAGTCAATATGTATTAGTATAATGATTGAAATATACAAGATTAAACCAATAAAATCATCAATACAGAATTAACTGAAAAATAATTCATAAAAGAATATTAAACATTAAATCATAGCAAACTTGAAGAAGTAAATAATTAAAAAATCATAGAAACATAAAGAAAATAATCTTGAAGAAATCTTCAATGTGTGGCCTACTTATTTAAATTCGAGCTGCTGGATCAATTTTTACCATATATGAGTACTCATTATATTCCAGCACATGCTTTTAGTGAAATTCACTAAGAATGTAACAACATAGAAAATGAGCCTGTGTAACTCAAATGGCATTGATTTGATCTTATATTGGATCTGGATCCAAAGTATATATATTGTCGAACATATTTGATGAAATACACAAATATAGAGACTTTTAAAGGTGATCTGACCATTCAATACCCCTCCTTGTACAGTGATGAGCAACTCACTAAAATCATAAAATAAGTTAAAAGAAAAGCAGCCCAAAAATAAGTTTTTAGAAAAACAAGGCTATCAATGAATGACGAAATCCGGTAAAGAACGCAAATACAAAGTGAGGGAAAAAAATAAAAAGTAAAAAATCATTGAAAAGGAGAAAAGTCACAGACATGTAAAACAATGGCATGGCACAAGAGAGGGAAGGGAGCGAGAATGGAAGAAAGGGAAAGAAAGAAAATTGTGGAGAATATACAACAAATAAAAAAATAGGACATTGATGATTTGAATTAATGAGAATAAAACATGGGAGGGACATTTATCTTCCCTAATTTATAGGAGTTTATGATTTAAATTAATGAGAGGAAAGGTGTGAAGGGAAGGGAATTTATCACGTATTTTACCCTTGCAGTTGATTTATTGGAGATTAAGAATATAATAGTAATCGTGAATGTAGAGCTTGACTTGAAGAGGAAACTTAAAGACATTAGAGAAGAAAAGTCAAAATCAATTGAAGCTGATTTCAATTGAAACCAGCCTCTTTCATATATATAAATTAGTAGTACATGAAAGAAAAAAAAAACGTGTTAACTTCATGATTACAAGCAAGAAATGCCCGTGCTAAGCCCGGGCCCAAAAATAGGAATATATTAAAATTTAAGAGTTGTATGTGAAACATTATTGAAAATAAAATAAAATAATAGTAAAAAAAATACACTCTTTATCATTCTCAAAATTTGTTAAGAAAATTGTGAGTTGGTTCAAGAAATGAATGGAAATTATTTAAAATTAATTATAAAATATATTACGAAAGCAGGTTTTTTGGTAAATTTTTATCAATCACAAAATGCATTTAATTGAAATTTATAGTTCATGCATAAAAAAAGATTCTAATTTGTTTAAAGTAAATATTTATTAGCCAATTAAACTTCATTTCACCTAAAAAATTTAAACTTCAGAAATAAAAAAGCTTTACTCATTAATCAATAATTTTTCCTAAAACCTAAATAAATAAAGACAACTACAAAGTAAAATAAATATAAGTTCGCCTAAATGGTGAAAAGTAATTGTAGAAAAGAATTTGAGCTTAAAAATTCAAAAAACTTCTTCATAGCTTTTTCTAAATAAATTTTAAAATCAACTATAAAATAAAAATGATCAAGCTAGAAAAGTAGTCAAAAGAATAGTTTAATTTATTCAAACAGTTAAGTACACATATAAAAGCAAGTTGAAGAATAATTAGATTGGTGAAAATCCACCAAAAACATGGATAGGACAATGAATGACTTCTTTTAATTAGTATTGGGTGTGACAGCCTTTGGAGATTGGTATACGTGGAGAAAAAAATATTCATATAATTATTTTACACATTTCTCTCCCATGACGCCTATATGTTTGAGCAATATAGAGACCCGAGAAGTTTCAATTATCAAATGCCAAGAATCTTAATTTAAACAAATCCCCAATCCAATTAACTAAATCTATTGGCATTTAAAAAAAAAAAAGAAAGAGAAACACTTCATCAACAAATATAAAAACACAATAAAATTTAACCAAAAATCCAATTAAATAATAAAAAAATTAGGGATTACTCAAACCTAAAGAACAAATTACTCAATATCATCAAATACAAGATCTCAAATGAACCAAAACCTTATTCGAAACATAGGCATTGAAAAAATGGATGAAATCCAAGTCTAATTAGTAACAATTGTTTAGCAAACTTTCTTCTCTGTTGAGATCAGAGGCCCAAGAATCGAGCATCGTGGCTTCAACGATTAGATCTGCAGAGTGCTCAGCCTAGTTATCTTCTCATTTTCTTTTTCATACTTTCATGTCTACCATGTGAATTAGATTTGAGAGTTGCATCTATTGAAAACGGTAGGTGGGTAGGAAAGAGAGAAACTTGTAACATTTTTAGAGACTTTCGGGAAGAGATGGGAACCATGTGGCTATCAAATGGATGATTATTAGGAGAGGGATTTTAGGAAGAGATAATGAACGAAAAAGGAAAATGAAAGGGCTGATACAAAGATTGTTGTAAATTTAAATAGAATTTAATTGGATATTAATTTAGAGAGAAATGCAAAAGTTACAAAACACGTTGAAAAGTCAAAATCAATTGAGTTTGATTTCTCAATTGAAATCAGCCTCTTTCATATATATATATATATATATATATATAAAAACTAGCGAAAAGTTCTCGTGCTAAGCACGGGTAAGAATACTTGGTTAAATTAAAATGAGTACGGTTAAAAAATGATCTCCCTCCATATAAATGATATATGGATCTGAATCATTGTAAAATAACTTTAAACTAAATGAATGTTTCTTAAGACTTTTTGGATGGAAAAATGAGCCTATAGGTGCATGGTGTACCCCAGATAAACATCTGGATGCCTTCAAGTTGCGAATTTGCCAATGTGAATCAATGAATATATTTGACTCATTCAAAATCCAATCCAGTGAAAATTTAAGTTGCAGCCACACGTGGAAATGAAAATCTCCATCACCAAACACATTTTGAAAATCAAAGTTCCACCGCCTTTCTCTTGGCTTTTATCCATACTCGAGTTACCAATATTGGATCGACCATGCTACGAAACATCTCGGTGATTGCTAATTCATTAGATTTAAGTCAACAACTATGATCGTTGTAAACATTTAATTGAACCATTAGTGTAAACATTTTAATATGACCGAATTAAATATGAAGAAACTATCTTTATTAAATCAGGACATGAACTAAATCAATAAAGTACCTTCTACCATGTCGCATGGCATTTTACTTTAGTCAATCATATGATCATCAAAGGAAGATGGTAGATAGGAAAAGGTTGTAAGCAAAAATTCTCCATATGTCAGATTGAAAATATTAGACAATTATGAAGAGAAATGGTATAGAGATATTTGAGATTAAGAAGAAAAGGTCGTCTACAAGATGGAAACTTATTTAAGTTTCTACAAAATTGACCCTCTAAATATCCTAAAATTACATGCACAATTTCCACATAATAATCCTAGAGAAAACTTCAAATTTGATAATAACTCAATATTTCCTGAAGCCGATAATTGGAGAACGAGTTTTGTAAAGAAGAAACACTCTAACATAACTCTAATTACAAAAAATGGATGGTAAACCAATTACGATCTTCCGGTTATATTTATTAAATAAAATACAGACACAAAAAGTTTAATGATACCCCCAACAATTTTTGGAGCTTATAATTGGAAATGATACTTGTGAAAAAACAATAATCTGATATTATTTTGGATCGGAATGGAAAACCCATAGCAAAGGCCCTAACTCTAGACATAACGACACGAAACACTCCTTTCATAATCTGAGCCAATTATTAAAACCAGCTATAGATACAAAGACCCCCTTACCTACAAGAGGCATGTATACTTGCAAGAAAAGGGATGTCAGGTCCATGGCAGAAGAGGACGAGAAGGAAATATCCATCCCAGTGAAGAATATTAAGCACCTTAGATTCGTTTTAAGTAAGCAAACGATCAAACATGTAAATAAATAGTGGAAGAGAATAATTTAAATAAAAAATACCACAACAATGGATTTCTTTCTGGCAGCCCTATCAAGAAATGAAGATTTCTTTTTCACTTCCTTCTTTTTTAAGATTAAGAGGGAGAGGGGAAACTGCTTACTTCTATTGTAGGAGGCCAAGGGATTTTCTACGTCAATTGTGGCAAAGAAGAATGTGAATTTGAAACCGGAGAGAGAGAGAGAGTTTTGGCTTAAGAAACGGATGAGACTTTAATGGATATTAAGGGTTGAGACTTTAATGGATATTAAGGGTAACAGTTCCTCTTTAAAATATTAGAAAAACCGCAACCAACAAATTAAGAATTGGCTCAAGGAAACCAATGAGATGATGTGGTGGTGGTTTAGAAAACCTAAGAGTAACGGTGCTCAAGGAACGGAGATGAATAAACAAAGTTGAAGTTCTAAAATAATGGTCAAAATCAAATTGGTCAAAATCGAGAGGCTGATTCCTAACAGTCCCTTTCATATATATAAATTGAACATGAAGAGAATGGGAAATTCAATAGCTCTGATTTCAACATCTGTCTCAGTTCCATCAGTTGCTGTATCCCAAATGAAGTGTTTGCAGTTTCGTGGTGTATTTTTGGGCTGATATGTTCTTTTTCAATTTCTATTAGTGTCTGTTTCTTTCCCTGCTTTGTTTGTTTCTTTATTTTTTTTTTTTTTTTTTTTTTTTTTTCCTGTTGCCATGTAACCCTTTCTGTAGCAAAAAAAAAAAAAAAAAAAAAGACAAAAGGCTCAAAGACGCTCGTAGCATCAGAGTACTGAAAAAAGGAAGAAAATCCACATTTTTCATTGATATTGCACAGAAGTTATTCAATTACATTTATCGTGAAGCAAAAGACCATCAATAATTTTACAAAACTTTGCAACCTACATCCTACATTAAATTACATAACCTACTAACAATACATTGAACTTCTGTTCAACTGATCAAATAAGGGGTTAAGCATAGGGATGAGGAGGCACACTTCGAGTCAATCTGTGAACGCTAATTCACACGTGATTGAATGAATGTTTGCTTGGACATGTACTATAACTCTACCATCTCCAAGTGAATGTGCGTGCCCTTCAGCGTGTACTTCCAGAACCAGCTTCCTGTATCCATCATTTCCTTCTTTATGGAATCTAACTTGGTTGAGATACCTGAATGAAGGTTTAACCACTTTTAAGTAATTCACATTGCATCAGAGCCTCAATCAGAGCTCCAAGTGGATGATAACACAAAACTACTAACAGATATCTGACTTCATACTTCGGTCTTTTATAGGAGGTTATAGTACCACCTTTGTCAATAATTTAGAAGGAAAGAATGTAAGTAATTCATCTGAGCCTATCAAAATCCATTTTGATGAATCTGGCAAAATAACTGACAATACTGTTAAAAGAACACAGGTTTGCCAACCATATGCATTTCTTAACCTTCTGCTTGCCAGTATCCAACACAACCCTGACCATTTGATTGGAGGATTTATGAGGAAAGTATTTGAATGGAACAAGTCAACCAAATATTCATCAGCATAAATCAAGATTATTCTTTTCTGCTTGGATAATTTCAAGGATCCAAACACAAGCTAACAAGTAAACTCCAGATTCAAAGAACTAACAAGAGCAGTCATAAGCTGAGAAAAGAGAAACCTAATGCCTACAGACATACTTTAAGCCATTGGAATAACGTTGGTGCAGGAACATGTGATAGAGAGATTACAGGAAGGACTTCTATAGATATTAAGTACAATTAACTAGATTGGTGCCTATTATTCAATAGAAAAAAGAACAGTCTTGAGAATTTTCATATTGGAATGATCAGAAAATTTTAACATTTCAAAGATCTGCAAGAATTGAGCCATTAGTTTGAAATGATTGATGATTAATGAGATAAAGACAATGCCAATGCCTGCTAAGCTTTTATGTACTGATACACAGACAAAAACAGGAATGATTAGAAGACATTAAAGGATGCAATGCATAAAAAGATGTCCAAAACAGATGGGCCTGCAGATCATGCTAAGCTTGTTGCGCCTCATCCAAATGACAATAAGCAAACCAACTTTACATTATACAGTCTTGAAATGTTTAGATGAAACAAAGAAATTTCATTCGTACTGTAGTGATATGCCCAGAGGCAGAACTAGGTAGGGGCTTAGAGGGGCCATGGCCCCACCAAGAAACATGCACAACCTTGAATTTTCTTTAGATGATAGTTGTCTTTTTATATTTATGGACACATATTAATGTTATGGCACCTCCTCCCATCTCTCATTCAGCTCATGGTAACTCCTAGTTTCTCTCCCCATTTATCTCCATGTCATGGCCCCTCCCCTCACTCTCTCACTTATAATTTCTTGTTTATTCCCCCCTCCCACTTTATCTCACCTTAACTCCTGGTTTCTCTCCCAATTAATCTCCATATACATGTCCTATTGCACCTCTCCTATCGCTCATATCTCACTCCAATTGGATGGATATACATCTTACTCATCTCTCATTTCATATAAAATAAAAATACTAGAAAAGGCTAACTCTTTAAATGTCATTTGTATCTTAAGCAAATTCTAGTTCCCAATATTTATATTTATCAAAATGTTTCATATTTTACTAATATATTTTTAATTTACATAAAACCCAAGAATCCATCACTCTTCTCCCAGAAAGAGTCGTTAGCATGCTTTGTTTGCATTTTAAAGTCATAATTTTTCACTAAAAATGATATTTTCATTAACAATAATTTTCTCTTAATTTTCATAAATGTATAATTTTTATATATTTTTTGTTTCATCATCATCAGAACCTTAGATTTATGAAATTATGTATTTTTTGTACACTTCTTCATTGATAAAAATCTTCTTTTTTTTTTAGTAAATGATTTCTTTCTTTTTCTTCATATGGAGTGAGTTAAATTGATTAAGGTTACGACAAATTATTTTTTTGATTTAATTTCATTCTTTTTCACCACCCCTGGATATCCCCAGATTAACCTGCTTTTAAGTTAAACACAAGAACTATGATTCATACTACCTGTCAAAAACACTATCATTCAAACAGTAGAGATATGTCACAACAAGCTTGTCTTTTGAGTTGAAACATTAAGCCGACCCCAGATCAACAGTATCAAGGCTAAATGATGATCAGTGTAGTGCTGTGGCATGTGCAGGATTAACTTGCTTACAAGCATATGAATTATGTGAAGCAAACTATCTATTCTAGGGAAAAAAACTTGCCTTGCAAATTTTGAAGTCCCTGCAAAAGATGGTTTTTGAATATTCAGATCGTACCACATGCTATGATATCCAAATATTTCAAAATAGGCAACATATCATCTTGTATTTTATCCGATGCTTTACTTCTATGTATAACACCTGTACTCTTGCTATATCCATGGCAGGTCACTATCATATGCACGCCGTATCTGAGCATCATAATACACATGTTGCCATTCACAACCCATCTATGATGTGATTCTAGTTACCGCACGTCCGCACCATCCAAGACACAGCATAAATACTAAATAAAAAGAATAAAAATAAAACTGATTTTTCTCAAATATTCAAACTAATTATAATTTTAGTTATGAGAAAATACATTCAAATGTTAAAAGGGTCATAAATTGCGAACCTGTATTTCCTGATGTGATTCGAAGCCTGTAACCATTTGGAACTTCAAAAACATGATTTCCCTGGACAAGAGACTTTAATTTATGTATTTCATCAACAGAGGCATAAAAAGTCTAAATTCCTCACAAGTCAATTTTACCTTCAAGATTACATCTGTTGCCTCAAATTCTGCATTTCCATGAAGAATGATTTTAACTGTTTCAAATCGCTTCACTTTGTGCATCCAATAAACATTCTCAGCAGAATTCCAATCAATTCCCTTATTCAAGACCTTGACATTTTGCAACTTACATCTTCCACACCTTTCACCAGATTCCAACCATTCTTCAGTTAATATGTTTGGATCTAAAACCTACTATTATTGAATGAAATATATGCGATGTATACCTATGTCCATATTGAAGTATGGGTTCATCATTTCCAAGGACCTTGGTTGAGCCCATGGCACTTTCAGCAACAACAATAAGACTTCCATCAACCTGGAGTGGATAAGGTCAGCCCATGTCATGAAATAAAGGTGTCAAGCATAATTATTATAAAAAAAAAAAAAATTAGGCATAGAGAAATTATTAGTTCCGAGTCACATTAACTATAAAATTTTCAGAGATGCAGGATACCAGCCATGTGGGGACCATGATACCATGATCCCAGACCATTGATCCAATAAGCCCCCGTAACTGATGGACGGGTGCCTCACAATTCTTGCAGATAGGAAGATTTTATAGTCATTGCATTGCTGCATTCCTCTTGTATATTTCTGCTTAAACCACATTAAGGATTTGAATCTGCCAAACTTGGCCACTTTTTTGGGATTCCTTCTTGATATAAAGGATCCCTTCAAATCAATGGTCCAGCCAATAACCTGTAGGCTTCCATGCAAAAATTTGCAGAACGCTGGTAACATTACACTTCCCAAGATAGACAATCCTATATAATTGCTATGAATTGCTGATTATTACCTGAACATCCCTCCATAAAAACTCTGCGACTTCTATCTGTAATTCAGAGCCTTCAGAAATGGAGCCACCCCAGAACTGTCATTTAAGAGCATACTTATGCGAACTTGTTATTTACGAATACAATTAAGCATATGGTTTTGTTAACAATGAAAAGAAGAAGGAATCCATACAACTATAAACAGCAAATGAGTAAGTAGGGTGCAGATAAGACATATGGTGTCCACTGACAACTAACTGGGCTCCTCAAATGGATAGCCTTACCATAAAACGATGCATGTAAGTCCAAAGTCCAAATATAACCAGTAAAAATACCCAAGATCAAGTATCCTATTTAAACTGGCATTGTTTAATAAATGACAGCAAATACATTTGGTCCTTAGAAAGAGACAAGTAATCTTGATCAATAAATTTGTTAATGAGTCAAAGGACGACATGCTGACAAAAATAATGTATTCCATGGATGTTCATTTAACACCTGGACAGACAACTAATGATTCTATATGAGGAAACAAATTCCAAACAGCTGGATAATTCTTTTACTCAATAATTCCTCGTGTGTTCATCAGATGATTGAAAAATGCATAA
This sequence comes from Camphora micrantha, assembly GCA_003546025.1. Taxonomy (NCBI): domain Eukaryota; kingdom Viridiplantae; phylum Streptophyta; class Magnoliopsida; order Laurales; family Lauraceae; genus Camphora; species Camphora micrantha. Next base: position 24,000,489 of record QPKB01000009.1, read on the forward strand.
TCTAACCAGAATGGGATTTTAGACACTAATTGAGGAGATAACTACATTTTATGACAGGTTCGGATTGCCAAAAGGTAGAGCAACATAATATATATATGGGAGATGCTCCTATGAGAGCATCTCTCACCTAACTATGAGAGCTAGGGTAGGGGCCCTCACATCCATATCCAATGCCAACAACTTAAATGTGAGGGCCCCCACCCCCTATCTCTCATACAAGGTGAGAGATATATCTCACAGGAGCACCTCCCATATATATATATATATATATATATATATCAAAACATTGTTTTTCATTGTCGATAAGCATAGACCTTCCCATCTACCATGAGATTCCACAAGGTGGGCCTCACAAGGTGACACGCATATGTGAACTGGCATCTAGGAAAAGAGTATCACTCTCGCCTAACCGAAACAGTGTTACCCCATAGTTGTCCAATCAACTCTGCGCCTCAACACATTTCAGGGAGAATCAGATAGTCTGGGTTTGAGTGGCATTTTCATCTACTGATTCTTAAACATCAGTAGGTTAGGATCTCCAGTTAGTTTCACCCAAGCTTCATCATGGTCATGATAGAACACTCAGGAAGGAAGGAAGCAACCCTATGAAGACATGCTTTCACTACAGCAGTGGTGGTTTCCCTTAATCAAGCCACGGTAGAGTTACCAGCTCATTCTTTAACAGGCACTAAGTCACAGATTTCTCCTCCCACCGCTTCAGAGCTCACAGTATCATATTTACTAGTAGTAATGATATAATATAAAGCCCAGGTATCAAACATCATATTTAAGACAACTAACGACTAAGCTGTTGTGACAACCACCATCTATGACTACAACATTCATTTTCACATAAAGGTCCAAGTATTTATTATTAAATAAATGATTCTCAACTAATGGGTTCAAGAAAGACCTGCTATTTGATTATTTAATCAAATTCTTCAATTAGCTGACTTTTGAGTAAATAATATATGAAAACGAACGATATCAACTAGTGAATTTCAAAGTTCGTGTGCATGAACACTTCCAAATTACCTTTTGTCTAGAAACCTCCCATAGCGGACCCAGAGCAGGATGGAGCAGGATAAGGAAGGGTGGCCCAGTGTCTGCGTATTTGCTGTTGTCTCCAATCTAAAAGTAAAAGGATATATATTTATGATGAAGCAGCAAAACTTGGAAGAAAAAAGTAAAATCATTTTTGAGAAATACACCTAATGAGAAAAATATGACGAGGAGAAATTGGATAAGAAAGAGGTGGGCAACTTTAGAATGAAACACGTACAGTTTTCTCAGCCTTTACTAATACAGATTACCAACAACCCTAAGTGTCACCTATCAATGTTAATGACAAATAATACATGAAGATGCAAGGAAAAATGTAAGGTGAGCATATGCATATGCAACCCTCTCTCTCTCTCTCTCTCATACACACATCTTTATAATGGCAAATAAAGATGCCGACCCTAGGAAAAATGCATAGATATGGAAGCAATTGGTATCTGAAACTATTTTAGGAGGCTTGATATTGTCTCTGTAGGGGAAATTTTTGTAACAAATAGTTTTAGTCTTGTGCATATGTATGCATATATCTCCAATTCTTTATAGTTTGTTTTCTTTTCTATTTAAATATTTTACTTAATTAATGAAATTAGTGTTACTGTATAAAAAAAAGTCAATAAAAAAGTTAGTAGCAAACTTATTGTAGGAACATACCTTCGGAATTATAATACCACAATGTGAAAGCAGATCAGATGCATTCCGTATAATATCCAATAGTGAACCATCAGGAGTCTGCATGTCAATTAAAAAATTGAACATGTCATTAAGGTTCAATAAGAAATTTCTAGGCTAAGCACATCAGAAAAAGAAAATAATAATAATAGTGATAATCAGCAGTAGCAACAATGAGACAGGTGAGTTGGTGATTTTCTGTGGCACTTAAATTCTTAAAAGCAATATTTCACCTAAAAAGGAAATAATTGAACTCATAAAACTTTAGAAGCTAGAGTAATACTTCAAAATTAGAATATCCAAATGAAATTCCAAGGGAAAAGGTTCCATACTGAGAGGATGTAGCCAAGGGGCCATAGCACAATGCCATGTCATTAAGAAAAACATAAAAGTATTAAATTATGCTCCACAGATTCTGAAATGATAAGTGTACTGTGTGGATAAATATATAGAACACAACACTGTTGGGCTCTCTAGTGACTTTTATCACTGAGAATTAATCATTCTATATAGTTGAAAAAATACTGTTAACATAAGCTGTTGAAATGTTCATTACTACTGGTGTTATTTTTGTATCATTTTTAATTAAAAATTTTATTATTTAAATTTAGCTATACCAAAGCCCATGACTGCTACAATCAGGATTTGCCAAATTGAACACTTCATATAGGTATTGGATTTCGACACATGCACCCATACTCATGCAACTTATACAAACTATCACAAGGTTTCATAACTCAATTCAGTGAAGTCTCTAGAACCACCAAAAACCTAAGAAACTATGAAAAATAATAAAATTAACCTTAGAAAAAACAGAAAATTATTAACATCATCAAAGCCTTGTCCCAACTATGTTGGGGTTGGCTAGTTGGGGTTGGCTACACGAATTTTATTTTTCCATTTTGATCTATCTTGAGCCAAATCATCAAATAAGTTGCACTTCTTCATATCTATTTTTACTACCTCCATCCATGTCCTCTTTGACCTATCATTTCCCCTTGGTGGGCCATCAACCTTCATAGACAATTTTCCTTAACGGCTCCATTGCCGGCCTGCATTGGACATGCGCAAACCATCTCAAACGGGTTTTTCTAATTTTATCGCCTATTGATGCTACCCCTAAATACTCTCGAAAGCGCTCATTTTTAAATTTATCATTCCTAGTTTTACCACACATCTACCTCAACATTCTCATCTCTGCTACATCCATTCTATGCATGTTTTGCTTCTTGATTGGCCAACATTCTACTACATAGGTCATAGTTGGTCTAATCACTGTCCTATAAAATTCTTCCTTCAATATTATTGGCATTTGTCGATCACAAAGTACTCCAGAAGCAAGTCTCCACTTCTACCATCCCGTTTTTATCCTATGTTTGACATCTTCATCAATTTCCCCATCCTTACTAATTATAGAGCCAAGTTAACAGAAAGTATCTCTCCGTGGTATCTAATGGTCTTCAATTCTCACAGTAGTTTTGTCTCTTCTTATTGTCTCTTTTTATATGCTAAGTGAAGTTACAAACCATATATTCCATATTTCTACGGCTTATTTTAAAGCCTTTGGATTCTAAAGCCTCCTGCCATCTCTCGAGTTTTGCATTAACACTATATCTTGATTCATCTACCAACACTATATCATCTGCACATAACATACACCAAAATACCTCTTCTTGAATATGAGTAGTTAAGTCATCCATAAATAGTGCATAGAGATAAGGGCCTAGGGTTGACCCTTGATGTAAAACTATGGTCACTGGGAGCTCACCTATCCCTCCACAAGTAGTTTTCACACTCGTTACCGTTCCTTCATACATGTCATAAATAATTTCAATATAACCTCTTGGAACATTCCTTTTATTTAAAACCCACCAAATTAAATCTCTTGGTACCCTATCATAGGCTTTTTCTAGATCGATGAAGACCATATGCAGATTTCTCCTCTTCACTCGATATTTTTCCATTAATTGCCTAAGTGAGAAGATAGTTCCATAGTTGACCTAACCTTAGAAAATACAGAACGACTTCCTAAAAATTTAAGCCACATGTATTTTAATTAGGATGAATTTAATGGGTTTCACTGAAAAGACATTTTATCATTTTTGTTCGGTGAGATAATTCAGCTATTTAGTCTCCTATTTTGGCTATTTTTTCCTTGCTAACTTAACAACAATAGGACATTCTTTGCAAAATCCATCTTTTATGCCTCAGCTAAAAGGACCTTAACAGTGAATACAACAAATCTTCTCACCTATCTCCACTCTCCAGTGCTTATGATGTAAAGAATATATGCAAAAGAATCAATTTGATAGCTGTGCTGTGCACAATTATGTATATGGATATGTGCAGTGGGGATGTGCGACTACATTTTCTAATATCCAGGATATGAATATGTTTATGGATATCTTATCTTTTCTCTTTAAACTTTACAGATCATATTCTCAACATGATATTTCGTATCCTACTCTGATTTTTTTATTAGTTCACATGGTGGGAGTAACTTTATTTATTTTTTGTTTACTCTTACATTTCTCTTGAGGAAATTTCTAAATTGAATGAAAATACTGCTATTTACTTCTTTCCACACATTTTTCTGCTAAAAGAATAAGCACACTTATTGAACCCCATAAAATAATGGACCTTAGACAGTAGGATATACTAAAATGACATATGAAAGTACTAGTATAGTAGAGACTAGTATTGTATATTGTCAGTTGCAAGCTTTAAATCAGGACAAAAAGAGGAAAGGAAGTTCACACAGAGAGAGAGGTTATTTGATTTAGGTCTAGAAGCCATATTTGTCAATTCCATTCCATTCCTCCTATAATTGGCTGGAACGTTCCTGAAATGGCCTTGGGTGAAACAGACAAACTCTGCCCCATTCCGGCCAAAGTTTTGTACTTCCATTCATTCATATGTAGTGTGAAAACTCAAAAATGGTCAATTGTAGAGTGTAATTTAATTTAAGTGATGTAAGTATGCATTTTTAATATTAGTTTAACATTCTACTTTTTTTTCCCAATTCTAGGCATTCTTTTTTTTTTTTTTTTTTTCATTTTTCAATAGCGTCTTTACTGGAATGGAATACCGCAATTGACCGGAATGTCGAAATGTTCCACTATAGGGTCAAACTTGAATGGCGACCTGAACGGAATTGGCAACTATGCTAGAAGCAAAGTCCAAGGTAAAAAAGAAGAAAAACCATTGAGAATACATCTTTATAAGCACAATAAATCAAAATGGAAAAAATGAAACAAAAAGATCCAAAACAAAGAAAATTGGAAAAAAGAGAGGAAGACGACATTTTCCATGGTTGACCTCCTTGGCATGAAACCAAATTGATTTTCAGATATCTTGGTCTTTTATCTAGGCCTTTGCCCCATTACTCTCTCCCATAGTTTCATAGTGTGACTCATAAGTTAAATTCAATAGTATTGGTACAGTTTTGTATATATCCTTTATTCTTGTACAAAGGTACTACAACACTTCCTTCTCCTTTCACCGACATTTTCTTTCTCACTAATATCTTACTAAAGAGCCTAGTTAACCAAATCCACCCAATTTCTCTAAAGCATTTCCAAGCCTCTATCGGAATGTCATTTGACCCCGTAGCCTTTCCTGTCTTCATTGCCATTGTAATATGACACAACAAAGGCGGAGAGCCTCCAAAATGGCCTTGTTGGACAAGTCTATAGTTGACCTAGCGGGCTAACAAGGTTTGGGACAATACTTACCCTATGCAGCCACCTAGTTAGGGCCCGGGCCTAGTCTACTTGGTCAAGTTCCTAGTTGATGCTGCATTGGGGAACTAATTTTTCTATTATTGAAGCCACCCACCTGATTCTATCATTTATTGTTACTTTACACTCTTACCATGTGAATCTCAGCCGCATGTAGATTAGCATTATGTTCATTCAGCTCCACACAGCAATGCAGGTTTTACTACCACCAGCCCCATAATCACCTAAATAATAAACTATGTTTTCAGTGAAACCCATAGAGACAAAATGGAAAATAGGGGTTTTCTTTATAAGAACTATCTTCTGTGCAAAGCCATACAAATCCTTAAAGCCCAATACTTTTCTAAAACAAGATAAGTGATTATTTCAACAACCACCCAACACTCCACAATGTTAACTACATAAACACTAACCTGGTGCAAAGATTTGTCTGTTTGTCTTCTTTTCTTTTTAGCAGATGAAGTAACCCGTTTTCTTTCATTATAAATGATGAAGGTGTCCAATTCATCTGTGAACATATTTTTCGCAAAATCAACACAAAGAAAACAAATCAGAACATGAAGCTTGATACTGTAAAGCAGACTTGTCAATGGAAGAAAAATAAAATCAACGCTACTTTATACCTTCTACATCTTTGTAACACCTTGATGAATACGTATTTAGAAAGTGATCTGCAAGACTTTGCATTGTGCATTCCAGTCTTCCCCCAGAGACACTGCCACATGAGAACGGTGTTTCATTAAATGGAAGAAAAATCAAATAGAAACAACTACATATGAAATACTTAGACAATTACATATGACATAATCAGAAACAAGGGATACACTGCATAACATGCAGGAAGTGCGATTTCATCAAATTAAAATATGAACCACGGAATATTTTGAGCTTTGTTCTGAAAATGATAACTTGGTCAACAAAAACAGGCAACATTTTACTGCTCAGTTGGAAATTGCAGTGGAACTCTTCCATTCTGCTCAGTTGGAACCCAGTGGTGTAGATCACATGGTCATGGGCCACCATCATGATTGGTGGACCATGTGGGCCCCTTGATCAATTTTGAGAAAAAGGTCTGGAACGACCCAAGTTTCGGAAACTTCATCAAAACCTTGATTTCCTTCACAAGTTAATGCTAATTTCTTTCTATTATGATCTCTCAAGATCATTAGTAGTGATTAGAGGCTGTCGTTATGGAAATTATTGATTGTAATTTGTTTTTTTTTTTTTTTTTTTTTTTTTTTAGTATTTTATATAGTTGGAGGTAGTCAGCTGTATGAGACAGTGCAGTCGAGATACTACTTTGGCATAACAGCATGCAGTTCCCTTCCTCGTCTTTTTTTTTTTTTCATTGTTTTTTAGCAAGTTGAGGTGTATTTGGTCTTATTTAGGAAGTGTGAATGTGATATTTCAATTAGTGTTTCATATTCTTAAGAGATATTTCAATTAGAGCTTTCAGAGTTTTGCAATATATGGTCAGCAGTGAGTAGACAGTCAACACTTCCAGATTTGAATAACAGTGAGGTATTTGATATTTTACATCTCTGTACTTAATTCTTTGCATCTGTTTGCTTTATCTTGGTGTTTATATTTTGTAAGTTGTCAAAATCCAGTTTACAACCTATTACACAGTTATTGCAGTCTTTAAGGCTGTTTGCATACTGTCGTGGGGTTTCGATTGAATCCATTACTGCATTACAACATCAATGGGACAACACTCAACAGAAGGTAACAACGATGTTTCATGGACGGTGGAGATCAACCCGATCACTTCCATCGCAATGAGGCGATCTCAGTCTCTGCAGAAGAGGGATTCCTCACTCCTAAATGAAGGAGACGAAGATGACTTAAAAGATCTCTAGAAAGAAGTAAATTTCAACAAAGGGCTCCACCAATCTCATCACTGAAATGATGATCTAGGGTTTTAGAAAGACCCACCTGAGGACAATAAGAAGATCGAGATCACTCACTTTTTTTTACTTTAAGAAAAAAAAGAAGGCGGCAGGCTCTGTTCAACAGTGACCAGTGCGGCCATACAACAACATAAGAGTCTCAGTCTCATCACTCTCCTATGCAGTGCCGCTTCTACCTTCTCAACTTCTTTGTCTGCATGAGACAAGATGAAACCAAAGCCCTCCTGAACAAAGTCAACAGTCCCTTGTGACTACCTTCCCCTCATTTCCAAGTAAGGGATCATTAGAACAGCCCTCATGAACTGAGCCTTCGTTTTCATGAACAGACCTCACGAAAAATCTTTGATTACACGAATTGAACAGTCTCCCTTTGTTCGATTACATGAAAATCTAGATGCAGTTAACCAAATATTAAGATACTTGAAGTCAAAACCAGGGAAAGGATTACCATACTCCAAATACAATAATTTGAATACAGTAGTATTCAAAATCCAGATTGGGCTAGAAGATCCCCTACAGGGTACTGCACACTTGGTGGAAATTTTGCCACCTGGAATAGCAAGAAACATGTGGTTGCAGAATCAAGTTCAGAAGCGGAATATACAGCTATGGCTCATGGGATGTGTAAATTGTTATGGTTAAGGAAACTCCTAACTGATCTTGGCATAATAGTCAAGACTCTAATACAGCTATACGGTGATAATAAGGCAGCTCTGTATATTTTTGAAAACCCAGTATTTCATGAAAGACCCAAACACATTGAACTGGACTAGATGTTTTTGTCCAATCAGAAAATCAACCAGTAGATGTTTTTACCAACGTACTTTATTGGAAAAATGTATACTATTCTTTGCAAGCTGGGAACAATCAATATCTTTAGTCCAGCTTGAGTAGTAGTAATGGGAAATAGTATCCAATATAATGTAAATGGTCCCACCATTGAATATAATGAGCCATAAGGGCTTGGGAGTCTACTCGGTATAGGATTAGGAATTTTAGCTATAAAGGGATTTAGATACCTTATTAGAATGTAACTCTCTTTAAATCATTTAATATAAATTAGGAAAGGAGATGTATGACATTGCATATGAAACCCACCCTTCCAGACCATACCTTCTCTCTTTCCAATAAACCTGATTCTTCTCCACACTCCTCTTTCTATCTTAAATCTCAATTCTGAAGTCATACTGTTTGTGCAAATGATTAGACAATAAATATATGCAAAAAAGAGTTCCTTGCTTCAGCACCAATACAGTAGTACTGTGATAATTAAGCAGCAATTCCCATAACACAATTACTAGTAAGGATTAATCAATAAATAGGGAGTTATCGTAGTAGTTCTGTGAAAATCAAGCAGCCATTCCTGTAACACTACTACGAGAGCAAGTATTAATCAATAAAATGGTGAGTGAGCTCACTGGCCACCCCTCCAACAACATAAATAAGAGAAACTACTAATTAACCTCTTTCTCCGACAAGATACAATAAGAGAAACTACCAATTAACAGAGCAAAGTTGCTATTGAAAAATCAAATTCGAAGCTTGTTTAAATTTAGTGAAAAAATGTACCTGTGTGGGATTCCAAGATGATCAATATATATAATGGGCTTCTTGAGATTTAGTACCATTCCAGGCAAGCATGATGCATTTTGACTAGATCCAACTTTCTCTGCAGAAGCCAAATCGATATATAAAATGTTCGTATTGGCAGGGAACTCTGTCTGCAAACTTAAACCACAAAGAAAAAGATACGCATTAGATTTAGAGCTACTTCTAGAGTCCCTACTAAGGAAAAAATACGGAAAATGCAAAACATGGACTACAATCAGAAGAACACAACACATCTTGCTGGAATATGACGTATTTATCATTCTTTAAATCATTCAAGGACTGGTTTATAATTAGTGGGCAGAAGGTCATTTGCTATATATTCGTAAACAGCATACACTTTTATATGTTCAGAAAACAAGCAAGTACTGTAAATACACTGGTGCACTCTCAGTTGGGGAAACATGCCATCAGTGCAGGTATAAGAAAGAAAAAAAGAAGAAAGAAACCCTACTTCATCTACTTTTTCTTTGTTATTCTTTTTCCTTTTTCCCTCTTTCCCTTTTCCTTCCCTTTCTACTGTTCTTCACTTCAGTTTCTCCCGAAAGTAAGTACTGTAATGTAAATACAGCAGTGCACGCTCAGTTAGGGTGACAGCACTATACTATTTTCTTTCTTTATCTTCTCTAACATGCTATCAGAGTAGGTTTAAAAAGGGGGGGGAAAAGAAATAAACAAACCCAACTTCATATACTTTTCCCTTCTCTCTTTTTTCCCTTTCTTATTTCCCTTTTCCTTTTTTCCCCTTTGATTTCTCCCCAAACTACAAGTAACAAGACGGCACAAGGCCATGCTTCTGTACAGCAGCATTGGAGGCTGACATCAGCAGCGTGCTTACTAATGTCAGTCCTTCCTGAAGCTTCAAGTGGAAGCAGTGTTCCTTGTCGTCTGGTGTTGTTTTTAAAGAGGAGACCACCAATGGCTCTACACTGGACATGTCTGGCATGAGAGATTTTTTGCTTAAATGTTACCCTACATATGAATCAATAAACCAGCTGGTTTATGATGTGGAAACAGGCCCTTCTGGCTTCTTTATGCTTTGGAGATTGTCCGAGTTGAACCTACAACTCATTTGTACACAGATGGAGACGTTGGTTCTTCCCCTACTTACTGTTTTGATGCAATTCTAAAGCGCCCTCATTGCCAAACTCTGCAATAAACCTTGACAGCACTTTTATTTGGATTTATAGCCATTTTCTATTAATTGGGGGATTGCATCAGATGGTAACAAAGCCATTGCGTTCGCCTTCTACAAACCCACAATTGCCGAATCAGATTCTTGAGGCAACAGCAATGATTTGCAAAGGTAGAGTTAGAGGCAGAGGCATGATTCGGCTAGAAGATCTCCGAGGTTATAGAGATGCTATGGAGGCAAGATATGGAGTAATGGAGCAACAACACAAATTATACCACAACTTACCAATTTTGTGGTAAGAAAGACTACATGGATCCATAGTGGAAAAGATGAATCAAATGGAAGTGACACAATCCTTTCTCCTAGCGCCTTCAACAGGATAATCGACGTCAATAGGGTAGATTGGAAGATACAAAAGGATCACAATCTAAAAAATCAAGATCTCGAAATATCACGAGTCTATGTGGTGATTACTTCCTCATTTTGGTTAACATGATCTATGATTACAAGCTAATTTCTAAAGAAAAGCTAACATCGGTTGTGAGGAAGTTGAGAAGACAAGCATTTTTCTGCATGGCGGGAGCGGCAGGAGTCCCATTGAATATCAAAGGTACATGAGAGAAGATTAACACTCTATTGAAAGAGGATTCTCTACCGATGGATTATATGCAGTCCTTATTTAGCAAGCCATAGAGACAAATAAGTGGAGGAGAATGATGATGAACTCCACCAAACTATTGCCAGCAACTATAGTTTTCAAAATCAGAATCGTATTGAAAATCATTCATACCCATGAATCGACACGAATCACAAATTGTAGGATTTTTTATTTTTCTAATAAAAATTAAAATAAAAAATTAATTATTCATAATCATCCATTTCCCCATTTATAGCAGTATAAATATAATAACAAGTCTGTCTTTCATACAATCATATCAAGAACATCATGACATATATTATGAAATGATATGTAAATAGTTACATAAGTTTAACGTATCAATATATCTATATATATATATATAATTATATATTATCTTTAAATGAAAATATAAAGATAAAATAAAATCCAAACCATCAATCTTACACGATAGGATATCTCTGGAAGTTAAGAAAGTGTTTATAAAGAAAAAAACCAAAATAGATTAAAAAAAAAGAAGAAACTATAGACAAGCACCATACGTACAGTCGAACGCTTTAATTAAATGCATGTTCTTTATTCATCTTTAAGACCTCATCAAAGCCGTAAAAATTCCTTAGGAGGTTTCTTTAGCTACTAAATAACCATTTAAAAATAACAGCGTTAAAAGAAAGAAAGAATAAAGAAAGACAAAAGGTAAAATATTATTAATATTAACTTATCGGTTATAGCCATTCTCGTTTAGCCAAATCACTTAAATCATAATATTTGATGAAACGGGTATCAAATCGTAGAATTCATACCTGAATCCTAAGATTCATCTGTAAATGTAAATGGGATTCATTGCATAGATACAAATTGTTTTCCTTAAGATTTGGGATTCGGGATACGAATCATAGGATTCTGATGACTTTACCCGCAACTCTTTGAATGAATCTAAAGAGCACTTGGCATGATTCTTAGCTGAGTTGCAACCGTCCATAGCCAAATGGTTATGAATACACCTGGTATATATGGTGGTTGAAGCGTTACGCCAAGTAGCCAATATTGAGTGATGAATGAAGAAAACATTATCTTGGACTTCTACAAGGCCAATTTGCAACACATACTTCTAGATTTGGCATAATAGTTTCTAACAGACAAATCCCCTTGTATGAAAACTACAATCTCTTTTAACTAAGAACTCTTAACATTTTTCCTTCATGAGTATACACAACCTGAATACCTTCCAGTATCATAATAATGGAAGCATGTAGAAATAATCTCTTACATTGAATTAAGAAACCAATTCATGTTCAACATGTTTTCGAACTCTCAATTAGAATCTCTCTTATCCTTTTTTGGAGGTTCTTCAACTCTCCCGTCAAAGTACTTTTGCCCATCCTAGTGCCATCTAAGCCAAATATGACTATTCCTTCTAACTATTGTGATCAAATAAATTTGTTGTAATCCTTGTGTTTGGATTAACAACATTAGGCATTTAAGAAGAATTCACAGAACTTTCTACCCCTTGTTCGGACACCATCGGAAACCACAAATTTGATTTGTGACCTCAAACACAACCAACCCCATCCTTCACAAGAAACCAGCCCCCATTTAACAACCAAACAATTCAAATTAATCAATCAAGGATGACTACTGGACTCCTCCATCCTTCTCACAGTATTTGAATGCATACTCATTCACAAAACTTCCGAAACGAGTGCCCTTTCTGACAAAAAAATTATAAAAAAATAAAATATAAACACTGCAATACCCTCCAAAAAACTCAAACAAAACGTCTCACCGTACACAATTCCCTGTAGGGTTAGGAACTGTTTTCATCACAAAACAAGGGAAACCAATGCCAACATCAGCACATGAGACAGATGTCAGCCCTAGAAACCCCATGAAATCTGAAAAATTACTTATAGTTCAATGCTCTCATGTTGTGCGACCTTTACAGAACTATTAGAATCTTGAAGCAGCAGAGAAATTCTCAACAAAAGCTTCTCAAAATGCCCAGTTTATTCAAATGACTGTCTGGGAGGTTTCGCCAGCCGAAGATATCTCAATCTTTTTTTTTTTCAATCCATGCCATCTAAAATTGGGGAGGCTTTGATGCCATATTACAGCTTCAGATCCAAAGATACTTGAATCCAAAGAGGAAAAGTACGTGAATTTGGAGAAATTTGAGAAGAAAAGGAGGAGAATTAGAGGAATACATGCAAAGAATCACGGTCATCTGAATTAGGGTCAGACCATGGATGCATATTTATATAATTTCTATTTTTCAAAAATTACAAAACCCCCTAGTGCTTATGATATTTTCAAAACAGTGCACCTTAAAAATTACATAAAACCCCTGTCCCATGACAGCATACTGAACTTTTTTTGGACATGAATATCTTCAACATCTTCAATGTCATGGACATCGCTCCTATGAAACTGCAAATCAACAGGATGACAGTAATAAGAGTTACACAAATCAAGGATGAGTTCTTCTCAAGTTGGGGGAGGACGATGTGGAAAGCGATTATATGCGAGAAGACAAGCTAATAGGCAAGCTCAACAAGATCTAAAAGCCAATGAACGTGCGAGTGGGAACTGGACTTACGTCTGCTTCAGGAACAACTAGACCCAAAAACAGTCCCAAACTATGCATTGGATGGACTGTTATGATAAAACAGTACATTAACTGGACTGATCTCAAAATTCTGTGATTTATTGGGCCCAATTCATGACCTTAACTTGACCCAACTCACTTCAGCCCAAGTGCAAGGCACTAGCAGACCTTCCAGCAGGCTCAGATCAAGGTTTCGGACAGGCCAGACAGTTTGCAAAGGAACGCCAACCGGCAACTTGTGCATCTTGCTCAATTCCTTAATTTTTATTTTTTTTTATTTGAAGTTCATTTTATAGGACTCTTTGTTAAAGTAGGCTTAAGACCAGTTGAGAAGATAAACTCCTGGTAGCATTGAATTAGAATTTAGGGGTTTCCACTCCTGGTGGCATTTAATTAGGAGTTTCCTTTGATTTTTACCCTATATACATCAATAAAATAAACCAACCGGCCAGGACACTTTCTCGACGACTTTCTATAATGTGGAAAATAAGGCCGGAAAATAAGGCCCTTTTGGCATCTTTATACTGTGGAGATTGTTTAGTCTACAACTCGGTCATACATAGGTGTCAGATGGTCAGTGCTTGCTTTCTCCTTGCAGTTTTGGTGCAATTCTAGAGGGCCCTAGCTGCTGAATTCTTCAGCAAGCAGGACAGCACTTGTATTTGGAGTTGCGGCCCCAGGGACTGCATCAATTTGTCTAGTTGTATTTTGGTGCTAGTTGAATAAAACTAGTACCTTTCTATTTAAAAAAAAAAAATCAATTTCAGTGCACTCTGAAGATACTCCACAGACAACTTATTTAATAACTAACCGGATAGATAATACAATAACGATAAGAGATTATAGAATATGATTGACAATAAACGTTGTCAGCATAATAGTAAAGATGAAAATACACTTGAACCTTGTATCGTTTACCTTTTCATATAACTAAAGCAAATGAGAAATTTCAAATTTCAATACTATAAACATATATCTTCATTGCATATAACCACCAAAGAATAATACCTGGTAGGAGAAATAGGTGTATCTGTGATGAAGAAATTCTCAAACTCAGTGTATTCAATACATGTTACACCATATGCCCACTGTCCATCAAGTTTCTTTCTCTCAATGAGAACATTAATCCCTTCTGTGGCTCCAATTTTCCGCTCACAAGATGCAAACCCTATTTTCTGAAACATGGATTTATATAAGGAAAAAAAAAAAAAACACGCAAGCAGCAAGGAAAATACATAAGAAAACGTCAATAACCAGTGTCCATCAAAAGGACAAAAGATATGATCAGTAACATTTAAAATTATAGTCGCCATCTAAATAGGCATTCCTCGCATTACAGAAAACTTATGCTAACATTTAAAATCCAAGAGCGGTAAAAAAGGCTATTTTATATTGTTGATATACTTCGAGTACTTTTGCAAGTTGGAAATTCAAAATTACAGGAAACAGAGTTCAACTTCTACAAATTGAAAAAAGTGGAGATGAAAATGATCATGTTCCACCATAGAAACTACAGCATGATTTTCTTCCAGCAGATCTTTAGTAGGATTTTCCTTGGTAGAATTTTCATCTACAGAATGTTCTATAAGACCAGCTACTAGAACCATGCAGTAGGAATCATAGTTTCCTGACCAGGTGAGATGACCAAAATCAGATAGTTAATGGGTTGAGTCAACCATGAACCCAGAGAGTCTACTGGATGGTCAACAGATTAATTTAGATAATTTTTTTATAAACATTTGTAATAACTTTTGTGGCATGAATTCTTTGATGTGGGCAATGTACCCATATCAAACATGTCTCAGACAAGACAACATATCAAGAAATGTCAATGGACTTATGGTTAAGTTGTTACCCAAAGCACCCAACTTGGGAAAACTGGGTATGGACCCTTGATAAATAGCCCAGGTCCATACCTGATACCCGCATCCTACCCGAGGATCCCAGGATAAGACAGGAATGATGAAACAGAATTCTTGAAGCTGACCCAAACATACTTGGGACAAGGTTTTGATGATGATGATGATGATGGGAAAACGCATTGTATCAAAAATATTTTATACATCAGCAGTCATGAGTATGAAGGATAGATCGTCAAAACTCATTGTTGCAACCTGAAGGTAGCCAGTTCAAGCATCCTTTTTTTCTTTTTTTTTAAATAATCAAGGATGTCGCAGCCCTTTGGGCCAGAATAATCCCTACGGGCCCAAGGGGAGCCGTATAAATCTCCTATGGCCCCAGTGTGGTAGTGCAGTTTTGAACCCTCAACCTCTGGGTGCAAACTGTGATCCTAGGCCAACTGAGCTACTATCCCGACATAATTTCTGTTTTCTATACTATAATTCCTAAATAGGTTATGAGTCAGTTCAGGAGTTGATTGAGGTCCGACCGCGTCCATGAGAGTCAAGTCTGGGTCTTGTTACATATATTTAATCAAGGCTGGTTTTGGATCCAGGTCCATCATGTTAACACCAGTGACACAAAGCCCACCAGGCCCATTAAGTGTAACAAACCAACCCACCACGTGGGATAAGTTAGGATAAACTCAAATCACTGTAAATCAATGAACAGCTTTACTTTCCATAATAGATAGATTGTATTAGTTTTGAATTGCCTTGATTAAGGCTAAATAATATTATAAAAAGGAGGAAGGATCGTCCATTGAAGGGATCCAAGAATTCCACAAATATCACTGTCTATCCATCTTCATGACATGGTATCAGAGCTAGGAAAAAGGTTCCTGTTTGCATCTTCTCTAATAGTGAGCACTAAATCTCACTCATAGCTTGATCAATACAGATCCAGATGTGTATTCCTGGAACTTTTTTAGTCATCGACAAGGCACAACCTTCAGATCAGCCCAGTTACAACGGTGGCGCACCTGCGATGATCAAGATACCCTCAACAATCCTATCTATAACAGTCAACTAGTTATCCTGGGAATTCTGGTGATTTTTAAAGAATTTTTTGCTACCTCGAGGTAGGATTTCTGAACACCTTTGTGGCATTTCTGTTTTTTACAGTAGTTTTCATCTCAGCCATCCAATTTCTTGGATTCTCATCCAAATTGGGTGAGACTTGGTTCGTTGGAAGCAGAAAATCATTCCCTTACATCTAGGGAGATCTGATTGGTTACTGGAATCACTATGACACAGCGATCGAGTTGTAGATCAATCTCCCGAAGGATTGATCGAATCCAAAGATGGATTCCAGCCACTAGGGTACAAATAAAATTAGGGAACAACCCATAACTCACGATAACTGAGAGGAAACTCTTGATTAATTGATAAGCATGAAAAACAACAATAGGCTCTTCTGTATATATAGAGCATAATGTTTGCTACTAAGGAAAGCTACTAATTCTAATTAAAAATAAAATTAGAAAGCTAGCAAACTAAGCAATATTACTAATCCAAAAAATTAGAAAACGTGAGGCACATGTGGACCCCATCAGCTGGGTCCATCAAGTCTTGCGGGTCCCTGTCTTGGATAGGGATCGGACTGCATCAACTCTCCCCGGCTTGAAAGAACTAGACTCCAGCAAGTTAATCGCTTGATAGTGCTCATAAAGATCTGGATTCAGACGCTGAAAGTCGGTAGCAGTAATCCAGGTAGCATCGGAGATGGGCCGATTTTGCCAACTAACAAGGAACTTCTGAACCGCCGCGACGAGTAAAAACAATCTGATCATCAAGAACATCAATGATTTTATCAGGCGGTGGCAGAGCAGCTGGTAACGTAATGATTTGCTCATTAGAATCGTCCTCATGATCATGCCCACAATAGAGAGTGAGATCGGCAACATTGAATGTGGGGCTGATACCAAGATCAAATGGCAACTCAAGAGAATATGCATTCGAACTGAGCTTCTTCAACACTTTGAATGGACCTGTATTCCTTGGATGTAACTTCTTGTTGGCACCTGGGGGTAACATTTCCGGATGAATACAGACAATAACCATGTCTCTTTCAGAAAACTCCAGAAAACGACGACATTTGTCAACATGAGCCTTGTAACTATCATTGCTAGCTGCAATATGTCGTCGAACTTCATCATGTATTTGTTGCATGTGTTTGATGAAGTTATCAGCTTCAGCACAAGGGCGTGCTTCAATAGGCAATGGGACAAGATCAATAGGCAAGCGTGGTCGAACGCCTGTGACTACTTCAAATGGTGAGATGCATGTGGACTGATTAACTAAATTGTTGTAACCAAATTCAGCCATAGGTAGAATCTGATCCCATGTTGTGATATGATCACGTACAAGGCATCGTAACAATTGTCCAAGGCTTCTATTAACAACTTCAGTTTGGCCATCAGTTTGCAGATGGTAAGCAGTAGAGAAGTGAAGCTTTGTCTTGGCTGTCATCCACAATGTCTTCCAAAAGTAACTCATAAATTTGGTGTCACGATCTGAAACAATAGTCTTGGGGAGGCCATGAAGACGGACAACTTCTTTGAAAAATAGTTGAGCTACCTTGTAGGCATCGGATGTGGTGTTACACGGAATGAAATGTGCCATTTTAGAAAAGCGATCAACAACAACAAAGATGGAATCAACTTTCCGTGCAGTCTTTGGAAGGCCTAACACAAAATCCATGTTGATATTTTCCCATGTGACATGAGGAATAGGCAAAGGCTGATATAAACATGTATTCTTCTTGTTACCTTTAACCAATTGACAGGTGCGACATCTTTCGCATATGTTGATATCATTAACTCTCATGCGCGGCTAATAGAAACGATCATCCACAAGAGCGAGTGTCTTGTCATGTCCCAAATGACCACTACAACCTCCTGAATGCAATTCACAAACAACATGTTCTCAAATGGAAGTAGCAGGGAGGCAAAGTTTGTTACCTCGGAATAAGAATCCATCAAGTATGTTGTAATAAGGGTTCTTGTCCATGTCACCGCTAAGAAAATCCGCGTAGATTGTGCCGAAATCCTTGTCATTTATGTATTCCTGCTTTATTTGCTCAAAACCTGTGACAGTGACTGCCATAGCAGTGAAGAGATGTTTGCGGCGACTTAAAGCATCAGCTTCTAGATTTTTTTAGCCAGCTTTATGGCGGAGACTAAATGTGAACAGTTGAAGGTAAGAGCTCCATTTAATGCGACGATCACTGACATGCTATTGTAACTGTATATGCTTCAAAGCCTAGTGATCGGAATATAAGACAAAGTCGTTGCCAACCAAGTAATGACGCCAATGTCGCAATGCTTGCACAACAGCATAGAATTATAGATCATAAATAGAAAATTTGCATTTGGCATCAAAGAGCTTTTCGCTGAAAAATGCAATCGGGTGACCTTCTTAGCTAAGGACTCCTCCAATGCCAATCTGAGAAGCATTACAAGCAACTTCAAAGACTTCGTTAAAATCTGGAAGTCGTAGAACAAGGGCATCCGTGATCTTGCGCTTGATTTCTCCAAATGCTCTAGTTGCTGCACTTGTCCATTTAAATTCAACATGTTTCATACAATTAGTGATTGGAGCCATAATACTGCTGAAATCTAGAATGAACCTTTCATAGAAAGTGGCACTTCCGTGAAAACTATGAACTGCAGTGAGAGTTAGCGGAATAGGCCAATTAAGGATAGCTTGAATCTTGGATGGGTCCATTGCAATACCGTTAGAAGAGACAACAAAGCCAAGGAAAATCACAGAATTGCTCATAAAAGTATACTTCTTCAGATTAGCATAGAAGCGTTCCCGGCTAAGTAGCTCAAATATGCTCTTCAAGTGATCAAGATGCTCTTGTTTGGATTTGCTATAAATCAAGATATCATCGAAGTAGACAACAACAAACCTTCCAATGAATGGTTTCAACAATTGATTCACAACACGCATGAATGTGCTAGGAGCATTAGAAAGACCAAAAGGCATGACCAGCCATTCATAAAGACCATCTTTAGTTTTAAAGGCTGTCTTCCATTCATCACTTGGTCTAATTCTGATTTAATGATAACCACTGCGAAGATCAATCTTAAAAAAAAACAAAAGCACTAGTCATAAGATCAAGCATATCATTAAGTCTAGGGATAGGGAAGCGATACTTTACAGTGATTTTATTGATGGCACGACTATCCACGCACATACGCCAGCTTCCATCATTCTTTGGTGTGAGGAGAGTGGGTACGGCACATGGACTGAGGCTTTCCCGAATATATCCCCGTTGCAATAGATCAACTTGTTTCTTGAGTTCAGCATGTTCGGAAGAGCTCATCCGATAAGCACGAAGATTAGGGAGAGATGCTCCAGGAGTTAAATTTATTGCATGCTGGATGTCTCACATTATCGGCAATTCATTTGGAAGCTCACCAAGAATTAAATCAGAAAATTCATTAAGCAATGGTTGTACCTCAGGGGGGGTGGGTGGCTTGGAGTCTTCATTTGATTCGGTCACTTGTCTGGCAACCAAAGTATACATCACACCTTGCTCTTTACTTTCAACTTCAAATTTGCGCACGGTGCAGCAGTAGGAGTGGTTTGCTTTGCAGAGAATGGAGTTTCCATGTGCTTCAATTGAATTCGGCGTCCATTCCATTTAGAAGTGTAAGTGTTATCCGCGTGATCAGTGATGACCTTTAAGCGTTTCAGCCAAAGTCTGCCAAATAAGATGTGGGCAACATTCATCAGAATAACATCACACAGGACATTATCTTCATACGAGCCCATCTCCAAGAGAACAATGCATCGGCGATTGACGGGAATCGAATAATCATTTACCCATGCAACTCTGTAAGGCCTCGGATGCTTTATAGTTGGCAACTGAAGTTTATCAACTGCCTCTTGGGATATGACACTCATAGCACTTCCACCATCAATGATGGCATTGCAAGCTCTTCCTTTACAAGTGACTCTTGTTCTAAAAATTGAAGCTTGGTTGTCATCGTCTTCCTCAATACCATATGCAACAAATAGGCGGCGATGAAGGAAAAGCAATGGGATGTCATCATCAGCTGTGAATACCTCAAGTGCAGACTCTGGTTCTGGTGGATGTTGTGCATCAGGTTTCTCCATTTCGATTTCTTCATCATATTGTTCTTCATCATAATGTTCACCTTCACAATGCAGATTCCTGTGAGGACATTCTCTAGCATAATGACCCCGGTTTTTGCAAGAATGACAGAAAATGTCGCGCTTAGCAGCTATTCCAGGGCCTTTAGCAGTATTCTGATTGAGTTGCCACTTCTGATTGGGCTGAGGATTCTGTTGACCCTGTGGTGGAGCTTGTTGCTGCCTTTGGATTTGAATCTGTCGTTGGTTTGGAGGTGTTCGGAACCCTTGCTGTGGGGCCCAATTGAAAGTAAAATCTGGACCCTTTTTGTGGGACTCCCCGGTTTGGTTACCAAAACGTCGCCCAATTTGCTCACGGAGTGTTTGCCCGATGCGTCGTGCCTTGCTAGAGATTGCATCAACAGTGGCGAAGTCAAATACGGCCAATCTATCCTGGATATCGGGGCGCAATCTTTCTCAGTAACGGGTGACCATCAGGTGATCATCTTCATTAGTCTTGCATCGAATACAAAGCTCATGGAACTTATGAGTGTATTCATCTATGGTCATAGAGCCTTGTTAAAGATTGATAAGCTCGCTATTAAAGGAATCAATGTAGTCAGAAGGCAAGAACTTATCTTCCAGTCTCTCTTTCATAATGTCCCAACAGGTGATAGGAGGGCGACCCATTTGCACATTGTGGTCATAAATACGTTTCCACCAAATTCGAACAGGACCCTTTAACTTCATCTTGACAAAAGTGACTCGTTGAGGATCTTCAATGTGATACCAAGTGAAATAATCCTCAATAGAAAAATACCAATCAAGAAGGGTGCGAGCATCACCTTGACCAGAAAAATCAGCAACCTCTAATTTGATTTTCCGCGAGAGATCATCTCAGCACGGGCTGGGTGGAATATTGTCAGCGGCCCTGTCTGCGAAGAGACATTGAAAGAATTCTTGGATTGATTCTCGAGGAATATTATCCAATTGGTGAGAGTGTGAGCCAGAAGTGCTGGAAGATTCGCCATGAGGGTTTGAAGGGGCTTTAGCAAGTTCATCGACTGTGAGTTGTAAAGCGTCGACCCGTTCATATAAATCCCTTATGCAATCATCGCATTGAATATCAGTGAGTCTGCCACAAAAAGTCTGCCCAGTGCAAGAAGCCATGGACGTGGGCTTCTTTGTTCTCAAAAGTGTTTCATTTTTTTTCTTTTTTGAACTGCTAGTGGGCCGGGTTTGGGCTCAGGTTGGGCTCGGATTCAAGTCAGGCCAGACTGTAGAGGAGGCCCAGATGTCTCCAAGCACGTGGGAGATAAGGACTCTTGCGGTTCTTGGGACTCGTGCAGAAAAGGAAATAAGAAGAAGAGGGTTTACCAGAATCGTCTGGGATAGAAAAGAAAGAAAAGAAACGAAGATGTAAAGATGCAGTGGAAGGCGCTGATGAAGATGAAGATGAAGGTGATGGTGGCTGCTGGCTGACGGTGCGATGGTGGCTGCTACGCTGCTAGAGAGGAAGGTGCTTGCTGCAGTGAATGGAGATGCGAGCAGGAGACGATCAACAGGTGACAGGTATGCCTACTCAGTCTCTGTCTTCTCCTCTCGTCTTCTCTTCTGTTCTTTCTTTCTGCCTTTTTTTTTTTTTTTTTTGCTGGGTGGGGTTTCAACAAGGCTGGAAGGACGAGGGGGATGGACAGGTTGGCTGGGATCTGGGTGAATTGGCGCAGCGATCGGTGGTGGATTTTTTCGGCTGGCCTGGGGTTTTGGGGAAATTAAGGTCCTGGATTTGTGGGTTCGTTGGATGAAGGGCAGTGGGGGTCTGTTAGGGTTTTGAGGGCTTCAATGATGATAGGTAGGTTGATCATCAGTGGGGTTGGGTTTGTCTGCTGGGAGGGGTAGGGGAAGGTTTGTTGTGGTTAGGTCTTTGGGTTGTGATGAAGAAGCTGGGATGAGGGTTGATGGAACGGAGGTGGATGGTTGGATGAGAGGGGAATTAGAGACATTTTCAAAAAGGACGAACGTCTCCACGGCGATCACTGCGGCTCTAATACCAATTGAAGCAGCGATCGGGTAGTAGATCAATCTCCCTAAGAATTGATCGAATCCAAAGATGGATTATAGCCACTAGGGCACAAACGAAATTAGGGAACAACCCATAACTCACGATAACTCAAAGGAAACTCTTGATTAATTGATAAGCATGAAAAATAACAATAGGCTCTTCTATATATATAGAGCATAATGTTTGCTAATAAGGAAAGCTACTAAAGAAAGCTAATAATTCTAATTAACAATAAAATTAGAAAGCTAGCAAACTAAGCAATATTACTAATCTAAAAAATTAGAAAACGTAAGGCACATGTGGACCCTATCAGCTGGGTCTATCAAGTCCTGCGGGTCCCTGTCTTGGATAGGGATCGGACTACATCACACCGTGGTCCACACTATCAGATCCAGTGGCTAAAAATAGGGTCGACAGCCACCCTATTTCATTGACTGTTCATCGCTGGCCCACAAGCGATCATCAAAGGCACTCAACAGTTTGCTCCTAGCATGGTCGCCTGATATTCCTAAGAATAATAGGGATTCTTTCAGATTTTTTTGAACATCAGAGGACTAATTTTTTGCCCAACTTGTGCATCACCAGTTTTTTGAAACTTTTTTTATCAGCACCGTCCTAATTTGTTGCTATAAGTTGGATTTTCTTGTAATTTCGTCTAAGGATAACCATCTAATCTATCTGGCCTGGACACATCTCTGATCTAAGAACAGGTCCATCAGTGGACCCCACCTTGGGCATTGACCATCAAAAACAAGGTTGCCTAGCTGTTTTTTTTTTTTTGCAATTTTTTGCAATCTGCGCTAGTTCTTTCTGCTGATTGTGTTTGGACTTACTGCTAGGGCATTTTTACATCAAGACTCTCTTCCAAAATTTTTTCTGGGGCTACTTGATTGCATATAGTATCTGGGATTCATCTCTGATCAGGGATCAGATCTTCAAGTGGACCACACAACAGGTGTCGACAGTCTGAACATTAGACGTTTGAACTGTCTCTTTTACAAACTGTTGCACCTCTAGTTGTTGTTACCTACTGGAGGTAGCATTACATTCAAAGGATTCTCTCTATATTTTATCTGCTTAATTATCATGGACAAAAGTGAAACTTACTTGATTAAATTCAATGGGACAAAATTATTCATCATGGGCTTTCCAATTTCAAATATACCTTAAGGGAAAAGAGTTATGGGGACATGTTGACGAGACTGATCCTAAACCTTTAGAGGATGTCAAGGCAGTATCTAAATGGGAAACCAAAGATTCCCAAATCATGACTTGGCTTAATACATTCTGAATCTCCGGTCCTATAAAACAGCAAAAGGAATGTGGGACTATCACAGACAGGTGTATCAACAGGATAACTCCGCCAAATGTTTCCACTTAGAACATGAGCTATCTCAGTTTAATCAAGGGACAACATCCATTCAAGAATATTACTCTCATTTATATTCGCTTATGGACAGACAATACTGAGATCATTTATCAAGTCTACCTAATGCCTCAATTGCGGTGGTTCAAAGCATTTATTCCACTAGTCAACGGGATCAATTCTTGATGAAACTGAGGTCTGAGTTTTAACACGTACGTTCAAATCTGATGAGTAGGGTGCCTCCCCCATCTATTGATTCTTGCTTAGGAAAGCTTCTTTGCAAGGAACATTTTACAACCCAGGCTGCTCTCCAACAAGCAATTTCCACTGGGCCAATGATTGCTACCTATCTTGCCCGTCCCAAACAGCAAAACAGAGATGTGACCAAAGTACAGTGCTATAGTTGTCAGAAGTATGGACATGTCGCCCACTCAACACAATCAAAAATAATGCTCGTAACGCAAAGGCCATGTTCTTCCGGAATGTCGGCGCCAAATTCAGGTGTCCTCACAGAAGGCTAATCTGGCAACCCTGGATGCGTCGTCTTCTGTATTTAGTCCTGCTGCCACAACAGTCATGCCTGCTCAACCTCCTTCTTCATCCTCTCTTACCTTTGAAATGGTTCAACAAATGATAGTAAATGCCTTTCTTGCTCTTAGTCTCTCAGGTAAACCCAAACATTCAAACTCCACTTAGTATATGGATTCGGGGGCTTCTAATCATATGACCCACTCTTCTGATCATTTATCTCAATTAAAACCTTATGATGGAAATCTCCGAATCAATACAGCAAATGGTGGCAATATACCCATTACTGCCATCGGTGAGATCTCACATCCCTTAACTCTGAGTCGTGTTTTTCTTTCTCCTCAGTTATCTACAAATTTATTATCTGTTGGATAACTCGTTGATAACCATTGTTATGTCTCTTTTTCGCGTTCTGGTTGTGTTATATAGGATCAAGCATCGGGGGAGGTGATAGCGAAGGGACCTAAGTGTCGCCGTCTTTTTCCGCTACAACTATCTACACAAGATAGGAATTTGGTTGCATCTACCCTATTTTCTACTTCTAGTTCAAATAAGAGCCAATTATGGCACAATAGATTAGGCCATCCTCAGTCTCGTACTTTAATGTCTTTGTTTCAATCTGGTTTGCTTCATGACAATAAAATTTCTCTTAAAGATGTCTCTTTTGATTATTCTAGTTGTAAAATGAGCAAGAGTAAGACTCTCCCTTTTCCCATCAGTACCTCATTATCATTGAAATGCTTTGATCATGTTCATAGTCATGTATGGGGTATAGCACCTGTCATATCCCATTCTCATTTTAAGTATTTTGTTACATTTATTGATGATTATAGTTGCGTTACATGGATTTATTTCTTGCATTCAAAATATGAGGTGTTTGTTACTTTCAAAATTCACTTCTCCACATCCATTAAAACACTTCGCACAGATTCTGGCGGTGAATATGTTTCTAATGAGTTTCAAAATTTTTTGCAAAACAAAGGGATCATTTCTCAAAAATCATGTCCTTATACACCCCAACAAAATGGTGTGTCTGAGAGGAAAAACAGATGATGGGGACCTCCTCTCCGACCCCACCTCCTACAAACGCTTAGTCGGGAGTCTGGTCTACTTGACCATTACTCGGCTTGACATCTCTTATGCTGTGAATGTTGTTAGTCAATTCATGTCAGAACTGCAACATCACCATCTGGTTGCTATCAAAATGATCATTCGGTACATTCTTGGTTCTCCGACACAAGGTTTGGTTTTTCCAGTTGGCACACCACTTACACTAAATGCTTATTCTGATGCGGACTAGGCCAGATGCCCGGATACTCGCCGATCCACCACACTTACACTAAATACTTATTCTGATGCGGACTGGGCCACAGGCCCAGATACTCGTCGATCCACCACAGGCTGGTGTATGCATTTGGGTGAATCACTCATTTCCTGGAAATGCAAAAAAGCAAGAAAGGGTTTCCAGATCTTCCACTAAATCTGAATATCGTGCCATGTCCTTTGCCTGTTCCAAGATCTTTGGCTTCGTGGCTTACTTGCAGATCTTGGTTTTCCTCAGACCTTAGCTACCCCACTTCATGCGGACAATACTAGGATCATCCGTATTACTGAGAATCCAGTCTTCCATGAACGTACAAAACATATTGAGGTGGATTGTCATTTTATTCGAGATGAATATGATCGCAAGGTCATTAGTCTTCCACATGTTTCCAGTGAACTCCAACTTGCGGACATCTTCACCAAAGGACTACCTAGGCCACGCCATGAGTTCTTGATTCGCAAATTGCTGTTGTTTGACCATCATCAATTTGAGGGGGGGTGTTAACACCAGTGACACAAAGCCCACCAAGCCCATTAAGTGCAACAAACCAACCCACCACGTGGGATAAGTTAGGATAAATTCAAATCACTATAAATCAATGAACAGCTTTACTTTCCATAACAGATAGATTGTATTAGCTTTGAATTGCCTTGATTAAGGCTAAATGATATTATAAAAAAGAGGAAGGATCGTCCATTGAAGGGATCCAAGAATTCCACAAATATCACTGTCTATCCATCATCGTGACACATCGAGGATTCAATTCGTTTGCATCTGTAAACAATACAACTATACAATGATTGTTATGCTCCCATTTGAAACATAAGAAACATTTCATGAAGTCATATTATAGCACTAAAAAAACCGTTATCCCACAAAGTTAGGATCCAACAAACTAATCCGTAATGATTCACACCTTCCCAATAGTCCAAAAAAAAAAAAAAAGATTCATACCTTCCCATGGTGCAGACCTATCCCTGCCAATGCTAAAAGGGTCAAATCCGTAGCAGCCACAACATTACTGAAATTGGCACAACAAATAAAGTAACATATCAAAGCCAGTATGCCCTAAGTTGGCTAAGCCGCAAAAGTAAAGCTAATCAATAAACTCTAACTGGAACCATAAAGATAACCTGACTTGCCGCACAGTAGCACCTTTTCGACCATGACCAGAAAACCATCTGAAAATGCCTTTATCATGTGCGAGTTTCCATATCACACCATGGCCCCCAGGTTTGCACACAGGTGCTAATGGCTTACTGATCAACCACCTGCCATCTTCTGCACCAATTGAAGGAACTAGAGGCTGGCAGTGCATGAAATGATTAAATTACTGAATGAAAAAAAGGATTTTGCCATGATCAAGATATAATAAAGCAAGCTTTCCATGTTTAAACCTGCTCGAAAAGTTGAAAACTTGATCGACCTCTTCCAAACCATCCAAGTCTTTCACAAAGTGCCATGATGCGCTGATGATTGTTCTTTGCGGAACTAGTCATGATCGCAACGGGTGTGATGAATTGCTCTCCATAGAGTTTATAATAAAGGAACTCTCTAGCCTGGCACTCATCAAGGAGTGAAAATAAATATTCTTCTAAAACACAGGTCACTTCAGTGCACAAAACAAGTAACTATTATGTTCATCGATTTCATTCTCTCGAGCAACAGAACACCATAATGAAAACAGTTGTCAAATAAAATTGATTATACAATCATTTCAAGTTTTGTTTATTACATAATTATAATGTTTTGAATAATGAGCCACAGCCATAATTCTGTCATTGAATGATACAGCACAGTCATCCAGCAACTCATGAAGAGACAAGATCCATCATATGGAACTAATGACGGTCACAAACAGGAAATACTGTGAAATATTAGTTAGTTCTATAGGGGCAAATCTCCTCAGTCCTCAATAATTGATTCATCAGTAAAGAGAAGATAACATCTACCATTATTCTAGAATCTATGACAAGAAACTACCACTGTATTTGAAAATTAATCGCCAATGCACAGATGGCTCAGTGGCATTGGCATCCTAGCTTCAACTGACTGCCCATGGATCAATCCCTGTGGGGTAGGTTATCACTAAGTACTGTACCACTGTCCCAGTCTAGCCAAAAATAAAAAGAAGATTCACAATATATTAGAATTTACCATGACATTGTCCCTTTTTTCTTTTTTTTTGAATGGCTAATTTACCGTGACATTGTCGAAAGGAGATTTTCTTCTGCTGGATAGTGGATCCAAGTGATATTAATCAAAGCATCAAGAAACAAATGTTTGAACCACAATAAACTAGGGAAGCATAATGATGATCCTGAAGCCAAATGTTAATACTAAATTTCATTTAAGACAAGGCCACATCATGCAAGTTTGTGGATGTAGGAGTTGTCTTAAATAAACAACCTAGGCGCAGCTGAATAATTGGATTTAAAAAGCTTTTGGGGTTTTGTGAGAAAAGGTATAAAAGAACCTACTAAAGGAGGAAAACAGGAGAAAAGGAAGGAAGAATGAGGAGAAAAAGATTGTGGACGTCCGATTGACTACTATGCAACCGTCTTAATGAACTCATACAAATGTAATTTGCACCGAAAAAAAAAAAATTTGTCTTAAATCTTAATTCTATTTACACACTAGTCCTTGGCTGTGATACCCAGTTAGTTGTACATGCCCAGCATATCCATGTCAGACTGATATGACACACGTATCGGTATTTAGCATATCCTACTAACCGAGTCCATTATTTCACATAGTTCTTTTAGTTTTCTTATTTTTCAACATAAAAAATGATAGAAAGTAATGTAAAGAATGATATTTTCATCAACTGCAAAGTCATACCCTTGATCCCCATATAATATCCAAATCCGTATCCATATATGGCAATCATAGGTCCTTGGACTGTTTTGTAAATACCAAAAACTATGAAAAAAATATGTAAATGTTGTCTAAATAAACAGTCTTACTCCAGGTGCTAACACAATCAGCCCTGTTGCTGTATTATACTATAGAACTATACAACCTCAATTTAAGATCTATTTTCTACCAAATTTTTGGCATCAGAGGGCTGTTAACAGTGCCCAGTCTTCAAGGTTACGCTTTTCTTCCATTCTAATAGTCTTTTCAGGAAAAGGAGAGCAGACCAAACGAATTGATCATTCCAGTGGGGCCAATCCAAATGCACCAATAAAGATGGAAATATGATTTAATTTTCAAGACACACACAACAAAAAATACAAAACAAAACAAAAAGAAAAACTCACACAAAATAAAAACACCAGACACGAAATAGTAATCCTAATCCTGCAGAATACCAAACCTAGAGGAGGAAAATGATTTCATACACACCTGCAGTAAATACCAATGTGATTGTAATTGGCTGTAGATTGATTGTGATTATTAATTGACTTCAATTTAGGATATATTAGGATTGTAATTGGGTTTTATTAGGGCAACCCATGTAATATAAATCGAGGGCTTTGTGGGACAAGAAACCCACAGTATTATCCCAATCCTCGTATCTTTCCTAGCAAGTTCTTTCCCTCTGCCATCCCTCCACTCTAAAGTTTATATGGTATCAGAGAAAGTTTCACAAAGGATCTGCTGATCAATGAAGGATATCTCATACCAGCTAGGACATTTTCATATAAAAACCTCTCTGAGCTATTAGACTCAAGGACCTGATTGTTGATGTGAAATTCATGGTCCTATCCGATTTTCTGTTTCGACACACTGCGCCCTTTTTATCTCTGGTGAAGTCCACTGATCAAAGTAAAATCTTCATTATCGAATTTCTGGATTCTTGAGATATCTGTCAAGGTTTCAAAACACGGACTCGGGGGCTGTGAAGTTGGGTTGAGTCAAATTGAGTCATGTTGAGAGCCAGAGGGTTGAGGAGTGAAATGTGCCTGCGGCTAAGTGCTTCTGTTTCAATGTGTGAACAATGAAGGTAGGCTTGTTCATAGGATGGCTCGATCAGTTCGAAAGACGATTCGACACAAACTCATTTTTGGTTGGAAAGGTTAGAAAACCAAATGACAAATGGATGATGTGCAGACATCCTTCACATTATCTCTTCACCAAGAATTTAGGTTTTGTCTTTGGAGCGGAGAGGAAAGGTGCTATCACCTCAACCCCTAACAATGATCAGTGGCCTAACTGGTTTTGCTTCATAACAATCATTTTCTGATGGGCATTAAAAAAGAGAAGCATAACGAAGTGCTATCGCCTCAACTCCTAACAATGATCACAGTGCCCTAACTGGTTTTGCTCCATAACCATCATTTTCTCATATGCATTAAAAAAGAGAAGCATAACGAAGTAAAATACAGAAAGTAAATGAAAGAAACGAAAGGAAAAGTTGCATAAATGTAATATTATGACAATCCTAAACATAGAATGATGAGATACTCATATCCACGATGTCCAATGGATCATCAACACGAACTAAGGTTTGGGCTCTAACTGCTCAGGCAATTAATATTTTCAATCCTCACTGTCAACCACTTGGGAAGCTAGGATAACTGCATATTCTCTAATTGAAGATCAGATTTTATTGTTGGGAAGTCCCAAGTCCCACATCCCACATCGCCTAAGTAATAGGTTTGACATGTCTCCATATACCTGTTTGGGCCTTCCACCTATCAGCTTAAGCTTTTGGGTCAGTACCCAAACTTGGCCCATGAACAACTTAGCCCACGAACATAAATATCCCACGTGGGATCTAGTTAGATTGGATCAAGTTTGGGTCGGGCCTACTTCTGATGGATCTTATTGGACTGGTCCTTATCCATTCTACATAGATAAATAGGTGGAAAAGGAATGAGGTTGATAGAATGGTTAGGCGAAATAAAGGTAGTGAGGTGGAGAGAATTTGAAAAGAGAGGGAATGCCGAGTGGACAAAGATTTTATGGTGCAGAAAAAAGTCATTTTAAGTAGTGGGAAAAATCCCCTTCTCGTGAGCTCAAAGTCTCCTTTTGTAGAGAACCATGAGGTTGAATGGCTTGGATGGAGATCATATAGAAGCATTATCATCTTTTGGCTAAAAGTATTGAAAGGAAGTCGGGATAACCTTCTCGGTCATGACCAAATCCAAGGTGCCAATAGACATTTTGTATTCACTCACTGCACTAGTTAACAAAAAGAATCATTCACATGGATTTCAAGAGACTCTCAGGAAGACATTTCGCAATCCAAGCTTCAAGTGGGTCATGCCTTATGTGAGTGGTCTAAGTGGCCCTTGATCATATCCTTATACTGACAATATGACTTTCCACTGCCAAAGGGTGCCATCCTCATTCAGTATACCAATAAAGTCGATAAATTCCAAGATAAAGAAAACAGGAATCCCATTGAAATAGGCAATACAATTTAGAGAGAAGTGTTTAAAACCACATTTGCAGAGAAAATTACAAGTGTTAGATATGATAACCCATCAGATCCAAATCTATCGAAAATTGGAAAGAACTGTCCTAGAAATTACAGTAGAGTAAACAAAAGAAAAATAGAATAATGACAAAAGAAAATCACAGAAACCAGAACGAACTTCATGTGTAAATCGCAATATCTATTTGAAATAGTTTCTAATGCCACAACTACGGTACTTATAAAACAACAAAAATTTGATACCTGAAGATCTCTTATAAGACCTTCCAATAAAGTCCGTCCGCAATATGAAAGCATTGCAGCAGGTAGACATTCACCTGTATCAGGGTCAACTAAACCAAGCCTGTCCCCAGAGCCACCCAGAGGATAAATTTCACCCAGTTCTGGCAAACCCTAGAAATGATGAAACCTTGATTACGATTTCAGTAAAAGTTCTGGCATACCCTGATTCACAAGTTAAGAATAGCCTTTCAACTCCTCTGTAGTCAAAAGATTCCCAGCTTCTGATATTTAGAAAGGAGGCACGAGCTAACCTCAATTCCCCATAAAGCTGCTTGAGATGCAAATTCTGTATTTTTAGAAAGATCAAGTCCACTGGGTGCATGAATCTCTTCAAATTGGCATTTCATCGACTCATCCACAAGCGAGGACCAGTCTGCAGTCTGCCTTTCTAATTTTGACGGTGAAAGGAGCTCCAATACCACAATCTGATACCTGCATTGAATAATTATACTAAGCCTGTAGGTATCCGAGCGGTTGCAATGATAAGGGGAAAGGCCTAAAGGTAGAATTAGCAATTTAATCAAAATAAGGACAATCAAATGTAATCAATATTTTGAATAAATCCCCTCATGTATGATCCCATAGAATGTAAGGAAGCTTGCAGTGTACTTGCTTTCACTTAGCATATGGATCTTACTATAAGGCATAAGCCAATGTTTTATTCGCTATTCATTGCTAAGAAAGCACAATAAGACCACAGTAATATTGAAAATATGTCACTGTTGGCATATGGGTGTATGTCTCAGTATCATGTTGTGTTGAACCATATTATGAATTAGTTAATATTTACACCCTGAAATATACACACATACATATATATAGAGAGATCGATCATTCAAATCAACATGAAACTAAAGCAATAACATTGTTCTATCTAAAACTATTGAGAAGCACCTAACTGTGATGACATTAGCATCTGCATGGCTAACGTCCACAATCATGCAAACAAGTATACCTTGGAGGCTTGGTCCTTGGACCCAGGTGGGAAAGGCACCATTGGATAGATCATCATGTTTGGTATCATTTGCAGAAAATAAATCCTTTATGAATGAGTTATTTCTTTGTTGGGTGTAAAAATCACAGTAGCAACAGTTGTTTGGGGTTGTGCATCTTGTTTTTTTTACGATTTCTAACATCATTTCTTGTTATTTTTAAAAGATTCAGAAGGAATGACTGTTTTTTCCGTTAGAAACCAAAAGGGGTAAGTTTTGTGCAAGTTGCTAAAGAACTGTGATTTCTGGCAGAAGTTTAATTTTGAATTTACCCTTTAATAGATCTTAACACTGTTTTGATGTTATTTGGATTCAAGCATATAAAATTTAGCATAAATGTTATTTAAGGAGACCATGGTGACAAATCTCCAGATTGTAGTTTGAAAATCAGATTCTTTGGATGGTGTACACACTGCTTCTATCACCTAATGTAAATATGTGATGGTTTAGGTCACATATCTGGCATCCAAATTGATGTAAATTGATAATAGAAATTGGCTAGATCAATGGCCACATATAAACTAATCAGATTGGGCACAAGCAGTCTCAATTAATCCAAGTTGATTCAGGGCATAAATGGCTACAACACCAAAGAGTTCGACTTACTATGCTATTAATAGGACAGTCCAGGCATCAAAGGAATATCTATCTTCAAACAGTTACTCAAATCAACTGCTTCATTTATCATCAAGAGTCAATTCATATCAATAATATTACAATAACACAACATATTGAAGTATGTAGCAAGTGCTCAACCAGTCATTCATTTTAATTAATATTCCTACAGAAGGATGGGTTTCATTTATCCATTTTAATAATCTGTCATAAGTGTATCAGCAGCCAATGATAATATTCTGCTTGCAAATAACTGATGCCGAATGGTGTTTCAGTTATAGATGAGCAACGTTTCGCTATGAACAGTTCCATTGCCCCAAAATGCAATCAAATTCCAGCTTTGGAGTGTTTTGTGGGACAAATTTGAACCAATCCAATCCATGGTGTAGAGATCAATACTATTAAAAGAAAAAGGGAATATCTGCATCCAATCAAAGATGGTTTAACAATGACCCATAGATCAAAGCTCATCTAACAATAAAGAGGAATCCTTCTTTCAATGGTCTGGAATCAAGAAACAACAAAAGATTTCTGAACCAGGTAAGAAGTGTTATGATAAAGAGTAGGTCTAATAATAAATAAATAACTTCAAGGGCTCGCATGTTATTTGGGGAATCTCAGGGGGTTTTTCTGTATTTTTTTTTTTAAATAAGAAATATATTCTATGCATGGGAGTGGTCATCTAACCCTAGCGATCATAACCATATCATTCTTCCTCTTCAATTCTACATCACTCTTTATTTCTCATCTCTTCTGGTCTCAGGTTTTTGTGACCTTGAGAAAAAATCCTATATCTCTTTACATAAAGTATAAATATTTCCTAGGTATCGAAGTGGCATGGTCAAAAAGTGGATTTTTCATATCATAGAGAAAATATATCCATGACCTTCTCGAAGAAACACGGAAACTTGGTGCAAAGCCGGTAGACACTCCAATAGAACAGAACCATAGTTTACACTTGGAAAGTGGAGAATCACTTGAAGATAAAAGGAAGTATCAGAGATTGGTGGGAAGACTTATTTATCTTACTATTACAATGGATATTCCCTATGTTGTTAGTTTCGTACGTCAGTTTATGCATGCTCCCAGGACTAATCATTTAACAGAAGTGCATATGATTCTCAGATATTTGAAAGGATCACCAGGCCGATGAATTTCATACAAGTCACATGGTCATGCAAAAGCTATAGCCTTCACAGACTCTGACTGGGCTGAGTCTTTATTAGATAGAAAGTCAGCAACAGGCCACTGTACAATGGATGAAGGAAATCTATTGTCCCGGAAAAGAAAAAACAAGTTGTTACTGCCAAGTTTAGTGCAAAAGCTGAGAATAGAGTTGTTGCTTATGGGTGTTGTGAGCTATTATGGCTAAGATCTTGCTGGGGGAGTTAGGATTCAAGCAAGATGGTCCGATGTGTATGTACTCTGATAGTACATCACCAATCAAATTGGTTAATAATTCCATCTACCATGAGAAAACAAAACAAGTAGAGGTGGACTGCCATCATCCGTGAAAAACTTGAGAAGGAAGATATTGTATTGGTCCTGGTTTCTACTGAAGATTAGCTAGCAGACTTTCTCACTAAGGCAATAAATAAAGCTAAGTTGCAATTTGCTTTTTCCAAGCTGGGCATAGTAAATATCTATGCACCAGCTTGAGAGAGGGGAGGGGAGAGGGGGGGAGGGGTTGTGACCAATTGGAGTAAGTCAGGGGTTTTTATGTAAATGCCAGAATAGTCAAGGGCTTTTATGTAAATATGGTAAACTTTAGGGACACTTTTATAATTTTCAAAACTAATGAAATAACCACATAATAAGGATCTTCATTCTCCTTTTCTATTTTCTTTCTCTTTTACATTTATTTGACACTCTAGCATAAACCCTTAGATCTAAGCAGATCCAAGCTTGTAATTATATACTATATAGGCATCATAGTTCCTAATTATACTTAAAATAAGAAAAGTAAATCAGATTACAACAAGAATCACACTCTCTCCTATTAGTGTGCAAATCTTGCATTGTGTTGTGATGCAGGACCAAGGATTAGGGCTTTCATGGAGTGCCGAAGCACGTGTGCAAAGACACTTCAACAAGTCTCCACAAAGACAATAACAAGGAGGGAAAACCTAATTCAATTAATCAACTCTGAAAATCCATCTTCTACAATGCCATATAAATAAGAAAGCATAACTTAGGGGTTAAGAAACATAAACAAACTAGAATCCTATCCTAATTACAACTCATTAAAGTAATAAATTAGATAAAATAGCTATATCCCTAAATTATCTTGGGCCCTACACATGTGGCTTGAGGTCTATCTGCATCATTCTCCCCGGCTTGGAAAGAACTCAAACTCAAGTTCGGTAAATGGCTGCCTGGGTCAAAGATCAATCGGATGAACTTCCGATCCATTGGCTGAACTGTAGCATCTGGGCATAGCTTCATGTATAACTTCTTTCGATGGCCGTAATTTGAGCAAATGCATGATCAAACCGCTGGACGCTTCAATTGATGAATATGCACCATCGAATCACAATCGCTAATTGTTTGTTGTTCGTCTCCAAGTTTTCATTGTTGATCCCTAAAGATAAAGTCAATATGAGGATTGTCAACGGATAGATCTTCTTGTGAAAGCATTAAACCAGTTGTTAGATCCACGTCTTCAATGTCCACTTTTCTTTCCTCTTCCTTTACATCTTCCATCTTTTTATCGATGCCATCCTCTTGTTTAATGATGGTTGCATCAAATTTTACCTTGAACTTTTCTATTTCTTGACCCTTTTCTATCATTGCAAGAGTTTCTTAGAGCTGATTGACAGTAGTGGATAACTGAGCAATAGCCCTATTCAATTTCGCAACATTTGTAGAAAATTCCTCCATGGATTTAGACATGATGTGTAGATCTGATCTCTTCAGTCTTCACCATAAGCCAGTAGGAGAAAACAGATTTGACATCCGAGTTCAGATCGCCCCAAAATTGAGAAAATAAATCTTGGCCCTTGAACAGTCAGATCTATGCCTTCGAATGATCTTGCTGTTGTCAGGATGATGTCAACACTGTCTAGCAGATTGATGCTCCTGCTTCTGCAGATGGGTCCACCTGACCCGAACCCAGGCCCTAAAACTGTTAATAAATGATTATCAGTGGAGTGGGTCAGGCCAATTCAACCGGGATGAACTTAGCTCGAACTGAAATTCAAGAATCAGCTCGCATGTGTCACAAAACCATACACGTGAGACCCTTTTAGTCTGCTTTGGTCTTCATGTCAGGGAGAAGGAATGGCCCCAAAACCGTTTTGTTGAACAATGGATCCCACTTTGGATATATTCTTCTGTCGGCACTTAGACAATGAATCCCAATTTGGATATATGCTAGATCAGTGGAGTTGGTGATGGGCCAAGATGGATCCATTTGGAGCTTAACTTGGATTTTGATGGGCGCTCTATTTGGTTGCATCTGGATTTGGGCCTAGCTTCATTAGGATTTTATCTGAATCTAGGCTTAGCTTCACTGGGCCTAGGACTCTAGATCTAGGTCTAGGACTCACTATGCTAGGTCCAAACCTAGGCTTGGCTCTTGCATCACAATAGTGTGTGCCAAATCTTGATACCTTGTGGATGCTTACTTCTTCATATTTAATTGATCCATGATTTTATTTTATTTTATTTTTTTTGTCAATTAGTGTGTTTGGCCCAACATCTGTTAGTGAGACGTGTGTACATTGTTTTTCGATTATATTTTTTACGAAAAAGTTTTTATAATTTATTAGAACAGAATGACAATGTACTAAATCATACAATGTTTCAAGGAATAATTACCTATTGAGACAGTAGAAAAGGAAAAAGAAAAAAAAAAAAAAAAAAACCCTGTTGAGTGACTCAAGTGCTGATTAATGAAGAAACTGATCAAGACTTTGTCACAAGTGTTAAGAATCAGTATGGAATTCTTTGTGATTTGGGGAATTATGGGACTATTTTGTAGATGGTAAAATTACTGAGGGATTTTTGTAAATCGGACAATCTAATAATATATAGGAGGTGTTGCCAAGCCCTAGAGAACTCCTAATGAAGCTTGTTCAATTCAAATCCTCTTATTTTCTTGTTTTTCTTTTGTCTCCTTAATCTAGGACAGGGTTTCATGACCTTCAATGAGAAAACCCTAGATAGTGTTAAATCAAGAACTTTAATAATAAGCACAACTATAAGGTATTTATGGGTAGAACCGTAGAAGGGAAAAGATTTTCAAACGGTGTCCGCCATTTTTTCTGAAAATCAAATCCAAGTTTAAGACTAAGGGCTCGTTTAGGTATGTGGATTTGATTGGATTTTGAATTTCAATTCTTGAAATGAACACATTTCTAAATCAAAATTTCATTTGACATTCTAAAATCTAATTAAAAAAACTATTATATTTGGATATGTGTTGGACTTTGTCAAGGAAATTCCTGCATTTTGGATTCCAGAAATTTCTTTTCTTGGATATTTGTTGAAATTTTGTCTAATTATTTTTTCACATGTGTCGTACTTACTATAAAATGTGAAATTATTATCAGACTGCAAATAAAGTTGGTCTCCTAATATATCTAGCATGCATTCACCTCAAACTTATATCAAATAGTAGAACAAGAACCTGATTTTATGTAATGAAACCTAGATTGATTCAGGATACTGCATGAGGCATTGAAAATCTATTTATTCTAAAATGAATCCTTGATCATGGCTTGTGCACTTGAGAAGTGAAGAAAGAACACACACGCCCAGAGTAAAACAGCTACTGGTCTAATGTATTGGACCAGACCTGACTCTAATGGGCCCGACTAGGCTCAGACATGACTCCAGGCCCAACTCAAGCCTTAAGAGCCTGTTTGTTTGCTATAGAATACATAGGAATTTATGGTCAAATGAGCTGCACTAGAGGATTATTAAAGAGGTGAAGTACAAATGATATGAGGTGAGGGGTTAAGGATATAAGGTAGCAACAGATAGGACAATGACTTTCCTAGGATTTGAATTACTATATAATGGCTGGGTATTCATTTCCATCTGCCTTTGATTCACTTTCTATTAAAGGTATGGTTATTTAATGGTCCTTTTTGTATAATCTTCATTTTTAACCACTTCTGGCATGAATTTTCTATGTATGTTATGCAAAGAAACAGACACAAAGCATATCACTAAATATAATACTATTATATAATAAAATTAACATCATATAATAATAGTTACATCATATTACTATAAAGAATATATTATATATTTGGGTACATGGGTAGTCTCAGTAGCAAGGGAATGGAGTGGGGGACCTCTTCCATGAGAAAATGTTCCAAAGTGTTGGATTTGACCAAGAGATATTCTAGAATAACAATGTCTGAGGTGGATTTTT
Source organism: Camphora micrantha (assembly GCA_003546025.1). NCBI lineage: Eukaryota > Viridiplantae > Streptophyta > Magnoliopsida > Laurales > Lauraceae > Camphora > Camphora micrantha. The sequence goes on from QPKB01000009.1 coordinate 24,038,797, forward strand.
GGCAGTCCTCATATCTGCAAAAAATTATCCATCTTAACAAAAGCCATAAACTTTTCAATATTGTAAATCCATAACCCATGAATCTGATGAATCCAAATAAAAAATACTAACATTCAAACAACCTCTGAAAAACTTCTAGCAATGGGATGGTTATTTTATGGATGCTAAGATGCATCGAGCCATCTCTTCATGGACAATGCAACAGAGTTATGGAATAGTCTTAAGCAAGCATATATAAAGTTGGGTCATAATGGGACCAGTACGTTGTCACATATAACTAGCTCTACGGGTAGTGATTCATTAGCAGATCATTTCTCTATCTTCCACCGGTACTGCCCTATGCACTCATTGAGTCAAATATAGAAAAATGGACTAATGTTACCATAAAATTTGCATATTCTTGCAAATTTGTCTTTAATAACCTTACAATCTTACAATTATGATCCACGATCACAATTTACAATTTAGAAACCCAAATGGTCTTAGAATATGATTTCTCAAATCATTGCATAGGAGAGATGTAATATTTTTCTAAAAAGGTTCCTTCCTAATCATAAAACTTTCTCTGCTAACAAATAACATACCACATTATCCCAGTTTGTAAAAGATTGCTTACTGAATTGAATACATAGGAATTCATGATAAAAATGGGTTCTAACAAACGATTGCTAAAGAGGTGAGGGGTGAACCATGTAAAGTGGAGATTCCTAGGATTCTATCCAAGGGTAAATTATTTGATTATCATTTGTAGCTCTACCTTTGTTTCTTCAATTTTAACCATTTAGATAAACACATTTCTTATAACTCCTATGAATCCAATTCCACGAAGAAACGCGAACAGGGTAAAAACTTCTATGCATATCAAAAATCATCAGCTTACCCAATAATTCCTCCAATGCAATCATAGAACTGTTCAATCTCTCCAAGCGTCCGAATCAGCTGTCCCAACTCCTGACCAAACTCATCCGCATAAAAAACCCCAAAACCGCTCTCCAGCGACTCCGACAGAAGCACGTGCTCCTGGCCGGCGGCCACCAGGCACTTGAGAAGAAACAGCTCGGAGCACCCGAATTCGAGAGAGGCCAAAACCCTAGAAGCCCCGGTCGCCCGAGTCGAGAAGAACTCTCTCACTCTGGAGTCCGAGTCAAGGACTCGGAGCTTCGACTCTAGGCTGTGGCAGCTGGAGAGCCGCAAACGGAGGCTTCTCAGCCGTTGGATCTCCCTCTCGAAGTCGGATTCGGGCGCGGGCGCGTGCTCGATCGGGGCCGTGGAGACCCGCAAAGGCGAGAGGGGTTTTGGGGCGATGCGGAGGTTTTGGAAGTGGAAAGGGAAGAAGGGAAGAGAGAGGGGGAGGCGTAGGATAGCGCTAGTGCGCCATTTGGCGGCGCTGGTTAGAGAGTGGGAGGAGGAGGAAGGGAGGGAGGGGGAGAGAGGGCGATGCCGGATATTGGCCGTGTGCGCCATGGCGCACGTTAGAGAGGGGCGGGAGGGAAGGGAAGAAATGGCGACAACTACGAAGATGTGGGGAGGGAGATTTTAAAACGGGAACGTGGGGAGAGCGTTTTCTGTCCATCGGATGCAGATAGAGAGATCAGGAATTGGAAAAAAGCCTCTGTCAGGCTTTCCACTCACGTGAAATTCGTGAGGCTCCTCGGTGGACCCGACATGTTCAACCATATCAAATTGAATTTTTCTGTGTTGAGTGGGACCCATGATCGCCCATCCAAATTCGACTACTAAAAAAAGTTAGTCTGGATGCAGGCCGTTGAGAGTCACATGTCAGAGATGAAGGATCGCGCACACACTCGGCTAACTCATGTTACATGCTTTCTCATAGGAATAAAATCAAGGGATGCCTTAATTAGATTGATAGTTAAATTTTCTCCATCCGGGCTAACATCAAAGGTGGGACCCTCTAATTTCACGTGATGAATGGCACTGATGCATCGCGTGAAGGAGAGAATCATCCTAGATTGAACATATGTGAAATTTGAGATGATTCTCTACCATGATCAATCTAACCTTACATGTTATTTGAACGAATTAAAATTTATGCTTACAATGATGATGATGATTTTCTAACTGGATCAATTTGAGGGGTTTATACTCGAATATTCCTTCAACAATAAATATCAAATATCTTGCCGTATGACTATTGAGGAGAGACTGACTGATTTGGATAAAACAATATGCTGTTAGCATATACCGAGGCCATGCCGCGAGAATCCAACTTTGCCGGTCTCTCGTCTCATGTCTGGTTGTGACATCTCGCTCTTGTTTTTCATTGGCTGGCGGACGATAACGAGCAAGGAAGATCATTTTAGTTGACAGCGCCAGCAAGCACAAGAGTCCACAGAATGGGATGATGGATAGGCTGGATGCCCTGAGGGATCTCCCACACGGAAACCGTGAGTGGAGCTTCATGCTATTTTTGGAAATTTTATTAAAATTGAGCATATCATTAATAAAAGTAATAAAAGATCTTACAATGGGATAACTCATTTTAAAGTAATATATAATGATATTTTATTAATAAAGTATGCATTCATTTTGAGCAGCTTAAATTTTCACAAGTGAGCTTTGTGTGTGGGTTCTACTCATTTCGCTCGTGGTTTGAATGTATGATATTGCTTATGGAACCTTGACTCCAAGATCAAACATTTGTTCAATCTCCATGGAGGTTGGGTCAATTCGCCTAAATGGATTATACTACTACATCTGAATAAGTTACCTCTTAAAAATCTCTACTCTTCCTTTAAAATCTCTCTTACATTAAGGAGGTTTTGACCGGTAGCTTATCTCTAAAGTTGGCTTTTTCCTCTTTCTTTTCAAAAATTTTAATTTTTTCTAAGCCTTCTCCATGCTAGGGGAAATGACAAAACTTCTCAAGTTTATTTGATTCTTCCTTTTTTCTATGCAACATCGCACAAAAGTTCTCCTTTCTTACTTACCCAAAACGGTTTGTGGCCATTTTCTTCTTCTTTGTGTTAGATTGTATGTCCTCAATCCAGTGGATAATGAGAATAAACTTATTTATTATCATAATTGACTTCTAATTTCATGTTTCATTCATGAGATGAATGAGATTATATTTAATCATTACACATAATTAATACAAAATGACATGATTGTTCATGAGATGAATAGGAGCCTCTAAGTATATTAAATGTAATCCATGTGTGTGGATGAGATTCACATGCAGGAGATATAAATCACAACTCTTATACTTAAAGTTAATTTTACAACCGTTGTAGAGATTGAGTATCTCATCTGAAAAGGTTGTATAGCACTACATTCATTATGAGATAGTGTAATTTGTCTCGACTATCAGAGTAGAATACTCTGGATTGTTTTGTTGTACGTTGGATGTACTTAATAACCATGAATAGCACCTTAAACAAAATTATTGTCTCTGATTAAGGAAAGCTCTCATAATTTTCAAACAATATGCTCTTAATCCTGAGAGAGTAATGGACTCAAGTTTCAGCCATGCATTTACTTTAACTTACTAATGAGTGAGGTCAACTGTAGGTCAATATCTCGATATCTTGGGTAGATGGCGGTGGAACCGTGAGAACATATATTCTCAAGATGGAGTATGTCCTCTAATAGAGAAATATCTCCTTTGTGCCAATTAATGGAATTAATTGTCGGTAAGTGTAAGTGTGCACTCGTCATAATTAAAAATTAATCAGATGGTATTGATGATCAGTGTGATTAATTGGGTCACACAGATAATACGAGGTGGATCCAATTTGGTTGGACAGTTTAATTCAAATGGATCCATGTATATAATTAATGGAGGGGGGGCTACTTACAGTAAGTGAAAAGTTTTAATGTCTTCTTGTAAAGTTCCTAAGACTGGAGTGCAATTGCATTTATAAAGTGCAGTTGTTTGCAATTAATTGTGGGAGTACATGTGAGATGTGGGGTCCAGATGCTTCCGCTGGAGTAAGATCTAAGGAATCCCTAGTGGTCCTTCTGCTAGCCCTAAGGAAGAGAAAGTTGTGTTCCAATTGGAACTCATAAGGAAATAAGGAGTAGGGCACGTAAGAGAATTAAAAGTGAGACTTTTAAATATATTAAGAGAGGAAGTTTCAGAAAACTGTAAATAGGAGAGCTAGGGCTAGACGTCCCATATCATTGCACGCTCAATAAAGGATGTCCAAGGCTTCTCTCTCTCTCTCTCTCTCTCTCTCTCTCTCTCTCTCTCTCTCTGGTTTCCCACTTTAGTGCCTAGGGTTTCTTCTCAATTGAGAATCCCACCATTCTCTTTGAGAAGTTCTCTACAAGTGGGTCATAGCATGAAAGATCGCAACGCCTGGGAGATCACATCTACGAAAGAATTTCGTGGAGATCAAGAACGTCTACTTCTTGATTTGAGCACAACTAAGCTCCTAAGGTATAGATCTTCAACTAGTTATTTTAGTAGATCTTCTTGATTAGGTATGCTTGTTTCGATATATTATGGATAGATCCATGATCTTAATGCATGAGATTTTTAGATCTTAGGATTGGGTTCTTGAACTTAAAATTGGTTAAAATTGGATTAGATTCCCCCCTCTCTCGAGTTTGAGTCTCGATCCTTTCAGAAAAAGCAATTGAAGAAACCAGGTGGGAGATTCACAATGAGCTTTTATACATGCAATGTCGGTGTCACAATGACCAAAGTTTCGCATTCATAACTATAAGAGGCAATGATGATCGATATCTAATATTCAGACTATTAGGAAATGGAAGTGAAGCTATATTCGTTTATGTCAATGGAAATAATGAAGCAGAATCAAGTCGTCAGCGGTTACATCCAAGGTAAATGATTAATTACAATATAATTTTGAGCCATTAGAGTTAACATATGGCCTTGACTAACATATTATGCAACAAGCTAGGCAGCACATGTTCAAGAAGTCAAAAGGTGCTGTGGCAATCACTAGACAAAGCAAATAATGGGGCTGTAGAAGACCATCCACTGATTTCAACTCATCGCAGCAATTCTAATGTCATTAATTTAAACTATAGTTTCTGAATATGACATCTTACAACTAGGCTATAACACAATAAATCATGTATAAGACCCCGACCCCTAATTACGAGACTAACACTAATTAATTATGCTTAGTGGTCTTTAAGTGTGTTCAGGTGTTAATCAACTAAGTTTATTCGTTAGGTTGGTGTTCGAGAAGTTTTGGAGAGCTTTTGGACTTAGTTTGGTGCCTTGGAGGATCTACTTGGGATTTTTGAAAAAAGTTAAGGGTTTGATCGGAATTTCAAAAGTTTGACTTTATGGGTTCGTTAGAAAGATGAAATATTTTCGAGACACTTTTATTCTGGGCTGTACCCTTCCAACATCCAAAAGACCCTCTCTTCGCCAAATTACTTTTCACCCAAGAATGGCAAACTTGTAGTGCTCCGAAATCCACTTTTATAAAAGTTACTTAATTCCCATCTTATTCTCTCTCTTCTCTGAACTCTGGACTCCACCTTTACTCCTCCTTGCTTCTTAGAGCTTCAACCCTCTATAAGTTGAGTTCTAAATCTTCGTTTGCTTCTTTGATAGTGCCAAAGTGCTCTTGTGATCATCATCTCTCTACCAATTGCTTTTATTCTCATTTCCATCGGTGTGACACCCCTCTTTTGGTGTTCAAAGCCTCGTTAGGATACTTAGAGGTATTTGAACCATATTGTAGATTCTTTCTTAGGGTAGTATTTTACTCGTGGACCCCGGATATTGGAACCTAAATCTCCCTAAGCTTTATACAAAATTTTAGAATTTTCTTACATTGGCCCCTTCAAGAAATTTCTACTACGACCTACCCCCGCCCGCCCGCCCCAAAGTTTACGCCACTGCCCCAACGTGAAGTTCTAGGAAAGTGTTATACAGTTCCTAAGTGACGGTTTCGACAGGCGATGCATACTCCAGGCATAGTTGTTTGTTTCCTTTCAGTCAGCATTTCCATATGTACTCCAAAATGTAATATTTCGGCATTTTCTGAATGTCAGCAAAAATTTTTGGATTAACTTTTCTAAAAAATAAAAATATATATAAGATGGAAAAATATAAAACAAATATTAAGTTTATGATTATCACATAAGTTTGGCTAGACCCATTTATAAGTGGAAGTTTTAAATTATTTGATTTAAAATACTATATAACATCAACACTATTGCAGTGCTTTTGGTAAGAAGCAGTGATGCATTTTAACCATTGAATAGGGTCTATTCTTTTATTTACCATGCCGATCAATCTCAAGATGAAGTCTAGAAATGTGACTTGGTTGGAACTCGAGATGAAGTCTCCGAACAAAACTTTCTTTATTATTCATAAGCCTTGGGACTCTGGAAGTCTTTATTCACAGACCTTTCATAGAGAGCAACAAAAGGAGGAGGAAGACTCTGGTACGGCCTCACTAAGAACTATAATATGGTGCAACAATCTGTAGCATCCAATGAAGATGTTCCACATCATCCTTTATCTTAAAAACTTGAACACATTTATCTTTTGCATATGCTTTTAATAACTTAAAATTTTCTTTTCTAGAATTGTCTTGACCCTGGACCGGGTTATTGCTCCAAGGATGCACCTGATCCGAGATCGGGTGACGATTGTTGATAATGATGACAATGATAATAATGCCAAGTGTGCATTTTGTTTATATGGCTACTACGTACACGGATTTAGAAAGAACATGGTATCATCCGTGCACTTGATTTCCCATAAGTTTCCGCGGTGAGGATATCACACACACATATCATTCTCATTCAAGCAAATCAAATTGATAAATCCATTCCATAACACAAGACTGATAACACACATATATGAAACATAATATCAGAGTCAGCAATGATCATAAGCATTGCCCAATGTAAAGTTCGAGTTTATACGAAAGTTCAGTTAATTAACTACTCCCTAAAATAAAGGCCAACAAATGCCAGTACAACCAATGAAAATACGCAAAAGTATGTTAGTCACCATCCCCAAATGTGTTTGCAACTCAAAGCTTGACTCAATGCCTAAACGACATCGTCATCTTGTCATTCACCTATGCATTGCGGCTCTCCGGCCGCCTCCTCCAGCTCTTCCTCAGGGACAAAGAGATCTGGACCTGAGTACCAACGAGTGGGTCAAATACGACGGTTTGATAGGTGGGTGAAAAGATATAAACAATAAAGTAATTTAAAGGTTACCTTAGAAAAACATTGAAAGCCTACTAAAGTAGTAATTTTCACGAAACATAATGCATAAGTTATCCGAAAACTAAATATGCAATATAAAACATGTAAAGGTACAAATGGATAAGAAACTGACAAGATGACAACCACACAAAGCTAGATCCTCCATCACTAATGTGATGAGAGCACACTAAGAGTGTTGGTCTCAGACATGCGAAGTCACGAGAACCAATAAATTACATATACATATAGCTAGACAAAACCATGGCCGCGGAACCGGGTAACAGAACAGAAGAGAATCCAGACTGCAGCTGGTAGAACAGAAAAGGAGGATCCCAGGTCGGTGGATCAAGCCGATGAGATTGTCCAAGCTTAGTGGTGCCGACACATAGGTCACATGAAGAAAATCAGAATAAATATATACATACATAGTTATGTAAAACCAAAATAGACAGAAACAGGGTGCTCGTAGGCATATACATCACATCGGGATTTCTCATGCATATCCAGGGCTAGCAAAACACTTAAAGTGCATATTTCCGTATTCTAAAGCAGACTAATAATATCACATGAAAACTAAAGAGTACGCATGAAATCCGAGTAAAACAAAACATAAATGGATTTCCACAAAATATCGAACCATGCATTGAGAATTTGAGATTTAAATTGATGTGTGTAAGGGTCTCGTATGTCGGTTTAGTTATTGATGGGTACTCGAGAAGATCTAGGACATTCCAGGCTCCCTATACACATTGACAAGTCCAAAATCCTTAATAATTCTCCATGATAGAGTTTCTTTTTCAACCAGGCTCCATACATCCCTTCCTCAGTCCTACTATCGCATCGACGCTCCAAACAATCCCTTTCTAGGCCTTAGAACAACAATTTAAGTTTCTCTGTATGGGCCCAGGTCAGCAGCATAGATGGCTTGAGTGGATTAGAAGTTTGCACAAAACATGTGCTCTCTGCGAGGGGTTTGCTCGAGCGAACTAGGCCTGGAGTGGTTGGCTCGAGTGACCAAAAGGATTGGCTTAAGCCAACTGGTCTCTGTCTTGGGTTCGCTTGAGCGAACTATGTCAGAAACGTTATCTAATGCAATTTGAGCTACTTTCCTACCTCCTCTTGTAACCCTTTGAGCCACCATTTCTCTCACGTACAAGAGGGCGTATATCCTCTCCAAAACCATACTTCATCCTCCATTATCAAATCCCATAAAACACAACAAATCCATTACATTTATCCCCATTTCATCAAAAGAAACCCATCATTCATGGAATCCAAATATAAATCGGAAGCAAGTTTTAACAAAGCAACAATTCTCACATTTCCAAGAAATTAACCAATAGAGATAGACCTATCAATATGCACATTTCAAAATCCATAAAAATCATGGTAAAAGGCATAGATAGAAACAAGTATCAAATCAACCAAAAGTAAATAAAGAAAATCCACCATTTCTTATAAAACATGTTAACATTCAAAACATCTATTTAATCCATTTGCCTTAGGTTCCAAAAATAGCTAATCCAGCCCCTAATCACATTCTCCAAGCCAATAATCACCAAGCTACACAAATCCCCCAAAATACACCCATTTAGAACCCTAAAAAGCCAAAACAATGAACGAGAGAGAGAGGGAGAGAGAGAGAGAGAGAGAGAGAGAGAGAGAGAGAGAGAACTTCCAATAATGAAGATGGAGCCTCTCTAGGGCTAAAAAAGAACAAATCTAGAAGTTGGAGAAGAATATTACTTACTTGGAAGACCTCCAAATGTATAAAGTTAGCTCAAAGAAGAACCTAGGATGGTTGGATTTCTCCACAAATTGTATCAACGGAGAGTTCTCATGGTGAGGAAGAAGGTGATGAGGTCCTTTTCTCCATTTGGCAAGAGTTTGGTGTGGATTGAGAGTGGAGAAGCAAGAAGAACCTAGGGAAGATTTCTTAGAGTTGGCTGGAGCTATTCCTTTCACAAAAAGCATAACAAAAGAGGATAAGAAGAATGAGCTCCCTTTATATACAAAGTGGAGATGGGTCCCACAACTTACAAAGCTTGTCGGGATAAGAACATGGGCTTCAGGGCCTCGGATGGGCTCGACGAAGAAGGGGAAAGTGTTTGTCGAAAAATCTAGTTTATAAAAAACTTATATTTCGCGGGTTTTGGAGATATCAAAATTTATGTCCAGATTTGGTGTAAAAAGAAAGTTTTGCCTTCAAAGTTGGAAAAGTTGGGCTTAAGAGTCTCAAACGGGAACAGAGTTAACATAAAAGTTGTAGAGGCTCATAAGAAAAGTCGAACGGAGTTAAAGCACGAATTTTCGGAGTCACAAATAATCTCCCATGCTCACGCGAAGTCACTAATACAAATAGGAAGCAAGTTTTAACAAAGCAACAATTCTCACATTTCCAAGAAATTAACCAAGAGAGATAGACCTATCAATATGCACATTTTGAAATCCATAAAAATCATGGTAAAAGGCATAGATAGAAACAAGTATCAAATCAACCAAAAGTAAATAAAGAAAATCCACCATTTCTAATTAAACATGTTACTATTCAAAACATCTATTCGTCCATCTGCCTTAGGCTCTAAAAATAGCTAATTCAGCTCCTAATCACACTCTCCAGACCAATAATCACCAAGCTACACAAATCCCCCAAAATACACCCATTTAAAACCCTAAAAAGCCAAAACAATGAACATGAGAGAGAGAGAACTTTCAATAATGAAGATGGAGCCACTCTAGGGCTAGGAAAGAACAAATCTAGAAGTTGGAGAAGAATATTACTTACTTGGAAGACCTCCAAATGCATAAAGTTAGCTCAAAGAAGAACCTAGGATGGCTAGATTTCTCCACAAATGGTATCAACTGAGAGTTGTCTTGGTGAGGAAGAAGGTGATGAGGTCCTTTTCTCCATTTGGCAAGAGTTTGGTGTGGATTGAGAGTGGAGAAGCAAGAAGAACCTAGAGAAGAAACCTTAGAGTGGGCTGGAGCTATTCCTTTCACAAAAAGCATGACAAAAGAGGATGGGGAGAATGAGCTCCCTTTATATACAAAGTGGAGATGCGTCCCACAACTTACAAAGCTTGTTGGGATAAAAGCATGGGCTTACTGGCCTCGGATGGGCTCGACGAAGAAGGGAAAAGTGTTTGTCGAAAAATCTAGTTTATAAAAAGCTCATATTTCGCTGGTTTTGGAGATATCAAAATTTATGTCCAGATTTAGTGTAAAAAGACAGTTTTGCCCTCAAAGTTGGAAAAGTCGGGTTTAAGAGTCTCAAACGGGAACAGAGTCAATATAAAAGTTGTAGAGGCTCACAAGAAAAGTCAAACAGAGTTAAAGCATGAATTTTCGGAGTCACGGATAATCTCCCATGCTCACACGAAGTCACTAATACAAATAGGAAGCAAGTTTTAACAAAGCAACAATTCTCACATTTCCAAGAAATTAACCAAGAGAGATAGACCTATCAATATGCACATTTTGAAATCCATAAAAATCATGGTAAAAGGCATAGATAGAAACAAGTATCAAATAAACCAAGAGTAAATAAAGAAAATCCACCATTTCTTATAAAATATGTTAGCATTCAAAACATCTATTCATCCATTTGCCTTAGGTTCCAAAAATAGCTAATCCAGCTCCTAATCACACTCTCCAAGCTAGTAATCACCAAGCTACACAAATCCCCCAAAATACACCCATTTAGAACCCTAAAAAGCCAAAACAATGAACAAGAGAGAGAGAGAGAGAGAGAGAGAGAGAGAACTTCTAATAATGAAGATGGAGCCTCTCTAGGGGTCGGAAAGAACAAATCTAGAAGTTGGAGAAGAATATTACTTACTTGGAAGACCTCCAAATGCATAAAGTTAGCTCAAAGAAGAACCTAGAATGACTGGATTTCTCCACAAATGGTATCAACGGAGAAGAAGGTGATGAGGTCTTTTTCTCCATTTGGCAAGAGTTTGGTGTGGATTGAAAGTGGAGAAGCAAGAAGAACCTAGAGAAGAAACTTTAGAGTGGGCTGGAGCTATTCCTTTCACAAAAAGCATGACAAAAGAGGATCAGGAGAATGAGCTCCCTTTATATACAAAGTGGAGATGCGTCCCACAACTTACAAAGCTTGTTGGGATAAAAACATGGGCTTCCTGGCCTCGGATGGGCTCGACGAAGAAGGGGAAAGTGTTTGTCGAAAAATCTAGTTTATAAAAAGCTTATATTTCGCGGGTTTTGGAGATATCAAAATTTATGTCCAAATTTAGTGTAAAAAGACAATTTTGCCCTCAAAGTTGGAAAAGTCGGGTTTAAGAGTCTCAAACGGGAACAGAGTCAATATAAAAGTTGTAGAGGCTCACATGAAAAGTCAAACGGAGTTAAAGTATGAATTTTCAGAGTCACGGATAATCTCCCATGCTCACACGAAGTCACTAATACAAATAGGAAGCAAGTTTTAACAAAGTAACAATTCTCACATTTCCAAGAAATTAACCAAGAGAGATAGACCTATCAATATGCACATTTTGAAATCCATAAAAATCATGGTAAAAGGCATAGATAGAAACAAGTATCAAATAAACCAAGAGTAAATAAAGAAAATCCACCATTTCTTATAAAATATGTTAGCATTCAAAACATCTATTCATCCATTTGCCTTAGGTTCCAAAAATAGCTAATCCAGCTCCTAATCACACTCTCCAAGCTAATAATCACCAAGCTACACAAATCCCCCAAAATACACCCATTTAGAACCCTAAAAAGCCAAAACAATGAACAAGAGAGAGAGAGAGAGAGAGAGAGAGAGAACTTCTAATAATGAAGATGGAGCCTCTCTAGGGGTAGGAAAGAACAAATCTAGAAGTTGGAGAAGAATATTACTTACTTGGAAGACCTCCAAATGCATAAAGTTATCTCAAAGAAGAACCTAGAGTGGCTGGATTTCTCCACAAATGGTATCAACGGAGAAGAAGGTGATGAGGTCTTTTTCTCCATTTGGCAAGAGTTTGGTGTGGATTGAAAGTGGAGAAGCAAGAAGAACCTAGAGAAGAAACCTTAGAGTGGGCTGGAGCTATTCCTTTCACAAAAAGCATGACAAAAGAGGATCAGGAGAATGAGCTCCCTTTATATACAAAGTGGAGATGCGTCCCACAACTTACAAAGCTTGTTGGGATAAAAACATGGGCTTCCTGGCCTCGGATGGGCTCGACGAAGAAGGGGAAAGTGTTTGTCGAAAAATCTAGTTTATAAAAAGCTTATATTTCGCGGGTTTTGGAGATATCAAAATTTATGTCCAAATTTAGTGTAAAAAGACAATTTTGCCCTCAAAGTTGGAAAAGTCGGGTTTAAGAGTCTCAAACGGGAACAGAGTCAATATAAAAGTTGTAGAGGCTCACAAGAAAAGTCAGATGGAGTTCAAGCACGAATTTTCGGAGTCACGGATAATCTCCCATGCTCACACGAAGTCACTAATACAAATAGGAAGCAAGTTTTAACAAAGCAACAATTCTCACATTTCCAAGAAATTAACCAAGAGAGATAGACCTATCAATATGCACATTTTGAAATCCATAAAAATTATGGTAAAAGGCATAGATAGAAACAAGTATCAAATAAACCAAGAGTAAATAAAGAAAATCCACCATTTCTTCTAAAATATGTTAGCATTCAAAACATCTATTCATCCATTTGCCTTAGGTTCCAAAAATAGCTAATCGAGCTCCTAATCACACTCTCCAAGCCAATGATCACCAAGCTACACAAATCCCCCAAAATACACCCATTTAGAACCCTAAAAAGCCAAAATAATGAACAAGAGAGAGAGAGAGAGAGAGAGAACTTCTAATAATGAAGATGGAGCCTCTCTAGGGGTAGGAAAGAACAAATCTAGAAGTTGGAGAAGAATATTACTTACTTGGAAGACCTCCAAATGTATAAAGTTAGCTCAAAGAAGAACCTAGAATGGCTGGATTTCTCCACAAATGGTATCAACGGAGAAGAAGGTGATGAGGTCCTTTTCTCCATTTGGCAAGAGTTTGGTGTGGATTGAAAGTGGAGAAGCAAGAAGAACCTAGGGAAGAAACCTTAGAGTGGGCTGGAGCTATTCCTTTCACAAAAAGCATGACAAAAGAGGATGAGGAGAATGAGCTCCCTTTATATACAAAGTGGAGATGGGTCCCACAACTTACAAAGCTTGTCGGGATAAAAACATGGGCTTCAGGGCCTCGGATGGGCTCGACGAAGAAGGGTAAAGTGTTTGTCGAAAAATCTAGTTTATAAAAAGCTTATATATCGTGGGTTTTGGAGATATCAAAATTTATGTCCAAATTTAGTGTAAAAGACAGTTTTGCCCTCAAAGTTGGAAAAGTCGGGTTTCGGAGTCTCAAACGGGAACGGAGTCAACATGAACGTTGTAGAGGCTCACAAGAAAAGTCAGATGGAGTTCAAGCACGAATTTTCGGAGTCACGAATAATCTCCCATGCTCACACGAAGTCACTAAAAAGACTCTCCATGAGTCCCATAAAATCAAAAAGCTCTCACCAAATGCCCACAGCTATATAAAAAGCTATTCTAATTTGAACTTAAACAAAATCTATTAATCTCACTTAGTGCTAACTCACGACTTAATTAGTGCTAATCACGGTTACTCGGGTCGAGGTCTTACAAGAATACCCTTTGAATTTAACAAGTTGGACCTATATAATATCGGTCCCACTTTTACGAATTATAGAATTAGGCACACCTTTATAGTTCATCTTTAGAAGTTAGAATGTTACACCCACCCTTTTAGTAACTACAACGTAGACCTACCTTTATAGATTTTATAACATGGGCCTCATTTTGTGAATGTGAAATGCAACTCACCTTCATAGATTTTAATATGGGTACATCTTTATGAGTTGCAAGGACCCATCCTTTAGGGCCCGTTTGGTAATTTAACTTGTGCGGTGAAGTTAAGTCATCTCGTGGACCAACGGTTGGAAACATCACTTCACCGTGTTCGCTTGGGCCTTGTGATAGATAGTGCTCATGTGCTACACCATTTACCGCACATCTGTAAAGGAGTTCTCAGGTACTCCAAACTCACCCTACCGTACACGCATGAGACGAAAAGTCAAGTGAAGCACATCTTGCAACCGAAGAAAAGGGCACGCCCCCTTTCCCATTGTGGAGTCTGACTAACAGCTGGCTTTAACTACGATGGAAGTGGTGGAAACGAGACATCGTAGAAGGGCTACCAAACATCATTCAATGGGTTTTATTGCACACTAACACCAGTCCGAGTTGCATAATGTGGAAATCAAGGATATGCGAGATATAGGGCTTTGATGTTGTTAATTCACTTCTAAGCCTACGTCCGAGATACAGTGCCTACCCTGACCAAATCTACGCCATCAAGGCCTTTGCATAACTAGATCTATGAGAAGGTTCTCCCTAGATCTATAGAAGATAGCTACATGTCGCGTCCCATCAGGCATATGCACGAGTCCGTCACATCTTTACTATGATCTGTTGCTCCATCTTGCAGCGATCTTCATGCTGAATTTCTGTACAGCAGGGCAAACATCTTTTAATCAGGGGATCAGTCCACCCTTGATCTAGTCACGTGACGATCTGATTCCCTGCAGTGGTGTTCTACAGATCAAAAGCCTTATTCCAAGATCATGGGTTCATAGTCCCAAACCCTCTATAAGCCACTCCAAGGATGCCTTGTGCTGTAACACAGTCCGGGAGCACCTCGCACGAAAGATGACTTCTGAGACGCAAGCTAACATGTCGGTGGAATATTAAGGTAACTGCTAACTTTGTCTCAATATCACTAAAAAAATTTATTTTTATTCATGGAATGATTAGTCAACATGTGAATGTTTGCATACATGTATCAATACCATACATAGACATTACAAACGTCTGCTATGTTCAACTCTGCCGCCATTCAAACGTTTTTAATTAGGCAAAACCTTCCTAACATTGCTTTTGCCCCTCTATTTTCTAGGATCTTAAAATATTTTTGTCAATTGCACGTTTTATTAGTAGATATTTTATCTTATGGATTGCAAAAATTGATATCAAATACGACCCGTTGGACGACAACAACGTGAGTTTCACCAGATGCACTGATGACAGAGTAAAAATCTCTTATGTCTCATAATGATTAATTTCTATTATTCTGTCTAACTGGATTTCCACTAAATTTCTTATTTCCAATCCTCATACAACTAAACTGTTTATGCCTCAAGTCGCATGAAAAAAATATTTCCCTTTAGTATCATCAGACTTCATTGGTAATGCTATTGTAAATGGAGGGTGAACGAACGTTTGCAAATAGTTCAAATAAGAGGAGGGAAGCCAGGAACAAGAAAAAGAAGGCTGTGTTAGCAGTTTTATGGGCAACTCTGGCAGCCTAGAGAATGCAGCTGCGGCTGCAGTAATTTTTACTTGGTAGAATAAAACGGAATCCAGGAAAAGGCGTAGTGCTGAACAAGCACATTATCTGTATAAGCTAACAAGGGGGAGGGAGGAGAAGTGTATTAGCCAGCTAAGGGTAAACAAAGCAAGCTTTGATTACCTTTATGAACTTCTAAGAGTAAGGGGGCTGCTGCAAGATAGTCGTGAGGTAACCGTAGAAGATGAGGTCGCAGCATGCTTGCACATTCTCGCACATGCTGTAAAGAACCGAACTATTGTCTCCAGGTTTATGAGGTCGGGGGAAACTGTAAGCAGATACTTTCAAGGAGTGCTCAACGCTAACGTTGTCTCCTAATTTCATTCGTCAATCAGGACAGCACACGCCACCCAATTTCGAGGTACCTTGTCAATTAGATATTAAAATTGAAAGTTGTATTCCCGTATTTCAGCAATCTGATATAGTGTTAGGCAGTAGATGCACATGTAATCTCATAATGTGCTAGTATGCTAAACATGATTGCGTAGGGGCAATTGATGGCACGCACATCCCTACGTTCCTACCAATACATGCGCAACCTTCATACCGAAATCGGAAGGGAACGTTGTCACAGAATGTTTTAGCTGCTTGCAGTTTCGACTTAAATTTTCAGTATGTGCTGCCTAGTTGGGAGGGATTGGCAACAGATGCATGAATCTTGCATAACGCGCTATCACGGACTGACCCACTTATTGTGCCTCCAGGAATATGCACTATCATATATACGTTTCTCAGTAATAAGACCATAGTAAAAAAAACATAGATTGTAACCACCCAATATCTTCTATGTTGGAATATGACGCTACTACCTTGTGGAAGCTGGATTTGTCAATACACCGGGGTTCCTCGCTCCATACCGTGGAGTCCGGTATCATTTGAAGGACCATCATGGGCGGCAGACAATGCAAATGAACTTTTTAACAAAAGGCATTCTCAGTCTATGAATGTCATTGAAAGGGGCACATTTGGCTTACTCAAAGGTCACTTTGGAATTCTATGGACAGCCCCCCCCCCCAATATGACTTTACCCATCAGGTGTCAATAGTGCGTGTCTGTTGCACTTTGGATAACTTAATCCTCAATCGGAATGAGGAATCAATGCTTAAGGGGGATCACAATGAGGCTTTTGATGTTAGTGATACTGTCCATGGTGATGAGCCAACCAATGAGTTTGATCTAGCGAATGTATTTAGGCTATATACTCAGCGAGAGATGGATGAGCGGTATGCATTTTGGGATAGATTTGCGAAACAGAATGTGGCAAGAATACCAGTCTAGTAGAATACATAGAACACTCTAAGGCCCAAGGGAAATTTAGTATTTTGAGATATCGATGTTGCTTATATTAACATACTTTTACTTTTGAAATAGTTTGTCAGTCCAAACTGCGTATTACATTTATTAATGATGGAACTTGTTTCTTGCTAATTTTGTCAAATGGCATATCTTTTGTTACTGTTTGGTGGTGAGTCACATTTACAGCTATTTTTATTAATATAATTGTTCACCACTAATGTCGCTCTATATAGCCCCTCCTAAACCGTAGAGGAAGAATCATGTTTTCAATGCTGAGATGGATGAAGTACTCATAGAGCTCATGCTGGAGCAGGTAGCAATGGGAAGTAAGGGTGATCGCGACTTCAAGGACGAGGCATACGTGGCAGTTGCGAACACGATGATGGCAGCGAAGAATGATGGAAAGGTTTTGATAGAAAGCACGATAAGGAACCGCTGTAAAAATTTAAAGAAACAATACGCTGTATGCACGGAGTTGTTAAATGCTTCCGGCTTTGGTTTGATAATGCAACGAAGTGCATTGTGGCTAGTGATGAAGTATGAAGGGGTTGGCTGCTGGTAGGATGACCGAATCCAATCAGAAGATTAATATTGCTTTAACTTGATACCAGTGACATGTTTAATTTCGCAATGCAGTGACACCTGGATGCACATCATTGGCGTTCAAAGACAATTGACTACGACAAGCTTTCGCTAGTTTCTTGTCGTGATGTTGCAACAGGCCAGTTTGCAAGGTCATCACAAAATGCCACGACAGTGAACAACTCCCAGTCATGCACTAACACCCACACCGTGTTCGAAAATGTCGAAATAGGAATCGAGGACTGCCTTGAGGAAATGCGCATGAGCACGGGTGAAATGGAAAGTTTGACAGGCTTAAGAAAACAGATGAAGAAAGGTCACAGGCATGACATAATTCATTATTGGTTTTAAGGAAGCCTCTGGGGTGATTAGTTCCGCGATCGAGGAGATTGCTCGTAAGATGTTGGAGCCAAGCCCGTCGCAACCGAACTAGAGAAAATCGCTAAGTTATCCCCTACCGCACAAGACATTGCGCATGAGTGGCTGAATAACAGTTCGGACAGTTCGACGTCATTCCTTCATTCGAAGGACAAGGCGGCCTGGATTTATCATCTCCAAGAGCGCATGCACAGGGAAACTAGATTCTAAATACCCGTCAGAATGGCCACCACTTTCCTCCTTGCCACTGATATTGCGTTGTTGTCTAACTTTGGAAACGTTTCACTACACTCTTCTTCATTTGTAACTGATTTGTATTAATATGGACCTAGCTAACTCCACAAACTTCGTATTTTCCTCCCTGATGACAAGGGACTATGTGATTATTTCGCGTATTTAGTCCTCTACAGGACATTGTTATTGGACTTCACTCAACAGCATTGTGTGTTGGTACAGGGCTGTTTTAGCCAGCTCTACAAATTTTGTTGAAAGCTAGACATTCTCACCATTATTTATGCTATTTGCGACCCAACTGCAAGGGCCTAATTTCCTTTTACTCAGCTATTACTGTAAAGCCCCCTTGTAGATGCTATGTTTGCGTTGTTTGGATGTTCATCGTTTTGCAGGATATGTAGTGTCTTCGTATGCGAATCAACTATAAGAATCAGCTGGGTGCACAGGTTATATCGTAACGGTGTGGCAATGTCAATATGGGTTCCATTTAATCGTGCTTGATTTATGTGAACGCCTCCAATAGAGTGCAGCTTTTAATCTTGCACACACTCACACAGACAATGAATATTCTGTATTACTGTCCTTAGGGGTGTACACGGATCGGATTAATGCTGATTGGGCCAAATCCGTCACAAATCCGTTACCTATGGATTGATAGATTTGGAATCTGTCACCAATCCGTAGTTATTAAAATCAGATCGATCCGATCCGTCGAGCTTCGAATCGGATCGGATTAATCCGTTTAATTTAATATGAAAAGAAATATATCAAACAATGTATATGCATGAGCAATTGCCAACTCAAAGATAAATCAGTCATTTAGCTCCACTTGGAAAAATTGTAAAAATCTTGAGGGACGGAGAACAAAAATCAAATAAAAAACTGGAATTCATGTGGGGGGTGAACTAAATGAAGTACAACAAACTGGCAAGGAAAGCCTTCACACTAAACACACAGTGGTCATTGAATTGTTACAATACAAAGATATCTAATTATTACAAACACACAAAAACAAACAGCAGTCCATCAGTTATCACCAACTTCAACTTCACACTTGATATCAACTTGTGAAACCTACGAACATCAAGTACTTATATTAGAATAATTTAATTAAACATTGAAGATAACTTAAACATAATTTTATAAAAATAAAAATACCTGAGTCCAGAGTCTCCAGATCAGCAAACTCCTCTATAAGTTCTTCCACATCAGGAATTGATGTATCATAAACTCTCAACCAATCTTGTGTACAAATTAGGCATTCCACAAGTTTAGGGGAAAGAGAACTACGGAATCAATCTTGGACACAACCTCCGGTGCTAAAGGTAGCCTCAGAAGCAGCAATAGATATATGAATGGCTAAAATATCTCGTGCAACTTGAGAAAGAACTAGATACCCAGCCGAATTTGTTTTCCACCAACTCAAAATTTTAAACTTTGTATTTCCACGTATCTTTTCACGAGCTTCCTCCAAATTTGTGTTCACTTGTGACTTATCTCCTTCACATTCTTCTTCTTCCAAATGTTTCTCAAACAATGATGAAGGGTCACTTGCTTGCAAACTTGATTGGCCACCCTCCATTTTATATGTCAGACTTGAAGATGATGCACTAGCTTCAATTCAGTTAACCCATCTCTCACAATCAAATTAAGAACATGTGCAACACACTTCATGTGAAAATATTTTCCTTAGCAAACTTTCTCTTTAAAAATGCAATGGCAGTATCATTGGAAGACGCATTATCAACAGTAAGAGTACAAATTTTCTTAATACCCCAGCTAACCAAGCATTCCTCCACAGCTCGAGCAATGGACTCACCTTTATGACTAGAAATGACACAAAAGTTCATGATTCCTTTGTGCAATTTTCAATCTTTATCAATAGAATGAGCAGCAGGGCACATATAAGAAAGGTTTTGGACTGAGGTCCAACAATCTATAGTGAGACAAACCCTTTGGTTTGTCAACATGTACCTCAATTTTTTTTCTTTGTTCATCATACAACTCCAAACAATCTCTAGCAATTGTAACACGTGACACATGTTTGAAACTTGGTTGCATGATGCTACAAAAATTACGAAACCCTTCATGCTCCAGAAAGTTAAAAGCCAACTCATCAGTAATTATCATTCTAGCGAGTGCCAATCTACATGCAGGCTGACTAAATTCCCAAATAGCTATGTTACTGACATCACCATCTTTTACTGATTGATATTATAATACCCGCCTTTTTTTTTTTTGTTTGCTACTTCATTTAAAGGATTCTTGATACATATTTTCAAATGACTATTCAAAGTAGTAGTCCCATTAGAACTAATCTAAGCATAAGCAACATCACAATACAAACAGATGACAGCAATCGGAAGCTTAGGGTCATAATCTTTAGGCCTTTTAAAATGTGCCTAGACCTCAGCTACTCTACCCCTTTCTTTTTGGAAGGATTTACCTCACTAAATACAGTACTAGAAGCCCCTGTAGGAGGAAGAGCAGTGGCCGAAGGTTTTGATGTCTGCGGTTCAACTGACTCCAGCTGGGGTTGTGTCACTGTCATACTGTTGGAAGGATTAGGAGTAAGTGCTCACTAGTACTAGACATCTGAGAAAAAAGACACAAAATTCAGATTCATTGTAACTAAAAAGATTCAAAATGAGAGATACAAAACTTTTAAATGAACTATGAAAAAAATGAAATGAATTCCTGAATCTCAAGTAATGTGCCCTGTTTTCAAGTAATGAAAACATAAACCCTCAAAACCCACATCGACAAGGAAATCTACCATGTCCTGCACACCTTAACTAAGCTGTTAAATAAAATCACCATCTTTACATTACACCAAGATAAATAAAACCTGGGACCATTATGAGAAGAAAAACCACTTAAATCCATTGGAAAGCATCACTCACACACAAGAGTACATTATAATACCACCTGCAATTAATCAAAAATAGTATATATTATTCCAACAATCCTGGCCTAGAAGAAGTGGTTCTGCTACCTAAATGTAATTATATCTATTTAGAATAAACAGATGGGGGAACTTGCAATGACCACCTAGGAGAAATGCAAGTATAAGCACATGAATTTGAAGAGAGCTAAGTAACATCTCAAACAACAAATACAGGTGAAACCCACTGGTACAAGATGAAGATGGCTTAGCTCTAGCAAAAAATTGGAAACTCACAGTCTCAAAAACCCTAGAAAGTATTAAAAAAAAACTGTAAAAGCAAAAATAAGAAGAAACATAAAACCCTAATAGCCCTACTAAAAAAAATGTGAGAAGGGGAAATACTAGAACAAGTCAAAGCCACATCAAAACGCCAGGCCCTATTTGAAGCTATTTTTTCCTAAAACAATGGAGGAAAAACAGAGAGCTGCAATGAATTCAAGCGATAACAGTCTTACCTCAAAAGAGAGAGATTGAAGCGATAACGGTTTCCTTCTTCTTCCTGTTGTCGCAACTAGGGTTCTTCTTGTTCTTGGGAGATGAAGAAAACACGAGAGATAGAGAGAGAGAGAGAGAGAGAGAGAGAGAGAGAGAGAGAAGGGTTTTCTCCGCTGGCGGCTATGGTTCTTCTTGTTCTTGGGAGATGAATGAACGATGGGGGTAGGGTTTTGGCCTTTTGGGGATAAAGATTTGTAGGGAATAATTACATTTGGACCCCTTAATTTTTTCTCTTTTTTTATATTTAGACATCTTAATTTTTATCTAGACCCCTTAAATTTTTTTTATTTATATTTAAAGTCAACGGATCGGATCGGATTGAATCAGCAGATTGAGGATAAAATCAGTCATAGATCCATTGCTAACGGATTACAGTATTTTCAATCCATCACCAATCCGTTTACCTTTGAATCGGATTAAAATTCGCTGTTCGGATCGGATTTATGGATTGACGGATTTTTTGTGCACCCCTAACTGTCCTATTGTTACTTCTGCAGCTGCTGGTAGAGTCTATTTTGATAAGGTATTTGTTGGATTCTTTATGAGCTGATTGACGCTTATTTGTTTTTCTTTTCCTAATTTCTGTCTTGGGTTAGATGTTTTTGATTTTCAACTGCAGTAATCACGAAAGCTAGGTGCTCCGCAAGGCTACTATATTTATTGTTTCATCTGCAGAGTGTTCTTAAGGCTACCAGCTTATTGTTTCTTTCTTCCTCATCGTGCCGCTTCTTCCAGGGAACCTGCCTCTGTTCATCCACTGCTACCACAAAAGTAAGTGCCATGGTAGCAACTTACATTTCATCGGGTATCTTCGTTTCCAATTTTATCTATACCAGGCCTCCTACTACTCACGTATCTATTATAGTTTTAAAAAACATACAAAAAACTTCTATGAATAGGCACATTTAAAAGACCCACCTTACCATTTTGAGAACTATCCCGTTTGGCCCGTGTTAGTATTTTTGAGTGTTGGCTAATTCATTGGGTGGACAAAACATGGGGATTTAATGTAATTTGTTTTTTCTTAGATGGACCATCCTGGTTTGAAGAAGAACTCCAAAGCATCAGGATACAGAGTGTTTTCAGCAAAAAGACAGACCGATCGATCGCCTCCTGAATCCGATCGATCGCCCCATAAATTGCTCTCAGTTAAAAGTCAGTCCGATCGATCGGACCTGCAGCCCGATCGATCGGCCAGAAATTGGTCTCAGTTATTTGACAGTCCGATCGATCGGCCAGCGGCGAGTCTCAGCTATTTTGCAGTCCCATCTTTCTAAAACTCTGTTCTTTCAATACCATTACAACAGATCTTTCCCATACGAGTGTAGAAGCCTATTTAAGGGTTTAAACCCTTCATAAACAAGACACCTCTCTCAGATCAATACCCTAGAATACCTTAAGAGAGATCATCTTCCTCCAGAGAGTTTGTGTGTCAAAGATATGTGCTGAAGCTTTGTTCTCTGGAGATTCTCAATCTATGTTCCATCCAATTCGTCTTGCTTAAGGCGTGGAGATTGAAGTGCTGGAGAAGGTGAACGGCGTGTTCGTCGGCAAGAATCACTTTGGTCCTTAGGTTGTGGACAACTGTAAAGGGGAGTGAGTTTTCTCTTGTAACCTTTGAGTTCATAGTGCTTGATCTTTCTTGACCGGTGCTAGGTCCCGTGGTTTTTTTTTCCCTACCCAGGGTTTTCCACGTAAAAAATCTTGTGTTCATCTTCGTGATTGTTTGCTTGATCAACTTAGGTTTTTAATTTCCATATTCATATCTGTGCTGGGATTTAGTTTCTTTCTGTTAGGGTTTTGTGTTAGACCCTCCAGGAATTTTCAATTGGTATCAGAGCTGATTCACACTAAGTTATTGTGTGAGATCTACACAGATTTCTGATATGGACAATTTTAGAGATGGATCTTCTATTTCCAAACCCCCACTCTTGGATGGATCGAACTATCACTATTGGAAAGTTCGAATGACTGCCTTCCTTCAATCCATAGATGTGGATGTCTGGAATTCTGTTGTTTTTGGTTATACCTTGCCTACTGTTACCACTGACGACAACAAAGTCATTGAAAAACCCATGCCTCAATGGTCCAAGGAGGATAAACAAACCTTCAATTTTAATGGTAGAGCTTTAAATTCAATATTTAATGGTGTTTCTCCTGCTGAATTTCGTCGAATATCTATTTGCAAAACTGCTAAGGAAGCATGGGATATATTAGAAACTGTTCATGAAGGTACTCTCAAAGTTAAGCAATCCAAACTTCAGAGTTTAACTACTGCGTTTGAGAATCTGAAAATGGATGAAAATGAAGGTTTTAATGATTTCTATGATAAGTTATCTACTAATGTGAATTCTACTGTCTACTTAGGAGAAGTCATACCTGAACATAAAATTGTTAAAAAAATTCTTAGATCTCTTCCTGAAAGATTTGACCCAAAAGTTGTTGCTATTGAGGAGTCCAGCGATTTGGATTCAATTAAAGTTGATCAGTTAGTTGGCAACATGCAAACCTTTGAAGCCAATTTTAGAAAAACAAAGAAAGCTAAAGGAATGGCCTTGAAGTCTCTTATGGAGCATGAGAATGACTCTGAACAAGAGACCGATGACCCAGACCTTGATGCCCTATTTGTTAAAAAGTTTAAAAAGTTTTTGAAAAACGATAGAAAGGATTTTAAAAAGAATTTTAAAAATACTACACAAAAAGGACAGTTTAAACCTTCTTCTTCATTTAAATCCAATGCTGGTCAAAATCCTGAGAAAAATGTATCCAAGATCCCTCCCAAGAGTACTCACTGTTTTGAATGCAAAGGTTTTGGTCACTATGCTTCTCAATGTGTAAATAGGACTTTCAGAACTCAAGGAAAAGTGTTAAATGTAACGTGGGATGATGATTCAGATCAAGATTGCAATGAAAGTGAACCTGAATCATCATCACCAGAACATGGAAAATTTATGGCTTTTATGGCAAGATCTAACGACTCCTTGTTGCAGGAGGGTATGGAAAAATCAGATGAAGTTACTTCAGATGATCTTAATTGTTTGTCAGATAATGAACATGATCTAGTAGAAGCATATCAAAGTCTCCTCAAACATTCAAGAAGGATGACACAATTGAATGATATTCTGAAAGGAAAATGGAAAGCTGCTGAAAAAGAAAATATTGTTCTTAAAAATGAATTTAATGAATCCCAAGGTAAAGTATCTCAACTTGAATCACAGCGTGCCATTTTATCTGAAAAATTGATTTCTGCAGGAAACGAACGGGACTTACTTCATGAGCACTCTATTCAAGCTGACAAAGAAATTTTACTCCTAAAGAAAGAACTAGATTCCTGCAAAACTGAAAAAGATAGCATCTCTGACAAACTAAAGACAACCATTGCTGAATTGGTCTCTACCAAAGCTGATATTCATCGGATGAATACAGGATCAAAGAAACTTGATGAAATACTGGGTGCACAAATCGTATCTAGCAATAAGCATGGTCTTGGATTTGACTACGGTGCATCCTCCTCCAATAACACAGGTAAGTTTGTTCGGGGAAATATACTTTTTGCTATAGAACCTGCTATTTCTAAACCTAAACATGTGAACACCAATCTCAAACATTATAAATCTTATCGTCAATATGTCCCCACCTGTCACTTTTGTGGAATCATTGGACATATAAGGCCTCATTGCAATAAATTGCGAAAGAAACTTCGAAGTGAAAGAAAGAAGATCAATTTGACCCCTAATAAGGTCAAACAAAAATTTATTTGGGTACGTAAATCCGATCTTCGCTGCAATGTGGTTCTCACTGCTCTTAAAGCACAAATTGAAAATTCCTGGAGGGTCTAACACACAACCCTAACAGAAAGAAACTAAATCCCAGCACAGATATGAATATGGAAATTAAAAACCTAAGTTGATCAAGCAAACAATCACGAAGATGGACACAAGATTTTTTACGTGGAAAACCCTGGGTAGGGAAAAAAAAAACACGGGACCTAGCACCGGTCCAGAAAGATCAAGCACTATGAAATCAAAGGTTACAAGAGAAAACTCACTCCCCTTTACAGTTGTCCACAACCTAAGGACCAAAGTGATTCTTGCCGACGAACACGCCGTTCACCTTCTCCAGCACTTCAATCTCCACGCCTTAAGCAAGACGAATTGGATGGAACATAGATTGAGAATCTCCAGAGAACAAAGCTTCAGCACATATCTTTGACACACAAACTCTCTGGAGGAAGATGATCTCTCTTAAGGTATTCTAGGGTATTGATCTGAGAGAGGTCTATTGTTTATGAAGGGTTTAAACCCTTAAATAGGCTTCTACACTCGTATGGGAAAGATCTGTTGTAATGGGATTGAAAGAACAGAGTTTTAGAAAGATGGGACTACAAAATAGCTGAGACTCGCCGCTGGCCGATCGATCGGACTGCAGGTCCGATCGATCGGACTGTCAAATAACTGAGACCAATTTCTGGCCGATCGATCGGGCTGCAGGTCCGATCGATCGGACTGACTTTTAACTGAGAGCAATTTATGGGCGATCGATCGGATTCAGGAGGCGATCGATCGGTCTGTCTTTTTGCTGAAAACACTCTTTATCGGAATTCTTTTTACCAGAGAGTACATGTTTTCCAAGACTGTCTATAATGGAGCAAGTATTTAAAGAAAAATGAACCTCATTACCAGATTCACAGAATTGACTTATACTCAGCAAGTTTGCTTTAAGTCCATCAACTAGGAAAACATTATTGATAGTGGACATACCTGGTATGTTGACAGATCCTTTACCAACAACTTTAGATTTGCTTCCATCTCCAAATTGAACATTACCACCCTCATGACTTACAAGTGATGTGAAAAGGGACCTATCCCCTGTCATATGTCTAGAGCACCCGCTGTCTAAATACCAAACATGTGAACTATGGACTGGTCGAAAACCTACAGTTAAATACTTCAAAACCTTCGGGAGTAAGTGTTACATCTTGAAAGATAGAGAACATCTTGGAAAATTTGATTCCCGAAGTGATGAAGGGATTTTCCTTGGGTACTCATTAAATAGCAAAGCCTACAGGGTATTTCATCTGAGACATTCCACAATCATGGAATCTATCAATGTCACTGTTGATGACGCTGGACCCGCTTATTTTTCTGATGATGAAGATGAATTCCCTATAACTCTTCCTTCTTCTCCGCAGGTTGGACAAAATGATAAGCAACACACGGAACTAAAAGATCCAATCACACCGGATCAAGAAGCTGTCATTCCTGACACTGAATCAGAATCTGAAAGTGACGAGTCTGGACTGAAAGTGAAAGGTGCTACTCAAAGTACATCAACTCCTCAACCCTCTTCACGCAAGGATGTAAATCCTCGATCCCAAAAAGGTCAGGTAATCAGGGATCACTCTCTCGATAAAGTAATTGGTGATATTAATGCTCCTATCAAAACTCGTCAGCAAGTCCAAAGTGAGGTAAATTTTTTGTGTTATGTTTCCTCTTTTGAACCCAAAAATATTAAAGAAGCGCTTGTAGACGACTCCTGGATTGACGCCATGCATGAGGAGTTAGGTCAATTTGAGCGTAACAATGTTTGGAAACTAGTTCCAAGGCCCAAAAACACACATGTCATAGGTACAAAATGGATTTTCAAAAATAAAACTGATGAATTTGGACAAGTTGTCAGAAACAAAGCTAGACTAGTTGCCCAGGGCTATACACAGGTGGAGGGAATAGATTTTGATGAAACATTTGCTCCGGTTGTTCGCCTTGAGTCCATTCGCATTTTATTGGCTGTAGCTTGTTCTCTAAAAATCAAGTTGTATCAGATGGATGTCAAGAGTGCCTTCTTAAATGGATTTTTAAATGAGGAAGTGTATGTAGAACAACCGCAAGGTTTCCAAGACCCCCATTGCCCTGATCATGTGTTCAAATTGAACAAAGCTTTGTATGGGTTGAAGCAGGCTCCTCGAGCATGGTATGAGAGATTGACTACCTTCCTGCTTGAAAACTCGTTTGTACGGGGCAGCGTAGATAAAACACTTTTTATCAAGAAAGAGAGAAAAAATATCCTTATTGCTCAAGTTTATGTGGACGACATTGTTTTCGGTTCCACATCTGAAAGTTTGGCTACATCTTTTGCATCTTCTATGTCAAAAGAATTTGAGATGAGCATGGTTGGAGAATTATCCTTTTTCCTAGGTCTACAAATCAAACAATGTGAGGATGGGATATTTCTTTCGCAAACCAAATATGCTCAAACCATTTTGAAGAAATTTGGGATGACCTCTGTCAAGCAATCCAATACTCCCATGAGCACCACTGTTAAGCTGAGTTTAGACTCTTCAGGGAAAGATTTTGATGAAAGAATGTATCGAAGCATGATTGGAAGCTTGTTATACTTGACTGCCAGTAGACCAGACATCTCCTTCAGTGTTTGTGTTTGTGCCAGATATCAGTCAAGACCCAAAGAATCTCATCTCCAAGCTGTGAAAAGAATTCTAAAATATGTGAGTGGCACCACTGATTTTGGAATATGGTTTACAAGAGATACCAACATGAATGTCGTCGGTTACTCGGATGCTGACTGGGCCGGTTGTGTAGATGATCGGAAAAGCACCTCCGGTGGCTGTTTTCTTATTGGAAATAATTTAGTTGCGTGGCACAACAAGAAACAAACCTTCACTTCACTATCCACAGCTGAGTCAGAATACATTGCGGCTGGAAGTTGTTGCACACAATTGTTATGGATGAAACAAATGCTATCTGATTATGGCATTGCACAGACCACAATGGTTGTTTATTGTGATAACAAGAGTGCTATTGACATCTCTAAAAACCCAGTCCAACATTCCAGAACCAAACACATAGACATAAGGCATCATTTTATCAGAGATTTGGTTGAAGAGAAGGTCATTACCTTAGAGCATATCCCTACGGAAAATCAACTCGCTGATATTCTTACAAAACCTTTGGACCCAACTCGGTTTGATTCTCTCCGTAAATCTCTCGGTATTTGCTCATATCCTTAGTCCCTTTCAATATTTTTTTTTGTTTTGGTGATTATGGTTTGGTTGCTTATTGTCAGTACTCGACTTCCCTACTCAAAAAAAAAAAAAAAAAAAAAAAAAAAAAAAAACCCGGAGGTCAGGACTACCTACGAGTATGTGTGATAGCTACTATATGATTGAAAAGTTTCATTAGAGAAGGCTACCATACTCATTAGTGTGAAAGTCACCTATGATGGATCCTATTTGGGGCAAATTACAAAAATAAAAAAAAAATCATAAAAAAAGGGGAAATAGCATCGCAAACATTTATTAAAAAAAAAAAAAAAAAAAAAAAAAAAAAAAAAAAGGGGGGGGAGTTGGTTCTGATATGTGTGATCATATCATTTATCCTATAACACTTTATTGAAAATTTTTTTTCTTCCCCTAGCTGTGTTTCTTCCTATTTTTTTTGCCTTGGTCCGATCGATCGGCCAAACTGGTCCGATCGATCGGACAGCGTCGTTTTAAAGCCCCTGCGCCCGTTTTTCTTTTCTTTCATTCTCTGTTTTCCCTCTGTTTCTCTGCCCTAAAAAACCGAAGTTCCTCTTCTCCTCCTAGGGTTTGTCCTCCAGGGTTGTTTGCTCTTTCAAAGGTAATTTTTCTTCCTCCTCTTCTCTCCTCCATTTTCTATTTTCATTCAATGTGTTTATCTTTGGTTTTGGACGATAGATTGGGTATTTGGAGATTGTCTTGTTGGTTATGGATGCTTTAACATGTTTTGGTTGTGGCAATGATTTTCTAGTCTTAATGTACATACTCTCTTCTCTTTATATTATACTTCCGATCTTGGATGTCTCATTTTCTAAAATGCATGTTGGATATATGTCTTTGTACAATGCACCCCAGGTGTTTGTTAGATTGTCTCAAAGACAACATGGCCCCAAAAGTCTCTCATCCTCGTAAGAAAACATGCCATCGGGGTAACTCCTCCTCTGCACCCACCTTTGATGAGAATCGATTTCAAAATATGATGAAGGAAAATTCGTTTCTGAATGTATTTTCGAAGAAGCAAGTCATAGTGGAACGTCCGGTGAATTTAGCCAAAATCGAGATTGATTTCAGTCGATGGCTGTTGGAAAGAGAATGGGCTTCCTTGTATATTCTTGACCCTACCACATATGGGTCAATGGTGCAAGAGTTTTACAACAATATACATGATATTGCAGAAGACTCCTTCAAATCATATGTTAGAGGGGTTATTGTTGAACTCGATCCGGATTTTATAGCACAGTTCATTCAGATTGATCGGAGTCTCAATGCTGTATATCCGACTCCAGAGCCCGATCCTGATGATATGGAAGACCCGGTTGATACGACTGATTGGGATGAGGTGATAACCGTTCTCACCGGTGGACGGAAACGTGCATGGCCTGGGGGTGTTTTGAAACAGAAGTACCTTACCCCTTCTTACAGGATGCTGAATCTGTTTGTGTGTTTCAACCTTGAGCCTAAGGGGAGAACTTCAGAAGTTGTCATGGACACAGGCCATCTTCTCTACTTGATTGGGACTGGACAGCCTATTGACATCCCTCTTGCTATTTATAAGCATATGGTGGCTGCCCCACTTGGTGCATCGACTACTTCTCTTCCATATGGAGCACTTATCACACGTATACTTCTATCTCAAGGAGTCGCTGTGGGGCCACAGGACTACATTGTGAAAGGAAGAGGCCCCATTACATACCGCACTGTCAGTCTCTCCTCCGCTCATGTTGATGACAGTGGTGATGAAGCTCCAGAACAGGGTGACGAGGCTGCTCCCGTTGATCCCCAGTATGCGTCTGCTATGCCTGCCTATCTGCAAGAGTTTGAGAACCGCATCTTGGATCAGTCTACCCAGATTGAGCTTCTTGAGCATCGCATGGACTCTCAGTTTCATGACGTTTTTTATCAAATGAGGCAACTACAGCTGGGAAGCAACCGGATTGAGGAGAAGTTGGACTCTTTACTGCATCGTTTCCCTCCTCCTCAATAGTCCTCAGCACCTAACTTTCTGTTCCAAATTTCATTTTTTTCTGTTCCGTTGTTTTGGATGTTTAAGTTTCTCCCTTGTCAATTTCTGGACAAAAAGGGGGAGACACACTAAGGGGGAGACTACTCTAAACTATGTTATCTTTGTTTAAGTTTACTTAGTGCTTAGTCTTTCTTTTGATTAGTATCTTACGTTTTTCATATGATATCTCTGCTTAGTTTATCTTACTTGACTGCTTAATTACTGCTTAATTTTTCATATGATCATGATCTTTTGTCAAAGATTGTCGTTGACAGGTACTGCAGGTACAAGTTATGGATTTATGGATGCTGGTCGTTTGTTTTGAATAGTCTTTGGGTAGAATCAAATGTAATTAGATGTTTTGTCCATGAATTGCCAAAGGGGGAGATTGTTAGTATTTTTGAGTGTTGGCTAATTCATTGGGTGGACAAAACATGGGGATTTAATGTAATTTGTTTTTTCTTAGATGGACCATCCTGGTTTGAAGAAGAACTCCAAAGCATCAGGATACAGAGTGTTTTCAGCAAAAAGACAGACCGATCGATCGCCTCCTGAATCCGATCGATCGCCCATAAATTGCTCTCAGTTAAAAGTCAGTCCGATCGATCGGACCTGCAGCCCGATCGATCGGCCAGAAATTGGTCTCAGTTATTTGACAGTCCGATCGATCGGACCTGCAGTCCGATCGATCGGCCAGCGGCGAGTCTCAGCTATTTTGTAGTCCCATCTTTCTAAAACTCTGTTCTTTCAATCCCATTACAACAGATCTTTCCCATACGAGTGTAGAAGCCTATTTAAGGGTTTAAACCCTTCATAAACAAGACACCTCTCTCAGATCAATACCCTAGAATACCTTAAGAGAGATCATCTTCCTCCAGAGAGTTTGTGTGTCAAAGATATGTGCTGAAGCTTAGTTCTCTGGAGATTCTCAATCTATGTTCCATCCAATTCGTCTTGCTTAAGGCGTGGAGATTGAAGTGCTGGAGAAGGTGAACGGCGTGTTCGTCGGCAAGAATCACTTTGGTCCTTAGGTTGTGGACAACTGTAAAGGGGAGTGAGTTTTCTCTTATAACCTTTGATTTCATAGTGCTTGATCTTTCTGGACCGGTGCTAGGTCCCGTGGTTTTTTTTTTCCCTACCCAGGGTTTTCCACGTAAAAAATCTTGTGTCCATCTTCGTGATTGTTTGCTTGATCAACTTAGGTTTTTAATTTCCATATTCATATCTGTGCTGGGATTTAGTTTCTTTCTGTTAGGGTTGTGTGTTAGACCCTCCAGGAATTTTCATCCCGATCGTCTCCACGCCCCGGGACAGGGATGGCATCCGTCGTGGCGGCTTTTCCCCAGTTTATATCACATGGCCATCCACTGATGTTTTATTTCCCCCCCTCTCTTGTTTTTTATATTGCGTAATTGCAGCATGTCACAGTCCACTTATTCCAATGTTGAAGTAGCACTTAAGTGTCGGTGTGGAAATTGCGACATGAGACTATTTACATCCCATACGAAGTCCAATTCTAACAGGAAGTTCTGGGGATGTCTGAAATGGACTATAAGTGTGCTACATAGTGTGATTTCATACGTAGTAATAGAAGGGTTTAAACCATTGTGTCTCATCTCATACTATTCTCTCTTCAAATTGACTTGTGTAGAAAGGATATGGATGTGGCGCCTTCCTCTGGAAAGACACAGTCTCAATAGAACGTTCTTCACTATCGGATGCGGTGCCATGCGATGGAGTTGACATCTGTCCTGATTTGCAGAGGCTGTCAACCAATGTCAAAGGCCTGAGGTGGAAAATTGAGACGCGAAATTGACTTGTTCAATTGGCCATGGAAGGGGAAAAAGAGAAGAAAAAGTTAGTCGCTGAACAACTTATGTTACTAGAGAATTTTTTTTATGTTTTTATGTTTATGACCGTCTTTATCTGTGCTAGAATAGCTATGTGCAGCATGTAGTTGGTCTATTGGTCTGCACTCTTAGTCTCCACCCCTATGTATACAAGGAGGAATCTTTTTGAATGGTTGTTTCTCGGTTATCGATCTTTTTTGGGGTTTGCTAATCATATGAAATGCACTTTGTTAAAAAAATCATATAAAAAGACCTATGTTTTTTGCTCAGTTTCCTGATTTTGGCAAGCTTGATATGAATAGATACAACACACATGTAGGATTGTAATACTCAATCACCTTTTACGTACGCCCTTTTTCTTTGAGTGGGAAGGACCAATTGACCCACTGGCCATGGAATGGTCTTAGTTGGCAGCTGCATTTTAGGTTTTCTTGCGACGACTCGTTACTTCTGGGGACGACACCTGACCTTGTACAAGATTTTCTTCCTAGGCACCACCAGACTTCCTACCATTTTTGGAACCGTACCCAAGTTACAATGTCATGACCGTCTCGTATGACATTGTAGACTCAGCTCCCACTAAAATGAAAATTGGATCATGGTTTGCTGCCATCCACCATAGTCCATGGGTGTTCCATTCACACCATAATCACCATTCCTCAACAGTACCCATGCTAGTTTGTTTTGATATGAATGCGTATAGCCACCCACAATTCAATGATCAAATGCTAGAACATAAGTTGTCCTGCATGCAACTAAATATAAGTTGGAGTACAGTATATCCTAGTGCTACTTACGAGTCACCAGCAAATTCGGCTGCATGGCTCCGGAAACAAACGACAGATATATAAGTTAATACATCGAGTCCACTTTACAGTTATAGCCAATAATACCCACACATACATATATGTCCAACTTTAGTTCACAATATCGAGTCCACTTTATATGATTCCTCAAGCCGCAGAACTCCTCGGACTACCTTCGCGAGCGTCGAACGACTTTAGCTGGTTATTGTACATGTCCGCTACAAACTTTTGCCGGAAGAACGACATGTTCGCCTACAAAAATTTAAGTGCAAGGCCCTTAGCTAGGTGATCTGCAATGGCCATGACGAAGATCTCGCAATCATCGTTGCGTACATAAGAAGTTAATTGTTAGAGGATGCGATTAATGATGGAGTAGAATTTGCAAATGTGCAGTGATGATCATTTTTTAAGCGAAATTCAAATTATATTGAGGTATACGCCGCCTATAATGCGGATGTTTAGCTAACCTTTTACCCTGCTGTGGACAATCAACAGCGTTCTGCATCTCCCAATGCCCTAACCCATGCCACCCTCTTGACTCAAACTCTGCACATACGAATCCCTTCTACATCAGTTTTGATATTTACACTCTATTTAGATTGTAATGTAGTAAAATCTCAAGAAATTATTTTTGGGGTTCTTACAAATTGGCTTGTGTACACAAAGTGTTTCTTCCTTCACCCCCATTGTATTGTAATGCTCCCATCTCCGGTCAGTCGGGTATGCCACTATGAGGAAGAAATGATTTTGGTGCCAAACAGGGAAGATCAACGTCTGAAATTGCTTGACGCTTCCGGAGAGACAGATTTGGAATGCTTCGGCGCAAGCTTGAGTCCATCCTCGGTCTCGCCAGCTCTGCCATCTAGTTTTGCATAAAAAAATTTGTGAGCTTGAAGTTTTTAAAATAAGTAAGGTGCTTCTCAGTGGCATGGGATTTCATCGTCATAATTCCATACCGCGAGAGTGCTTGGGAATATGTACGTGCTATGTAGTTGTCCAGCGGTGATAACAAGCCAGTAGTCCATGATTTGTGGGTTAGTAATAGATTTATTATTCAACTCTGTTAATGCCCAGTATTTCACCTTGCAGTTTCTCAATCTTGATATTCTTATAATGGAAAAGTTTTACTTTTTTACCGTCGCACTGATCCAATGTCTTTCCAGGACCAGTTGCATTTCTTCAGTAGTGATGCAGCTGCATGCAACACTTAATTTGTCGCATTGTATTCAGAGCAAACATTCGCCACACGTAAAATGCTAATAATGGAAGGATTGTACAAGAAGTTTGAGGAGCAGAACAGATGGTCATACGCCATGTGGTATTTCTCCCAAAAATCCTCCAACAGTGTCAGCTCATTGTTGGAGAGCTGATATTCGAGATTTGGCAACAGAGCCCCTTATTCGACATTGCAGGATACAGAGACACAAGAGATGAGACTCCGTAAGCCTTTCTTTGTCTTTGTCTAGGCCTTTTCGCTCCACCTTCAACATATGCTTTGTGTTTGCACTTCTCTTTCACATTGTCTTTGTGTGCACTCATGGATGTCTTCAAATCACATGGAAGGAGATTACTATCTGTTACTATTTGCACCTTGGCTTTACCAGGGTTTTAGGATTGTACAGGAATATCAATTGACCACAGGCCGTTGCCGTCCTGCATAAGACAACCAAAATCAGTGCATTTTGACAGTTGATTGAATTACAGGTACATGCATAAAGCTGGAGGGATTTGGAATATCTCTCTTGCTACTTACATATGATTATTGGCTGCTAACATCGTTATTCATGACTCTTCTATATCGAAATTTTCTAACGCCTCCAGTGATGTGATTGCCCCCTTAAAATCCTGGGTCTTTTTCTTGATCCTCAACGAATGTTGGTGTAGGTCCATGGAACCTTGATTTGGGGCCATGCATGCAATCGCTCCAAGTTGC
The DNA here is from genome assembly GCA_003546025.1 of Camphora micrantha. Taxonomy (NCBI): domain Eukaryota; kingdom Viridiplantae; phylum Streptophyta; class Magnoliopsida; order Laurales; family Lauraceae; genus Camphora; species Camphora micrantha. The sequence continues at coordinate 24,073,961 of QPKB01000009.1, forward strand.
CATTGGAGGGAGAGATCAACCTAGAAGACAACCCTATGAAACGCCATATACGGACAACATTGCATAGGACAAAATTGTATTTCACTATCAAAGTCGTAACCTTTTCAAGGGCCTTCTTAACCCTTTTTTGTATACAATCATTTGTTAAAACTGTTGACTTCCCTATAGCCTGGTGAAAGTAGTTGAGATACTCTTCACGACCAGATCCATCGCCTTCCGCGGATCCCCTCTTATCATCGTGGCTTTTCTGGCCTCCTAAACATCCCAGACATCTGATTAATAGATAATCAATGGCGGTGGTTGATGCTTGCTTGTTGATCCTCTGCCATTGGCGAAACAGAGGCAGGACAGGTTGAATTAGCCCAAACTGCCAGTACACCTTATCGGCATTGTGTCGCTCAATCATCCAATAGTATATCAAGGGAGCAATGGAATGAAAAATACTTCTATCCCGTTTGTTGACAGTGGCATCCAGGTATTCAGCCCACTTCAAGTATGGTTGACACTCAATCTGTAAGAAAAGTGATTTAGTTAACATGTCTTATTGAACTGTGTAAGTGAACCATTCACAATATGGTTACAAAAGCAGAATTCACAACGTACTTGATCATTATTGTCATGGCATAACTCTTTTCGTCTCTCTGGAATCGTGCTGGAGATTGCGGGGGCCTTCAACATGAATTGCCACATCATGAACAATGAAAATTCAAAACGCACTTCATCCAATTGTGCTCTGAGTGGGCGTCCCACTGGCGTATGCGAATAGGCCCAAATCTGAAAAGGATCCAAGAAAGTGAAGCTAATCATCTACTGAAAAGGCAGACAATCACACAAAACCAATTCAAATTTACCTATAGTAGATGCAAGGGACCGGTGATAGTCCTCAGGCGGTCCTCTAGTTGGGAGGCCCGGGTCATATCACGGTAAACACAAGCCAGATAGGCGGGGCCCCATGCATTCCTTTTGAAGTTCTCGAAAAGTCCCAGTATGTAAGCGTGGTTGCATGCACCTAAATTGTTGGTGCATAGCTATGAGGACACCGGGCAGAACAAGAATGGGCGTGCATATCTCTTTTTGTCGTAGGTAGTAATCCTCGTGGGCATACTCCTGAATTTTATTTTTTTTAACCCAAGCAAGACTTAACTGCCCACCCCTCAGATAGGCAGACTTCTCAACCTTGACGCCAAGCAGTCTGCTACATGTATCTCCCAGCCTGGATCTGGTGGACCAAACAGGACCTGTGACTGGTTTTTCGTCTATTGGTAGTACATAAAGATATGATACGTCCTTCAGAGTTATTATTTTTTCACCTCCCATGAAGTGGAAGGTGTTGGTTTCCGTTCGTCATCTCTCAATCAGTGCATTGATCAATGAGTGATCTATCCTGCATTTTTTCAATTTTGCCAAATGCTCTAGTCTGGTCTTCTTTACGCACGCCCTCATCCTTGGTGTGAGCTTCCAGTTGTCACATTGAGGGTCCGATGGTATAAATCTGATGGCTTCGATTTCCTGCAGGACAAAGTCATATACATTCAAATAGAAGAAGGAAATAAATTGAGTCATCTCGGCTGACAACTTTGCATCAACCCAAGTCTTGTTATTACCAGTCCGAGCAATAGTTGCGAAGATATATGGTTTCCCTACTCATATAATAGGGGTCAGGGGATGATGTTTCTCCGTCCATCTTCGACAGCGTACAATAGTGGCTATCAGAAACCTGCAGTGGGTATTAATTAAGTTCATAATTGTAGTGTAGGTGTGTGGATGCATGTAATAAGGCATGTACTGAATTAGTGGAATCATGTGGTCGCTACTGTTTAAAGATGATATTAGAATACTAATTATGTCACTTCCCTCTTCGATGCATTTTGTCTTCCATGGGGGAAATTTTGACTCACGATGATGACTTCCTAAAACCCTATAATGTAAATACTGGTTACACTAATTGCCGTTTCACTGACTTTACTGTTTGGTGGAGAGAAGGAGTTAAAAGGGGATGTTAAAACCCTAATTACAAAAAACGATCCGCTGACAGAGTAAATAAGCCCAACCCAATTAGAAGGAAGAGCAGAGAATGGAGAAGAGATTGGCGTGGCATAGGGTCCATTTAGTGGCGGAGATGATGTTATAAGTACTAAAAACCAACAAGGAGATACACGGCAGCTGGAGCGAAAACAGTACCTGTCACTAACGATCGATTTGCTATGTCGGCGGTCTCCGCCCATTTTCAATGACGATGGTTGCGTATTGGTTTCTTCGTGTGTTAGTTGTCTGTTGCATGGTTCCCGTCCTCGACAACCCCCTATTCTGAGATGGAATGATAAGTTCTTCCCTGTTGCATATTAAAAGGATGGGGGAACCTTCGCGGAGGAACCCGTCTCAATGGAGTGTTTGTGGGGCCATTATACACATGGCAACTCCCCATTACCACTGGGCTGGTGCGTTTCCACGACGCGAAGTCCTTGGACGCACCAAATCTCCTGCAGTTGAAAAGAAAGAGGGGTTGGGTGTCAATCTCATTTACTAGCCACCTTCTTGGTATCTGGCATTGACCCGTGTCGAAGATTTTCTTTCCACTAACTTATGTCATGTGATGGTTGACCGTAGACAATGGGCTGCTGAACTGTAAATAGAGTCCGCCGAACATGATGCAGTAGTGCTGGGCATAAATTATAATGGACATCCCAAACGTGGTAAGGGGGACGTCATACGTCAACCTAGTTTATAGGACATCCACAACTTTGCCACAAAGTTTGTAAGTTTACTTAACTGTACCCTACTAATAAAGTGCCAAACAGGCCCTTAGTAACTGTTGAACATGTGGACTCATTCATAGGAACTATTGCACTTGTGGCCCACCTTTAGAAATTATAAGATGAGGCCTCTCTTTAAGGATTAAAATTCGATACCTACGGGAATACATGAATGGCCTGGTGGTAACAGCTCCCACTCTCATCCCTCCCACCAGGAATTGACCCCTGATGAGAGGCTTTAATCCTCTCAAACTTGGCCATTGATCCAAGCAACAAAAAAAATAAAAATAAAAAATAAAAGCGAGACCTACATATAAAAATCACATGGAGACCACTTTTTAAAAAATCATGGTGTGTGGCACCGACCTTTTAGGTGTTACAATGTCAAGCCCACCTTTAGAAATCTTGGTATTTAGGCCCACTTATAGAAAGATTATAACTTCTAAAAAGTGGCTGAAGTATCATAATTTTTAAAAAGGTGGGTTCCATGTAATTTCTATCAATGGGTATCACTTTGTGATCTCTAAAGATGGGCCATATTTTCTAATTCCTAAAGGTGCACCCCATGTGCAACAATTTATAAGCATGGGTCCGCACAATTCCTAAAGAAAGGCCCATGTTGGGATCCATAAAGGTAAATCCCATTTCACAATCACAAAAGGAAGGCCCATGTTGCAATCCCTACAAAGTGCCATCTCATGCCCAGGTCAACAAGGAATTGGCCTAACACAGCACACGACACGGAAATCTCCTTGCCATGCTTTTCTCCTGTTTAAGTTTTTTTTTATTTTTATTGCAAAGGTGTTCAATCTAAAAAAGAACCAAAATAAATGCACAAACATTCATTGAGAAAATACGTCAAATAATTTGCATTCCTTTGAAATGAAGTTACAAAAACTTTTTTTTTAAAGTACAAGTTTGATGAAATTCCAACCTTACGAAAGTTTTTATAAAAAAAATAAGAATTAAAACTTTACAAGTATAAAATCATCCTGGAAAATGTTACAACATGAACAACTATGATGATATGTTCTAACTTGTATTAAACTTCACAAGTATGATAAGTTTTGAACTGTATGATATTTCTAATACCGCTATTTGGAATCAATCTCATAGACAGATGCAAGTCTCCACCGTTTCTTCTAATAGTATCGTCCGCGTGTTGTCAATAAGACACCCACTACTAAAACATTTCTCCGATGCAACTGTAGTCACTGAAACTGTTATTAAATCATAGGCCATGGCGAAAAGCATAGAAAATTTACTTTCACAAGCTTTCCACCATGCCAAAAGGTCAAAACAGACATCATCATCAGGGAGTTCAATCGGACCCATCTGTAAATACATTGTTAATTCATTAACGACGTGACTGAATCTGGAGATCGAGGAGCAACTTTCTAGAGTGCTCCTAGTAACACCCAAGAGTGAAGATTAGGAACCGTGAGTTAGCGCGGGCTTGAGCCTTCTCTAATTTGATACGATTTCCACTCGTTCCAAAGATAAAAACCATTCTTAATTTAAAAATGGACACTTAAGATTGTCATCACCTTCTCTTCATTCCCTACAACATTAGAGGACGATCCAGAATCATCAGATCCTGTATACTCTCTGATAGCATTAAGACAATCTCATATTTCCTTTCTCTTCTTCCATGTAACTAATAGCCCACTTTCAGACAAACCCTTCTCCCTTAATCCCTTTCTTCCATTTCGTAGAATAGGCTTGCATCGATTGGTTAAGATCGAGGAAGAAACTGTCGCGTTTTCATCACCACCAATGATCGCTTTTGGCAGCAACACACAAATTTAGCCTGCTACTCCCTTTTTCTGCAAATCGAGAGCGATCAGTGGATGGTGGTTGGAGATTTGGTCACCATGCTCTCTGTTCTTCACAAATCAGAATGCACACAAATTTCTCTGCTCCTCGATCTACAGCGACTCCAATAACACTACCGAATCTGTGCTTTCTGCAAGATCTAATTGTTTGACACTCTCAAAAGCTTGTTTTAATGGCAGATTCGATGTTTTTTTGGGCTTTTCCTTTCAATTGGTATTATGAGGTTTTCATTTTGTAGAGCTTGGAGGCTGCTTGGAGATTATGTATTCTGAGGCTTTCATTTCATATTGTTGCAATTTCATTCCCTCTGCTCGCTAGTCATCTCCTGCAACTACTTTTCTGGACATGCCTACAACTATTCCATCCCTCATTTTTTCCTCCTCCTTTTTGGGTTTGCATTTATCTCTGTCTTTTCTGTTCAATCTTCTTTTTCTTCTTGTTACAGAAATGATGATTCCATTTAAGTCGAGTTTTTTTATTTGAAATAAATCATCATCTTATTGGGAAATTCTATATGCACCCACTGTAATTCTTGAACACACCCACTTGCTGAGCTCACCACACCCAATATATTTTTAAAAACATTTTGCCGAGCCCACCCACCATAATACCCAAACTACCCATGCGAGAAGACCATGTTGTTTCATTTCCTTCTCCATTCCCTCGTCGACAGTTTTCAAATTTGAAAATTGCGGAAGTGTCGAACTCTTCTCCGTCGGCCTTTTCTCCACTGCTCAGCTCACAGCTCTCATCACCGTAATTTCCTTTCTGCACTGCACTACTTGTATCTATCATTAGGGACACTCAAACAGGGTGATCTCTTCTTCTTTTTTTTCTTGTTCATGGGTTTATCATTTTCACATATTTTTTTAGGTTATAATTTATGCATTAGAGAGTATAGACGTTTGCAACAAATAGGGAAGTCCCTAATAAATGACATGGATGGGAGTTTCGAACTCTATTTACCCTATCCATTGTTGTTGTTCTTCGTCTTCATACAATTGTTCACGATCAGCCTAGCAATCCATAAACGTGCAAGGATTGTATGCACGGAACATCGATGCCGTGTAGGTACTATATGCACAGCCCATCTAAGCCGTGCATTTTATATATGCACGACATGTATTGGGCGAGCATATAAAATATGCATGGTTCAATCATGGCATTCGAACACAAAATGCACATTTTCATTGCGCTATGCAAAAGAAGTTTGCACTATATATATGAACCGAGCAGTACAAAAAAAAACATGATATCTTTAATTACGCTATTTCCTCTTATTGATTTTCATTTTTAACAAATTGGAAGAAATGCCTAGAAGACCAGCTTGCCGTGGTGGCAGCTCAAAAACGACAGGTGGATGGGCTAGTTCTTCTAGCGAGCCATCGAGAGTTTGGACCAAGATTTGTGTCGCAAGACCGCATCACCGAGGTGTGCATGAGAGTTCTTTGACCACCGACCGTCAATGGCGTCTGAACAAAGACGAAAATTGCAGCCGGATCCACTCCCGAAGTCGATTGAGGAGCACGTTGACAGTTCTTTAGAGGCTAATTCCTCAGAGGAGGCACAACCGTCCTGTCCTCCTGTAGCGGTAGCAGGGGAGGATGATTCCTGAGACGAGGAGGCACAACCATCCAGTCGTCTTGCAGCGGCAGTAGGGAATTGTCTTATTCCCGGCGGTCCGGCCGACCTATCTGTCCTTATGAGTGTTAGGACGCACATAGCCATATCCATATGGGACGGGGAGGTACACTTGCATTCTTTTAATGTTTTAATTAATCATTTTTCAAATAAGACGTGTTGAAGTCTATAATAACAGATATTAATGAAGATTTATACTTGTAATGTGCAGGAACGTGACTCGCTCAAATGTATCAATCATTGGCGTCAGCTGAAGGATTGGTACATACCTCTGCCCGGGGATGGGGCCGATCTTCATGTTCCACGGTTTCGTGCTATTATAGAAGAGTCTGGATTGGCAGAGTTGAAGTATTTCTCATACCGATATTTCTCCTACCCTTTGGTGTCAAGCTTTGTAAAGAGATGATAGCCTGAGACAAATACTTTCCACATGCCATTTGGTGAGATAATGATCACCTTAGATGATGTGGGTACTCTCCTCGGCATCCCAGTAACGAGACTTCCTATCCACGCATTAACTAGTATGGGATTTACTAATCGAGTAGATTTATTTGAGCGTGGACTGGGTGTGGATAGGGCATCTGCGTCAGTTGAGTTGAGAGTGGCACATGGTGGGGTAGTTAGGATGGGGTGGATCAAACGGGATGTGACTCCTACGTCATCTGTTGAGTAGGTAGAGTGTGCTGCTAGAGCCTATCTTCTTTATTTGTTAGGTTGCACACTCTTCACCGATAAGTCCTTAACTTGAGTTCCCATCTACTACCTATCTTTACTGATGAACTTGCCACGGGTCCATCATTATGCATGGGGGGCTACTGCACTGGGATATTCGTATCGCCAATTGGGGACCGCCGCAACGGCAGATGTGCGACAGATTGTTGGATATCTAACACTGCTCACGGTAAATGTGTACACTTTATATATACAAATACATGTTTTCTTGTAATTGATCCTTTAAATTGTATAATTAATAATTGGTATCATTTGCAGTCTTGGGTGTACGAGCACTTCCCATTTGCCCGTCCTCCTGCATAGTGGGGATATACTGCTGGAATGCCTCTAGTGAGCCGCTGGAATCATAGTCATGATTTTGGGATTGCGAAAGAGAACATACAGCTGTTGCTGGAGAGGTTGAATGACCTACATCCGAGTGAGGTGAGCACCAAATAGAGTCCTTGATATATATTTTACGTTTTTGCAATGGAATACGTTTTGTTATATTAATGAGTTATTTCATTTACTTGCCACAGGTGGCCTAGGATCCATACACTGGTGCCAGGGCTCAGCATCCATTCCATCATATATCTTTCTTCTATGGTTGCTTGAGATCGCTAGATGTCATTGAACCCTACCACCCACACAAGGTTCTCCGATAGTTTGGCTACGTACAGACCATCCCACCAGCACCACTTACCCCCATTCGTGCATCTCGGGGATCTACTACTAGAAAATACAAGGTCTCCTACAGATTTCTAGACCAGTATTGGGTTACTTGGGAGGATTATGTATTATCCGTAGCGCATCACTGCCATCGAGCGCAACTTGCATGGGAGTGCTTCCCCGACTACCTCTAATGGTTTTTTAGGATTTCACACTCTCGAGTACAGAACCCCGATCGTCATTCCCACTATCACCCTAATGAGGGTAGAGATGACCAGACTCCAAGAGTGGTGAGGGTTTAAACTTTTTTAAAACATTATGCATCCATTTTTCCAAACTATCTTAAGTATTGACACATTTTATTATTTCTTACAGATCCTTCGAGCGAAGGACCATCTTCGTGCCACGATTGTGCGAACGGAACAGCCTGCTTATTTCTATTACCGGGCATTGCAGAGCACCCTCAAGATCTTGGATGGCTTGCCGGTGACGTACCGACGACGTACGCAGCCGTGATGGAATGGGGGGTGTTGGATGGGTCTTTTTTTATGGATGTTTAGGGGGTATACTTTTTTTAATGGATGTTTTAAGGGTATACTTTTTTAAATGGATGTTTTGAGGATACACTTTTTTATTTATGATTTTATTATGATTTATATGGATTTGTATGATATGTGTTTCATTTGATGAATTTATATGATTTTTTTATCAAAATGGAATGAAAGGGGGACAGGATTTACTCTGGTGTTATATAGACTATAAGACACTGCACGGCCATCATGTTTCGAGAAACAGGTAAGTGCAGGTCACTATAATACCGTGCACTTTCTAAATGCTCGAAAACTGATTGTCGTGCAGTGTGCAGATGCACGGCAATGTTAAACTGAGCAGGGTCTTAAAAGTGTGAGGATCACTTTAATTACCTTTTGATGAAGGCTCTTTTGGCACGATAATAACGTTCTACACTGCAATTTAATAATGTGAAAATAGTTACTGCACGTTACCTTAGTACCGTGCGATATCCATGTGCGCGGAACCTATTGGCCGTGTAGAACGACATTTGCACGACCCTGTTTAACCAAGCAGAGGTACTAATGAATTAACACATAATAGGGGTATTATTAATGAATTAACACATAACATAAATACCTAAATCTTTCATCGATTTCATCAGCCATCGTTAAAAACAAGTACTAAGTTTGTTTACATCAAATCAAGAGTCCAAATAATTAGTCTCTATCAAGATTGATTGACTTCTGTGTTGCGACACTGTCTCCAATCATATATTTGAATTGCTCGATGCTCTTAGCATATGGGAGCTGCCATTTGTCTGTATTAGGATGGTGGTGTCTATGCCAATTTGTAGCAATGGGAGGCATAGTTGCTTCAAGTTTCATGAAGACCTGAACAAAATGGTTTCCGTTGACGAAACCAATCGCGATAACTCTGTGAGAACTTGATGGAATCGAGGATGATCTTAAAGGCAGGAAAGTAAGGCACTGCTGCAATGAAAGAATGACCAATACAATGTTATAATATGAAGATGTCAAGTGACCCAATGATCAAATGAAGGATTGCTTTCAAAATAAAGCAATGTGTAATACAGCTCCCCAACCCTTTCTTCTCCTTCATAGACCAATGCATTATAATTTTGATACATTTGCAATTCATTGCTCAAATTCATTCTAACTTGCATCCAACTATCCTCGCCCATGCCTAGAAGATTAGCTATAGCTCTGAATCCACAATTACCATCAGCTGTAACATCCTTAACAGTATGGATATAGGGTCCCAGAGATTGAGGAAGTAAATGAAAAAATGTACATGACCGAGTACGACGAATAGTCATTTTCTCCTTCTTCGTTACAGTTGTATTGCTTAATTTAGCTGGAACGCTATCTTTACTCGACAGTGCATATTCAAAAGCAGATGGTTCCCAACGCGTAGACCGATCCAACTTCTTCTTTTTCGATGATGACCGACCGCGGGTATTCAATTTAACGTCCGGCTCAATAAGAGAAGTAGATGAAGGACTTCCTAATTCTCTAAGTTTTTTCAATATTTGTATTTTACCCTTCTGATCACTACTTTAAAATTTCTTAGTGATCAACTCGAACTCTGAAGTTGTGGTCAACTCAAGGGCTTTGTTCACCATAGTGGCTTCTAAATTTAGCTTCTGCCAATAGTGGTAGACGCTATTCAGTGGTATATGAGAATCTTCCCTTATGTACTCGGCAATTTCATGTGCACATGGTAAACATGGCTCCATCGAATTACGCACCCACATGCCGCCGAATCTGGACCAATATTACCAACTCTTATCGACTCATTTAACACTATATCCAAAGCATTCCTTGATAGAAATCCTTTCAACTCATGAAATAGTGCCGTTTTGAACGTATGTTGCACGGTGTTCAAACTTTTTTCAAAAGAAGTCTTTATCTACGTAAAGAGCAACTCTAGCAAGGTACGGATAACTTGCCAGGACGAGTCAAAGCTACAGGTTGATGTACCTAGGTGTCTCTTTAATTTTGCATGTGCACACTCAACCTTGTTAGTAGTGATGTTCCTAAAGTGCATATGCTGATCTGTCCAAGCAGCTTCAAATTGCTCTTTATGCTTATTCAACCACGAGTTCTTCACATAATCAACAGCATGTGGATACCCATAGTAATTTCGTTCCAAAGCACTTAGAAGTCGCGTGTAGTCGCTTTCAGTTTGAGAGACCACCAACATGTTCCAACAAGATATAAATGCACCCTATCTGTTATTGGTCTCAAAAGACTTTTTACAATTTGCCAAGATGTTCCTAGAAATATGCCATTTGCATAATCAGTTTACTGCATTCAGAAAAACAACATTCTTTGCAGTCATCAGCGCTAACTCCTCTGCCTATGACAATCACACGGGTCGGAATGCATCTATCCATTAATTCCTTAAGCCTCTCCAAAGCCCATCTATAATTGGCCTCTCTTTCAGATTCAAGGTACGCAATGTTAGGGATTTTGTGTTTAGCAATTTGATTGATGCATTATCATTTTAGCATCATTTGAATTTTCACACATGCATTGATTTAGAAAATCTTGAAATCTTAATTTACGCATGCATTGTTTTTAAGACATGTAGAAATCTTGGTTCATGCATGTTTTGATTTTAAACTTGGATGCATTTAGTTTTGAAAAGAAGTTCTATGAATCAAACAAGCCTATGAGTTTTAAATCTTTCAAATCATTTTAGGCTTTTTATGTTTCATGTTTTTAAAACTCTTAGTTTGATTTAAATCATGATTCCAAGCTTGATTCGTTGGCCCAAAATTACCCTCAAAGAAATACTTTGAATTATGCAATTTTAAGGGAAAATGGTCCCAGGCCTAGGTCGACCTGCAGTGTGGCCGGTCGACCGCTAGGCAGGTAGACCGGAAAAGAGCCGTGGGGCTTTTTTCAAACGGTCAGTTTTATGACCGTTGAGCCCAGGTCGACCGGATAAAGGTGTAGGTCAACCAGGGACTCACAGAAACTCATTTTTTTAGTATAAAAGCAAGTTCATTCCTTTGAAAAATTTGAGGAACTAAGAGGCCCTCCTTGAGATGTTTTGAGGCCAATCAAAGGGGAATGAGCTAAGGGATGATAGGGGTCATTTGGAAAGCTAAAACTTGGTTCCATTGAGTTAAATCACCAAGTAAGCTTTACTTTTCTTAATCATATATTTTCATGCTTTGCTTTAATTATTGGTAAATCTTTTCTAGCATGATAAACTATGATTTGTTGTGTCCTCAACGTGTATATGTTTTGAATTGATTTATTGTTTTAAATGCATCACCTTGATTCAAACCAAGTAGTACTCAAATTGGTATATCTAAGTAAATCATATTTTTTAAAATATCTTTGAAATTATATGTAACGTGATTCCTATACTTGGTTGAATCTTTGGTTATTGTTTTTCATCATAAGAAAATCACTTTCAAATCTATCTTATGTTTTGGATTCAACAACTTCACAAATCATACATACTTTTGTTTTAAAGTTTCACAACTTGCTTAATATTGATAGGTATATCATTTTCAAGTTGAATTTTTTATTACATGTGATTTGTCCCTTAACTTCAATCAAATCTATTTTTGTGTTTTACACTCTCAATGCTTTTAGCATACATATATTGAGCTACATTGTTAATTTGATTGAAATCCTTATGCATCACATGTTTTGTTCTTAGAATTTCATAACTTGTTTGGAATACATAGATATATCTTTTATAAGTTATTTTTAAGATGTGATTAACACTCTTTCCTCAATCATAAATGTTTTTATAAGTTAAAACTTTTAAAAGCCTTTTGGCATACATATATGAGATTTTATTTTCAAATTGATTGAGGACATCATACATACACATTGTGTATTCATCTTTGTATTCATAATGTGTGTGTGTGAATTAGATTTTCACTTTCATATCCGCCTAATTAAGAGGCATTGTATTGAGCTAAAATTGTATCTCCATCAAGTGTATTCTAGACACTACTTAGAGAGATAACCAACATTTTGGTTGCAAAGGCTATTGTTTAGCCTAAGAAAAGCATAGTGTAAGAAGTTATTGCTTAGCCTTGGAAAGCATAATGTAAAGGTTATTGCTTAGCCTATTAAAAAGCATAGATAGTGGAACTCCGGTGGGGTGTAGGAGCACAAGCCGGTAGTGGATGTTGGCATTGATGCCGAACCACTATAAATCATTGTATGATGGTACATGCTTTGTGGTGATTATTTCTGTTAGCTTCCGCATTTAGTTTGATAACCATCACTAGTGGCTAATTTAATTTAAAGAATTTAAAATTTGTCATAATTGGTCACTAATTTGAAGCTCACCCTATTCACCCCTACTCTAGGGTTCGGATCCCAGACTTTCACGCAAAAGCAACGGAGAACGTCAATTGAGTGGATATGACACCAACAATCTCAAGTAAAGGAAGTCGATATCTATTAGTCTTGTATGTAGAATCCATTATCAAAACTTCTGGAAATGCACGTAATAATAGAATAGATGATGGATGTGCCCAGAATAGGTTCATGATAACATCTGTAGCATCGTTGCTAGTGTGATGCTTAATGTAGTTTTTCTCCTCCAAATGCATCATAAGTTGCTGCATCTGTGATCGATCGACCAACTCTGTCCCCTTAAACTTCTGATGAGCATTGTAGATACTCTTCATCGTAGTGGTGTTGTGCACATCCCTTTTCTGCAATGTTCGAAGAATGTTCATCGGCTTCACCAAACTCTTAGACATATCAATCAAAATATTGATTTCTTCCCCAGAAAGCCTCTCAGCAAACGAGTGCCTCTCAAGATGATGTGCGTTTGGATTATTATGCACCCCACAAACTACTGTTAACATCCAATCGTCGTCAGTTGCCAACTTTCAGGCTTTCAAAGCAAAATGGCAACTACATTTCTTCATTCTCATTGCCTTGTTAGGATTTTTCTTTTCAAAGACCTTCGATGGACCCCTGTAACTACCACTTCTCTCACAAGAAAAAACGATTCTTGGCTTCCTTCCATCTCCACCAACATCTGAAGTCTTGATTACAATTACCAAGCCATGTTTCTTTCAAACATCCCTTGTCTATTAGATTTGGCCCTCTCGCCTTCTGAATATCATGTCAGTGGTGAAGACATTTGTAAAATCTAAAAGGCACTCACTAGCACCGATTGATTCAATCTCCTGCAAATATATCACAAATTCTTAGTTTATCACTGCATGCTCCATTATCACCATGCAATAATATACTACACGGTATATATAGGCCGTTCTTAATATTTCTGATCGGTTCAAGTTGACCGATCAGAAGTACCCTGTGCAGTTTAATAGTGCCGTGCAATATAATTTTGTACGTCTTATGACAACTAAGCATATATTAAATGCGTGGTTCTGGAATTTCGAGCAGGACGAGAGAAGAAAAAAGAAAAAGAAGGAAACGAAGTCAAAACATATACCTCGTTTTTGTAGATCGTCAACTGCTTATCCATATTGCAAATGCTTACTTCAAATACACAATGTGGTGCAGGGAGATGAGTACTTCCAAGCTCGTTCAAGAAATGAAGGAGACTTGATACTAAAAAACAGTTAAAGAAGATGATGACGAAGGAGATGAAAATCAATGAGGAAGGAGTGTAGAGGTGCAGTGAGAAGGGAAGGGATAAAGGGCAGAATGAAGAAGAAGAAGAAAAAGAGAAGACAAACAAGACTCATTGATGCTGCTGAACCAAAGGAGGAGGATGGATGTTGATGGTAAATGGCGATTTCGTCCTTTCACATGAGGCCATTTTAGTAATTAATTTTTTTTTAATGGTGGGTGTTCAACACTTCCGGTGGGTGCATATAAAATTTCCCTCTCTTATAACTTTTATCTTGGCAATGTGTGTTTATAATATCTAGGTACTTAAAAATGGGCAATGTGAATCAACTTTATTTTATTTGTGAAAATTTTGCCCTTGCTATATTCATAGCTTGTCCTAGCAATATCCTATATTTGGGCATCATATATCTCTGTTCATATAGCTCATCAGATTCGTCTAATCATCAAAATAAAGAAAGAAGAAAGCACTGTATAATAATGATACGCATCTCATATTCAATTTGAGATTGTTCTTGCAGTTATATATAAACCTCTGCCTTGAAGCCATGTGAGAAATAGGCAACATTTTAGGTATTGAGTGAGTGGATGGGAAGAAGATTCTCTATGTAAGGCAAAATCACGTCAGAGCCAAAGAGGGCTCTCGCTAGAGCGAAAGTGAAGCTCATTATAGCGAGAGTGAAGTTCGCTATAGCAAAAAGCCCAGTTTGATCTGGACTCTTATGAGAAGTTCGAGACAAACTGATATTCTTAGTAGACTATGACTAGGAGTCTTATGCACGGATTTGGGGCTATATATTGGGTGTTTCTCACAACTCAAAGAGACACACAACATCTCTCAAGTTCTAAATTAGAGATCTAATTGAGAGAAGTCTTTTCTTGAGATTTATTAAAGAGTTGTGTTGCCAAGTTCTCTAGAGAGCCAGTTTTTTCTGCATCCCTTGTAGAAGATCATCTTCTTGCGTAGAGGATTTGAAGAGTCAAGCGCGGGATTGAGTTTGTTGCAATTAATGGTATAAAGTCGTTGAAGCGTGAAGTGACATAAGGTAACTATAATTCTTAGGTAGGGGATATCTAGGGAGGAAATCTGAGTTTCTTGTAATTGCGAGATTCATAGTGCTTAATTGTTAATCCAGTTCGGATCCGTGAATTTTCACCCGGTTAGGGTTTTCGATGCTAAATCTGGTGTCCTTATGGTGTGTACTTGTGATTTTATTTCCACTATATAATTTATTTTATTAGCACACTTTTGGGCTATTTTGTTGAGTTGACCAACTTAAAGATCTCATACTCAGAACTTTCACTCTAAGTAGAAGAATTTTTTATAATACATACAGTTCATAGATGAACAACCAAGAGAATTGACTGTTATTTTATTTCTTTACCCGTAGAGCAACAAGTTGACACTCTCAGTGGTTGTTGAATACTATCACAGTATCACTCTCTTTCAATACAGAATTGCAACACAACACTTTCAAGTAACAACTAATAAGCACTAATAAAAGCTACTGCCATTAAACTAATGGGATAAATACCTCTATAATGAAAATGGATTAAGGAAACAGAGTCAAGTCATATGTTAACAGTATAACAGTGGATACTCCATGAGAAGTCTTCTCGGTGCTTGAAGTAGATGTTATTGTATCATTTTTTATTCCTGCAGCATATATGTATGTTTTATGATTTTAGCTTAGTTGAGTTTTATGCTCAATAAATTCTAAATATAACTCTTATGGGTAATAAAGTAGTTTGTTTTTTTTTTTTTTAATTTTAAATGCATGGGTTCCATTGAAGTGTAGCTCTGTTGGGCGATGGATGAACCATTAAAATTAATTTTTGAATTCCTTGCCTTTTTTTTTTTCCCTAAATTTCCCATTTTTATTTTAGTTACAAGGGGCTTGAGGGAATTGTTTTTCACTTTTTGAGAATAGTCAATAACCCTACAATGGTTTCTTATCTTTAATTAATGTGGTTATGGTCTATCTAATTAAATGGTTTATCATCTATTTAAAAGGATACTTGCCCATCCAAATTTGTAGTAGTGAGTGCTGCACTACAGCTTGACCTCTCATCTCTACATACACTACGCTAAACTAAAGGCTAATTCCATTCTTTCAAGCACCCCAAAATAAAATCTTAGGCAATCATCATTATACATACTTTGATTTTCACCGAGATAAACAAACTTTCATATCATCACCATTTGGCTCTCACCGCCAATGCTAGGTTATGATAATTCATCACATGTTATACACAATTTGATTTTCTCCAACATGATTTTCTTAGGGCTCAAGGCACTAGTTATTTAAGTTCATTACAAGAAATAAGTGGAGCTGGCATCTTTCCTTCTATGTTGCTTGTCATGGATTATTCTATTACCAGAAACAAGTGGAGTTGGCATCACATTGTCTCTCTCTTTTTCTGAATTGATTAAACAAATTGCCGATTTGACATACCTTTTATTGAATATGTCTTTGACCATTGAAATTTGAAGGTTTAAGAGTGATGCACACATTTGTAATGGGGCTAACATGATCTATGGCTTCTTCTTTCTTTATGTTTTATTAACATCTATGGCTTTTTTTTTTCTTTGTTCAAAATATTAGTTGTTCTTTCAGTGATGGCTAATGAACATTGTCTCCGATCTACACGCATTAGCCCTTTGTTTGGCTGGAATCTCCACACCCTTGAAGTGTTTGGCTGGAATCTCCACACCCTTGAAGTTTTCAATGCAAATATTCATTTGTTAGGTATGTACAGTTTACTCTCTTTCTTCATCCTCGTATTTTCTATTTTTTTTCTTTATATGTTTTGCTCATTTTAGTTGCATTCATTATTCATCTCATCCACATGATATGTTCAAGATGCCATAACCAAATGGCCATGCTTTAAAAGGCAACAAGTCACACAACAGAGTTATGATCTAGGTGGTACAGGTTGCCAATTTGCTTCCTTTACTATTTGGAGTTCTTGCATTATGAAGTAACACTTTATTGTTTGTAGACATTCCATGCATGGTTGATGTCTTTGCATGGTTGATGTCTCAAAGATGGAAGTTTTATTCACTGATTTTTATGCTTGGGAATGCTTTACTATTTCATACTTGCTCATCAGTTTTATTGCTATGCCTTTTTTATGGAAATAAAATTCAAACATTTAATAATACTCTTTTTACTCAATAGTTAACCCATATTGGATATCCATTTGGTTTTTATTATCATATAATCCCTCTTTTTGGCTAGGCCCTAAATACATTGCGGCTAACCTAATACAATGTTCTCAATTTGAAATATGTCTGCATTCACAATGTTGCTACTATTTTATCATGCAACAGTGCCTAGCAAATAAGCTAATATGTTTGTTTTCAAGGCTATGTAGCCAAGTCTCCCATTGGTTTTGATTATCTTGGCTACTTCTTCCTTGGACATAAAATGTACAAAAGGTAGAAGGAGATGTATCCTTTTACTATCATTTATTGATTTATAGAATTGGCATTGTCTAACATAAATTACGATATCGTAATAATAAGAATTGATGTGCGTACTAGTTCCCCACTTTATCTTTCTTTTTTTTTTTCTAAGATGATGGTATCATTCAATAATTATAAGCAACTTTCCTACTATGATGGTGTGATTTTAGATACCCATTATCGTTCAATAATTGCAAGGTTCAAACAATATTTGATGTTACTTGTATAGAATTATTGTCAAGTGTTAGTGCATTTTAGGATTCTAACAATTTTTTATACTAGACTAGACTAATTGTTGTGTAGGTGTGAATTTACACATAAAGTTGAGAATTAGTTACGACGGACTAAGATGGACTACTTACAGGCAGTTGTTGGCATCTCCACTACTTAATAGGCGAAGAATGTCAAATTTTGATTCCTCTTTTCAAGTGTTGAGAGTTTTCTGATGTGGTGTACTCATTTACATGTTTGCTATATATTGGATGATTATGTTCGTTTTTTGGCCACTCATGTCATTCATGTGGTGGCCTCTACTAGATCATGAACTTATAGTTAGTTTTCAGCAGCTTATTGTATATTTTTAGAAGTATATATACTGTTTTATTTTCATGTTTGTTAGTTGATGTAAAGATTATGAAATTTTTGTAGTACAATTGATGGGGTGGAATACATGAAAAAATAGTAAGCAAAATTCCTCTTGATGGAAAACTCATACCCATTTTTTAAAAGAAAATTAATAAGAAAAATAGGTATTATATATTTTAAACTTTTAAAATTTTATTATTTTTTAAATATTCTTAAAATTAGGAACGATTATAAACCGTTCCAAACGAAAAACAACCGTATTAAATTTTTTGTTTAAATTATTTCTAAATCATTTTTTTTACATTAATTAGGAACGGATTAAAAAAAATGGCTAAAAACTGTTTCAAAATTTTATTTTAGGAATGGTTGAAATTTGTTCCAAAAATATGAAACAAGAATGATTTGGGACTGTTCTAAAAATATGAAATTGGAACGGTGTGGAACGGTTCCAAAAATAAAAAATAGGAACAATTCCAATCCATTCCAAAAGATTAGGAACACCCTTTTCTAGAACGGTTTAAAATTGTTCTAGAATTCATTAGAAATGGTTCAAAATCTTTTTTTATTGTGACTTTTGGTGTGGTGGGCAAATGGTGTTTTGGATCTACCCATTTGGATAGAACATTCCAAATAAAGTTGTTCTAAATAAGTTTTAATCATAAAAATATCAGTTATATTAGTTTCGATCATATTTTTATTTATTGCATTAAATAAAGTTTCTACACCTAATTTCAACCTAGGGTTTAACGTTGCAGCTAAATAAAATGTTAATGGAGCATTTTTTCAATATCATGAAAACTTCACCTCCATTGCTTCACACATACTCTTGAAAATTGATACATCTCTATATTTTTCAAAAACAACACTAATTCCATATAAATGGTTCAAAGCTTGAGTTGATGTGGGATAATATGCCCCAGGAAGAAATATGATTATTTTAAAGTTTTACTAATTTTCTTCGGGTATAAAAATCTGTGCATGTGTTAAATATAAAATAAAAAACTGATTAAGTGCAGGTTTATAACTGCAAGGTTCTTTTAACATTGTATAAGTAGGATTCCAACTATGCTTTACATCTAGTTGTAGTTTTTTTGAAAGTTAATTAAGACTTTCATATATATCCCAACATTGTTGTCTTCTTGAAGGAGATGAAAAATATAAATTTTAATGTATTTAATTACTTCTAAGGTAGGTTAAATTTTAAGCCTTCTTAAACTATAAGATTTAGGTTGTGACATGCACATCTATTGTGACATAGAACTCCATTTAAATGAAGTTGAAATGTAGATTATAGTATCTCTACTGCACTATTATTGGAGCTTGCATTATCTAAAATTATAGAGATTAAATTATTTTTAATATTATAGTATCTAATTCTTTCAAGGATAGTGGACCCTATCCTAGTACTAGTGTGTGAGAGAACTCAAGTAAAGAGAATATGATCATTCTCTTCTACATAATCCAGTCATTATCAATATAATGTGCAATTACTGAAATGTACCCAATATTTTGTTTGGATGTCCATAAATCTGAAGCTAATGTATGCTACTTTTTCAAAAATGTTTTGAAAAGTTATTTTTAGATTCTCTTTTTCTTTTCTAAACATTTTTACCACATAGTTTCTAGAAATCCTTTGCCATAAAGGGGCGAACGATTACTTCAAAAATTCTTTAAATGATTGATTTTCAGGAGGAACAAATGGTGATTGATTAATTACAATCCATTTCACAAGTTGTCATCTAGCTTTAGCATGTTTATAATTAAAAATTCCTAAACTACCATGTGGACAATTTTTAGAAAGTTGGGCTTGGATGCCACCACCCCTTGCCCCTCGGATTGGCATCTCCTCGGGTATGTTTGGGCATACACAATTTCACGTGTCTATTAAGGTGGCTGGTGCCACCTATTGATTTGAAGTTCTTTGTAAAAGATACATTATGCCGTTTTCACTATTATTCCAGTGGGGTCTTTAACTTTAAGTATTGTAAAATATCTCCATACTCCGAAAGTCGGTCTTCTTTTCTTTCTACCTGAATATTGTGGGCCACCAGATTTAGAATGGCTTTCTACTTCTACCTCCTGATCTTGACCCAAGTTTGCAGGATCTTCCTCATTTAGAGAGTAGTCAAAGTTGACCGGTTGTGATGATCCAGCCATTTTTATAAAAGAAAAAAAAAAACAAAGTTTAAAAAAAAAAAAAAAAAAAAGAAATTATATATAATGTATTTGTTGTGATAATTTCTATAAGAAAGGTGAGAATATGAGACTTATTATATAATATTACTCTGTATATTACAAAATAAGATTTAAATTTAAATTAATAAATACCTTGAAGAGAGAAAGAGGGCCAATAGCCTACGGAGATGTTATGAGAGAGTGAGAGAGAGCTCATTCAGCAGTCTTTGTCACGTACAAACTTCTTAGCCTTTGAATGGTTGAAAAAAGTTCTTGGTGCTTTAGAAGACTCAGGGAGAGTGAGATAGCTTAGAGAGGGTATATATGAGCTTAGAGAGAGTATACATTAGTGTTGAGAAATGAGAGCAGTTGGGGATATTGATAAGCTTTCAAACTATTGAAATGACATAAAATATTATGTATGGGCTCTAAAGTGAAATATTATGTTTGCTAGATATTAAGTTTGGGCTCTAAAGTGCAATTTTTTTAAATGTTTGGCTAGTTTTCTTTCTAGGCTCTCTCTGTTTTTGGTTTCATAAGTGATATAGGTATTTTCGATTTGTCCGAGCATCTACATTATCATTTTGATCTGGGTCATTAATTTACTAGCAGTCTAGCATAATGAAACTAGAGAAGGACATCAAATAAATGAGGGATATCATTTAGTGGCTGATCCTTCTGATTCATAGTCTCCAAAAAGAGTGGATCTGTATGATCATGGTTGACTACTTTCGAAGTTACTTTTGCTACTTTATTATTATTAATAATATTATTTATTTTCTAAGTTTTGTTTGTCTTTTTAGATTTTTTTTCTTTTTTTTTTTTTGTTGACCGAAAGATTTGAGTTGTGCAGGTGTTTGTGTTGGTGGGTTTTATGATTTGTGTAGTTTCAAGACAAAAGGACTTTGAAATGGTGGGTTTTTGTTAGTGTAAGAAAATCGCTAGGTCTGTGTAGGTTTCTAAATATGGGCCCCATTGATAAATGGATTCCAATCTGCAAACTGGTCCAATGTATATTGGTTTCTTATGAAAGTGCACAAACTCAATGTCCACTTCTATAATCTTCTTTTATTTAATATATATTATTTTTTTTTGGAAGGTAAGTAACTATATTCAATAATTAATGTCCAGAAAAGAAAATGATCTTCAAAGCTAAAATTTTATCATTGTAGTGTTTTCCTTTTTTATGTCAGGGGTCCAACAGCCAAGGTTTATAAATTTTTTCTCATTCCTTGATTAGGCGAGAAAATCGTAATTTGGGTTTTTTCCACTCATTATTATTATTATTATTATTATTTCATTACAGTGATTGCAATGCTTTTTCTCTGATTACCAGCTACAATCATGACTAAAGTATGCTTCTTTTTTTTTCTTTCTGCTTATGTGAGTTGTTATTATCATCAATTAAAATGGTGAGCGTTGATGGCGTTGCTTTTGCATATAGAGAGAGAGACTGGAAAAATTGAAGTATGAGGAGAAGCCAGACATAATGAGATTAATATCCGAGGGAGCAACTAACCATGTTATTTTTAACTTTTCTTTTGTTTCTTTTGTATTGCCTTCAATTAATTGCATCGGATTTTGGTTAGAATAAAACTGGACACTTGCATACAAACAGCAATGTTCATGGTTTAGTCCACTAAAACATGGCCCACAAAGATCCATAACTATGGGATTTTCCACTCCATGTAAAGTCTATTGCCAGCTGGTAAGGATCATCCCCATTGGTGATGATTTTTTTTTAGGGAGTTTGAAGGATTAATACCAGACACAGAATGGCACGTTTTCGACTTTCAAAAGAATCTGACAGAATTTTCCTGTAATTCTTAACAATGACTTTTTAGGAACATTTTAATTGTCAGTTTTGAACTTTGGGGGAAAGGGTTTTGGGAATCAGGGCCAAGAGATACGTATTGCAAGACTTAGAGCCGACCAGAGGTAATGGGATTTTGGATTGCTTTAACACCATCCAAATGGATGGTATCCCAGCAAGAAGTGCAGAAAGCACCCGGAGGTGTCACTTATATATTTCGATGGTAGAGGCTCCTTTAAGGTATCCGCTTCGAATTCTGTTAGAGGATCCAGGCGATAATTTGGTGGTGTCTATATTTTCGGGTGGTAGAGGTTTTGGGTGCAAAGAAATGGTATCCATTCTGAAATATTAAATAGTGGTAAGGGGTTGGGTTTCAAAGCTATCAAAGCCCTACAAAGTGGTGTTGTAGTGGATTTTCCTCATTAGCGGGGGGTGGGGGTCGTGGATTTTCCTCATTGGCGTGGGGGTTTTGGGGGGGGGGGGTGGGGGTGGGGTTGGGCTCTTGAACAAAAATGTAACCACTGTGAACCCATCACGACCTGGAGAGTCATAGAAAAGACTGTGTCCCTAACTTCCAAGGCAGTTGGGACAGCAGTGAGATGAAGATCCTGGTCAGCAGAGAGAGATGGCCCTGCAACTAGGAAAAGATCATCCACCTGAACCTCTGGATGCTGAGCAAAAAACGCCAGAAAAATAGCCCACAGAGGTGTTGCCGATAGTGCCCTGATCACCAGTCAAAGAGGCATCCACCGAAATCTAGTCAATCCTATTTGCCCGTTTGGCAGAGATGTGAAAGAAGTTGGTGTTTCTAACCCCATCACGGAGCCAGTTCACCATGGACTTTCGCTTCCAATGAACTTCATCCACTAGAAGCCAATTATGCAGTCATCACTTAGCTTGAGCCAACTAATCAAAATTTGCAGCAATAGGAGAGGAGTCATGGGCAGATTGGCATTGAAGGAGTTCCTGATTGGCAGAGGCAATATTGGTTTTCAGCAGGCCAAAAACATTCTTGTTTCAAATTTTTAGATGCAATTTCAATCTCTTAAGCTTTTGAAAGAGCACAAATTGAGGGCTGCTAGTGTAAGGGATACTATGAAGGAAGGCTTGTGAAGCCACATGCATCGAATCAGAAAGGGATGGTGGTAGCAGGAACAGAATGCATGATCCACTCCTGTTGGCCTATCAGCCCACCCAACTGTTAAGATTTCATATTCAAAATGCATGATCCGATCTTCCATTCGAGTTGATCACCATCTCATCTCACTGAATCTCGGTCCTAATCCTCTAAAAAAAAGCTATTTCTTTGATCTCTATCCTTATCATCATCACTTCCCATCCAAACAGAATAGGAACAGGCCTTCTCATCACCCATCTGGCCACGCCTATACGAAACCAAATCCACACCCTGTGAACCTCTTAAGAGAATTTCATCAGTGTCCAATCTCGGTGGCATTCTTCCTGATCTCCTCCATTTGTTTCTTCTGCACAGTATCATCTTCACTTTCATTCATCACTCTATAATCCTCCAAAACAAACACCCTTACTCTACCTCTCATTCAATCATCCACCAGCTTCTTCCTCCTCTCAGACACTTAACCCACCAAAAACCATCTCAAACCGTCCGGAAACCCACAAAACACAACCCTTTTCCATACAACCAAACACTATCCTCTAACCCCGACCTTCATCATCAACATCTTCCCATCACACCTTTTTCTTCTAACCTCATCGACCAGTCATCACCGGCCACCGGCCAGCACTTGGCATTTGTTATGGGGCTGGGCAACATATGGGTGGACCCCACTTACAAAGACACCCCTCACAAGGAATCTCTTGTGATATGCATAAAAATAGTTTGAGTTTCATCCAACTCTCTATTGTTATCATAATTCCAACTCCAATTAAAATTTGAATAGAGATCTTACCACTCGTACCCCCAAAGGCTATATATATATAGATATGGGAATAATAGTCGGCACTAACCTTTCAACAATACATCTAGAACATCCAAGGTGTCCATCATTGGTGACTGATCTTTCGTAAACAGTCACATATCTCTTATTCATATCCATGCTTCCGCTGTATCTTTGACCTTCACATTCTCCTACACCTCCCCCTTTGCTTTTCGGTCAGTACCCACGTCCTTATCTCCCTAACGAGAAAGTCTACTTGTCCCGGGTTCTGGACCGACGTCCTCATATCGTCCCTAACCCTAACCAAACAGCCCCATCACAGCCACCATCAACGCTCACATCACAAAACCAAGAGCCTCTCCGTCACTAAACGATTGGTACAGTTGCAGACAAGCCTATATGACCAACCTGTCCAGGCCCAACTTGTCATTAACGGTACTAGGTCTGTCACTGGGCCGGGCCGGGCCTGGGCATGGGTTGTCTACTTCCGTCTCGAATATTGAACGGGCCTGCTGGGGGCTATCCAATCCTGGCCCTAAATTGAGCAGGCCCATGTCAAATCCCTTCCCATGCGGGCTCGGGCTTGGCCCGGGTCAGGCCTGGGCTTTAGCACGATCATGAACGTAAGGATATAATTATATACAGCCCCATGCTGGGCTCAATGTTTTGTAGATGTGTTGACTTGACCTCTGGGTTTGAAATATGACAGAGCTCACCATTGAAGAACTAAAAAGTTGCTCCCAAGGTTTTGTATAGAAAATGCCATCTAAGCAAGTGATTTTAGTATAGAGGAGGCAAATATATGTCATAGTTTTACTGAGTCAGACCACTTGTTGTTGGAGCATGGAAGAGCATAATTTGTGAAATTGGGTTGCATCTTGGTACATTAAGAAAATTGAAGATGGGTTGCTCGAGATTTAGTGGAAAGTACAGTTGATGGTGAAAAAAAAAAAGAATCTTATGGATTTGCATTTTATTTGGAATTGGAAAGGTGGGTGGGGGGTTCAGGTTTTGGAAGTTTTAAGGACTTTACTATTTCATTCTTACCTTAACCAATAATGTAATGACTAAGGGAAAGTTGAGCTAGGACTTTATTGATTTCATTCTTACCTTAGTAAATAATGTAATGACTAAAAGACCAAAATTGTATGATAAAGATAATCATTGCAAATATACTGTTTTAAAGACCTCAATCAGAAATTAACAAAAGTATACAATTCATATTCACTAAAACATCAAAAGAAATAGTAGAAACATAGTAAAATTAGCTTGGAGCGGGCCGGGCCGGGCTTCCTCTGCCTAGTCCCAGTCTCATTTTGGCCGGGCTTTAAAATTATTGACCAAGCTCAGCCCGTTGGGCTCAAAATTTTTTAAAAGCCCTGTATTTTCGGGCTTGGGTCGAGCCGGGCCGGGCCGGGTACCCATTTCAACAGCCTAAATTGACAGGTCTAAATGGAACCCATCTCATCCAATCCAACCTGCTCATCAACCCATTACTGATCCACTTGCCACCCCAAACCGAACCACAAAAACAGCCCATTCTGAAAATAGCTTTGGAAAATCTACTTCTTTTGAGAGTTTTTTAAGAGAAAAAGTAGTTTGATTGGCTCAACATTTGTATTTACATTTTTTAACATTAAAAGCATCCAAAGTCGTTTGTTTAGACATGTAGAAAGCAAGTTTTTTTTTATTTTTATTTCAAGAGATGTGAGACTTTCAATTTCTCAAAAAAAAAAAACCCATAATTTACATGGATGAGGATAAATTAATCCTCCAATATGGCATACCCCATTAAAAACTAAAAGAGATATCCACAGCCCAAGTAAACCAAAAAAGCAACTTTTATGATATAATAATCAAATGATTTTATATAAATCTTTATAAAAAATAAATTACACAATATACATGAGTCTTATAGTAAATAAAATGACCATAGAGCAATCTTAAAAAAACCTTCAAAAGTGAAGGCAATGCCGCATAATTTCACTGGAAACTTTTCCATAATATGCCATATTCAGTATCTATGGCTTGTGTTTGGCATAACATGTTAAATGGCCTTTGTCATTGCTAGATACTGATCAGTTATGAATGATTTTAGTGCTCCTATTGGCATTGTTTCAAGCCATTTGGTAAACAACCACGCAACGGGTTTTAGATTTTTCAATTGAAATAAGACTACGACCAAATAAAACGAATTGACCGTGGTGATTAACACCTGTAAATGCAACGAATATTAGGACATATTAGTTTGTTATATACGTTGCGTCAAATGACACCATGTTGCCGAATACAAGTTTGCACTTCTGGAAAAGATGTGCGAAGTAGAAAATATGCTTTATCTGCTTATAAGAATCTCTCTATAGAAAAATCAAAGTGGTGGTTTATTTCTTTACGATGAACAAGATACTCATATACAAATATATCATCTTTTTTCTATTTTCTCCATCCTTTCATCTCTTTTATGGTGCACAAATCTGTTTCGGTGAACATTATATCTGCAAAATCATTTGTCTACAATTCAAACAACCCCATAGCATTTGCCTGTACATTAGCTCTTTGATAGGTACTTATCAAAGTTTTCAACGTTGAAGTGATTGTTCCGTGTGACCGTAGCAAGCACCTATCAAAGTTTTCAACGTGGAAGTGATTGTTCTGTGCGACCGTAGCAAATGACACAAGTGAGGAGTACTCCACATATGAGTATGTGTTAGGGATTTTGTGTATTGCAATTTGATGGATGCATTATCATTTTAATCATCATTTGAATTTTCACACATGCATTGATTTAGAAAATGTTGAAATCTTGATTTACACATGCATTGTTTTTTAGACTTGTAGAACTATTGATTTATGCATGTTTTGTTTTTAAACTTGGATGCATTTAAATTTGAAAAGAAGTTTTTTGAATCAAGCTAGCCTATGTTTTAAATCTTTCAAATCATTTTAGGCTTTTTATGTTTCATGTTTTTAATCCTCTTAGATTGATTTAAATCATGATTCCAAGCTTGATTCAATGGCCCAAAAGTCTCCTAAAAGAAATACTTTGAAATATGCATTTTTCGGGTTTTTGGTCCCTGGGCCCAGGTCGACCTGCAGTGTGCTCGGTCGACCGAGCCCATGGACCCAGTCGACCGCGCACGCTGCGGGTGGACCGGGAAAGAGCTGTTGGGCTGCTTTTTTAAATGATCATATTTTTTACAGTTAAGGTCAGGTCGACCGAGGTATAGTGGGGGTCGACCGAGGACATGCCAGAACTCATTTTTTGAGTATAAAATGAGGTTCATTCCTTTGAAAAAAAGGTTGAACATTTTAGTCTTCCTTGAGGTGTTTGGAGACAAAAGAAAGGGGATGAACTAAGAGAGACCAAGGGGTCTAAAGTAAAGCTAAAGCTTGGATTAATGAAGTTAAATCTCTAAGTAAGCTTTACTTTAATTTATCATATGTTATATGCTTTGTTTAAATTATTGGTAAATGATTTTTAGCATGATAACTATGATGTGTTGAATCCATTCTTCATTTAATCTTTGATCTAAGTTGGATTGGATTCTTCACCTTGATTTCAAACCAAGTTTGTTTTAAAACTTTATAAAACATGTTTTGTCAAAACCTTTGATTTCTTTTGTAACATGTTTTATTTACTTGGTTGATTCATATAGTTGTTTTCATTCATTTGAACCTTAGTTAATCTTTTGTTTTTGAAAACAACATTGCACATGCATCACATGTTTAGACATAATTAATTTCATACAACTTGTGAGCTTTTGATTTTCATATCATCAACAAGTTAGTATTTTGTGCATGTGATTTGCATTTCACTTCAATCAAATCTTTGTGTGCTTTAAACTTTAAAAAGCATTAAGCATATATTAATTGAGCATTCATTTTAAACTTGATTGAAGTTTTCACACACACACTTCATGAGCATTTATCTTAACATTTCATAGAGTGTTGTGCGAGTTGAATTTAACTTTCTTATTCGCCTATTTTAGAGGCAATTAATTTGAGCTTTAATTGTAATCTCTTAAAGTGTTTGTGTAGACACTTATTTGAGAAATCATCTCTTGTAAAGGTTATTGCTTAGCCTAGAAAAGCACATTGATAGGTTGTTGTTTAGTCTAGAAAAACAACATTGTTAGGTTATTGCTTAGCCTTGGAAAGCATATTGTAAATGTTATTGCTTAGCTTTTTGAAAAGCATAAATAGTGGAAATCCGGTAGGGTGTTGGATCACAAGCTGGTAGTGGATGTAGGCATTGAGGCCGAACTACTATAAATCCTTGTGTAGTGGTGTTTGCTTTGTGGTGATTGTTTTGTTTAAGCTTCCGCATATTGTATGTTAATCATCACATGTGACTAGTTGATTGTTAAGAAATTAAAATTGGCCATAATTAGTCATTAAGTGTAGATTACCCTATTCAACCCCCCCCCCCCCCCCCCCCCTTCTCTAGGGTTAGGATCCCGGACTTTCAATATGCTCCGCGATAAACTTACAAATCGAATAACTTGAAACCCCCCCTTTTTCCAAACTTGGAATTCCACACTACAATTTTGTCGCATCTCCATAATACGCTTTTCACCTACAATATTAGAGTCTGACTTCTCTAATCTATGTTCTTCTTTTGAATAAAGAAATCTCTTCCAATAAATAATTTTTTTTTGCATTATTTGATCAATTCTCTTTTTCTCTAAGCCTTTTCTTACACTAAAGGCTGCATCTCTCGCATATCCATTATAGAAGTCGAATGCATCATCTATGGTATTAAATAGCATTCCTAACTTTGGACATTTCTTATCATCACCCATTGGAATAAATGAATTCATCACTGAAGAGGTACCTGGTTTCACCTAGATTTTGTTTCAAAGAAATAAATAAATAAAGGGATAATAGCAAAATACCTACCTGGACTTTGCTCAAAATGAAGATTACCCCCCTGTACTTTGGTATTTTGTACTAAATATACATGAAGTTCTAATTTACATGCAAAATGAACAGATTCTGTTAGTATTAACGGTGTATATATATAAATGGTGTCTGGTGCTAGCAACAACTTACTCGCCCAAATAGGTTATGAATGAGACTTGTTTGCCCCTGAACCTAGCTTCCGGCGAATCGATCAGGATGCTGATCGTCTCCAACAATCAGATGACGGGAACGATCCCGCCATGAATCAGTAACCTCAGGGGCCTCCAAGTCCTCTCCCTAGAACTGAATAGGTTTTCCGGCAGGATTCCGGAGAAGATTGGGGATCTGCAGCAGCTATTAAATCTTAATCTCAATTCGAGGGAGCTTTGAGAATGATTCCGATAGTCGCCCAGATCTTGCTTCTCCCAACCAGCGAGCCTTTGTCTGCTTCTCCTTATCCTATTCAACTTGTTGCTTGGGAATAATTTTTCTCTTGCAGTTATCCATGCGTCTATCAAATTCAACCATTGTCGTTAAGAAGACTGCATCAAGCTTCTTCAGCATATTTGACCTAACTACAGAATCACTATGAGTTCTGGAAATAATATCTGATTCCAACCTATATTCATCCTTTAGTTTCTTTTCTTCATTCTCCCTAAATTGAATAAATTTTCCAATTTCTTCTTGATGTTTTAGACGAATCACATTTTTAAAAGCCCATTTGTAAAGAGAAAATCAAATTTGCCCATTTGCACAAATAATCTCTCTCCAACCCATTTCATGCTTTTGGTTTCTATATTTGTAAGTTCTCATTTGTAAAAGCCACTAGTGGCCCCGCCACGCTCCCTCCCACCACCTGCCCCTGACCAGCAGCCAGATAAATCGCCAGCCCATTTGCGCCGGGCGGCGATGGCGCGGGGAGAAACTCGCCGAGGAGAGACAGTATCTCAAACCTCCCTTGCAACGTGATCACGGCGCCCGGCGTGGCCTATTGCCGAAAAGTAATGTTGGTGACGATGCCGCTGCCACTAAGGACACAGACACCATGCTGCCAACGCCTGGCAAAAGCAGCCACGCTGTCAACAATGTCGATGTTGGTGCTGATCTCCAAGACATGGCTGAAGAGCGCATTTGGACTTTCCTTGGTGATGATGATGGGTGGCGAAGAAGAACCTTAGCCGCAAGTGAAAAGGGGGAAAATGAACAAAAAATGCCAAGACGCATCTTATATATAGAGGGGTGAATTCGTCATTCCACATTTTCCGTCACGGTCGTCTCTATTTGCATTGTGATTTAAAATACAAGTAGGTTTAGTACAAAATACTAAAGTACAGAGGGGTAGTTTTCATTTTGAGCAAAGTAAAGGTAGGTATTTTACTATTATCAACTTTTTCTCAAAGAATAAGATACCTTTAGGGAAATTCCAATCATACACAAATCATAAGTAGATGGTCTTTATGTTAACATGTAATCTAAAAACAAAGTGGGTTTATTTCACACGCTAAGAATATAGTGCTTCTGTTAGAGATAGGATGTTTGGTCAGTTTGGTTTTTAGAGATACGATTGCATTTGAATTTGAGTCGTCTTGGTTATTGCTATGCATAAATTGAGAGGATTTTCACTCTTCATAGTTATGGTGTATTTATCAAAAAGTCTTTATGGTATCAGAGTTGGGCCCAGTGATGATCTTACGATCAAGCTGGCCCTATCTTTCGCACTAACCACCACCGTCAATTTTTCTGTTTTCATTTAAATCAATCAAATGCTCTCTTTTCTCCATCCTTCCAAGCATAAGCCTTATGATCTCACCATCTTCATCAAAATTGCATGATCGAAGCTTTTGAAAAAAATCGCAACAAATCTAATCTAGTGGGCCACCGGCATCAACAGACTCAGAAAAAAACTGATTGCGATAGTGATGGATTCACGGACAAACGGCGATCACCAAGAAGACATGATTATCAATTTTGCAAGATATTTATCATTTTTTCTTATTTTAAATATCAGTTTATTTATTTTCATGTCACCAATCACAGATCTTGTCTATGAAAAGATCATGTGATTGAGGGGCGATGTTATAGATAGGATGTTTGGTTGGTTTGGTTATTAGAGATACGATTACATTTGAATTTGAATCATCTTGGTTATTGCTATGCATAAATTTAGAGGATTTCCTCTCTTCATAGTTATGGTGAATTTATCATCTATTTTTAGAGATTAAAGGGGGTTCTTATTTTTCATGTTTACAATCACGAGGGGGAATGTTGGAGATTATCACTTTGCAGAGTTTGTTAGGCTGTCAGTGATATTAGTAGATTATCCATATCATCAGGATAAGATTAGTTAGTATTTGCTTATAAATGTAGTAATGATAGTTACGGTGAAAATCATCTTGGTTATTGCTATGCATAAATTGAGAGGATTTCCTCTCTTCATACTTACGGTGAATCTATCAAAAAGTCTTTAGCTTCTCCTAACTTAAGAAAATGTTGGATGCATATGAAGTAGGATATGTCACAGAAGAAAAAAAAAAAAAAAGGAAGAAGAAGAAGAAGAAATTCACACTTGATGGAAAAATATTAATATGAAAATGGCACTCGATTAAAAAAAAAATGTAAAATGAATTTGAAAAAAGACATGATGAACAAAGAATGACCAAAACCGAGTTTTTTATTTTTATTGTTTCCAAAACTGAGCTGTAGTTTAGGGTAACATGGATTACTATGAGAGAGAGACTCGCTCAAAAGGGGCTGCAAAAAAGGGTCTGATGGATCGATCATGGCATTGTCAAATGTGTCATTCAGTAGCCTTCTCAGTTGACAGACCCTCTCCTTTAAGCAAGAAGCTGGGGAAATGATATACTATGCTATGAAATATTCGAGAAATGTCTGCATGGTTCTTATGTGTGGTGCACATTCAACTCTCTTGCAAATGACACTAAATTTTGACAGCCCATACAAATAGGAAGAGAAAACACACACATAAGTACGAAGGAGAGCCCACACAAGGGAGAAGAAAAGCCCACCAAGTAGGAAAAGTGGCATACCCATGGACTGATGCCTAGGTATTCGAGTAACATGCCTTGAGGGCCATAATTAATTAACCTTTGGGTCTAATAGAGATCTTTCTATCTAGGGGTGTTCTTGGATTAGGCCAGCCCGAGCCCGGCCCAACTCGGTTTGGCACGGGCTTTTCCCTTAAGTCTCACTACTTGGGACGGGCTCAGATTATTCATTTCGGCCAGTTTATTAAATGGGTCGGACTTGGATTCAATGGCAGAGAGCCCCAGCCTGGCAAGGCCAGTTGTAAAGGAAAAATGGTAAGAAAAGTTATTCAATTATAGAGGATTTCAACACATGACACTTCGTGCACACAAGAATATCCAAACCAACTAAGCTACTGAGAAAGATACACTAAAAAACCCTTTTTTTCATTATAATGTAAACAGGGCTGGGCTCGGGCTAATGCCCTGAGTCAGGCTCGGGGCTAGCTTTAAGACGTCTGACCGGGCTTGGATATCCCGAGCCAGCCCATCCCGACCCATGAACACCCATATTTCTATCCCCTGCCTCTTGCAATACTATGAATGGGCATTTCTCATCAAAATCTAACTTTCTATTGGCTTCTCATATGTGATATTCAGATCCAAGAGTTTTAGTACCTTATGCATGTCAGATCCAAAAGCAAAGAACCGTATGGAACTAGATCCCACCTAAATACTTTTAGGTATAACTCTGATTGTCTACAAAAATAAGTACAAAACCCCTATTTTAATGGGCCGAGTCCTTGTTGAGTTTGGATACATGTAGGAATGCAAACGGGCCAGTTCCATAGCCGAAAGCATACTAGAGCCAAAACCAGAACCGTTTTGCAAAAGGTGTTTGCGGTTCAGAACCCAATTCCAGCTTGACACTATTTTCATTGTTCCGGATCCAGTTTCGATAAAAGGACCAGGTCTGGTTTGGGAACTGGAATGGGTTCTGACTCGTTTGAATAATTGATTTTATTTTTTACTTAAAATACGGATATCATTCAATCCAAGAATTTAAAAAGGTGATATCATTCATTTTCAATAACAGTGCATCAAGAATACCTTCTACAATTGATAAATCTCAACTTCTTCAAAACTAATAAATAGGTTGTTACATGAAAATTTTTTAACATTATCTTATACAAAATCAAGAACCATGTCTTAAAAACACACATCCACGAGGCGGGTCGAGGGTTCATGGGGTGGAACTTGCATTGAAACTAGACCCGTTTAATAATCAAAACCTACATGTTCCAAGCCCGGACCTGTTTATGAGTTGGAACTTAAAACAGGTTCAAAACTCAGTTTTTTACAAGTAAGAACGTCTAGATAATCGAAGAATTTGATATCTGTTTGCATATCTAGGCACATGTTTACCCAGTGCCACTTCTGCATACGGTTGCAAATGAAAAGGATTCCGGGTCGGAACCATACTGAACCCGGGCTCGTTTCTAAATGACAATTCTTGTTCCGAATTTAATTTTGACTCGAAACCTATTTTGTTAATTCCAGACCGAATTCCAATAAGAAAAACTAGGATCCGGTTCCGAAACCGGGTCAACCAAGAGGTCTGGATCTAGGTCCGAAACTAATTCTAACTTCTCTTTATTTATTTTTCATTTTTTCTTAAAATAAGTATATCATTTAACTTATAGCAGTGCATCAAGTCTACTATCTCCAGTATTATACATAAAAATGTGGAAAAAAAAAAAAAAATTATTTTGAGGTACAGTTTGCAATATTAAAGACTCATATGCCGGGTCCCGGGTCAGAACCTATATGAACCCAGAACCAGACCCGTTTATCAATTGGAACCTACATTGGGTTTCGGACCCAGACCCGTTTATAAATCGGAACCTAAAATAGGTTCCGGACCCGGGTTTTTTTGGGATCGGAACTTTCAGGTAATCGGAGAATTAAATATCATTTGTAACCCTAAGTTATATGTCGTTGACGATTTATTTATGGAAGGTGTACTTAATTGAAAATCTTAATATTTTAATTTATAACACCAAAAAATTAAAACACAATAACAGTGCACGTACGGTTATGATAACACAGATCCCCTTAAAACACTCAAATCTACAAAATTAGTGCATGCATCAAATCATAAATGATACAAAATATAAAACTGATTCTTTTTTATTTTTTGCCTGTATAATACACATATACAACTGATTCTGTTTAAAAGAACCAAGTAAAACGTTTACTCTAAAATGTTTTTTTTTTTTTTTTATCTCTAAAGTGTTGATTGTTAACAAGATTCTACATCTCAATGAAACCAACATCATATAGAACTATAAGAATCGATACCCCAACATACAAAATGGGAGGATAAACTCTAAAAGTTACAAATTCTAGAATTTTTCAAATTTTAAAAATTTTCTAATCCATTTATAAAATCACATTGATATCAATGCAACTGATAGGTTGTTTTCAAGAAAAACCAACACAGGGTCCATAGTCCATACTAATATACAGAAACTTTAGTCCATAGTGTCCGAGTTCATATCTCGTTAATTTCATACCTAATGCCCAAATCTCATGAGGGTACATTTTGGTTAGGGGTGCATACAGATTGGATTGGTGCAGATTAGGACAAATCCGTCACTAATGCGTTACCTACGGATTAATGGATTTAGAATCCATCACCAATCTGTAGTTGTTAAAAATCGATCCAATCCGATCCATGGAGAATCGGATTAGATCGGTTTAATCCGTTCAATCCGTTGAATCTAACGTTAAAGAAAATTTGAAGAGCATGCTCTCAAGGCTAGGGTGAGATTTGGTCTAAGGTTTCATTTGTTATACCTATATCTAAAAATGAATTACATTTTGACCCTTGAAGTTTTTTCTTCTTTTATATTTAAACCTCTTAACTTATATTTAGACCCTTAAGTTTTTTTTTTTCTATTTATATTTAATGTCAACGGATCAGATCGGATTGAATTCGCGGACTGATGGTGAAATCCGTCGCCGATCTGTTGCTAACAGATTACAAGATTTTCAATTCATCACCAATTTGTTTACCTTTGGTTTGGTTAAAAATTCAGGGATCGGATCAGATCAGATCAGTTTTACGGATCAGGGGATTTTTTGTGCACCCCTAGTTTTGGTAAACAGAGTCTAGTCCTTTATCTAGAGAATTCTTTCATTTCTCTGCAACCGTGCTAACCTCTTTGTGAATTACTAATGGGAGGAGTCATTACATTCTAGGTTTGGAAAACACCAAGGAGGAGCCACTCTTTATGACTGAGGCATTTCTTTGCCTTCGTGGATTTGCAAAAATTGATGGGGGAGGTCGAGACTGAGGAATCAGAGGAAAAGAATGGTTTTTGATGGGTTTTGAGGATTTTTCAAATCCTCTCTCACTTTTCCTCTCCCTACCCAAACATGGGTTTTCGTCGGAATGAAGAAAAACCAAAGAGAATTTCTTTTCGGAGGACGTTATCCGAACATGAATGGATCTTAAAAGCCATATGGGGTTCAATCTACAATAGTTCAATTGGATCAAAACCCGCATTTCTGGAAGATAGAGCTATCCACCTATCAAATCCATTAAAATAGGTCAAAAATCGGCCGCAAATTAATTGAAGCTACCATTAATCATTTCAAAAGTATTTTTTCTGTTTTTATTATATTTCACATTAACTTGGGTTGAATTGAATGTTCGAATAAGTTTTTCATTGAACCGCCCACTCCACTAGTTTTACCTTTAGTTTTGATGTTTTAAAACACTAAGAAGTCACATTTGACAACCAAATTCTAGATAAGTTCTCACTAGTCTTTTTCTAGAATTTGAAAAACTCATGTTCTCTAATTGTAAATTCTCAAGGATTGGACGAGTGGATATCTTCATTTCGAGGATAATCAAGTTCGACCCCACTCTCATGAGATTTGAGAATCTCTAGTTTAGCATATTTAAGGATAATTATCAATTTTTCTCAGCTGTAGGCACCGATATTGATGTAAAGTTTTTAACGATATACTAATCCATAATGAGGAATTCTTAGTTTGCAAGAGTTACGAATCCTCAAATCAATGGGTTCCCTACGGATTCCTCACCCTTACAAGCATGCCTAAATCTTTTCATTGAACAGGGCCTATTCACAACTATGTGTCCCAGTTTTAGCCGGTTAACAATTGGGTTGAAGTTCTTACCCATTAACAATTGGGTTGAAGAAGGGCTCCTTATCACGTACGTCGTTCTTTTCGCTTTTGTGGTCCTCCTTTTCATATGTATGTAGGCTCTCTTTTGGGTTTTAGACCCCTTGACTTATTAGGTTAAAAAAATTTTAAAAAACCAATTGGGTTGCGGTTTGGTTTGCGTTCGGGTCGTCCAAAATCCGATTATGTTGTTTGGGCTTATTTGTGTCCAGTATGATCTAGACCCGAATGTGACTCCTTTTAATACAAAGCCATGGTCCATGGAAGGCCTTACACGTAATGGGTGACATCATTCACTCTCGACCACTTTAGTGGGCCTCTCTGTTGATGGGGCTGGACCTAGAAATAGCTGACACTCAAGTGGTCAGCTGCAAAAGCTAAGACATTTTTTTAATTAATCACAATGTCGCCATCGAAGTGTTTCCTGCACAATGATATCTCGAATGGGCCCTTGGCAATGGTAATGTCTGCATCAGTGTCCTCATTTATGTGCCACGTTCCAGATTCCACACCACTCAGTCAAAAAGCAGTAATTATTATCTTTGGATTTTTGCCATTGATGCAGAGCTGATAAAGACTGACATTTCTGATCTTGCTCTGGAAAGGCTTTTCAGCCAAACAAAAGGAGATTCCGTATGTATTGTTTTGATTCACAGAAGCATCTCGTGTTTTGTTGATAAGAAGCCATCCCCAAGCAATCTGGGAAGAGCCTCTCTCTACCTTGCACAATGGTTTATGGTGGATTTGGAGGTGAGATTTCGATATCTAGTCGGATATCAATATGCGTTTTGGCGATTGAAAAATTTTATGGAGTTTTTTCTCCCGTCTTTTTTATGGGATAAAATTATAATCAACTCTAGAGCTCCCTTATCTTATATAGGCAAGTCTTATAGAATTGCTTACTAAAGACTTCTTCACAAAAAAATCCACATTCACTATTTATATTGGGAGTCTTATTAGTGAGATCAGATCAAGTCCTACATTAAGTGGAGTTGTATTCTCTGTTGGCATTAGCCCTGTTTGATCTGACGTGAGACCCGTGGCATGCGGGTCACACGATTTCTTATCGTTTAAAGCAATGGTGTAGATCATTAGGTCATGGATTCGAGATACGACACCAACTAAGACTAACACTATATTTGGGGAGGGGAGGAGAGAGAAAATTTGAGGGGGAAAGGAAAATGAAGGGAATGGGAGGGGATATGATGGAAAATTAATTTTACCTCCTCTTGTTTGGATAATAAAAAAGTAGGAGAAGAAAAGTGAAAAAGTATAATTTTGTTTGTTTGTGAAGTAGAGAGACAAAAGACCATTTTATCATTGCTTTTGCAAAAATTTCAATTAGACAAAAGGGTAATTTAGTCGTTTGAAACAAATTCCCCTCTTTGCCCCTTATTTTCCCCCACTTTTGAAGGAAAAATTTTTGAGTGGGCCCCACCCTCATTTCCCCCCCAAATTTCCCTCCCCCACTTTTCTTTCCCAAACACCCTCAATTCCCACTTTCCCTCCATTTTTTCCTTACCCTCACATGTGCAGATTAAGTGTAGGTCGTACAAAAGCCTATAGCACTATGGGCATGCCTATAATATTTAGGCTTTTACCATATCCTGATGGTCCATGGTCAAGCCAAGGCCGAGAGAAAAATGAAAAAGAAAACTATTTCTGAGTTAATAAAAAATAACCTTTCTTATTTATTAAAGAAAATTAAGAAGTCCCCAAGTCCCTTGCCCATAATCTTTTTGCACAGGCTTTGTGTGCTAAAGGGCTGGGGCCTTCCCGATGCATCCATCCTTCCAAGGATGTCCTGTTCAACATTTCTCCCCTTCATTTTCAGACAGCCGAAGGACTAAGAATGTCAAATTAATTGGGTGTTTCATATCTTGAAATCTAGAGCCCTTAACTGCAATTGAATCTCGTTAAATAAAAAAAACAAACTGTAATTGAATCTTCAAAGAGATCTGATTCTTTATAACTTGCTGTATAGATGATGTTCATTTTAGAGGATCAAAATAGTTGTCCTCCTTTGAAAGTTCAGGACTTGATCACAATGATTTTTTTTCTTTTTGGTCATTGACATGGCTTTGTTTTTATTATTTGATTTTTCTGGCTTTCTAAGCATTTTCTTCAATCTTAGTATACAAGTGGTTTAAAAGGTGGGGGCATCGTGACGTGTAAGGCTCTCAACCTTCCTCATATTTTTTTTGTTTTCTTTGTTCTCTAATTTTTATATATGAAAGAAATTGTTTCCAATTGAAATCACAGCTCCCAATTTTGACCATCACATAAACTTAAAATGCTGAATCAAGATTTTATTGTTTCCCATTGAATTTCTTGTTCCTAGATAGTCCATATCGAAGAATGCCTTCAACCCGGGACTTGGGAACGCCAACATATCACAAAAGGCCTTAAATCCTTTGCAATCTGGGTCTTTAAAAATCCTGTTTTTTACTCCTTACATTACCAACCAATTTAGAGGATGTTCTCATTTACCATTTTTATATATGAAAGGGACTGTTTCCAATTACAGAAATCAGCCAATTGCTTCAATTTGATTTTGACCATTCTACAGTTTTGACCTCTTATTAATATCAGCCATTAAGAGGATCAGTTTCATTTCCACATGTGGAAAACGGCCTTCTAAGATGAAGCCAACTGATTTAGAAATCAGTTCGTTCATTTGAATTTGACCTTCTTAAGTCTCAAATGCCTTTTTACATTCCTCTTTATTTTCTCCCTTCCATTAAACTTGTAAGTGCAAAAACTGTAACTCACAAGATTAAGAGATGCCTTAAAGGACTTAAACCACGATGGCTGTCGAGAGCTGGCTGCTACTGGTTTAGGAAACCTGAAAGGGAAGAGAAGAGAGGTCAAAGGACCCTGGCTGTGGGCAGCACAGGGCTCTCCGATGCCTTTGTTAGTGTGTAAATCGAACAAGGGAAGGAGAGATCGAAGAATCGGAAGGAGGAGAATGTCTGAATTTTCTTCTACGTACCTCTTCTGGTTCTCATTCTTCATATATATGGGCCCTTTTTTTTTTTTTTTAGCTGAAATCATCAGCTTCATGGAGTAATAAATGAAGGTCCATCCAGGTCCATCACAGCCCACCTTGCATTAAATGCCAGTCTGATCAGCCCATGTTGCATTAAATGCCAGTCACATTGGGCCTGATTCTGTCTGGACTTGCTGGCGGCGGCGATCTCATCGGATCCTTTCTTGGGCCTCTCCCTGATGGGGCTGCAACCGCTGGGCGCTGTGTCAGAGGGTCGGACGGCCAGGATGGTATCTGTCTTGTCATCGCGTGCCTGAGGGCGGGAGATATTTTAGACACGCGCCTCGGCTGGCAGTCTCTATAGTTGCAGCCGAG
The DNA here is from genome assembly GCA_003546025.1 of Camphora micrantha. Classification (NCBI taxonomy): domain Eukaryota; kingdom Viridiplantae; phylum Streptophyta; class Magnoliopsida; order Laurales; family Lauraceae; genus Camphora; species Camphora micrantha. Next base: position 24,113,116 of record QPKB01000009.1, read on the forward strand.
ATGCATGTCTGGACCGGGCTCAGGGGAGGATGGCCTCGGCCGGACCGAGGCTAGCAACCGCACCCCGGCTGGTGATCCAGCACCACGGCCGGAATGCGTGTAGCCGGGCTGAAGATTAGGACGAGTCAAACAGTCCTGGGATGATTAAGAATCTCCCCACACAATAGCCCCCTAGCTTGCGGCTCCTCTGGGATATCGGGATTCCGAACTCAGTGGAGTTGGAAGCTACGAAGGTACTGCTGCAGTCTTAGGCTTCGTGCTGGTGACAGCTGGCGTCTAATCTTTTCCAAACTTTTTTTCCCGCTCAAGACAATAAATGCAGCGCGTCAATCATGAAGAAGTGGGATGGGCGATGCCACGCGTACCCATCTGATCGACTGTGCCATTGGACAAGGGAGGCGTACAGCCGCCTGATGCGACGCTTTGGATTTCGAGAATGGCGCTCGGAGCGGAGCGTCGCTTCTTCTGATATAAAAGATCGCTGTCGTCTTCTTCTTCTTATCCTCTACATCCGAAGAACTAGTCCAGAGGCCTTCCTTTGTCGAATAGATAGCAGCGACGTGCTCGAGGGAATTCTGTTTGCGTTCTCCGAGCGTGAGCTTCTTCTTCTCTTTAGATTTTTTTCTTTCTAGGCTTTCAGTCTCTCTTTCTCCTAACCACACATGGGGATTTACAGTCATTGGGTAGAGAACGACATTGCCATAGATGGGCTTAGGGGGGCATATGAGATACCGGAGGACGTGTTGATCAGGCGAGCGGATCCTGCAGATTATGCACTCCGCTCGTACTCGGGGGGTTGGATGCCTTTCCCGTTGATTGCCATAGTAGAGGGCGGAGTTAGGTTCCCCCTAAATCCACTTCTTAGGGCCTGTCTCAGCACTTGGGCCCTCAGCCCCTGTCAGCTGTCGCCCAACGGCTATAAGGTCATTATGGGCACGGCCGTTCTGAACAAAAGTCTAGGCATTGACCTCGGCGTCCACGACATCGAAGATGTCTACGACATTTGCAAATCCAAGGAGGACGGCTACTACCTCCGAGTTAGACCCCGGTGCACGGCCTTCGTTACGGCACTCGAGGACTCCAGTAAATATGCCGGAGATGACCTCGTGTGCGTCTCGAGGAACTGGGAATTCGGCGCCGAGGAGGATAGGGTGTATAGGGTACCTCGTCACCCCGGGGTCGTCCCAAGTAATTCTCTTTGCTTATTGCATCTCACTTCCCTTTCTGCCTTAGGGCTTGTCGGGTTGATATACTTCTGGTTTATTTTGCAGCTGCTCGTGAAAGGAAACAGCAAGCTAGGAGGGACGGCTGGCAGAAGAACGAGGAGTGGTACCAGGCGATCAGGAGGTGCACCGACTTCTCCAATAGATCCGCCTGGGCGCTGCTAGGCTACGAGCCGAGGTACCGGGGATATAACAAGAGATCAGTATTGCTCCCTGCGCTGCTTCAAGGAGAAGTCCCGGGGCCAAGTGAGCCTTCTGCCAGCAGCCGTCCAGAGACGGTGTTCGAAGAAGGGGGGCCTTCTCAAGCTGCGACCGGTGTCGAGGCGTCGCCCGAGATGGGGTCCTCACCCGAGCCGCAATCAAGCGGCACTCCCTTGAGAAGGAGGGCGAGACGCTCCCCGCCTAGTCTGGGAGGACCGTCGCGAGTCTTGGCGTTCATCGACCTGGAGGCGTTGGCGCTCGGAGACGAGGATGAGTCTCCTCCGCCAACAGTCAGGGATTCTGCCGGGCATTCAGCCCCTGGTCCGGTCGAGTCCCCTCGGGTCGTAGAAGAGGAAGCTACAACTCCAGGCCCGGGTCCAGAGGTTCGGCCATCTCCCGAGGTTGCGCTGAACGAGAGGTCTTCGAGGAAAAGGCCGAGGGAGGATGAGGGGAGCTCGGGACAAGCGGCGCGGCCTGCCGTGCCAGCGCTCTGGACTCCGAGCTTTCGGCTCGAGTCGGGGAGGCCCATGACAGTGGAGGACTGCATCCACAAGAGGCCAGATGCTCATGTGCTTGAGGCGCTCAGCCACGCCTGCGCGCTCCCGCGCGACATGAAGCGGCTGGAGAGGATGAGCGACCCAAAGCTGATGACGTCGCTGTTGCACTCCTGCTTCCAGGTAGTTTTCTTGGTTTTGCTCGTCATCTCTTTTGTGTTGGTATTCCGTCTCGACCACTAATTATTATTATTTTTTTTTTCTTGTTTGATTTCTTCTGGCAGACGCTGCAAAAGTCGATGGTAATCATCGACAGGTTTAATAAGCAAGGCCCCTTGGTGAACTGCCTGGCCGAGGAGAAGCAGGAACTTGAAGAGGCACTGGGGGCCAGCACCTCAAAGGTAGAGCAACTGGAGGCGTTCAAGGACGACCTCCAGGCTAGGCTCGGGGAGGCGACAGAGCTAATCGAAGGTGAAAGGAAGAAGAACGCCGACCTCGAAGCCTTAGTGGGGAGTCTGAGAAGTGACCTCCGTGCCGAAGTGAAGCGGGCAGATGAGGCGGAGGCCAGGGTCAAGTCTCAGAGCGAGGCAGCTTTCCAGGACGCGGCCACCCAAGCGACCGCTTACTACGGCGCGAAGGTGTTCCGCGTCCGGGACAAGGCATGGGCCAAGGCATGGCGCGCTGCCCTAAGGGAGGTTGGAATTTCGGAGGACCACCCGTCCTTCATCAGCCCCCCGGTCTATCCCGGCCCGTCGGTCCCAGACAACACAGTAATTATTGGTTCCCCAATAAACGGTGTCGACGGTGGCCCAGTCCCTCAAGAAACTCCCGCCGACGCCCCCTGTAATTCAGCTCCACAAGAATCATGAAGACTTGGAAGCTGTCATTTGTTTGCTTGTTCCTTTTTCTCTTTTTTTTTTTTTTTGGCGATCCCTGTGTAATTCAGGATGTAATCTTTCAGCAGTCAATGAATTGAACTTTTAATCATTCTTCTTTACTTTACTCTGTCTGCATGCTTGATTTTGCCAAAATGCTTGTGCTTGTCTTTTTGACAAAATTGTAACAGATAATTTAAAATGGAACAGCATGGCACGAGACCAAGGTCTTCGGGCAGTATTGCTGTGTTCGCAATGGCCCCATATCGAGGAGGTGCGTGTCATGGTCCATAGGCTTCATGCCGGGGTGGTGCGAGAACCAGCCCCACGGCGATCATAGTGGCCCGTAGGCTTCATGCCGGGGTGGTGCGTGGACCAGCCCCCACGGCAATCATAGTGGCCCGTAGGCTTCATGCCGGGGTGGTGCGTGGACCAACCCCCACGGCAATCATAGTGGCCCGTAGGCTTCATGCCGGGGTGGTGCGTGGACCAGCCCCCACGGCAATCATAGTGGCCCGTAGGCTTCATGCCGGGGTGGTGCGTGGACCAGCCCCCACGGCAATCATAGTGGCCCGTAGGCTTCATGCCGGGGTGGTGCGTGGACCAGCCCCCACGGCAATCATAGTGGCCCGTAGGCTTCATGCCGGGGTGGTGCGTGGACCAGCCCCCACGGCAATCATAGTGGCCCGTAGGCTTCATGCCGGGGTGGTGCGTGGACCAGCCCCCACGGCAATCATAGTGGCCCGTAGGCTTCATGCCGGGGTGGTGCGTGGACCAGCCCCCACGGCAATCATAGTGGATTCTCGTTTCCGGGTTGACAGTGAGGAAAAGAATAGACTCAAAACTGCTTTCATTGAAGTCTTGGGACATCTCGAGTACAACAGAATTAAAAGTAGAACTTCTTGAGATGCGATACATTCCACGGCCGAGGTAACTGTCGGCCATCCATATCTTCGAGTCTATAAGCTGATTGCCCCGCGATGGCGACTACCTTAAATGGTCCGTGCCAGTTCGGCGCCAACTTGCCCTGGCTTGGGTCTCGATCCGATGGGAGTGTCTTCTTCAGGACTAATTCTCCAACTGAGAACCTTCTTTCCCTGACCCTTCGGTTATAACCTTTGGCCAGTTGCTGCTGATAGTCAGTCAGTCTGATGGTTGCTAATTCTCTGCGTTCATCGGCGAGATCCAACTCCCGGGCAATGTTCGTGTCATTCTGGCCTTGGTCAAAGAGATCCGACCTCAAAGTCGGGAGGCCGACCTCAAGAGGGATGACCGCCTCCATCCCATATGCAAGGGAAAACGGGGTTGCTGAAGTGGAACGCCTTGGGGTCGTTCTATAGGCCCATAAAACACTTGGAAGCTCTTCTACCCATCTCCCTTTCGCCTGGTCTAACCGCTTCTTCAACCCGTCGAGTACCACCTTATTGGAGATCTCTGCTTGGCCATTGCTTTGCGGATATGCTGGGGTGGAATAGTGGTTTTTGATGCCGAGTTCCTTGGAGAAGTTTTTGAAGGCAGCAGAATCAAACTGGGTGCCGTTATCCGAGACCAGGACTCACGGGATGCCGAATCTGGTGATGATGTTCCTCCAAACGAAATTCTTCGTATCCCGCTCGGTGATGGAAGACAATGACTCTGCTTCTATCCATTTAGTAAAATAATCGGTGGCCACTATCAACCATCTCTTATTTCCTGGAGTTCGGTGGAGCGGTCCCACGATGTCCAGCCCCCATTGGGCAAAGGGCCACGGACTAGAGAGCGGGCTCAGATCCTGTGCTGGTTGATGAAGAGAGTGGGAGAACTTCTGGCACTTCTCACATTTCTTAACATATAACCGCGCATCTTTCTGCATATACGGCCACCAGTACCCCTGGCTGATTGCTCGGTAAGCCAATGATCTCCCCCCTATATGGCTCCCGCAAATCCCCTCGTGTATTTCATAGAGAAAGTCTTCCACTTTGCTTGGATGGACGCATTGAAGGTATGGGCCAGTGAATGACTTCCTGTAGAGCTTGCCCTCGGGAGACAACCAAAACCGTGTAGCTTTCAATCTGAGCCGATGAGCCTCAATCCTATCCTCTGGGAGTTTGTCGTCCTTAAGATAGGATATAATTGGGTCCATCCAGCTTGGGCCGGAGTCAAGATGGAGGACTTCCCGGGGTGGCTGAAGCTCTATGCTGGGTCCTGCCAGCGATCCCACTTCGATAGTTCTTTTCTTCCCTGCCTCAACGGCGGAGGCTAGACTGGCTAGGGCATCGGCGTGGGAGTTTGATCCTCTGCTGATCTGTTTGACCTCAACCATCTGGAATTCTGAGATGGACTTCTTTGCGAGGGCGAGATAGGCAGACATCCTTTCGTCTCGAGCCTGATAATCTCCTGTCAATTGGCTAACCACCAGCTGAGAATCACTGAAGACAAGCAAATGCCGAGCTCCAAGGATTTTAGCACTGCTCAGTCCGGCTAACAAGGCCTCATACTCCGCCTCGTTGTTTGACGCTTTAAAATCGAGGGTGAGAGCTTGCTCAATGACCAACCCATCCGGAGTCTGAATGACGGCCCCAGCGCCAGCCCGCTTGGCGGTTGACGACCCATCAACGAAGACCTTCCAGACGGAAGCCGGAGATCGGCTTTGAGATAGCCCGTTATCCTCCGGGAGGGGCACCTCCAGTTCATCCGTGGGCTCAGGGCCGAGCCGAGTTAGCGCCAGGATTGGAGGTATGAACTCCACAATGAAGTCTGCCAGGACCTGAGCTTTGATGGCTGTTCTGGGCTGGTACCGAATGTCATATTGCCCGAGTTCTATCGCCCACCGCGAAAGCCTTCCTGAAAAATCAGCCTTTCGAAAAACAGACTTGAGAGGGTATTTTGTAACCACTGTTACAGGATGAGTTTGGAAATAATGGGAGAGCTTGCGGGAGGCGCTAACTAGCGCCAACGCAAGCTTCTCTAACTGGGTATATCTGGTCTCGGGATCGAGGAGCGATTTGCTCGTGTAATAAACCGGTTTTTGTTGATTTTCCTCCTCTCTGATCAGGACCGAGCTCACGGCTCGATCCGAGACCGCTAGATATAAATACAACGTTTCCCCTGGTTTTGGGGTCGAAAGTAGAGGAGGTGACGAAAGGTAGGCCTTAAGTGCTTGTAAAGCCTGGTCACACTCTGGGGTCCATTGAAACTTAGAATTTTTTCTTAACAATTTAAAGAAAGGCTGGCACTTATCTGAGGATCTGCTGATGAATCGATTCAGCGCGGCAGCCATGCCGGTAAGCTTTTGGACTTCTTTTGCGGTAGTGGGGCTCTGTACCCTGAGGATGGCGGAAATCTGGTTCGGGTCTGCCTCAATCCCTCTTCTTGTGACCAAGCTTCCCAGGAACTTGCCTGAACCAACGCCAAAGGCGCATTTGGAGGCGTTCAGCTTCAACTTGTATTCTTTCAGAATGGCAAACACTTCAGCCAGATCGGCCAGATGATTCGCGGCCTGTTTGGACTTGACGACCATATCGTCGATATACACTTCAACAGTGCTGCCGAGCTGCATCCCGAACATCTTGGTGACCAAGCGCTGGTAGGTGGCACCTGCGTTCTTTAGGCCGAAAGGCATTACCTTGTAACAGTAGATGCCTCTGGGCGTTATGAACGCAGTCTTTTCTTCATCTGGAGCGTACAGAGGTATCTGATGGTAACCTCGATATGCGTCGAGGAAGCTCATTCGGTCGTGGCCAGCGGTAGCGTCGATCATCTGATCAATCTTCAGGAGTGGGAAGCTGTCCTTGGGGCAGGCCTTGTTGAGATCTGTGAAGTCGACGCACACCCTCCACTTGCCAGTCTTCTTCTTGACCACCACCGTGTTGGCGAGCCAGACCGGGTACTGCACTTCCCTGATCACCCCTGCTTCAAGTAGTTTGCTGACCTCTTCGACCACTGCTTCTGTCTGCGGCAGCCCAGTCCTACGAGCTTTTTGCATTACTGGCTTATGCTCGGGATCCACATTCAGCTTATGACACGCGGTCTCGGGATCAATACCAGGCATCTCTTCTGGGGTCCAAGCGAAGGCTTCTACATTCTGGAACAGGAACTCGGTCAGTTCGGATCGCTCGGACTCGGTAAGCTGACCGCCGAGGAGGAAGAACCTTTCTGGATCATATGAGCTGATCCTAACCTCGGTCAGTTCCTCCACACACTTCTGCTCGGGCTGCTGACCGACTCCGTCCAAGTCTTTCTCCAATTCGGCAACGTTGACCTGCTTGGGCTCGCGGCTTCCGGATACTACGGCCATTAAGCATCGCTGGGCCATCTGCTGGTCTCCCCGAACCGTTACTATTTTTATTCCGCCGTGATTTTCGAGCGGGAACTTTAACTTTTGGTGCAAAGTGGAGGGCACTGCTTCCATGCCGTGGAGCCAAGTTCTACCCATAATGGCATTGTAGGGGGATGGCGTGTCAACTACCAGGAAGTCAACCGCTGCGGAGGCTCCCTCAATCTGAACCGTGAGGGTCACTTTCCCCTTCGGGTATACAGGCTGAGCGCTGAAGCCTATCAATGGAGTTCGGGCCTCCCGCAGGTCTGCTTCCAAGAGGCCCATCTTTCTGAAGCAATCAAAGTAAAGGACTTCGGACGAACTGCCGGGGTCGACAAGGATCCTCTGGACCCTACAATTCTTCAGTTTCAAAGTGACGACAAGCGGATCATTATGTGGGAGTTGCACGCCTTCCAGGTCGTCATCAGAGAACCAAATCTTGGGCTGCTCCTTACGAGGCTTTTTCGCGACCGGTTCTAACTCAGCAGCCATCACCAGTTTTCCATGGGACGCCCGTCTCGCCTCGGCGCGCGCCTGATTACTCCCTCTGGGTGGGGGAGCGAGGTGTATGATGCTAATGAGTTTTTCTGACCCATCACTGTCCTGACTCCTTTCATTTCGGTGCCGCCCTCGACGCTCGTCCCCGTTGTCCGCCTTGACATATTCTTTGAGGTGCCCGTCTTGGACGAGTTTCTCTAAATGAGACCTGAGGATTCTACATTCTTCGGTATTGTGGCCGTTCTGCCTATGATACGCACAGAATCTACTCTGGTCGCGGTTGGCCGAATCGCCCCTCATGGGTTGCGGCCAGCTGAAGTACGGCTTGGATTTGATCTTAGTCATTATCTTGTGGATAGGCTCCTTAAATATGGTATCAACAGCTTTGTAGGGATCGGAAGACAGCCTAAGCTTCTTGTTGTCTCTATAGGCGGGTATTGAAGCTTTCGCCGAACTGGTTGAGGCTTTATGTCGGCTCGGCTCCTCTCTTCTGGAAGATCGACCTTCCTTCTTTGCAGACTTGCCGTCCCGATCTCTTCGGCTGACGTGAAAGCTTTCCCTCGCTCTGAGCTGGTCATCTTCTTGAGCTATAAAACGATTCACCTTGGCCATCAGTGCCGAGATAGAGACCACAGGATTGCCAGCCAGGTCCTTCCGGAGGTCGTTATCTGGCAGCAGGGCGTTCTGGAATGCGAAGATCGCTACTTCGTCTTTTGAGCCATCAATCTGGCTGTAGACTGTCCAGAACCGTTTGGCGAACTGAGTGACATTCTCATGCTGCTTCATTCTCAGGGCCATTATATCGGCATCGGTTTTGGGAACAGCTCTGTAAGCCTGGAACTTCTTTATGAAGGAGTGTTGGAGCTGCTGCCATGTTGAAATGGAATTTTCCGGGAGACCGCAGAACCACTTCAAGGGGAGCTCGCCCAGACTGGACGAGAAAACCTTGCAGTTCAAATGGCCTTCATCTCCCCAGACAGACATCCTTTGCGAGAAGTGTCGTAGATGCGCAGCCGGGTCCGAGGCCCCTTCGTAAGTGACAAACCTTGGGACAGTAAACTTCCTTGGTAGAGGATGATCCTTGATGTCACTAGTGAAAGGCGACGTGCCGAGGTCAACGAACGCGCTAGCGTCCTGATGGCTTCGGGTGAGGCCGGCCACCTCCAGGTTACGCCTAACTGCTTGCTGAATTTGTTCCTCGAGCCATCCCTGGGCATCGTGACGGACCTCGGGAATTTCTTCTGACCGTTTCCTAGAAAGGCTGCGGTTGCTGCTGGAGGCCTCGTCATCAGCTCGACTACGTCTTCTTTCGTTCAGATGAACCCTAAGATCCCTCTGGGGAGGGGTGGCCTGTTGGTGACGAGAAGAATCTCCTTCGCTAGCCCGTTGCAGACGCTGTCTGGCGGTGTCAGTTGTCTCCCTGAGCTGCTGCTGGAGGCGCCTGATAAGGGCATCCTTCTCCCGGATAGTAGCATTCTGTGCTTGAATCTCCTCGTAAGTAGGATCGAAACCTTCATCAGAGCTGCGAACCTCACTATCTCTCCGACGATCGAACAAGACCGGGGACTTACGTCGGGTCTGGTGGAGGGTGAGGTCCCTCCTCCTAGGAGGCTGGAGAGGGGTCACCACCACCTCCGGGCGTGACTCTGGACGAGGCTGGTACCCTCGCAAATAGACAGGAGTGGACCTCAAGGACTCACGGAAAGGGCTCACCAAGGTCCCTGCAAGGCCTGTCTCGGGCGCTTTTCCATCTTTTGCAGCTCTCTCAGCCATAGTTCGAAGGAAGACTGACAATAACGTTTATTCCCACAGACGGCGCCAATTGTAAGTGCAAAAACTGTAACTCACAAGATTAAGAGATGCCTTAAAGGACTTAAACCACGATGGCTGTCGAGAGCTGGCTGCTACTGGTTTAGGAAACCTGAAAGGGAAGAGAAGAGAGGTCAAAGGACCCTGGCTGTGGGCAGCACAGGGCACTCCGAAGCCTTTGTTAGTGTGTAAATCGAACAAGGGAAGGAGAGATCGAAGAATCGGAAGGAGGAGAATGTCTGAATTTTCTTCTATGTACCTCTTCTGGTTCTCATTCTTCATATATATGGGCCCTTTTTTTTTTTTGTAGCTGAAATCATCAGCTTCATGGAGTAATAAATGAAGGTCCATCCAGGTCCATCACAGCCCACCTTGCATTAAATGCCAGTCTGATCAGCCCATGTTGCATTAAATGCCAGTCACATTGGGCCTGATTCTGTCTGGACTTGCTGGCGGCGGCGATCTCATCGGATCCTTTCTTGGGCCTCTCCCTGATGGGGCTGCAACCGCTGGGCGCTGTGTCAGAGGGTCGGACGGCCAGGATGGTATCTGTCTTGTCATCGCGTGCCTGAGGGCGGGAGATATTTTAGACACGCGCCTCGGCTGGCAGTCTCTATAGTTGCAGCCGAGATGCATGTCTGGACCGGGCTCAGGGGAGGATGGCCTCGGCCGGACCGAGGCTAGCAACCGCACCCCGGCTGGTGATCCAGCACCACGGCCGGAATGCGCGTAGCCGGGCTGAAGATTAGGACGAGTCAAACAGTCCTGGGATGATTAAGAATCTCCCCACACAAAACTCGTTAATGGTTGTAACTCTCCTCTTTACTAATTCTTATAAATAGCAACTCCTGTCTTCTCACCTTCTCCATGGACTTTCTGATTTCGTCCCCACTCTCCATCCTTTTCCTTCTGAGACCTGAGCCCTAACTAAGGTATAATCTTTTTTCTCTCATCTCCACCCGTTACATAACTCACCAAAATCTTTATTTCATTTTGTATTATACTGTGGGGTTCTTTGATGAAGAATTATCAACCGCCGTCTGGAAAATCAGTAATGGTGATTTTTTGGAAGAGTTCAATTTAGTGTTTCAATTCCCAGATCACTGCCATTTCTTAAATATTTCTTTCACTTTAATTTATCTGAACACTTAAATCACATGCTTAAATGCAGTGGTGGACCCAGGATTTTTGTTTAGGTGGGCCTAAACTCTTACGTGACTTTGCTAACTTTTTTTTACATTAACAAGATCAAAAGATCAAGAAATTCCATTTAAATTGACACAGCTTTTTTTCCCTGCTCAGTTCTCCTTACCAATTAAAGAGTCTTCCCACTACCTCTCCCAATTTAGGTGATCATCAATTCATTATCATCAAAACAACCTAAGATAACATTTTCTTTAATCCTAGGTATTTGGATGCCCTGAAACGATAATTTGGGTGCGCACCCATTTACCCAATTTGAATTTTAAAAGGGGTTTTATTTGGATATAAGAAATTTGATTGCCTGTACTTACCTTAGCTATAAAAATAATTCACTATAGTTGGTCATGGGCTCGCGACAAAGAAGAAAAAAATGTCACTTAAATGTAACTCAAGTTATCTAAACACATGAACCGTAAGACCTGATTTGTGTATGAATTAAACTTTAAAGTGTATCCAATGGTGATTTGGTCATCTTTGGACTTGTAAATATTCTGTTATTTAGGGCTTAGTGTTTGGATTAAGATTTGGGGATTTAGGATTTGAAAAATTAAGGTTCACATTCAGGTATAGAGTGGTTAGGATTATATTACAACTGAGGAAGAAGATTATTTTTTTTTAGAGTTATTTGGTGAGAGAGAAACTAACCGGCCAAAAGAGGACCGGCGATGAAAAGCTCGATCGGCGCGAAGAGAATCTCAGACTCTCACTAGAAAGACGATGTTGAAAGAGATCGGCGCGAAGATAATTTATTTTCAATCTTTTCAGGTTTGTAATGTAGGGCGATCACAAGATTTAGACGTGGGGCGACCAGTTATTAGATACATTGAGAAACATCCAATACCCATTTAAATAGCATGTAATTTCAAAATTAGCCCCAGGTCATTTGCATCTAGTTCCGCCACTGCTTAGATGATGATGGTGATGGTTGGTCCTTTGATATTCATGTTAAAGACTTCAATGGTCACCCTTCGGATGATATGAAATGGGCCATCTCAGCCTTCAGTTGGCTCTTTTGTCTTTTTTGGTTCCTTTTGCTATGGTTGTTCCTATTCACATGTATGTGCCCCCGCTTAAAGCAGCTTGGTATTCTGGTGTCATCACGTACATTGAATTAAGCATATGAAACTTTGGTTCCTCAGTCCTTGTTCAATGCGAGTATTTTCTTACATTTATTTTTCTCACTCTCATTTCTTCTTCTTCATACTCAAATGCATTTAGAATTTATCAAAGTACTTTTTTTTTTCAACCATTAAACCACATGCTTAGACGTGACAGTAATGATTTTTAGACTTTAGATATCCATGTAAGACTCTTCATTGGCTATTCTTCGACTACTATGAAATGGCCCATTTCAACCAATTCAAGCACATTTTCATTACTCATAGATGTCTACAAACTAATAATTATGAAATTTTATATTCAATGCACCTTCTGTCACTAATAGGTGCTGTATTTTACTTCTTATTTTACTCATTTTAATAATACTTATTTTATTTTTTTTCAAACTCTAGGGATTGGTCGGTACAAATTTTTTCAATTCTTTTTCTTCAAGATAATCTTATATCCTTTGTTCCTTTTGTTATTAATAGGTGTCAAATTCTTGATTGTCTTGCATTTTGATTTCCTAACCTGCTTAATACATCTAATTTTTAAGATAATTTTTTTTCTTTTAATGCCCGGGCTGAGCACGGGCCTCCTTTGCTAGTACATATATGATATTATATATTAATTGAAAATGGATTGTATTTTAATTTGCCGAGCCATAGCCAAGCCTTCAAGGTTGTAGGTTTTTCAAAATTGGACTACGGTCCCTCTCCTCAAGATTTAGGACAAGAAGAAAAGCTTGGTCTAGGCCTCATCGTCATAAGGCCAGACTGATAGCCCTAGTAGTATGCCTAACATGTGTAGACTCATCCATAACTGAATCGGATTAAAAATCTCAATTAATACTATTAATTCTACATCGGATTCAAGTTGGGACGGCAGGTCATGGTACATTTTGTTATGTCCCCCAAAATTGATTGAGAATAAACCAACTTCTGAGGCGTGAAATTAGGGGCTAATTAAGATTCATCATCATGTTTGTCTGCCTCATTTACGAATGTGTGAAAATAGGATGTAAATAAGGCCATTTACACACTTGAATAGGTGTGGAAGTTATTCACACCCCTCTTGCAAAAAGATGCTAATACAATCTCTTTCATAGTGATTGCATTCTTGTGGGCACAATCAATCACCTTTATTTTTTGTTCTTGTGGGCCCCATATTTGTAATCAAAGCCATTTATTTTGTTAATAGAATAATAAGCCCCAAGATTTTGAAATTGATTATCTTAATTAAATCTTCATAGATTTTAAGTAATTTGTGAAAAGTTCCAATCTATTAAACTAATTTTCTGCTCTTCTATGCCACCCAAATTAATGACCCTATGTCATTCAATATTTTTGCATTAATGCGATAAATATAAAGACATTTAGTTTAATATCTTAATTCTTCATGGATTTTGGGAAGTTTGTGAAAAATTTCAAAAACATCCAAATACATCTAAAATGTTGGATGTACTCATTTGCTCATGAAAATGGATGGCTTTAATAATTTAAATCTCATTTTGTAAAATCCAATGATGAATAAAAGATTGATCGTTATCAAATTGGGATTAAGGAAGTTCATGCCTAGGTAAGATCAAGCTGAAGTTTGTCCAAGCCCAACACAATTAGTCATTGGGCCTAATACTCAAGCCCAAGACTATATACGCTCTTTTGCGAAATTCGTCTAAAAGTCAGGCCTAGGCCCAACTCATTTGCAAAAGATATACGCTCATAATTTTAAATATGTTGGTCATGTTGCACCTTTGAACTCAGATATTTCCAACGACTAATCTACTTAGCAATTGTGACAAAAAAAGGTGCAAGTAATCCCATGGGCCTAGAAACAACCCATATCCAGCCCAATGAGGGCAGTATGATAGTATTTGGGCCGGTCCAGCTCGTAAGCTGTCAAAGGCCGTGTGCGTCTTGCGCGGGGTGGCGCGGGTTGCATGTGGTGATGGAAATTGGTCAGGTTTAGACGGGGACTGTCCAACCTACTTTTTTAGGGGTTTCGTAGTTTGCTGGTCAGGTTTGGGCCGGGTATAATTTTTCGAACTCCAACATAGGTTGAGTTCTATGGGTTAAGGCTTTTTGCGTGTTTGTTTGATCCCATCTGATTTATTTTTAATTTGATCAAAACCTATCCTATACAAGTTGATGGGTCAGACCCAAATGACTCAGTCCACAACGACGGGTCAGGCCCAAACCATGATGACGGGTCAAGTCCAAGAGATTCAGTTCACGATGTTGGGTCAGGTCTGAATGACCCGGGTCCGTGTCGAGCCCAGGTCCAGATCCACTCGTCATGGGTAGGTCCGGGTCCGAATCCACGAAGTACGAAGTCAGAGCGTCATTACCTCTAACCTGCTTTTACCAAGTCTTGCGGAGGATATCTTATCTGCCTCGTCACTTGAGGGCGGTTCGGAAACTCCGCCAAAAGGTAGCGTTCGCTGCTGAAGAGTCTCCCCATCTGTTAGGGGACGACTATAAAACACAGAACCCCTCTAGCACTGAGGGGCAAGCTATTCCAATCAACTTTTACCACCATCTTCCTATATTCTCTGTAATCGCTACACGTTGAAAAGTAAAAGCACCATTTTAAAGTGGACGTATGTCACATTGACCGAACCACTATAAACCCCCTCTCTCTCATTCTATTTCTCTATTTTTCACATTAATTACTCTAAACTTGACCGGTGGTGCCCGAAACCCCTTTTTTGGCATCATCAGTTTGGCGCCGTCTGTGGGAACGTCAAAACTCTCACTTCATACCACTTCATTCTCAAAATCATGGTGACCACCACCAGATCGATAAGGCGACAAGAAAATAATTCCAGACGAGAGGAGAGGACAATCCCCCACCGAATAATCCTCCCCCAGTTGCAGCCGCTCCAGATCCCACTCCCCAACAGATGTTGGCAACAATGCAGCAGCTGGTAGCCCAAAACCAGCAGATCCTGCAACTCATGTTTGTAGGCCAAGGAGGAGTGCAAGCTGGAGGAGCAACACAAGGAGGGCCTCGCCAAGGAGCTCCTCGCAGGGGAGCGCTCCGCCCGGGCGACCATCCGCATGGCGCCCAGGGCCTGGGCGCCCACCCCCATGGCGCCCAAGGCCTGGGCGCCCATCACCATGGAGCCCAAGGCCTGGGCGCCCAAGGCCTAGGCGCCCATCCACCAGGCACTGGCGCCCAAGGAGTTCCTCCTAACCCCCCTCTCGGAGTATTATTTGTTGACCCTCAAGGTCGTACCCATCACGGAGTCCCTCTACCCCAAGGTGGAGCTCATGTTGGAGGACCCCCACCTCCAGGTGGAGCGAATCATGACGGTCTTCCATCTCCTCCTTCTGTTTCTAATGGGGAGGAACCTCATTTCCAAGAGGAGGAAGAAAATCAAAGCATAGAAGTGGGGAGTCACTTCTACGATCGGTCCAGAGAAGCCCCCAATCACTGGGAAGAAAAAATCAAAGAAATGCAGAATCAACTGGGCGATGTCTTCAACGCCATAAGAGCTCGGGCACCAGAGACGGTAGATTATCTAGTCGGGCGAACGGATACACCGTTCAAGCCTGACGTGGTGAACTACCCACTCCCTCAAAAATTCAAGATGCCATCCGTAGAGACCTTCGATGGAAGGAAGGACCCGTTGGACCACTTAGAGACGTACAAAAGCAAAATGCAACTGCATAATATCCCTGACGAGATAATGTGCAGGGCGTTCCCAACCACATTGAAGGGCTCTGCTCGGCAATGGTTTGCCAACCTCGCCCCAGCCTCCATCGCAACCTTTGGAGAGTTGAGCAAGTCATTCGTCTCGCACTTCATCGGAGGGCGCCGCCACCAAAAGCCAGCCACACACCTGCTCAGCATAAAGCAGGACAAAAATGAGAGCCTCAGGAGCTACCTCACTCGTTTTAACGAGGAGGTACTTCAGGTCGAAGAGCCTGACGACAAGGTGTCAATGACAGCCTTTCTAGGAGGCCTTTGCTCATCAAGCTTCCTCTTCTCGGTGATGAAACGTCCGCCAAAGAATATGCCAGAGCTACTAGCAAAGGCTCAGAAGTATATGAATGCTGAAGACATAACCAGAGCCAGGCGGGGAGAGTCCTCCAGAACAGGGGATAAGAGAAAGGAGGAGCGAGACAGAGATGAAAAGGAGGCAGGACAGAGAGGGTACCTGTTAGAGACTGACTCGGTCCTGCTCCGCACAGAGACAGACAAGTATTCACTCCTCTCAACACCACTATTGGACACATCTTGTTCCAAATACAAGATGACCCCGCCGTAAAATGGCCTGGGAAAATGAAGTCCCCTCCAAATCGCAGGAACTTGACTAAATACTGTCGCTTTCATCGCGACCATGGCCATGACACTGACGACTGCTTTGAACTCAAGAAGCAGATTGAAGATCTCATTCAGCATGGTTACCTGCGCCAATATGTTGCTGGAAGAGGGCAAGCCCCACCACCTCGAAATATGGAGGACCTGCAGCCGATTGGGGAAATCCGAACTATCTCAGGAGGACTAGCATAGTCACTCTCCACCCTGAAGGCTCATGCCAGAAAGGCAAGACATCCTGATGAAGCACACCCATCTAAGGCGCCCACGCATGAAGCTAACGAAATCATATCCTTCTCGGATAAAGATTTGGAAAGGATGACTCACCCCTCTTGTATTAATTGAAAAACATCAGGACAAAAGAGTATACATTGGCTTTTCTCTTTCAGAAGCTAAACCTGCCTCTCTGCACTGTTTTTAAACATGTAATCTACCTCCAGCTTAGCGGCTCTCTCGCGGGTCGCCAAAAAGCTTGGCCTACCTCTGCACTGTTCTCAAACAGGCAGCCTATCTCCAGCTTAGCGGCTCTCTCGCGGGTCGTCAAAAAGCTTGGCCTACCTCTGCACTGTTTTCAAACAGGCAACCTATCTCCAGCTTAGCGGCTCTCTCGCTGGTCGCCAAAAAGCTTGGCCTACCTCTGCACTGTTCTCAAACAGGCAGCTTATCTCCAGCTTAGCGGCTCTCTCGCGGGTCGTCAAAAAGCTTGGCCTACCTCTGCACTGTTCTCAAACAGGCAGCCTATCTCCAGCTTAGCGGCTCTCTCGCGGGTCCTCAAAAAGCTTGGCCTACCTCTGCACTGTTCTCAAACAGGCAGCCTATCTCCAGCTTAGCGGCTCTCTCGCGGGTCGCCAAAAAGCTTGGCCTACCTCTGCACTGTTCTCAAACAGGCAGCCTATCTCCAGCTTAGCGCTCTCTCGCGGGTCGCCAAAAAGCTTGGCCTACCTATGCACTGTTCTCAAACAGGCAGCCTATCTCCAGCTTAGCGGCTCTCTCGCGGGTCGCCAAAAAGCTTGGCCTACCTCTGCACTGTTCTCAAACAGGCAGCCTATCTCCAGCTTAGCGGCTCTCTCGCGGGTCGCCAAAAAGCTTGGCCTACCTCTGCACTGTTCTCAAACAGGCAGCCTATCTCCAGCTTAGCGGCTCTCTCGCGGGTCGCCAAAAAAGCTTGGCCTACCTCTGCACTGTTCTCAAACAGGCAGCCTATCTTCAGCTTAGCGGCCGAAGAGCACAGTTTCAAAAGGATCAACTCAGGTCATCTGCAACCCGAGGTACTACATTAAATTAGTTGTCTGGCCACTCAAATGAGTCTACCCATCATCCACAGGGCAACCAGACCCCCTTTAGCTCGCCCAAAGTGGCGCCTCTTGATGCCCGCACGCCAAGGCCAGCCTCCTCTATAACGCCCAAAGTTCCTAAGGCAGCCCCAGCTCGCCCAGGTCACTTCCAGGTCGCCCTTGCAGTCCCTGCTGCTATCTCCTCAGGCCTGGAGCAAGGGGCGTCCAACTCGGTCGCTATTGCTTCTCCACGCACAAGCGCCTCAGCTCGGTCGCTGCTGTTCCATCTCGACCAGTACTTCAGGCATCTCGGCCTCGGCCAGTCTCCATCTCGGCCAGTACTTCAGACATCTCGGCCTCGGCGGCTTCTGCAGTCTCCATCTCGACCGGTGCTTCAGCCATCTCAGCCTCGGCCTTTGCTGCCTCTACGTCGAGCGCCGAGGCGCCCAGTTTGGCCAATGCTACCCCTCCCTGGCGCCCAGCTCGGCTGATGTCTTCTCCACGCCAAGCGCCAGGGGCGCCCAGTTCCGCTGCTGCCTCTCCCAAGGGCGCCCAGCTCGGCTGATGTCTTCTCCACGCCCAGCGCCAGGAGCGCCTAGCTTGGCTGATGCTACCTCGCCCTTAGCGCCCGGAGCCGCTCCCATGCCACGGGCGCCCAAGCCAGGGGCACCCATGCCAGGGTCGCCCAAGCCAGGGGCGCCCAAGCTAGGGGCGCCAGGGCGCCCACTGCCCGACACTGCCTGCCCGCGCCCAAGGGGGCGTCCCGGGTTGTCTTAAATAGTGTTTCATCACATAGTCTCCATCACCATTTCATATGGTCTTCAGAAAGCCTTCACATCACTCCATTTTCACATGGTGCTCAGAACATGTTTTGGGTTCATCAGAGCATCACTGCTGCCTCGCCCACTACCCAGAGCGCCCATGAGGCAGCCCACTACCCAGGGCGCCCAAACCATTGCCCATGGGCGCCCACTGCCCAAGGGCGTCCATGCCATTGCCCATGGGTGCCCATGCCATTGCTCATGGGCGCCCACTGCCCAAGGGCGCCCATGCCATTGCCCATGGGCGCCCACTGCCCAGGACGCCTATGCCAGGGCGCCCATGCCACTGCCCATGGGCGCCCACGCCAATGCGCCCGCTGTCTCTGCTGCCTCTTGCGGACCACCTTGAATTCTATCACCTGCTGCAACCCGGAATCTGAGAGCAAGATATGTCCAAAGCTAGGAGGATTCTTCCGGATAAAAAAAAAAGGACAGATACAGAAGGCAAACAAAAATCAAATCTGATCCTTACAAAACCCTAGGTCAAAATTTTGGTCCGGGGGCGCTGCCCCCTGGGCCCCGCGAGCTGACCGGTCAGCTCGACCACCGCCGGGGGACACCCTCGGACCCCCTCTGCGAAGAGCATATTATTTCGAAGTGGCAGCATGTTTTTGTGAGTTGTATGAGATACTAACTTGCAGGTAATAATGTCCTCTCCATAGCCAGGACTCCTCTTAAAAAAAAAAAAAAAAAAAAAAAAAAAACCTTGATATTTGAAAATGTCTTGCTTTCAAAACTTCTTTTGGCGCGAGACATTGAGGGACAAATGATGGGTCAGACCCAAATGACTCAGTCCACAACGACGGGTCAGGCCCAAACCATGATGACGGGTCAAGTCCAAGAGATTCAGTTCACGATGTTGGGTCAGGTCTGAATGACCCGGGTCCGTGTCGAGCCCAGGTCCAGATCCACTCGTCATGGGTAGGTCCGGGTCCGAATCCACGAAGTACGAAGTCAGAGCGTCGTTACCTCTAACCTGCTTTTACCAAGTCTTGCGGAGGATATCTTATCTGCCTCGTCACTTGAGGGCGGTTCGGAGACTCCGCCAAAAGGTAGCGTCCGCTGCTGAAGAGTCTCCCCATCTGTTAGGGGACGACTATAAAACACAGAACCCCTCTAACACTGAGGGGCAAGCTATTCCAATCAACTTTTACCACCATCTTCCTATATTCTCTGTAATCGCTACACGTTGAGAAGTAAAAGCACCATTTTAAAGTGGACGTAGGTCACATTGACCGAACCACTATAAACCCCCTCTCTCTCATTCTATTTCTCTATTTTTCACATTAATTACTCTAAACTTGACTGGTGGTGCCCGAAACCCCTTTTTGGCATCATCACAAGTAATTTTTCCTAATACTTTAAAACTTAAAAAAAAACCGTCAGGTCAGCCACTACAAAAGTTGACCTGACCTGACACACAACCATCATGGGGCGGGCGGGCGGGCGGGTTTTGGTAAATACCACAAAAACCAGTCGTGGACTAGGTTGGGTTAGGGTTGTGCATATGTCAATCAGGTCGGCCTAAACCTAAACCTAAACCTATCCCAAACCATTGCCATCCCTATTGTTAGAGCCTGTGTACATGCATGCATGGGTGTGCAAATTGGTGACACACATGAAGATGTTGGGTTGAAAATTGGTGGGATGGGAAGTCAATGAACCCCAAAATGCTCGAACCCGAATGGCCAAAAAACAGATCCAGGTTTGATCAGTGTCAATTTTGATCTTGTAGCAGTTCAGGGAGATACTGTGTATGAGAAGTTTACTTTATCATAGTCGGCTAAAGTGGTACAAAAGCTAGGGACATTTCTTTATTAGAATTCAAAGAATTTATGTCTGGAAGAATTTCAAGTTCTCCAATAGTTATCTCCTTATGTGGAATTCCAAATCCCTTTTTTTTTTTTTGGAGGATTTGAAATTCCAACAAATGATATAAAGAGTAAAGTTTCAAGAATTCCAAAATGTCTTTTGGGTGGTTGGAATTTGAAATCCTAATAAAAGAAACACGGCATTTTAAATATGACGGGATAAGACAAATGTCACATCATGCCAAAAAAAAAAACCCCAACCTCCTAAATTTTAGTCATAAATTTAGGGTATCCGATTCTTCGATTACCTGGATGTTCCGACCCGTTAAAAACTAGGTCTGAGTCCTTATTTAGGCTCTGATAAATAAATGGGTCTGGAACCGATTCCACCTTGGTTCGGACCCGCGGACCTGAGACCTGACATATTACCTCAATTTTCGAAAATCTCCCTTAAAAATCGTATTTTTTTTAATATCATTATCTACCTAAATCCGGACCTGGATCCAGACCCGTCTCATTTATGGTTCTGGTTTTCGATTTCGAAGCCAAAAAATCGGTTTCGGGTCTGAATCCGATTTCACCTTTTCCTTCACGATTTCTGTGATACATCGAATCAGAGCCGAACTATTTACAACCTTATATAAATTTCAATAAAGGAACAGCCCTAAAGTGAAAAAAAAACAAAATTAACTTTCTAATATTTATTTTACAATGCCGACTAATAATTGTACATTTCATATGAAGTGACTCGAGGCACAAATCCATCGGTACGGAGCACGGAAGCATATTTACTTTTATTTTGGTTCGGATCCGTGGACCTGAGACCTGACATATTATCTCAATTTTCAAAAATCTCCCTTAAAAATCGTATTTTTTTAATATCATTCTCTACTTAAATCCGGACCCGGATTTAAATCCGTCTCATATATGGTTCTTATTTCAATTTCAAAGCCAAAAAACCGATTTCAGATCTGAATTTGATTTCACTTTTTCCTAAACGATTTCTGTAATACATCGAATCAGAGCCGAACTATTTACAATCCTATATAAATTTCAATAAAGGAACAGCCCTAAAGTTAAAAAAAAAAAAAAAAAAAAAAAGACTTTCTAATATTTATTTTACAATGCCGACTAATAAGGGTGATTCTATTGGCACCCACATCTTTTGCTGTACACCCCCACTTGCTGAACTCACCCCCAACCTTTAATTTTTTTAAATCTTTTTCCTGAGCCCACCCACACTATTACCCAAACTGCCCACCATCGTTCTCCTCCTCTGGCTTCCCTCGTCAACGATTTTGAAAAACTGAGCAAAGGCTTCTCCTCTTCTTGGTCGTTCTCCCTCCAAACAGCAGCAGTGCACAGTGCTTCTTCTTCTTCTTCTTCTTCTTCTTCTTCTTCTTCACAGGAAGCTCAAACAAGGTGAGGTATTCTTCTTCTTTTTCTTTTTCTTCTTGTTCATAGTTTTATCATTTTGACATTCATTTTAGGTCGTAATTTCTTCGTTAGAGAGTAGATACATTTATTAAGATCTTCATGGGGCTAATTCATGTGCATTCGAAGTGCAAAATCCGTATCCATTTGCCCAAAACTTGTAGTTTTCGCGAGCTGCTCGACAACGCAGAACCGTGCAAAACCCTTCTGCACGGCACACATGTGCTGTGCAAACAATTTTTGCACGGCATAAACTCGCCGTGCAAAACCCCTCTGCACGGCACACTTCGGCCGTGCAGAGCCCCTTTGCACGGCACACATCGGCCGTGCAGAGCCCCTTTGCACGGCACACTTTGGCCGTGCAGAGCACCTTTGCACGGCCTACATGCGCCGTGCAGAGCTCTTTGCACACCTCATTTGCACAAACATGTGCCGTGCAGTTGCATTTCCAAACTTGAATGTTTCTGGGGAAATTGTATATACATCCCACATCCCTTTATGAAAAGTGAGTTATTTTTAAAAATCACTTTTCACAAAGGGATGTAGGTGTGCTCATCATAATGCGAGGGTGCATATAGAATTACCTTTTCTTCTATTATGCTTTATCTATCCTCTTACTGATTTTTATTTTTAATAGGTTTGAAGAAATGCCGAGGAGACCATCACGCCGTATTGGTGGAACCTCACGTCCGACAGGTGGAGACGCTAGTACTTCTAGTGAACCATCGAGAGTGCGGACTAAGATTGGTGTTGCTAGACCTCCTCGCCGAGGTGTGCATGCCAGTTCTTCTACAGGCATCCGTCAGCGGCCAACAGCGTCTGAACAAAGATGCAAAATTGTATTGTTTTTTATAGATCCATCGAGCGAAGGACCATATTCGTGCCACGCTTGCACGAACGGATGAGCCATCTGACTTCTATATTCGGGCATTGCAGACTACCCTCGAGATTCTGGATGGCTTGCCAGTGACATACCGCCGGCGTTCGTAGCAGCGTTGATAGTCATATCTTTGGATTGTTCACACTGAGTTTTTTTTGATGAAATGTATAAGAAACTTCATGGAGGAATACAATTACATTTTTTTTTTTTGTATCGATGTGTATTCCGAAAAATTAACTGTATTACAAACTTTAATGTGTCAATTGAAGAATTTTGTCATTGTGTATGGACTTCTATTATCTTTATCTTCTTATATGAGATGGTTGTTGTCTTTATTTTTTAGATGAAAATATAATAAATCTGCTCGGCCAACAACAATCATGTATATACATTCTGCTCGGCCAATACTTACCAGACAAATTCATTCTACACGGCGGATGTTGGCTGTGCAGAATTATTTTGCACGGCCCATGTTGGCTGTGCAGAATTGTTTTGCACGGCACACATTGGCTGTGCAGAATTGTTTTGCACGGAACATGTTGGCTGTGCAGAATTGTTTTGCACGGAACATGTTGGCTGTGCAGAATTGTTTTGCACGGCCCTTATGTGCCGTGCAATACACAGATTCATTCTCTTGTGCCATATAGAAAACATTGCTCACAAGGGTCTTCACTAATAAACACACAACATAATAGCATACAATATTGCTTCCATTAATGACACAATAACATAATAACATACAAGTTTACATCACATTAAATGTGCAATAATTTAATCACTGTCAATGTTAACCGACTCCTGTGTTGCGACACTGTCTCCAATAATTTCTTTGAATCGATCGATGCTATGAGCATATGGTATTTGCCATCCATCTGCATTAGGGTGGTGGTGTATATGCCAATTTGTAGCAATGGGAGGTATGGGAGCCCCGGGGGTCATAAAGACCTGTACGAAATGGTTTCCATTGACGAAACCAATGGCGATAATTTTGTGAGAGCAAGGTGGAATCGGGGATGACTTCAAAGGCAGGAAAGTAAGGCATTGCTGCACGGAAAGGTGGACCAATACAACGTTATAATATGAAGCAATCAGGTGACCCATGTCTGGCATTGTCATCCAACGATCATATGAAGGATTGCTATCATAATACGCCAATGCATAATACAGCTCCCCAACCCTCTCATCTCCTCCATATACCAATGAATAATAGTGCTGATACCTCTGCAGTTCATTGCTCAAATCCAGTCTAACCTGCTTCCAACTATCCTCACCCATGCCCAGAAGACCAGCTATGGCTCTGAATCCACAATTACCATCCGCAACAACATCCTTAACAGTCTCTATATAAGGTCCTAGAGACTTAGGAAGCAAATGCTCTAACGTGCATGATCGAGAGCGGCGGACACTCAGTTTTTTAGGTTGCTTCTCCGTTACACCCAGACGATTTGATCCAGGTAGAACGCTATCTTCGATCGAGAGTGCATACTCAAAAGCTGATGGCTCCCGACGCGTAGACGAATCCAACTTCTTCTTCTTTGAGGATGAACGACCCCGAGTATTGAATTTAACATCTGGCTCAAGAAGAGAAGTAGACGAAGGACACCCCAATTCTCTGAGTTTTTTCAATAGTTGTATTTTTCCAGCGTCATCAGTACTCTGAAATTTCTTATTGATCAACTCGAATTCGGAAGTTGTGGTCAACTCGATGGCTTCATTCACTTTAGTGGAGTCTAAATTGAGCTTTCTCCAGTACTGATGGACACAACTCAGTGGTATTTGAGTGCCTTCCCTTATGTATTCAGCAATTTCGTGTGCACATGGTAATCCATGGGTCCGTCGAATTACGCACCCACATGCCGCCGAATCAGGACCAATATAACCAGCTCTTATCGACTCATTCAGGATTATATCCAAAGCATTCCTTGATATAAATCCTCTCAACTCACGAAACCATGCCGGTTTGAACTTATGTTGCACGGTGTTCATGCTCTTTTCAAAAGAAGCCTTTATCTCCGTAAAGAGCAACTCCAGCAATGCATGTATTACCTTCCAGGACGCATCAAAGCTGCAGTTCGATGTGCCAAGGTGTCCCTTCAATTTTGCATGTGCGCTCTCAGCTCTGTTCGTAGTTACGTTTCCAAAGTGCATATGCCGATCCATCCAAGCAGCCACAAAATGTTCCTTGTGGTTATTCAACCACGAGTTCTTCACATAATCAACAGCATGTGGATACCCACAAAAATTCCTTTCCAATGAGCTTAGAAGTTGACTGTAGTCATTTTCCGTGGGAGAGACTACCAACATGTTCCAACAAGTTATAAACGCATCCCATCTGTCGTTGGTCTCAAAATACTTCTTACAATTTGCCAAGATGTTCCTTGAAATATGCCACCTGCATAATAAGTTTGCTGCATTCGGAAAAACAATGTTAATTGCATTAATCAGAGCTAACTCTCTGTCGGTGACAATCACATGGGGCATAATGCATCCATCCATTAATTCTTTCAGCCTCTCCAAAGCCCATCTGTAATTGGCCTCCCTCTCTGATTGAAGGTACACAAAAGCAACGGAGAAAGTCAATTGAGTAGATGTGACACCAACAATCTCAAGCAAGGGAAGTCGATATCTATTAGTCTTGTATATGGAATCCATTATCAAAACTTCTGGAAACGCACGTAACAACTGAATAGATGATGGATGTGCCCAGAATAGGTCCATCATAGCATCTGTAGCGTCTTTGCTAGTGTGATACTCAATGTAGTTGTTCTGATCCAAATGCATCATGAGTTGCTGCATCTGTGATCGACCGGCCAATTCAGTCACCCTCCACTTCTGACGAGCATTGTAGATACTCTTCATCGTAGTGGTGTTGTGTACGTCCCTTTCCTGTAATGTTCGAAGGATGTTCCTCGGCTTCACCATACTCTTCGACATATCAATCAAAACATTGATTTCGTCTCCAGAAAGCCTCCCGGAGAACGAGTGCCCCTCGAGATGTTGTGCATTTGGATGATTATGCACTCCACAAACCACTGTTAACATCCAATCATCGTCATTTGCCAACTTCCGGCCCTTCAAAGCAAAAGGGCAACTACATTTCTTCGTTCCCGTTACCTTATTAGGATTTTTCTTGTGGCAGACATTCGAAGGGCCCTTATAACTTCCGCTTCTCTCACAAGATAAAACTATTCTCGGCTTCCTACCATCTCCACCAGCATCTGAAGTTTTGATTACAATTACCAAGCCATGTTTCTTTCCAACTTCCCTTGTCCATTGGATTAGGTCCTCTCGGCTTCTGAATATTGTGTCAGTGGTGAAAACATTAGTAAAATCCAAAGAGCACTCACTGGCATCGGTTGATTGAATCTCCTGAAAATATGAATGATAAATCTTAGTACATTAATGCACAAAACTATATGCCATCCTTGTGAAATGTGCTCGGTTTACTTCTGCTGTGCAAAATTATTCTGCACGGCAGACTTCTGCCGTGCAAAACTAGTTTGCACGGCAGAAGTCTGCCGTGCAGACTAATTTTGCACGGCAGAAGTCTGCCGTGCAGACTTATTTTGCACGGCAGAAGTCTGCCGTGCAATCTAATTTTGCACAGCAGAAGTGTGCCGTGCAAAATATATTTGCACGGAAAAGAGTTGCCGTGCAAATGCAAGATGTTTGACACTTTTTGGCCGTGCAGTATGCATTTGCATGGCTCTGGATTACCGAGCACGACTCGCGAATTTTAAATTAAACGTTGGAAAGGAAGTCAAGATGTATACCTCCTCTTCATGGATCGTCAGTTGCTTGTCCATATTGAAAAATGCCTACTTCAAATCGAAAATGTGGTGTAGGGAGATGAGTACCTCTAATATCTTTGAACAAATGGAGGAGACTTGAATAAACTTTTTAATAGTTGGAGAAAGATGATGAGGAAGGAGAAGAAATTCAATGAAGATGAGTGCAGATGAATAGTTTCGAAACAGTGGATAAATGTGATAATGAAGGATAAGAAGAAGAAGAAGAGGAGGAGGAGATGAGTAGAACCAAGGGCAGGGCAACGAGACGATGCTAAACAGCCAAAGGAAGCAGAGGATGATGGAGAAGGGTTGTTTCGTCATTTCACATGGGGGCATTTTGGTAATAAAAAAAAATTTAAAATGTGGGTGTGTACAGCAATACATGTGGGTGCCAATAGAATCACCCGACTAATAAATGTACATTTCATGTGAAGTGACTCGACGCAGCAATCCATCGGTACGGAGCACCGAAGCATATTTACTTTCATTTTGTGGCGTTGCCTGTCACGAAAAGAAGGTGTCGTATCTCCGTCCTGTCTAATAATAAGACGATCACAGTTTCTGGCCTCGTCCTAATTAATGTCCGTGACTTTATCTTATATCTAACACCAGGATTCTTGGCCATTCCTTTTTAGCGTGCACCCTGTGCCAGTAAAAGGATAAAATATCTCCCAACATTCCACTTGCATATATGTTATTGTGTTCTTAAGAAATTTACAAACATATATAAATAAAGTATAATTATAAATTCATGGAAAAATCTGCACCAAAATGCAAATATGTCATTTTGTTGTTCCGAAATCTAGCTCATGAGACCCACTTAATTGCATTCGTATCACTGAAGATTGGATAGATGAATCGATTTCTATAAAAACGAGTGATGCATAAAAACACCTCATTTAAATAATCTGAACTTTTGATTTAACAGTGTTAAATTATAATATTCTTTTAATGATAAAAGTTTTCTTTTATATTCAATCCATCAACATGTAAAGGCTAGGACTGTCAATCGTGTCGTGTTAACGAATTTGGGTTACAGGTTAACGAATTCGGGTTAAAATCACCTCAATCCGTACCCGACCCGTTAACTTAACGGGTCAAAAAATCTAATCCGAACATGACCCGTTAATTTAACGGGTTACCCGACCCAACCCGTTAACCCGTTAAGTAATTAAGTTATTTCGAAATTTTAAAAAAAATTATACAAAAATAGAAGAAGAAAAATATATAAGCTACATGAAACTATAAGTGAGGATCTCAAGTGGATCCCACCTAAAAACCCACTATAAAATAATAAATTTTAAATTCTTT
Organism: Camphora micrantha; assembly: GCA_003546025.1. NCBI lineage: Eukaryota > Viridiplantae > Streptophyta > Magnoliopsida > Laurales > Lauraceae > Camphora > Camphora micrantha. Next base: position 24,140,459 of record QPKB01000009.1, read on the forward strand.
TTATATGAATATAAATTAATTTATTTATATTTAGAGAGTAAAAAAAAATTTAACGGGTCAAGCGGGTTGTTAACGGGTTACTTGTTTAATTTATGCCCGACCCGTTAACTTAACGTGTTAACGGGTTTGACCCATTAACGACCCGAACCCATTAAAAGCCAACCAAAACCAGTTAATATTGTGCGGGTTCGTGTCGTGTTAACGGGTCGTGTGATATTTTAACAGCCCTAGTAAAGGCATTATAAGTATAAAATTGGACATGGTGTTGATAAAGTCATGTGATAGGAATTCTTCTATAGAGAAAAAAGGGTGATAAAAATTGTACTAATTAGAGGATGGTGGTTGGTCGCATGGAGCTGGATTGTACTTGCAATATGCTTGTATGTACAAGAAATTTGTAGATTCTATTGGCATATAGATGAGATGAGAGGAATGATATATCTTTCTTAGTGTTAGAAAATAAAGATATCCATAAAAATAAAAATAAAATGTATTTTGTCAAGCTTTAAGAGTGCTCAAAAGACTATGGTAGGAATTTAATTAAGATTTTTCTTTTTTTTTTAAGAAATAGAACTTAAGAAATAGAACTTTTGTGCATACATCTGAATAACTTTGAGATGGTGTGTCTTTTCTCCTTTTATACGGTTATTTTGAGTAGTAGTTAGAAATTCAAAATACTATGAGAAAAAAAAAAACATAATATGGAATATGTTTTGAACATAACATGGATTTCAAACGGGGTTAGTGGCTAAAATATAGAAATAAAAAAACATACAACCAGATCTATTATTTATTTATTTCTGTATTTTGATAAAGATCTAGAGAAATTAAAGACACCTTAACTTGATTTTTTCCTTTTATGTCAAATCCTAATCCTATAAAGACATGTGAAAAAGATAATATCAATGGCTTAGATGATAAAACACAGACCCAATACACCTTAACTTGATTTTTTCCTTTTATGTCAAATCCTAATCCTATAAAGACATGTGAAAAAGATAATATCAATGGCTTAGATGATAAAACACAGACCCAATATGCTAAAAATAGGATGGGACCTCAACATTGGATCCTCATTAGACTCTGACAGCAGGAAAATGATGACTAATTAATAATTATCTTCTGGCCATGTGTTTTTTTTTTTAAACTTCATCTCAACCGTCCAATTCATCTTTATTTCAACCATCCATCTCTCAACAACACACCCCACTGTCGAGCCAGTTACATTTCAATTTTCAACCCACCTTGATCGTTCGCACTCAAGTCATTATCACTCGTCAGGATTTTTACTATTGTCCATGTTTTTGTGGCCCACCACCATACGGAAAAGGAAACTTCTAGGAAGCTTCCACCACCGTAGGATCATGACGAAACTTCTGTACAATTTCGTCCGATGACGATAGATGTGGCTCTTTCGAACGTGTATCACACCGCCACGTGTGTGGTCCCGATCCTTTCTCAGATCCACGTCTATTGCTTAGCGACACCCCTCCCACTACAAAAGGGAAAGGCCGTCCCTCACATCCTTCACTTAAGTTGAAAATATTGCCATTTGCGAGATCACCGTACCGATAATGTACCCGCACTCCTCCACACTCTCTCTTCTTCTTCTTCTGCTTCTGTGCTCCCTCACTCCTTCCCATGGTGCGCCTCCGGAACAACCTTCAAATTACTCGACCAAGTACTTGGAAATAACGCATGCTCTCCCGACGGACTACCAAGTCCCAACGTGCTCCCTCTTCGCGTTCCAGCTCGAGGTCGAAGCCACCAACACTACCATCACCACCGGGGCCGACTGGGCACTCGTCGGAAACTACTCGCCGCCGGCCAGTTGCTCCGCCCCATGGTCAGCCATCGTCGCCGAGCTCTCCGCCTCCATCGGCGCCGGGCTGGAAAAGAGGATCGCGGCCGTCTGGATCGGTGGGGTCGAGATCCTACGGTCCAGCACGGTCCAGACGGTGGGCCATGGAGCTTACTGGAAGGTGAAGAAGGACGTGAGCAGGTACGCTTCGGTGCTCTCGAAGTCGAATGTGACTGCTGCTTTCGTTGTCAGGGACGTTGCGAAAGACACTGTAAATGGAACTTACCATGCCAATTTTACTGGTAGTTTCCATGTAAATGTGACTTTCTACTTTTATGGGGGTGAGGTTTCTTCTGTTGAAAATGGGATGAAAATCAGGAAGTTTGGGTTTGGGGGGCTGGGTATCTCTGAAAATGAGAGAAAGTTGGTGTCTTTATCTGAAAACATGAAAGAAAAGGAGGAGGAAGAAGAAGTGGGGGAGATGGGATTTCAATCAGAAGAGGAAGCAAGCGGGGAAAGGGAAGAAAATGTAAAATCTGCAAGCTTTTTAAAACTTCCATCAGAAGGTAGTGATGGAAAGGCAGAAAACCGATTGAAATACAAGCATTTCTACCAAACACCTGCGGATTTGATAATCCCAATTAGCAAAGGTGGGAACAGTACTGGTCCCTGGTTTGTAATTCAAAACGGGTCGGATGTACATTCCAAGGAAATCAAAATCCCCAACAACACATTCAAGGCTGTTCTAGAGATCTACGTGTCTTCCCACGCTAGTGATGAATTCTGGTATTCCAACCCTCCAAACACAATCCCCCAAAACAACCGTCTAACCGTAGCTCCTGTCACGAGCGCGTTCCGGCAGGTTTTTGCCACGATCGATGGCCTCTATGTTGGGTCTTTTGTGCCTTTCCCTATTGTTTACAGCGGAGGGATTGACCCATCGTTCTGGGACCCTATTGTTGCAATAGGGGCATTTTATCTTCCATCTGATGATCTTGATCTCACACCATTTCTGGGTCTTCTCCTAGATAATAAGTCCCACACCTTTTCCCTTGGTATAACTGGTGCAACCTCCTTCTGGCTGGTCGACGCCAATTTACACCTCTGGCTAGACCATAACTCATCTCATGTTACAGCCGGGCTCGTCAGGTATACCGCCCCCGAGATAGATATCACTAGGAAAAACAGGGTTGAATCTTCAGAATCGAAATTCAAGATCCAAGCAAAGAGGAAGCTAAAGTTTGAGGGGTGGGTGATGTCATCACAAGGGAACCTCACCACCGAAATTGAACATGAGCTCGAATACGAGAATGAGATAAAGACCAAGGCAGAAAGCGGATTTAAGGAGGTTCAGCTTAAGTCCAAGACGAAGACGGAGATAGAGGTTCAGTCGGCGTCTCCGAGATCGTCGGTAGCCAAAGTTTCATACGAGACTGAATACCCTCTTGAGCTTAAGATTGAAAGGGAACGCAAAGGAGACCATTCCTATGTGACGAGAATCGAATTCTCCCATGAGAAGGAAGAGAAGGGCAAAGTGGAATTGCGTTCTGGGGAGTTCTCTACTTCACTGAAGAACAGACAGGAATCGGAATCCCGGACGCTGGTGCAAGGTCAGGAAGTTCTCTCTAGTGGGGCAAACACTGAGCAGAAGTATAAATTCAGAGATCAAAATGGTTGCTACATCAGAAATGTTGTCGCAGGTGCAGGTTATCTGTTGGAGGACAGCTCGTCCAATGTGTGTCTGCAGTGAATAATGAGTCTGTAATGTGTGTGTTTTTGTTTGTGTTGTTCATTGGCATGTTGTCGCATTGTGTTGTGTTAATTTTCCCTGCAATTAGGCTGTTACCAACTCTTATGGTATTACGTACTGCTTACATTCTTGGCTTTGTGCATGTATGAGTGTTCTAATTTTTTCCCTCTGTTTCTCTAATACGGACAGCGGTTTGAAAAAAATAGTCTTTAAAATCATCTTTCGGCCTCTATCCTTTTTAGGGAAGTAGAAACAATGACTCTACTTTCCACAGCCCCATTCCCATTGATGAAGTAGTTGAGAAATAGAGGGGAAAAAAAAAAAAAGGCAGAGGTACAGTGATTTATGCATAATCGCTTTCAGTTCTTCTTGTCAAATTTTCTCCAAATCTGAAAGGCCCAATCAAGATCCAAATCGACAATGTTCACAAGGTTAAATACCGCCATGTAATTAAATTTCAGCTGTTGAATCATCACCAATATTGAGATACGTGCCACAAACTGTGAGCCATTGGATATAATTTGTTATGATCTCTGACCTCAAATACAAGATCAAAACCGTTGAATATGTTTGGGAGACTAAAAATGATTATGTGGTTAATTTTGATCACACAATTACTTGTGAATCTCGAGATATATGCAAAAAAAAAAATCATTGATGTATTATGCTTAATATAAATTGTATTTGTCCATGAGCAGTAAACTGATTTAATTTTTTTTTTTTTTTTGTTATTTAGATGAGCGTAAACTAAGATCTAAACCGTTAGTAATGTTCACAATATCAAATATGATTATTAAATCAAATTTCACCCATTGGATCATCACCAATTTTTAGATATATGCAAAAAAAGTGAGCCATTAGATATAATTTTGTGAATTATGTAAGCCCCAAATACAAGATTCAAACCGTGAGATCTCTTTGGAAGGTTGAGCACGTCCATATAGTCAATTTTCATGGCCTAATATCTTGTGAATTTTAAGAAATATGTGGAAAAACTCTCAATCAATGATATAAAAATGTCTATTTAGCATAGACCCTACATTACCAAACACCTCCTTTTATTTTAGCCTCTTTTTTTTTGTGGCTCTTTTTGGTATCGGTCTATATTGAATGGTCTTTAAGATATAGTGCTTCCAAACATGGCATTAGCTCATGTTTGCATCTCTATTTTATGCCTCTATTTCTCTAAATGTCTAAATCGAATAGAGGTTTAAACAATTAGAGCGTTTGGCACAAGATTCTAGATTCTGTTCGCTTTAGATATTTAGAAGTCATTGCTCTAAAATCCAAATGCTCCAAAAGTGGGAGGATGAGAAATAGAGCTTTTGGGTCATAGAAATATAGAGGCGAGTGGTATTTAAAATAGGGGAGATGCTCCTATGAGAGATATCTCTCACCTTATATGAGAGATAAGGGTGGGGTCTCTCACATTTAAGTTATTAGCATTGGTCATGGATGTGAGGGCCCCCACCCAATCTTTCATTTAAGGTGAAAGATATATCTCATTGGAGCTTCTCCATTAAAATAGATCCGTGCGTTGCCAGACGCATTTTTTTATTCTAGCCTCCTTTTCTATGACTTTTTTTTTTAATAGCTCTATATTAGATGGATCTGTAAAAAAAAAAAAAAAAAAAAAGAGTAGAGATATCAAACAAGCCCTTAATGATTCACTAAATGGATCATGAGAATCATATTTCCAAATTAAGTTCTAAAAGATGCAATATATATAGAATAAATGGGGGGTCATATGTACAGACGTATTGGATAAGAAGATAAAAGTAAAATCACTGACTCGCTTGGACTGAAAAAATGACCTAAACATTAATAGGAAATTTTTTTTGGGTTTTGATATATTATTTTCTCTAAATCTGGTTTTCCATTTTCATGACCGAAATTCATATAATTCCACCAAAGTCTCTTGACTTTGGTCAATATATATATTTTTAATTATTTTGCTCTAGATATCGAGAAAAAAGTATGTCACAGAAACTAATAAACCCCATGTTATCATGGGACTCTAAGACGATGTCATGACTTTACATAGCGTTTTAGGGAAAAATTTTGTGGAATGATAGTTCTTGAGAAATGGTGGCTAGGTTTGTATTTACTTTTCACAAAATGTCATTTTTCATGTTCTGCAAAAGAAGTGATATCATGGGACTATCCCATTATATCAAAAGATAGGGTGCAAAAAAAGTTTTGAAAAAAATATTGATTAGAGTTAAGCTACTCTGGTGACATTATGTGCATTTCAGTAATGAAATTAAAAAAACGAGTCTAAGGAGAGGACTTATATGTCAAAACACCTAAAAGATTTGATCAAATACTATTTTCAAAAGGATTTAATGTTAATGAATCAAGAAAATGTATGTATAGCAAACATGTTGATTATTTATGCATTTTAATATCTTAACATTTGGTAGCAATCTTAATTTAGTCCAAAACGCAAGAATCTTCTTCTAAATCTTCCATGAAGGACATGGGTGAGGATGATGTAATTTTAGTAAATTGCAAAGATACCTATGTGGAATTAATTTATCTTAGTCTCATTATACTAACAACGTATTCTATAAATCCAACCAATTTGAGATTATGGTATATCCTCCCTTTTTATCCTATTGTCAAATCTCTCTTTTCAAGAAGTGTCTCTCAGCTTGAAAACTGAGTCATCAGATGTTTATGTTATTAGACATGTTATAGTTAATATAGTTAACATATACATTAGTAACCTTAGTACTCACTTCCAAACAACAATTATTCAGGTATTTAAATATATGAATAAAGCAATGGACTATAGACCAGGGTAGAAAACATCGGCCAATATGAACCATTATCAGTTGAAACCGAACCGAATCGTATCACTAAAACATCCCCAATTTATCGGCCAATACGACCAACACTTTCAAATTATCGGTCACGGCCGATATATTAGATTTATCGACTAACATCCCTAAAACCTCCTCGTTTTTTTTTTTTTTTCTTTTTTCATTTTTTTTCCCCATTTCAACCCATTTCCTCCAAACACCAGCTGCTCTTCTTTTTTCTTAACAGTTCCAACACCTCTCAAGCCGTAAATATATATATATATATATATATTTTGCAGATTTAGTAAAGAAAAATCATATACAATTCTACCGAAGTAAGTGTTTTTGTGTTTTCTGGATTTGTTGAGAAATACCATAGAAATGATGATTGCATGCCCTTTTTTGTTATGGATATATTTCATTCTCTTAGATCTACACATTTTGATAATATATATATATATATATATATGGGAGATGCTCCTATAAGAGATATCTCTCACCTTATATGAGAGATAGAGGTGGGGACCCTCACATTTAAGTTATTGGCATTGGATATGGATGTGAGGGCCCCCACCTTATCTCTCATAGTAAGGTGAGAGCATCTCTCATAGGAGCATCTCCCTATATATATATATATATATATATATTAGAAATGGGTTGCTTCTTATGGTTATATTTTATAAAATTTATGGTATTCTAACTTAGTTCGGTATGTATTTCTAAATCTATTTAATTGTAAGCAGGATTTATACAATCTCAAATAAGACAGTGATACAATATGTCATGACTTAGGGGGATAGTTGTTACTAATGGAAAAAAAATATTATTTTATAATATTTTATTATATTCGAGATTTTTTGGGTATTCTTTCAATTCTGTTGAACTGAAGAAATTCACAACACGACAGACCATAAACCGTGATCGATACCGAAACTATATCAGTTTTTGGGGCCGGTCGATACCGCGACCAATACCGCAATTTTGAACCATACTGTAGACTACATTGGAAGAGATAGCTTGTTGTGCCAAAAGGCTTCAACAGTGCTAACTAAATATTCATTTGGGAAGAATCTAAGTCTACGAGTAGCTATGAGTGTACTTCAGATAATTTGGTTGTTTCTTGAAATCATAAGAAACAAATGTTTAACTAACAAAACTAAAATAGATATAAGACCCTTCTAAAGGACACATCCCACACAACATGTCCTCTTCACCAGCATCACACTCTTTGACCTTATTTGTTTGAAGGCACTTTAAATAACCTAGGAAAAAGGGAAGGACAAAGGACCCACCCCGCCAATTGGTCTTCAACATAAAACCTAACTCTACTCCCCTTTTCAATTTTGAGACCGGCCCACCCCATTTTCTAGCCTTTAACCAAGGTTTGTACTCACCCATATCACCTCACAAACCCGACAGTACCCGATACCTAGGGACTCTATTAGGAACCCATCCCTCCCAATCCTTACCATGTTTTGAAAAAATTATCCTTCTTCATAGAGTTGCCCTCTTCTCCCACATTCTTTACCACCATTTAGCTAACATAGCCCACTTTCTAAACTCCAAGCCCCAAACCAGCACGCCCACCCCACCCCACCCCCTCCCCCCAACACCCACACATGGTGTATCATTTCACTTCATTTCATAATATGTGACTTTTTATTTTATCACTTGGACCTTTCCTCGAAATGTCTTTTCTAATACAATCGAACTTTTCCTTTATCACTACTGGCATCCATGGTAAAGACATAGTAGATTGGCAAGTTAGACGAAGTCACCTTAACTATTGTAATTTGTCCTCGAGTGAGAGATAATTTCTTTTGCACTTCGATAGCTTACGCCCCAAACCTCTTTTGATCAATCTGGCCACAATAGTTGTCCTAAGATGAAACATTTATAACTTCCTCATCTTACAATGGAGCACGTTGGCTGAAGGTTGAATCTCTTCTTCTTCACACCCACCCCACAACCATACTCTTAGAGATAAGTTAATATTAATCAAACCTGAAGATAGTTCAAAACGTCTAAGGATTCTCTTCAAAACTACATCCTCTCCACTTCTTGTGGAGCTAAAAAAGAGAGTATTATTTGTAAATTAAAGATGGTGATAGCCTCCTCCCCCATACCCACGTCAAGACTCTCAATAAGATCAATATTCTTCAGTTATATAACAAAGCACTAATAGCCTCTATCACAATAATGAATAGAAATGGAGATAAAAGGATACCTTCGTCTTGGCACTTAGAAGCTTTGGGCTAAGATGGAAAGCAATTTATAAGAACTAAGAAAGAATTACAAGATATGCATTCCCAAATTTAAGCTCAAGCTCTCCGTTCCAAATGGCCCTAGCATATGATCTAGAAAACTCAATTCAACATGGTCATACATCTTTTTCCATGTCAATTTTGAAAAGCACCCTTACCTTTCTAGACCTCTTCCATGAATCAACTGGCTCATTAGTGGCAAGAACCCCATCTAAGATCTATCTATTCTTCACAAATGCCTCTTAGCAAGGACTAATAATAAAAGGAAAGGCTTCCTTTAATTTGTTGGTTAAGATTTTCAATGAAATCTTATAAAACACAACACACTAAACTTATAGGCCAAAATCCCTTAGATCCGCTAGATTAGACACTTTTGGGATAAGGACTGCAAAAGTGGTGTTCATCTCCCTACTTAGAAGTCTCCTAGGGTGAAACTCTGAATGCATTTCACAAATTACACTAGGATCCCTATTTTTTTGTTCCACAAGATTGGATTGGACTAGTGGTTCGAGTGAATTTTTTTAACATAAATACATTGAAATTCTGGGCCATTGATCGAGGGGTTAGGATGAGCTGATGAGCCTCAAAGAATGCAGAAAAGTAGGACCCATCAAGATTTTTCCATCCAACAGTCCCCATCACTAGGTGGAACCCACAGTGAGGTTGTGTGCACCATTAAGGTGCGAACCTGATTAGCACTATGTATAATATTATTAACATATTTAGTTTCTTAGTGAGATCCGAATTTGGGTATGTGTCTAGCCAATAGAACTTAGAGATTCTGAGTTTAGGTCTACCCCTGAACCAGATCTAAACCAAACTTGTGTATGGTTCTGCAGCTACAAGTAGGTCACCTTGGACAATGTTCACCTACGAGTAGACTGTATATTACTAGTATGAAGTCCAGCTTGTGGGTCCACTTAGATACATCTCAATCAATAGAAAGAGGGTGGATGGAAAGGTTCCCTTATGGACAATGAAAAGCCAAAAAAAAAAAAAAAAAAAAAACAGCCCCTGCAGAATATCCTAGCCTTTTATTTAATAGTCTCAAAGTTTAATGGTGTCTTAAACATAGATTCTTTTGAAATTCAACCCAACGAAGCTTAATGGTGTCTTAACTATAGATTCTTTTGAGATTCAATCCAACCATGAGTGAAGTTTCAATGAGAGTAGAATTGATCATGATGCCACATCATGGGATGACAAAAGAATCAAAGGGGTTGCTCTGATCAAAGGCGGGACGAGGTGGACCCCAAAGGGCCAATGTCGTAGGAGAACATTCTCCAGGCCACCTTTGTACCGAAAATAAAAAGGTGAATGTTAATGTGAAATGATTGTTTAAAGAGGATTTTACCCGAAAAAATACTTTATGTGCCCAGTGGACCGGAAATATCACTTTAGCCAGAATCACACCAAAGAGGCCATCCCGCCCAAAAACCCATTTTTATTACCATTTTTTTCGAGGGTTGACTTCGACCCTCATTTTCAGTGTTGAGGGTCGATGTCGACCCTCATGTCCTATCCTATTTAATGCAAATCCTTTCTTCCCTATCGTGCTCTGCCTTTCCAAGTCATTGCCGTTGACTAGATTCGCGCTAAATCCACCGTGCTCTGCCTCTCCCTATTAAGAAGCCACTGACTTGTGATCGTGATTCTAACTTGTTAATATGGCTACAATTTAATCATTTTCTTAACCTAGACAAGGGGGTTAGAATCTACAAAAGTATAGCCCCGTGAAAAGAAGTATGCTTCCACACCATAATAAACTTGAACAACAAAGAAGAAGTCTGGTGGAATAGGGAGAGGGAACTAGAAATGAAAACCCCAGGTAATTAGGTAATAATGGGCACCCACTTCTTTTCATCACAAAAGGATTAACCTTATCTTATCTATTTGGGTTTTTGTTCTTTGTTTCTTTGTTATCTCTGAGTATCGATGAGATAGTCTCTCAATCTGTTAATATAATGCTGAAAATGGATTGTTACATTTGTTACAATAGATAGCCTGAAGAATAGGTGATGCATATGACCTGGTTTGGGTAGTTTACAAGAGTAATCGGCTACTATCCAGCATGCCTACATTTATTGTTATGTTTCACACCCCTCCCTCAAGCTCATGATAGAGACATCAAGAGATTGGATAACAGGGTCTTCAACCGCAGAGGTGAATGTGATTTGGTGAAGAAGTCAGCTAGATGCTTTATGAATGAGATAGACTTCAGGTCAATTATTCAGGATTTGACATGCTGACGAACATAATGATAGTTGATCTCGATATGCTTGGTGTGCTCATAGAAAACATTATTATGTGTAATATAGATAGCACTCTGGTTGTCACAGTAAAGAGGAGTGGGATGTTTGATATGGACGCACATGTCATGGAGGAGACAATGAAGCCATACCAATTTAGATGCGGTATGTGCAAGGGCACAATATTCGGCTTCGGCAGAAAAGAGAGAGACCACAAACTGTTTCTTGCTTTTCTATGATATGAGAGAGTGACCTAGAAACACACAAAAGCCAGTGGTGGAGCAACAATCATTGATGTCACTTGCCCAATTAGAATCAAAGTATGTAGTGAGCGAGAGATTGCTTGATGAAGATAGGATCACCCCCTGATTGGCAATATGATAAAGATAACGGAGTATTCCGCACACAACAGCCCAATGAATTGTGGTAGGAGCGACAACAAATTGACAAAGTGCATGAACCACAAATGAAATATCCAGACAAGTAATGGTGATGTAGACGAGACTACAAAGTACAACTTGGCGATAACGAGTATGGTCTGGCAAAATGGTTCTATCTTTAAGTCCTAACTTAATATTCACTTCCATTGATGTGTTGACTAATTTAGTGTCAGTGAGATCAACTCTTGAAAGGATGTCATGAATATATTTCTTTTGAGCAAGTAACAATCCCTTTGGAGAATAGGCAACTTCAATGCCTAGGAAGTAGCAAAGAATGCCCTGATCTTTCATCTCAAACTAAGTATGAAGAAATTGTGTCAACCTTTGAATCCCAACATGAACATTTCCAGTAATGATCATATCATCAACATATAGAAGTAAAAGTACACATCAAAAGAAGTAGTATGATAAAAAAAAAAAGGGTAGAATCAAAGGCACTTTGCGTATATCTAATGCTGCAGATAGTATCACAAAACTCGGTAAACCAGGCTTAAAGGGCCCGACGAAGACGATAGGCATGGCTAGATGGATGATGGCACAAACTGGGTGGAGGCTTCATTTAAATTTCTTTAGAGATGAAGAAGGCATTTTTGGCATCCATATGAGAAGGACGCCACCACTTTATAGCTGAGGCAACAAGAAGAATATGGACAAATGTCATTTTGTCAATTGGAACAAATGTCTCATCGTAATCAACTCCATACTCCTGGTTGCATCCTTTTGCAACCAACCGGGCTTTATATTGCTTGATAGTGCCATCGGCCTTAGTTTTAATATTAAAAACCCACTTGTATCTGATGGTGGACTTGCCCGGAGGGAGACAAACAAGTTCCCAGGTTTGACTTTTGGATAGGGCTACTAATTCCTCTGCCATGGCCTACTGCCATCAAGGATCAAAGGAAGCTTCTTTGTAAGACTAAGGTTCTCTATGAGAATGAATAGAAACTAAAATGGTCAAGTATGTTGAGGAAAACTGGTTAGAGATAAATCCATATCTTTTTGTAGGTTTTCAGATACGAAAAGGATATCTACGAGAGATGTCAAGCTTAGAAGCTGGAGGCAGAGGCGCATCATCAGATGGCTGTACTGTAGGAACCTGAGTTTGTGGTCGCCGACTGTATACCAGAAAAGGAGCAGCACGAGAGGCAGGAATAGGAAAAAGATTATGAAATGGATCGATTGAAATCAGAGAAGGTTGATCAGGGGAATTGGACGAGGCAGTAAGAGAGTAAAACAGAATATGTTCCAACAAAGTAACATGGCACGAAATGCGGAGTTGATTTACTTTAGGCTCATATGATCGATACCCTTTCTATTCAATGCCATAGCCAAGAAATATACATATGGTAGATCTTGGTGACAACTTAGTCCGTTCATGGACTAGAAGTTGAATAAATTATGTGGACCCAAAGACACGAAGCTCAGCATAATTTGGTGTGGTGTGAAATAGCTTTTCGAAAGGAGTAAGGCCGGATAAAACGGACGAGGGCATCCAATTAATGAGATAGACAACACTGAGGATTGACTCACGCCAAAAGCCAATGGGTGTAAAAGAAGAATGCAATAAGGCCCTAGCAATATCCAAGATATGCTGGTGTTTACGTTCAACAACCCCATTTTGTTGGGGAGTATAAGGACTGAATAGTTGTTGTAAAGTTCCTTGTGTAGATAAAAATTAGCGAAACGTTGTAAAGTTCCTTGTGTAGATAGGAATTAGCTAAACGAGAAGTGATGCACCCCCCGGCGCCCCCCCCCCCCCCCCCCCCCCCCCCCCCGAATCAGACCAAAAAGTTTTTGATTTTGGCTGAAAATTTGGTAGCAATCATAGTGGAAAAGGCCACATAAATATAAAAAAAAAAAATTCATGTTCGTGTTTTATCAAGTAAAGCCATGTATACCGAGTGCAATCATCAATAAATAAAACATAGTAGGATGAGCCGCCTTTAGTAAGCCATGAGGTGGGTCCCCAAATGTAAGAGTGTATTAAATCAAAAGGGACGTTTGCAATAGAAACTTTATTAGTAAAAGGCAAGGCAGTGTTTTTAGCCAACTTACAACCAACACAATGCGTAAAATTATTACTAGCAACATCACCTAACACAGCAGTACGAATAAGACAATTTAAACTTGAAAAAGAAAGATGTCCTAGTCCAGAGTGCCATAAATAAAACTTGGAAGGAGAGGACTGGAAATCTGGAGCAGCCAGTAGAGAAGAACAAGGAAGGTGCAACTGATCCGCATAGTACAACCCCCCACTATATTTACATCCTATCCCAATCAGCTTCTTGGACTGTGGGTCCTAAATAAGACGATGAGTAGTAGTAAATGTAACAAGGTAACATGCAGTAGTCAACTGGCCAATGGATAATAGATTGGTGGAAATATGGGTAACATGTAACAACGATGAGATGCATCCATAGAGATTACAGCCGAGTGATGCACAAGTGGACCTCAATTATTGTGGTGACAAATAGTAAACCTGTCACCACATCGATTGCCTTGGGTTTTTGTCCGGATTGGATAGTCTCGCTTCCAATGGCTTGTCTTTTTGCAGTAGCTGAATATGCCTGGGGTACCTTGACTTTTCTGAGTGGCTGTAGAACTGGAGGAACTAGAGTGATTTTATTTGCATGATCTTTATGCATCATTACTGTTAGGATTTGCACATCGAACCCTATTTTTCTCAGCTATATGCATCGATACACACCAATATTAATGTGAAATCATCAACTATACAAATCCCCAGCAAGGAATCCTTGTTCTAGTAGTAGTAAAGAATCATCAGATCTATGAATTTCTTGTCTGTTACCAAACATGCTAAAAAAAAACTACTACTTTCGCTGCAACCACAATCTTAGTTTAGGGGCGAGGCTGGGATGGGCTTGTCCAACCTTGGCCTATATAGTTATCGCACTTGATGTTTAGGTTCAGGTGTAATCATGTGACTTACGGTAAGGCCTAGGCCCTACCCTTTTGCTAAATATATGCATATCTTTGTGCAAAATATTTAGGCCAAGCTGAGCCTTTATGCATACATGGCACATGCATAGACTATTTAACTATTGTGCCAAAGAATCAGTCATATGTCCCATCCACAGGCCTAATTAAAATCATAATGCTAGTCCACCTCAATGTAGGCCTGGCTCAGGCCACTCTTTGGCCACCAGCATGCCTCATTTTTCCATTGATGACATTGTTTTTTCCTGCATGAGGTGATTTTGGCAAGGCTTTACTACAAAATTTTGGCAACTCAGCTGCATTAGCAAAATCGGTGACTCAAATCACAACGTCAGGAGCAACTAAAGATGAGCTTCACAAACTTTCACACTGCATAGACGCAGCCGAGTGATACACAGGTGTAGGCCCTACTATGACCGAAGCGAGGCGTCGTGTTCTATACCTCCTCCCCCTCTTTCTAAGTAAGAGGATAGAAGGTGTTCTCTTTAAGTGATACTAGGGCTGTATCCTGGCAACCTTTCTTCTTGAGTTTTTATGGCTTTGGAGACCACGTTGTGCAGCCGGGAATTACTTCCTTCTACTACAACTTCTTATTTTCAAGCACCTGGCGTAAGTCTTTACCTTTATAGGTTTTGACTTTGCCATTTGCTATTTTGGGGCAATGGGTATTATCAACAGTTTGTACCCTCCTTGCCCCTTCCACTTCCTTGGTGATGCGGAGGTGAGTTGGTGCTATCTTGTTTGACTTTTGTTATTCTTTGAAATGAACACCGAAAGGGTTTCGAGAGTACTTTGACACCCATGGCTCTTGTGATGCAGTCTTTTTTAAGGGCTTCACCACAACTGGAGGAACTTTAGTGGCAGGGGCAGCGGGGAGTCATCCATTGGAAAACAGACACTCGAACTAGGAGCTCGTTTTCAGTTCGGCCTCTTTTCTGGCCCCTGGAAACCTTGCTCTCTTGAATGGACACCTTGTACAGGCGTTCCTTGCTTTCAACAAAGGTAATAACGAGAGAATTCACGTTTGATCTGCAAAAGAATAAAGGACCAACAATGAATGAGTGATAGGAGAGCACATTTATTTGTTCAATCATATATCAGTCTATTTCATTTTCTATTGTAATGATTTTATGTACATGCTACCTATAAACGTGCAGCACTTTTTATAATAAACATAACTCCAAAAATGGGTAAGAAAATGATTTGTGATCCAACCATATTCATGGTGATGTATTTGGCTTTTGACCGACATACACCAATGAACTGATTAACTAGGATCTCGTCAAGTTTCATATGCCATAAGTAGGGCAGTAAATGCTCGCTATCGACCAAAGGAAACTGATTTTGTATACGTTAAAATAGACTGATCAATATGGACTTATAAATTGAGACAACTTTATAAAAGAATGAAGTCCATTGGCCATATTATTTTGTGACATATTTAGTTTATGTCACCATTTTTCAATTCTTCATTCGGTAATGTTTAGGAGAGTTCTGGGTTGTATATGATAAATATTCAGTCAACATATATGCTCAGAATTTCATAACAAAATGCCCTAGAAGAAGGAAAAAAACGTATTTACTCCAACGACCACTTTTCCAGTGGACTGGCCAATGAAGGATGTTGGTACTAGCCAATGAAGGCTGCTGGCATTAGCCGCTAAGTGTTAAGCACTCCAAGCTAGCCGCGCCAGCTTTGTACCCCATGGTCGTCAAGTGCTTGATGTCTTAAGTGTGCAATCCACTAGCCACGAGACTTAGTCAATCGTTGTGGCCACTTTGGGACGTGCTAACAATGTTCATTACAACGGCCGCTGGACGCGCAGAGTAGGACATGGGTGACCGGCCAACATCAATTTTTATGACTGCTGTATCCTTTTTGCATTGACCACTGGGCGTTGTGCATCTTCTCCATTTCGTCTCTGTTAGTTTTCCTTGGATCTGTTCTTTCCCTCTTTTTTTTATAACAATAGCAGCTAAGGAGTTCTCTTCAAACTTTCCCAAGTGTTTTTTGACCAACGAAGCATCACTGATAATTTGTAGTAGAAAATCCCCACAGATGACACCATTCTTCTGTTTCACCCAAAAGAGGAGAAATGAAAGTCTATTGAAGAAGCTTTTATTCATCCTTTGAGCATTACAAAAAGATGTGAAAATGACTCACATGTGTATTTTATCGAGCATGAAGAGTCATCTCCACTTTTATTCACATGGGTTCTTCTTGACTCACCTTCTGAGTGCAAGTCATTTACAACTTTTTATACAACCCCCTTGTCAGCCTTAGGAGATCAAACACAAGGGAAATTTGAATTGAAAGAAGAGATGATAAGTTTGCTGCTTTCAGGAATTTTTTTGGAGATGAAACTAGAGAAGTCTATAACGTAGCTTCCTTTGTCAGTCTTTGTAATTCATCTCCATTATTTATGAAGGAAGGAATAGCAAAGAAGTCTTTTTCAAAACAGGAGAGGCAATCTTTGTCCTTCCTTCACGGTGATAGGAACAAAGACTGATTTTCAGAAGCTACCACCCAAATCCAGAGAGAAGTACTGTTTGCTGCCTAACTCTCACCTTGCGAATGGAAGAATGAGAAAGTATTGAAAATGGCAGAGTTTGTAGGCCTTCTTTGCGCTGGATTGGAGATGTCCTGCTGCCACATTTTATTGCCTTTGATGAGCCACAACTGTCGGAAATCATGGGGAAGCATTAATGGGAAGTGTAATTGTTCTCCTTTTGCAAGTCCTACGGCCATCAAAAGAAGTAACTGACCGAAGATCGTGGGTGATCGTGAGCGACAGGCAGTCGAGAAAGAAAAAGCTCGGAGGCCAATGCTTGAAGATTGTAGCGTTCAACAGTCATCGTTTGGATGAAGACTAGCAGCTACATTATTGCACTGAGCGGCTGGTGCATTGAAGACTGCAACGGTCGGAGAGCTTTGCAGACAGTAGCCGCTGGAACACCTTCACTATGGCCGGTCAGACTTCTGTGGTAAGAAAGTGTCCTTTATAAAAAAAAATGTATGTTTTGTCCTAGAAATTGCTAGCATGGGCCGAATGAATTTTTTGTGTGTCAACACATCTTAGGTTTCCAAATCAACCAATTGATATAGTTGAGTTTGATCATTATAGTATTTTGAGTGTTGTTCTTCATTTTAACTAAACATCAAGAAAAGATAAACAACTTTCACTAATCTTGATTTCTGCACCACACTATAGGTCTCGTCACCATGAGTACACTGCAAAAAATGATTGTAAAATCTAACTTCGAATGGTCTCATTATTACGAAAAATAATCTTTACCCTTGATTTGGTCAAACCTTTCAATTGACTGCTGGATTGTCAATCTATTGTTGCAAATGCGTAGATCTGCTTGTAACGAGGCTATGGGCTCAAACTGCTCGCAAATTGGACTTCAGATGCTTCAGAAGTTACAAAAACAAGCTCTTGTTATTCGATTTGGTCAAACCTACTTTGACCTGATCAAAACCTGGTTGAGCGAACTATGATGTAATGATGGAGTTAGCTCGATGATGTTACTGCTGGATGCTATTGTGCTACCTAACTGGGCTTCAACCTAGTCAGGCCAGGTCAACCCGACCCGACTTGAGCCGACCTGATTTGAGCCCATAACAAAGCATGATCTTTTTCTTCAAACAAAATAGAACCGGTAACCAAAACTCCCTAAACTCTAGTTCCTCTCTGCAAATACCGGCAGCGGTGATGACACAACTGGGGTCCAGCCAAATCTTTTTTTTGGCAACGTCGAAGCCGGATCACTTGTTTCTTCTGGCACCATTCTGCAAGTGCCTATATCAAATATGTGACCTCAACCTTTTTCTCCTACAACACTAACCCAGAAACAAGTTCTTTGTACTATCTTCTTCTCCGATGACGTAAGGCTTACCAAAGGCTAAAACCCATTCTTCCTATTAGATATGCAACTGGGGCTAAAACCCATTCTTCTTATTCGATATGCAACTGGAAACAATGGTGATGGAGTTAGTCCTTCTTGCGATCGTCTTCTCCAGCGGGCTTGTCTTCAATCCTCCTCTGCTTTGCGATAGTCGACCTTTGCCTCCACATGTTAGAGAACCCTCTCGATTCGAAAGTGTCCGAATCTTCTTCTCCAATTAGAAATAACATATCCAAATCTATTCAAATCTCTCCTATCCAACCTCTGTTTTGCAACTCCCGAATCACTGAACCCGATCTATGTGGCTCACTAGAGATGCAAAGCTAATCTCCTTCTCTCTATTCTGGGACGAAGAGAAGAACCTAGTAAGTCTTCTCTTTCTACCCTTGCAAAACTCTAACCGGATCTCCTTTGGATCCGATCCGTAACTTGATCCGTCGGTTGCCCACATACAACCAAAACCCTATGTAAGTCCTAGGCTCTGATACCGCTTGTTGTGAGCATGCGTGCGGAAGTGTTAAGCCCCTGAGCGACAATAAAGCCACACATGAAAGAGAGAACCACCCAGAGATTTACGTGGTTTGGCAAGAGTACCTACGTACATAGGAAAGAAACTCAATTTTCCTTGGTTTTCTACTATATTAGATTTAGGATTACAAACTGCATTATATATAATTCACACTTTCTTGGCCCCCAAGATAGCTCCGGTACAATTAGCAAAATACCCATGACCCTAAATTCACCTAGTGTGGACGTTTGGCCAACAAGAAATTGTTATAAAACAACAAGCCCTTACGAAATTAAGAGAATTTCTATATGAAGAATTTGTAAGCTCTTATAATGGAATTTCTAAATTATCATTTATACTTACATTGATAAATTCCAAAAAAAAAAAAAAAAAAAACAACAAATGTCTGAAATCTCTAAAATTTGAAAGGTCGTTTGAGACCATTTTAGTTGTCTTGAACTTTAAAAATCCAGTAAAGTAAGAGCATCTCCAACAGATGCTCCATTTGGCCACATAAGCCTCTAACGGCTCAAAAAAAAGTTCTGCACATGCTTCAAGAGAGGAGCTATTTCCTTGCTGGCAAAAGGCATGGAAACAGATATGCCAAAAATGGCATGGCAAAAGTTACATGTCATTTTATTTTTTTTAATTAAATAATGATTGAAAGAAGCAAATGAAAGAGCCGTTGGAGCATGTGCAGAACTTTTTCACTCGTTGGACATGTTTGAGTCGTTGGACGTTTTTTTAAGCCATCAACGGTCACCTACCATTTTTTTAGTCGTTGCAATATTTTTTTTTTTTTACCGTTTGAAAATTTTGATTATGTTAATTTGAGAAATCTTTGGAGCTGAGATATCTATAAATAAGGAGTGTTTGAAATCCTTTTTTTTCTCATTCATACTATGGATTCTCAATTCTCTCGATTTCCTAATTTTTCTACCCAATATTCACAATATTTTGGTAAGGCTTCCGAACTCCCTACTGATGATGCCCCAAAGAAAAAAGGTGTTGGTCGAGGTGCCGGCTTCAATATAGAAGAAGACCGTCTTCTCATCAGTTTGTGGTTGAACACTAGTCGGGATGTTGTGCATGGAAACGAGCAGAAACTTGGGGCTTTTTGGGAAAGAGTGGGAGAATACTATCACAACAATAAACAATTTCCCAGTGATCGAACAAACAAAATATTGTCACAACGATAGCAAAAGATTCAAGCTTCTGTCAACAAATTTTGTAGATGTCTTGCCACAATTATTTCCAGAAACCAAAGTGGCACGAATGAACAAGATAAGGTAAAATTATATATATATATATATAAATATATATATATGTCTCTGTGTGTGTGTGTGTGTGAGGAATTTTTTTTAATGCTTAATTTGAACTTACATTTAATTTTCAAATTGCAGAAGCAAAAAAATTTACGAACATCTATATGGATCAAGATTCATCTTAGACCTTGCTTGGATCTTGTTGAGGCACCAACCAAAGTAGATACAACTGCAGCAACAAGTACTAGAGAAGACATCCATAAAAAGAGCAAAATCTTCAACTTCTGGCTACTCATCATTCTCTAATCCAAGCACTCCCATAAATATTGAGGAGGATGAGACAATTAACAATGCTTATGATCTTATGACCAGACCACCAAGCAGAAAAGCTGAGAAAAGAAAGATGAAGCAAACCACTATCAACGAGCCCACACCTGTTGCAGATCTCATCCAAAAAATGATAGATGACAAAAAGGAAAGAGATGAAAAAAAATTAGAACTTCTTAAGCAAAAAATCGAGCAAGATGAGAAAAAGGTGAAATTAAAGAAAATACAAATGGAGATAGAGATCATGAGTATGGATACGTCCAATATGTCTGAGGAGCAACAACAATACTATTCTCAAAAAAGACTTGAAATTCTGAGAGGAGTGTTAGGTGGTGGTTTTTGAATTGTATTTTATTTTAGAATTAATGTGCAATTTTTAAAGTTTGTTTATTATTGTTTGTTTGTTTTTAAATATAATGTTGTACTTCAATTTTATAGTGTTGTCATTTCACTAGCAATTTTATAAAGTTGTCATTTCACTAGCCATTTTATAGCCGTTGGAGAAAACTAGCCGTTTTATAGCCATTGGAGAAAACTAGCCATTGGAATATTTCATATATATAAACCATTATGGAAAAAAATTCTTTACACCCAAACTTCTTACTTCTCTTCATCTCAAAATAAGAAAATCTTTGGTTCATCAATTCGGAGATGTCTTAAAATCATACTAATTCCTCTTCTGACATGACGGATAAGCTATGGCATACCGTCATAAATTCCGATTCAGATGAAGAGTTACAGATGTTGTGTAGGGCTGCTCTGGAAGAAGAAAGTGAAAACTTACAAAGGAGAACGAGAGTCCATCGTGGTTCTATTCAAGGTCACGCAGTCATGCACAGAGGACGAATCTCAGGACATCACAGGCTTTACAATGACTACTTCAGTGAAAACCCTGTCTACACTCTCTCTCAATTTCGAAGGAGGTTTCGAATGCGCAAACCTCTTTTTATTCGAATTGTAAATGCAGTGGAGGCTCATGACCTATACTTTCAACAAAAAAGAAACTGTGCAGGCAGTCTTGATTTATCAGCTCTTCAAAAGGTCACAGCTGCAGTGAGGATGCTTGCTTATGGAGTTGCGGCGGATGCTGTGGATGATTACGTGAGGATTGCTGAAAGTGCCTCTATAGAATCATTGAAAAAGTTTGTTCAAGAGATCATTGATGTTTTCGGCAATGAGTACTTGAGAACACCAAATAGTGCTGACATTTGTAGATTGTTATCAGAAGGTGAGAGACGCGGGTTTCCTGGGATGCTAGGTAGCATAGACTGTATGCACTGGAAGTGGAAGAACTGTCCAGTTGCGTGGAAGGGCATGTATGCTCGTGGAGACCACCGTGAGCCTTCTTTGATACTTGAAGCCGTGGCATCATATGATCTTTGGATATGGCATGGTTTTTTTGGACTACTGGGATCGCACAATGATATCAATGTGTTGGATCGATCTCCTATATTTACCGACCTCGGTGAAGGCCGAACTCCTCCCACCAACTACTCAATCAATGGTCATGAATATACAACTGGCTACTATCTTGCGGATGGCATATATCCATCGTGGGCGACATTTGTAAAAACAATTCCATGTCCTAATGGGTCAAAAGCCACAAAATTTGCTGCAGCTCAAGAGTCTGCAAGGAAGGATGTGGAGCGTGCGTTTGGAGTGCTACAGGCATGTTTTTCAATTGTTCGTGGGCCTGCTCGTTTCTGGGATCGTCAAACACTTCAGCATATAATGAAGGCATGCATCATAATGCATAACATGATTATCGAAGATGAACGCGATCAAAGTCCTACACCCAATTACGATGCACGAGAGGGTGAATGCAGTGACCTTCCTGTGTCACGTGACCACACTACGGAATTTCAGGATTTCATTCAAAACCACTTGCGTATTCGTGACAAGAGAACACATTCTCAACTCCAAACCGATCTGGTGGAGCACCTGTGGCATTTCCAGGGTCGATATGAAGAAGCTTGTGATTGACTATAATATTATGTAATTTGATTTTACATTTTCAATGAAAAATGATTTTCAATTACAATTTGTGCATTTTTTATTTTTTAATAATTTATTACTTTAATAACATTTAAATCGTACCAAATCTCATTAAATATAAGTAAGATATATGTAATAAAGGAAATGAGGATTAAATGAAAAAAGAATAAAATAATAATTTGACATCTTTTTTGAAGTTATCAAAGTGAGATATGAAATTTACATATTTTTTTTATTTATCACGTAAGCTTTTATTTTTAAAGAAGACATAAGAAGAAATGGAATAGCCATGGTTTAAAATCTCGGTCTCGGTCGCGGTATCGGCCGGGCCGAAAAACCGATATGATATCGGTATCGGTCGCGGATATCGGTCCGTCGCGGTCATCGCGGTGCGAATTTGTTTTTTAATCCAAAAAAATTCGCAAAATATCCAAAAAATCCAGAATATTAGAAAATGCTGGAAAACAATATTTTTTTCCATTAGTAATAGCAATAAATCAAAATCTCGGTCACCTTAAGTTATAAGTCCTGTCTGTGTCGCAGTTCGCTGTCTTTTCCAGTATTTCATATAATGCAGCCATTATTGATGATCATGATCAATTTATTAGTGTAAAATATAAGAAAATAAATATAACATATCAATCATCATTTAATACTAACTCAATAATAAAAAAAGTTGTGAAATTCAAGACCATGAAGATGACATTAAAATCAGAAACATGATAGTAAGATCGATAAATCATAAAGCAGTTAGGCATCAAAGATTCATGGTTTACCTGAACTTAGAGGAGACTAGTAGAGAGTAGAGACTATGGAGAGATTGGTGAGTATGACTGTATGAGACTATGAGTGTATTACATTTACAGATTGATAACTTAATTCCAAGTGGAGTGTCGGCCTGGCTCGATATCATCGTCATCATTTCTTCGGTATTGGCTAAAATGATATGCTCCATACTGTTGTGCAGCACTACCATACCCATAACCATATTCAGATTGTTCTTGATAAGATGATGAACTATCTTGATCCCCCGTGGATTGAGATGACTGGTTGTAGTCATATGGCATGAAATAGAGATGAGGGGCATGAAGAGGTCGTTGGGAAATTGGTGGGGCAAGCCTCCCTTGCTCAATTAACATCTCTTCAATAGAAATAATCGGTGTTGGTGAAGGGGGTACCCAATTAGGGTCATATGAATAACCCCCATGCTGTCCATACATGGCACCTTGTTGGCCAACATAACCCCCATGCTGTCCATACATGGCACATTGGCCAACATAACTCCCATGATGACCATGAGTAGCAGCGCCGCTACTACTACCCCCTGCCCCAGTCTGTCCAACATGTCTGACATAGCCACGACGAGGATCTAACTCGGTAGCATCAGGAAAATGTTCAACTGTTTCATAAGTGATATGCTCATCATCTCTATAATGACCCTCATCCCCGGGAGAGTCAGGTGGAATTCCTGCTGATAAAAATTTAAATCATGTTTATGACTATGAGTAGATGTAGATCTATTATCTACACACTATTAATAAATCATTAAGCCTTTGGTTAGTATCACAAATATGCTAACAAATAACAACAATTATTTTTAGGAAAAAAAAATTAATAAAATCATTTTCAAAATCCTAAATATATAGATCTAACATACAAGTATGTAGATCAATCATTTATACACCATACAATGATCATGAATAATTAAAAGAACATATTTATGATGAAATGCCAAAAAAATGATATATTATAATTCAAATATTAAAAAATCTGAAAATAAAATAATTAAAATAAAAATTTAAATCATGTTTATGACTATGAGTAGATGTAGATCTATCATCTACACACTATTAATAAGCCATTAAGCCTTTGGAATCACATATATGCTAACAAAGTAACAAGTAACAACTAACAACAATTATTTTTAGAATTTTTTTTTTTTAATAAAATCATTTTCAAAATCCTAAATCTATAGATCTAACATGAAAGTATGTAGATCAATCATTTACACATCATATAATGACCATGAATCATTAAAAGAACATATTTTATGATGAAATCCCCAAAAAATTATGTATTATAATTCAAATATTAAAAAATCCGAAAATAAACAAAAAAAATGAAAAAAAAAAGTTCAAAATCATGTGTATGAGTAGATCTAGCATGAAAGCATGTAGATCTAACTTCTAAATGAAGAAAACAACATAACTACAAAAGTAACATACCCAAATGATCTAAAATTTCATCTAAAAAAAAAAATAACATAAAAAAAAAATACTTTAACTTGATTTTCTCTTACCTTAGATAATTTTTTCTTCAAAAATAGAAGTGGAATTTCAAAAATGCAAGGGGGATGTGTGAAGGAGAGGGGTTGCTGGTATAGGTAGTAAGAAGATGAGAAGAGAGAAGAAGAAGATGAAGATGGGGGAAAAAAAAGAAAAAAAAAGGGTTTTAAAGCATCTCGGCCGATATTTTGAAAATATCGGCCGAGATATCGCTAATTCCGAGATTTTGAAAATCTCGGCCGATATCGGCCGAGATTTTGCCGAGATTTTGCCGATATTTTGCCAGTCCGATATCTCGATGAGATATCGGACCGGTACCGGCCGATACCGGTTCGTATCGGCCGATACGAACCGGTATCGGCCGATTTTTTTATCCATGGGAATAGCTGTTGGAAATGCTCATTGCCAATTGCCAGCGATAAGCTCCATCATATCATAAATTATGCAAACCTCATCGTGACCATGAAGTCCCCAATTCACCAGATTTCTAAATAAGAAATTGTGAACATGTTAAATGCTGGTACGGACAATGGATGCCTATATTTCGTGGTGATGGTTGTGAGAACGATGGTACTTTAAAGGTGTCCTTTCACCCGGTACCGTTCAAGATAAAGGTTTCTGGCTGCTTTCTAATAAATGTTTCTGACCACATATTAGTTAACAGATGACTTATCAGCCTTTCCTTTTCTTACGCATTTCTAATAAATGTTTCTGACCACATATTATTTAACAGATGACTTATCAGCCATTCCTTTTCTTACGCACTTTGTACCGGCAAGCAGAAAGTGATAAAAGATCTTCACAATCGAGCATATGCCAATTGAATAATGCATTCACTCTCCATGTTAAAAAGAATTTAGATAGCTGAAAAGACCTCTCTGTAGAGAAAAATGCCAAAATCAGTCCTATTAAAATTAACTCAATCACTATCTAGCCCTTGGTTTAATTAACAATATGTTAAGCTTTTAAGAACATAAAATTGATCATGGTGTAGGATATGATATCGGACGGTTGGGGATAAAAGTGTAAAAAGAGCCGCAATGATTAAAGGTGAGCCTAACCTGATTTATGCTTTCATGTTAGTAACTAATTTCCTTGGGGAAACAAGCTTAGAAGATGAAAAATAGATCAAATATAAGCCAATAATCATTAAAATGTGATTATGGCTCAACATAGGATCCTTCCTCCTTATTAAAGAGATATTCATTAGACTTAGGCAGCAAGAAAATGACGAAAATTGATGTGATCAATATCTTATTTAATTCAATATCTGTCTTGCTGGCTAAGAAGAATCAATTAATAAAACTGAGTTTTAGTTTACATCCCAAATCAAGATAAGAGTCTTCTCTCTTTCTCCAACATCGACACCTTATTTAGCCATCTGCCCTAACGTCATCTCAACCATCCATTTCATCTTTATGTCAACCATCCATTTCTCACCAACACGCTCTTTTCAATGGGTCCCATTCAATTCATCATCATCTATTAAAACAATAAAACCCAAAAATCAAGTCATTGTCACACGGTCCAGCAGCTTTACCACCGTCCAAATTTGGTGGCCCACCATACGGGGAAAAGGAAACTTCTGGGAAGTTTCCCCCATGATGGAAAGATTCATCAGTGGCCCACCGTACGATCAAAACGAAAGTTCCAGGCAATTTCCTTGGATGACGAAAGGAATGGCTCTTTCGAACGTGTTTTCACAGTGCCACGTGTGTGGCCCCGATCTTTTCAAACCCATGCCTGTTGCCGACCAACACTCGTCCGCACTACAAAAGGAGAGGCCGCCACTCGCCATCTCTCAATATACAGTTGGGCAGATTGCCATTTGCGAGACTACCGTACTGCAATGAACACGCACGCTTTCACACTCTCTCTTCTTCTTCTTCTTCTTCTTCTTCTTCTGTGCTCCCTCACTCCTTCCCATGCACACCCCGATCCACCTGCCAATTACTCGACCAAGTACTTGGAAATAACGCACCCTCTCCCGACGGACTACCAATGCCCAACGTGCTCCCTCCATGTCTTCCAGATCGACGTCAACTTCAGCGTCACCGCCAGAGCTCCGGTCGTCGCCGGCTACTACTCGCCGACGTCCAAATTCTCCGACCCATGGGCCCTCGTCGGAGACTACTCGCCGCCGGCAAACTGCTCCGGCCCATGGTCCGCCATCGTGGCCGAGTTCACAGCCTCCATCAGCGCCAAGCAGGAGAAGAGAATCGCAGCCGTCTGGATTGGTGGGGTCGAGATCCTACGGTCCAGCACGGTCCAGACAGTGGGCCACGGTGCGTTCTGGAAGGTGAAGAAGGACGTGAGCAGGTACGCTTCGGTGCTGTCGAAGTCGAATGTGACTGCTGCTTTGGTTCTAAGGGACGCTGTGAAAGCAGATGTGACTGGAACTTACGGTGCCAATTTTACTGCTAGTTTTCATGTCAATGTAACTTTCTACTTTTATGGGGGTAAGGTTTCTTCTGTGGAAAAGGGGTTGAAAAGGAGAAAGTTTGGGCTTGGGGGGCTAGATGTCTCTGAAAATGTGAGGAAGCTGGGGTCTTTTGGTGAATCCCAAACACGGGTTTTATCTGAAAACATGGAAGAAAGGGTAGAAGAAGAAGGAGTGGGTGAGGTAGAATTTAAGTCAGAGGAGAAAACCCAGAGTGGGGAAAGTGAAGAAAATGTAAAATCTGGTAACTCGTTAAAACTCCCATCAGAAGGTAGTGTTAGAAAGGAAGATAATCGACTGCAATACGAGCATTTCTACCGAACACCTGCTGATTTGATTATCCCAATTAGCAAAGGTGGTAACAGCACTGCTTCCTGGTTTGTAATTCACAACGGGTCGGATTTACATTCCAAGGAAATCAAAATCCCCAATAACACATACAAGGCTGTTCTAGAGATTTATGTGTCTGCCCATGGCAGTGATGAATTCTGGTATTCCAACCCTCCAAAAACGTACCTCCAGAAGGAAAATCGCACCCTACTTCCTTTCAACAGCGTATATCGGGAGGTATTCGCTGAGATCGACGGCCTCTTTGTTGGGTCTTTTGTGCCCTTCCCTATTGTTTACAGTGGAGGGATTAACCCATTGTTCTGGGATCCCGTTGTCCCAATAGGGTCATTTGATCTTCCATCTTCTGATCTTGATCTCACACCATTTCTGGGTCTTCTCCTAAATAACAAGTCCCACACTCTTACCCTTGGCATAGATGGTGCGACCTCTTTCTGGCTTATTGATGCAAATTTACACCTCTGGCTAGACCATAGATCCTCTCATGTAACAGCAGGACTTTCCAAGTACCGCACCCCTGCAATAGAATTTAAAAGGAAATACAAGTTCGGAATTACAGAATCGAAGTTCAAACTCGAAGTAGAGAGGGAGTTTAAGTTCGAAGGGTGGGTGAATTCTTCGATGGGTAACCTCACAACCAAAATTGACCATGAGCTCGAATTCAAGAATACAATAAAGATCAAACGCGGAGGGTTATTTAAGGAGGTTAGCCAGAAGATTAAAACCGAGACAGAGTTAGAGATTGAGGCGTTTTCAGAGTTGTTGCTATCCAAAGTTTCCTACGAGACTAAGTACCCTCTTGACCTTAAGATTGAGACTCAACTCAGAGGAAACAATACCCTTTTCACGAAAACTGAATTCTCCCATGACAGGGATGAGAAGAGCACTGTGATTTTGCCTTTTGGGGTCTTCTTTAGGACCCTTGACAACCGTCAGGAATCCGAGGGTCATACGCAGGTCCAAGGTCAGGACGTTCTCTCTGGTGTGGCAACCACTGAGCAGCAGTATAAATACAAAGATCAAAATGGTTGCTACATCCGACGTGTTGTCGCAGGTGCAGGTTATCTGTTGGAAGACAGCTTTTCCAATATATGTGTGGAGTCGGAAGAACTTTAAGTCTGCAATCCTATGTACTTCTGTGAGTTGCTTATTTCCATGGAAGCTTGTATTTTTAGGATCATCTGTTAGGGTAGTTAATGTAATGGCTAAGCTTCCTTAGCCTATGTTATTAAGTGGCGTATTTTTTCGCCGTGTTCTTCATTTGCCTCTTGTTGTCGCATTTGATGTTTCTAGATTAGCATGAGTGAATGTATCAATTTTTGAAGAAGTTGTTCTCTATTGCCCTTGTGTATGTTAATAAAATCTCATGGTTTGTGCGGACATCTATATGATCAACAGTACAAACTCCCAAACAATTTAGACATGGAACTTACCTTTTTCACATGAATTCCATGAGAATTGAGTTTATGTGGTTCACATGGACCAACCCATGATCAATTTACTACCCCTTGCTAAAACTCCATGAATTAACGGCCAATTGCACAATCATCCATCTACTACTCACTGTTGGGTTTCAGAACCTATTGGTTAATAGATTCTTATGGTTTATGTAACATGTGGTGTAGATGTCGATATGATCAATAGTGCAAGGCCTCCGGAAATTTTAGTATGAGAACCCATTCTGCAAAAGTTCCATGAGTTCCAGTTTGTGGGCTCCATATGGATCAATGTATGATCAATTTACTACCCTTAAAACTTACTAAACGTACCTGAGTTGGGATTCACCCCAATTGGCATCATCAATCATTCTGTTGCTTATTGTTGGATTAGAATGTCCATTTTATTTCACTTGTTCTCATAATTGATTTTTTGGAGCCTCAATATTCAAATGGTGATATGATTGTGTCTATTTTTAGGGCATGCACAATCCATGCATAGAAAATCCTCACATGGAGCCTCAAAATTCAACTGGGTGATATGATTGTGTTGAATTTTAGGGCATGCATAGTCATAAAAGTGGTTCCTGTGTATAGAAAAGTGAGATTTCAATTTTTAGCTTTAATTTGTTATATTCACTTATGATTCATTTTCTACAACAAATATACGTTCCTTCCGTATTACAATGCTGTTGCTTCAAAGAAGTCATCGTATCAATTAATTCTCAAAGCTTTGGCTCTCAGAAATGCTAGGTTTCCCATGCATTATGATGCTTATGGTCATACCGGGAACTTTAATTGGCTTTTATTGTCTAACAGAGTCTCCACTGCAAAAGATTCAGCTTGGTTGAGCTTATTGGGACTTGGATGAGTTGCATTCACTGGACAGCAAAAAGATGGTTGTATTGTGTACAACTTGCTTGGGTCATATCGATCCAACAAAGATCAATACTGAGTCAAATCGGCTCTGCCCATGATTTGATCTTATTATTTCGTGCAGAAGCACGAAACCTGCAATTGCTACACACAGAATTTTAATAATCCTTCTGTTCAGCTCTGGGTGTAATTGTGCCAAGTTAGCTAAGATGAAATTAGAGAAAGGGAAGAGAAAGTAGGTTTTGTTTTTTCCCATCCTGGCTTGGGTGGGAATGGGGACTCATGAACTAGAACATCTTTAGGAGTGGCAGTTTCTGAGCCCCCGACCAATCAATTTAAATTTGAACTGCCCAGCCTAACTACACCATGACCTGGTACTGTTAATTAAGGGCTAGTGCTGACCTTCTAACTTTCAAGGCCAGTTGGGGTTGATATTTTCAAACTAATTTGACAAATAGGTCGGGATTGGATTGAGCGCAATGCATATTTTCCGTAGTGCTCAACCTGACAGAACTAACCATTCCACCCCTAATCTAGCAGAGGTCCCACCCAAATACACGGCGCAAACGCACCATAACCTTAATTTCTTCATCACGCATCATCAATCAAACTACAGACTTATATCCTTTCCTACCAAAGCCCACCAATTTATTATCTTGCACTTGCAGCCCCACCTGCACAACTCATAATCCATCCTACCCTGGGGATATGGAAGCTTTTAAAGGGAGAGAGAAATGAGAGTGGGGTGGATGCATAGGTCTAGGAAGATGACATAATACTAGGGCTCTGAATGGGCTGGAACCCCCCTATGTTGAGACAGTGTCTTATAAGAAATAAGGGCTATGAGTCCAG
Organism: Camphora micrantha; assembly: GCA_003546025.1. NCBI lineage: Eukaryota > Viridiplantae > Streptophyta > Magnoliopsida > Laurales > Lauraceae > Camphora > Camphora micrantha. The sequence continues at coordinate 24,170,966 of QPKB01000009.1, forward strand.
GTCTGGGTCTGACATATATGATGCTGGAGCCCAGGTCAAAGTTCATTACAATAGGAATTTGACATGACTGCATCCTCCCATTTAGTAGGGGTGTTCATGGGCCGGGCTGAGTATATCCAGGCCTAGTCCGATTTCTAAAATATATGTCCAAACCCTGCCCAAGCCTGAATCGGGCCTTGAGGAGCTAGCCCAATCCTGGCCCATCTGAAATGAGTAAGCCCCAGCCCAAGCTTATTTTATTAAAAAAGAAATAGGGCTTTTTTGTATGATTTCAAGTGGTAGCTCAAGTGGCAGCGACACACTGGCACATTCTCCGTGGAATGGCTTTGAGTTCCTTTTCAACACTATCTAGTAAATAGTGATCTTTTTATATTCGGGCCGGTCTGGGCTTTGGCTCTCTAGCATTGAACCAAGGCCCAGTCAATATGTTAAACGGGCTTAAACAAAACGTCTGAAAACAGACCAAGTATGAAAACATTCCGCCCATGCCCTACCCAAAGCGGACTGGGCCAGGTCCGGTCTCGGGCTGGCCCAATCCATGAGCACCCCTACCATTTAGAGAATTCTAAATTCGGAGTTTCAAAATGGTTTGGGCCTCAGCTCATCCATACCTATATGGGAATGTGGTTTGCCTACGTTTAACCATAGGCTTCAAAACTAAGAAAACTAAAATTAGAGCATACATCAGGACAGCTGTCCATCCACCATCCACTCCCCTCTCACTCCAATCTCCTCAACTGCATTACTTCCTAAAAAAAAAAAAACCGGAAACGGAATAAAAAGGCTGGGACCACAATAAATAATTTTTTAATTTAAATAGGCATGCATACACAACTTTCAAATTAATTAAAAAAAATGATGCCATTTTGACCTTGGTGGCCCACCAAATACTTTTTGTTAGTATAAGCAATCTGATATCAACGTTAATTTAAAAATAAATTCAAGCCTCTGCAATTGAACTCGCAACAAAGGCTCGGGGTCACAATAAATAATTTTTTAATTTAAATAGGCAGGCACACACAACTTTCAAATTAATTTGAAAAAAAAAAAAAATTTGATGCCATTTTGACCTTGGTGGCGAGACCGCAGAATACTTTTTCTTAGCATATGCAATCTGATATCAACGTTAATTTAAAAATAAACTCAAGCCCCTGCAAATTGAACTCGCAATAAAGGCCCGGGATCACAATAAATAATTTTTTAATCTAAATAGGCAGGCACACACAACTTTCAAATTAATTTGAAAAAAAAAAAAAAACCTCATGCCATTTTGACTTTGGTGGCCCACCAAATACTTTTCGTTAGCATATGCAATCTGGTATCAATGTTAATTTAAAAATAAATTCAAGCCCCTGCAAATTGAACTTGCAACAAAGGTCCGGGATCACAATAAATAATTTTTTTAATTTAAATAGGCAGGCACACACAACTTTCAAATTAATTTGAAAAAAAAAAAAAAACTGACGCCGTTTTGACCTTGGTGGTCCACCAAATACTTTTCCTTAGCATATGCAATCTGATATCAACGTTAATATAAAAATAAATTCAAGCCCCTGCAAATTGAACTTGCAACAAAGGCCCGGAATCACAATAAATAATTTTTTAATTTAAATATTATTATTTAATAAATCTAATAGAGCCTCTGCTCCATAGATGCCAGTCCCACATAGGCCTTGAGCCTTTAAACCCTTAACCCCAGTCCTACAGAGAGAGGCCTGTAACCTGTAAACTTATGCCTTAATCACCAAGTCCACCGGATGCCATTTACTAGAAGCCAAGCCAACCAGGTACACAAGCCCAAGCCCAACATGTACTAGATAGAAGACCCATGGATAGTGGCTAGAGGTGGACATTCAGGGAGGCGGGTTAGAGCCAGTAGGTTGAGCCATTCAGAGAGGGGAAAATACTTGATATATAAGTGATGTTATAAAAATTAAATACTAAATGTCCTCGGAAAAAATAAATTTATACCCTTCACATCTTAAGAGAGTCTATAATTGAACCGTGGGGGAGTGTATGTGATGTGGGACCCGTCCATCGGCCCAGACATGGTGGGGCGACCATAGGAATGGCGGACCCGTGTTCAAGATCATATCATATTTGATTTTTTTTAGTAGCAATTAAGGTAATCCTAAATCTTAACTAAGTTCATATGAGATTGATCTGAAAATTCTGGAAAGTAGGAAGGGATTATGCATGATCTGAACCAATGGATTGATAGATTTAATGTTTTATTCAATGCCCTATTTTTATTTTTAAATTATTATTCCCTTTTATATTCACCACCGCATCCTCTTCTTTTTTATTTTTTATATTGTCTGCATCATTGAAACTTAGATATTTATCAAGTAATTCATGGGTCCCAGCCCGCATCATATGGTTTTATGGACTGTTAGAATAGAGATTGTGGACCCCATTCATCATGGTCCCACTTAAATAGGTTTGGTCAATTTGTGAGGTTTATGATCATTTGATCATTCCATCTTTATCAAGCAATTCATGGGTCTCAGCCCGCATCATATGAGTTTATGGACGGTTAGAATAGAGATGGTGGATCCAATTCATCTGGGTCCCACTTAAATAATTTTGGTCATTTTCTGAGGTCTATGATCATTTGGTCATTTGATCTTTATCAAGCAATTCATAGGTACCAGCCCGCATCATATGGTTTTATGGACGGTTAGAATAGAGATGGTGGACTCCATTCATCTGGGTCCCACTTAAATAGATTTGTTCTAGGCAAATCATCCAGGCAAATCATAACAATTCATATCAATAGCAAGAAATTTGGATGATTAGAAAGGAAACCGTTTAGAGAAAAATAAAAGCAAAAGTAGATGAATGGTGGTGAAGAGAGTAATTTCCATCTTAGCCATTTTATTGGCAGTTATCTTAGCCAAATATATAAGCCAAATATATACTAGGCAGTTACATTCTACTTTACCTAACACATTCCAATAGTGAGTGAGGTGTAATTGGAAGTTACTAATAATATGCGATTGTTGGCGGCTATTCAAGGCATTTTATTACACGTGTGTTTTGAGAGTTGTGGGGGCTCTAAATTTAGAGGAGATTTGAGTTTCAATTTAAAGGAGATTTGAGTTTCGCTCCTAAATCTTAATTACTTACCTTCTCTTCTTGTCCCTTCCCTCCATAAATGATGGCCAAGACACAAAGAAAAATTGGGTGAGGGAGAGAGGGAGAGGCGTGTGTGGGCCCACTTGAGCGTTTTCAATCACAATAGTGGGATCCAAAGAAATTATTTTATCATAATGGGCACCAGGGTTGGGCCGGATATGAGCCTCAGTTTATAAAGTCAGTTTGGGCCCATATATGCCTTAGTCTTGCTTGGCCCGTGAACATCCATCCTTCTGGGCTTTCAATTTAAAATCTGACCGGTTCGGCTATTCAATTTAAAATCCACACTTGGGCAATAGGGGATTTATCCCGCTCTCCCTTAAGGAATTGGGTATTAGGAAAAACTGCAAACCCAAGCCATATATTAAGTCTAGTAATTTATATTTTGAAATTCTTTATTCAATGTATTTTTCCTTTGAAAGAAAGCACATTTTATTGAGTTATCTTCAAAAAGAAGCTTCACTCGGGAAAATTAAAAAAAAAGAAAAAAGAAAAAAACTATTTTGACATATGGACCGGGCCTAGAGCAAACAAATTTCAACTAAACCCCTAACTGCCGTTGAAATTTGTCTACCTAAACAAATTTCAACTAAACCCCTAACTGCGGTTGAAAATTATGTGTCACCTTTTTTTTTTTTTAAGATATAATTAATGTTATAAGGCCTTTTAATTGTGGTATATAAGTCAAAGACCCTATCATGTGAGTATAATTTATATTAGTCTCTGCATTTGGTGGTTTTGTGGTCCGTGCATAGCACCGGGTTTTGCTAGTTCGGCTCTGGTAGGATGATTGCTTGTATCTAACATGTAAACCCCCCACTAACATTATGAGTATGTATCCCTTGATTGGCTTATTGCATGCTTTGGGTGAGTAGAATGTGTGTAACTTACCTTGGGATCCACCTACCGATAATCTGAACTATTAAGACTGAATGTCATTCCCTTAAGTATCATATCTTCAAATTTTACTTCAATAGGATTTGGTCCCACTAAAAGTTTGAACACTTGATGGATTGATTTGGTCCCACCGTAAGATTAAACACTCGATGGACCATCGAGTGTTCAATCTTACGGTGGGACCAAATCAATCCTATGGAAGTGAAATTTAAAGATATACTAATGGTGCGAATGGCATTCAATTTTAACAATTCAGATGGTCAGTAAGTGAGACCCACAGTGAGTTACATTCTGCTCACAGAATGTATGATATACCACGTAGGTGATCCTGATTATGGACCGGACTCCATTCTTCCCAATCTAGAACACTAAGGCCTCATTTGTTAATTTTACATGTAAAGTGATGTGCCAAGTATAGTAGCCCTCCAATGGTCAATAATTTGACTCCACCCCGTTTGGCTGGATCCGTTACAAAACTTGTGGCATACGAACAACTTTACAGCTGTCTCTACTACTAAGGTTTACTTGACAGCACATACTTGACAAATCCCCTTTTCCATGCACGGTCTTCATTATCTGCTGGTATGATATACTGGGATTACGGGGAAAAGGAGAGGGGTCATCTCAGCAAGATCTCTACCGATCACATTTGAAAGCTTTTTCTGCCCCCATAAACTCAGCCAGATAAGATTCTTCTGAGGTTCACTGCATATCCATGTGAACCGCAAGAGAGATCAAGAGGGAGAGACGCCCAAGGTTGTTGGATCATTACTTTACCATGATAAATCTCAAACAAACCATCCTGAATCATAACTTCGATCAAGTATCTCTCCAAGTCTGGCGTTGCAGAATCATAACTTTGCCTCACTATCTCTCCATCCAACCGTTTTGAATCATAACTTCAACCCAACGATCTCTCCATTAGATCTGATTTTTTTATGGCGGAGAATCTTAATCCCTATAATTTTCCATCAGAAATACGTTTGTAGTCGTCCAACAGTCTCTTCCACGAGATCGTGAATCCTTCTCTATTAAAGAAACCAGAAACCGAGCTGATTTCTTGATTGCAATTGATTTGGGGCATAGGGTTGAGAGGACAGCCCCATCCTTCAATTGTCAAGGTGGACACCTATGCTTTCTGCGTGCTTATCTTCTTCATCCAGAGAAGAGACTAGACTCTTGTCCTCGCCCTACAATGCCATATATTGTAGCAGATCTACCCAATCTATCAGCTAATAACTACAGTTTGATTCGCATGGAAGAGGGTTGTTGGACATATGGAAGGAGGTCGTGCTGAGTGGAATGATAGGAGAGTTGGTACAATTTCTCTACCTGTCCACATTCAAAGGACTTTCAACCAGCAGTTGTAAACTATCGAACGTTGCCAAAGAGACTCGTCTATTTTGTTGAACTGATGCAGGTCGACCATTGTATCCATGAGATTGTCTAAACAAGTGAGTAGTATTAGAATGAAGAAACCCTATCTACTAAATAAGTGGAAGGGAATTCTGTGACATTCAGCATTACCACTTTTGAATTTTTTTTAAAGACTCTCGATGTTATCTTACTACAACAACTTTAGTACTGCATCAACAATATAAATCATTTTACCTTTACAACGCCTCATACTACTAACCTCTGTTTGCATCAAAATCTGTGAATATCACACTTGGATTTAGTCACTGCAATTTTGCTCCTGTTCACTACAATAAAATGGAGGGTTCAAGATCTTTCTATAAGAAGGCAAATAAGGAGAGGAGGGAAGCAAGAAACAAGAAAAAAAATGCTATCCTCGCAGCCCTCAGGGCAACGTTGGCTGCATGGCAAATGTAAGTAGCGGCTGCGGCCTCAGCAATTTTTAGCCATCAAAACAAATCTGAATCCAAGAATCGGAGAAGTGCAGAAAGAGCCCACTACTTTTCCAAATTAACAGAAGGGAGGGAAGAAGAGTGTATTAGTGAGCTTAGACTAAACAAGGCTAACTTTGATTACCTTTGTGAGCTGCTAAGAGTCAGAGGGCTGCTGAAAGACACTCACGAGGTAACCGTTGAGGAAGAGGTTGCTGCATGCTTGCACATTCTAGCACACGCGGTTAAAAACAGAACTATCGCATCAAGGTTTATGAGATCAGGGGAAACCGTAAGTCGACATTTCCACGGGGTGCTCAGTGCCATTCTAACACTAGCACCCAACTTCATCAAACCTTCCAGCATTCATACACCAAGAGGACCGACCAACTTCAGGGTATAATATCAACTTCTAACATGTTATAGATACATCATTTGAACCAGATTAATCATTTTGTTTCGTTAAAAAATAATCGGATTGATTGATATTTTTGTTGCAGAACTGTGTTAGTGCGATCGATGACACACACATACTGACCTTCCTACCAATACATTCATAGTCATTGTACTGAAATAGAAAGGAGACGTTGACACAGAACGTCCTAGCTGCTTGTGGGTTTGACTTAAAGTTTCAGTATGTGCTTCCCAGTTGGGAAAGATCCGCAACAGATGCACGAAACCTTCAAAATGCACTGTCGAGGGGTGATCCCTTGGTCGTGCCACCAGGTATATATCTTCTATCTTGAGGGTTGTTTGTCAATTACAAAACACCATCTCACTCTTTTGGAAAGTAACTGCTCATTGTCCTATCTCTATTGGACCCAGGCCATTACTACTTCGTAGACGCCGGATTTACAAATGCGCCGAGCTGCCTCGCACCTTACCATGGAGTCCGATACCATTTGAAGGACCATCGTGGAAGAATACTGCAAGATCCAAAAGAACTTTTTAACAAAAGGCATTCGCAGGCTCGAAATGTTACTGAAAAGGCCTTTGGATTGCTAAAGGGGCGCTTTGCCATATTAAGGACAACCCTACAATATGAGTTCGTGCACTAGGTGTTGACAATGCATGCCTGCTGCACCTCACACAATTTTATCCTTGAGCAAAATAATGCTCTCAATGACATTGATGAAACTAGTTCTTCAGATGGTGTCCACAATGAGGTGGCAACAAACGAGGACGATTTGGCAAGGGTTTTCAAGCCGTATAGTTAAAGAGAGAGGGAGGAGTGGCATGCCTTCCGTGATAGCTTCGCAAACAGAATGTGGGACGAGTATCAATTGAATAGGACACATGAATGAGTGCAGACTTAGGATAGTACATTCGATTGAGCCCCTACTCAGTGGTGTTGTTTTGGATTTGCAGGCACTTGTTCTGCGTTGTACTTGCCTAAAAATACAATACTGTTTTGATGTCCAATTAATCAACATGTACTGTGGACATATTTAGCACCAAATTTACTACTGTGTGAACGCCTAAGATGCATGTCATCACTGTTTATGTCCATTTAATTGTGTTTATTCAATGCAACTATTCAAAACTGTTATGTCCTCTTGTAGCTCCTCCGAAGCCGCATCAAAAGAACAATGTCTTTAACGTTGAATTGGATGAACTCCTATTGGAGCTCATGCTAGAGCAGGTTGCGATGGGCAGGAAGGGAGACGGGATTTAAGGATGAGGCCTACGTGGCTGTTGCCAAAGCCATGACAGCTGCCAGTTCAGTTGGAAAAAACATTTACTGAAGGCACGATCAGAAACAGATGCAAGAATCTTAAAAAGAAGTACGCTATTTGCATGGAATTCCTCAACGCCTCCGGCTTTGGCTTTGATAATGCGACGAAATGCGAAGTGGCCAGTGACGAAGTCTGGAGGGACTGGATAGTGGTAAGATGTGCATCTGCATAGTGTACTGTATTTAATTTGACTACCCCTGATCACCGTGATTGAAATTAATTTCTACAACTACAATCTAACATTGTAGGGACACCCAGATGCTCAATTATGGTGGTCAAAGACTATTGATTACGACAAGCTCTCGCTTGTTTTTGGTCGTGACGTTGCCAATGGCCAATACACTCGATCATCTCAAAATGCAGGGCAAACCAACGCCTCCATTTCGCTTACGAACACCAATGCGGTTTCCGGTTATGCGGAGATTGGGGCAGATGACTGCATGGAGGAGTTGTGTCTGGGCAGTATAGGCTGTAAGAGTTCGATAGGATCAAGAAAGTGGGTGAAAAGGGCTGTTGATATGGCGGAGTTCATGAAGGGCTTCAAAAAGGCATCTGGGCCATCAGTATGGCAATTGAAGAGGTTGAAAAAAAGATGCTAGAGCCTTTCGAAAGACTTTCAGAAATTATTGGAGCTGAATTGGAGAAGATCCCAAAATTGTCCCTGGCCGATCTAGACATTGCACACGAATGGCTGAACAATAGTGTCGACAGTTCCACGGTGTTTCCCCCATTCGAAGGACAAATCCGTATGGATTTTCCGTCGTCTAGATCGGATGTACAGGGAGACTGGTATGTAGCGAATTAAGCCGTTCACTGGATTATCACATTTGGTGGTTGATGTTGGTGCTGGTTGTGTTTGAATGAACTAACTGTTATTTCTGTTGGCTTGTATTTAAGTGGGACCTATCTAACTTTCCTTATTTCCCATGAAAAACTGCTAGAACATCTATCACAAAGTGTCTCATGTTTGTTTACAGGGACAATGTTATCGTCATTGTTGGTACAAATGATGTTGGTATGGGTGTTGACATGATTCCCACCCGCTGAACTTTTTTTAAACATGCTGTTTGCAGATGCCTGTCTAAACTTTTATATACATTTCTTGAATACCGATGCCATACACTATGTCTCCACTGTATTATATTGTAATTGTGAATTTACAGGCCCCATGACAAGACAATACCATTGTGAATTTGTCTCATTACAAGAAGATTTGCTCAAACAGCCATAGGCATGTTCTCATCCCATATCTGATCTTAAATTGTCAGGCCACACCTGAGATTCAAAAGTTCTAGTTGGCTACCTCATGGGCTATTCCCAGGACATGATATTGGTTCCCTGCTGAGGAGAAATAATTGCAGTAATAAGAGGGTCTTGTCAAGGGCTGTCCAAGGCTGTGCTAATGATCACAAAGCAGACGGAGCCCGCTCATTCAAAAAAAAATATATCCCTTTATCTGGCACTCTGGAGAAGCCCAGACAGGGGAAAACCCCCCTATCTTCTTCGTCTGGAGGTTCCCCACCCCATTTGATGTTGTGACTGCAAGGGGGTTGCATTTGTCATCGCTTCCCACTTATGTGTTGCACCATTTATCTGATCGTTAGACTGTGCAAGTCATAACTCGGACTCCATCAAATTTAATAACATACTGTTCTAGAGTTGTTTTGGTCTTTTCTTTTCTTTACCTTTTGCCAGCATGTCACTGTCCCTCTCTTCAAGTGCTGAAATACCACCCAAGTATCAGTGCGGGATTGGCGATATGAGACTCTTCACCTTGCAGACAAAGTCCAATCCAAACCGAAAGTTCTGGGGATGTCGGACTGTAAGTCTTCATTGTAACTCATCTATGTATTAATAAAATAAAGTAATTACTAAAGTCGATTCTCAACGAGTTTCCTGCAAAAAAAAAAAAAAATACAGGATGGAGGTGGTTGCGACGCATTCATATGGAAAGATAGAGCATCGAGAGAACCAGGTTTTGAACCAAATTCACTACCATGTGACAGATTCGACTTCTGTCATGACATACAAAATATATCAAAGCTGATTGAAGACTTGAAGAAAGAAATTAAGACGCATGTACAGCTCCTTCAGTTGGCAATAGAAGAAAACGTTGGTGATTGCACGCGATCGGCAGTTGTAGAAAATGTATTATGTGCTTTTGTTTATTGCCATCATTACCTTTGTTGGATTAGGTCGTTTATTCAACTGGTAGTGGACATCTATGAGATTTATATAATATATATATATATATATATATATGGGCAAACACCATTTTGAGGCTGTTTCTACTAATTATTGTACCACGCTGGGCTGATTAGGACTATGAAATCCATTTTATAAATCCACGGTGCATGTGATCAGTCTCTTATTATTTGTAAATTGCTACAATTTGGTTGAGTGCTGTAGTAGATGAGAGTTTTGAGTGAGAGGTTTGTGGGAGGCAGGTGATGAACCATGTATCCAAATATATATATCCCTACTCTTGTGAAGATATCTTTTACAATTGCATCATATTTGCACAACTCTCTCTTGATAGAAAGCATAGGGTAACAAGTCAGTGAACGACTGATCTACATTTTAAGGCAGGTCAAAAGAATGACGTTGAGTTTAATGACCCATGCCGAGAAGAAATAATGGCTTTTAAGACATACGAGGAGAGATAGAGAAAAAAATATTTTGATCCCTGTTCTCTATGTAGTCATTTTACCAAATCAAGTGATCAGTCCCCATGGTATGATATTACTCCAAAAAAAAATAAAATTTAATATATGACAGATAGATATATTATAATATTGGGGGGGACTAGTGTAGACCTGCACGTGCACGTGCAAGGTAAGTGCAAGGTCCAGACAAATATATGAAGAAAATTACCAATGATGTTAAAAAACCACCTCAAATAGAATCATTCCACCATCCTACATTTCATTGCAAGGCACATGTTTTCATGTACCAAAAGGTTCTCATATAATAATGAATAACACAGTCAACAAACTCAACTGCAAACGATAGCACGAACAAACAACAAATTCAATTAAATATGTTCTATTAATTGTATATAACATGAACTGTGTGAGATGGTTGGGCACCTAACATGAAAACACGACATGCCAATTGAACATATAAATGTGTTGCATATACAATTCAAATAGGCTGATGCATCAAACACATCTCCATTTTAAGAAACCCATCTCCATGAATCCCGTAACCACCACTCACTATCCCAAATAGGAAAACAAACAGAAATACAAAAAATAAGTCATCAGCATTACTCTTCCACGTATATAGAAATAAATTAGAAATCAACCTACATATACATCAATTTTCCTAAAAACACGTTACTCAAATCTAGAACACATTTCAGTACATGTGAAGGAGACAAACTCAATCATCACTTTGGTACAGGAGGAGGAATAGATTGAAATACAACCCCAAGTTCAAGACTCAACCCACCATTCCATCTGTCAAAGCAAAAGAAAATAAAACCATGGGCATAAAACAAGATAAAATAACAGAGGACATTAGCCACATGTGAGCCAACTTATGTAACCACAAGCAATATAAAACTAAAATATTCTCACAATGAATTATATCTGATTGAATAAAACCCAAGTGGGCGATGGGTGTGGGAAGAATTTGTTAAGCAGGTGAATGCCGTACAACTTCTTTTCTTTTATAATATGGGTATAGATATACAACTGGAAAAAAAAATCATCTTTCTAGCAATGTACATTGGATCTCTTTCATATCTTACATCATACTGTACATAATCCTTCCCCACATTAAGACAAAAAATTGGTCCTCTTTTCAAAGCTGCAAAACTTCGGTATTGGTTCAAATAACGTGCCTTTTCAACAACCCGCCGGTGAAGATGCAAGCATAACCATGGGTGTTAGATCTCAAGCCAGTGAACAGCTCGTGCTAGGTTCGTCACCTACGAACCTTCTCAGCTGTTGTTGATATATGTCGTGAACGAACTTCATGTGAAAGTACCACATGTTCGCCTACAAGAATCTAAGCTCATGACGCCTTGCCAAGTGATCTGCTATAGCCATGACAAAGAACCTGTAGTCATGACTGGATGTAGAAAACAGTAAAATGCTTTAGTGCTGGTATGGTATTAACTCAGTGCATGTCAGAGTGCATTTCTACCAGTTCAGGAATGAGATTCTGAAATTAAGAAGATAGTATTCCTCTTTAATATGGAATTACCTGTTATCTTGCTCTGGACAACTGGCTACGTTGTGCATATCCCATCTCCCTAACGAGGGCCAGCCACTTCCTTCAAATTCCACACTAACGAATCCCTTCTGCAATCATTTCGCATTAGGCGTGAATGATTAGAACAGTAGTCCCAACAACTCTAGTAATCCAGAGATGAGTTTCAGGATCTTACAAATTTGGTTGTGTATTCCCAGTGCCTCTTCCTCCACCCCGTAGTATTGTAGTAATCCCATTCTGGAACTCTGGATATGCCACTAGGAGGCAGAATTGAGATTGCTGCCATATCAGGAATATCAACGCATAATATTCCTCCATCCGGTGAGACTTGCAAAAGAGGAATGCATTGGGAAATGCCTGATTCCATCCTCGATCTCTCCAGTTCTGTCATCAAACTACGACAGATTCACTATTAGCTATATATAAGAAAAATAGTTGCTGATTTTGTGACTAATACATAGTCACTACAAAACTGTTGCTTAGAACGAAATGATTTTATTGAGTGATGGCGATTGCCCAAGTTTGTATCGCTAGAATGCTTGGGAATATATGTATACCCTGTAGACGCCCGGTATTGATTGACAGCCAGTAATCCATAACTTGCCAAATTACGAATAACATTTTTTTAAAGGACAACTAAGTCCCAACTACATATTAAGCCTTCACGGTGATATCGTTAGAAAGTTACTGTCGTACTGATCCACTGCCTGCATAAGACCTGATACAGTTCATGGGTGGTGATATAGCTACATGTACCACTCAATTCGTCGGGACTCCAATCAAACCGTGAAATACTGTTAGTTAGTATGTTCAAACTACCATACGCTACATAAAACAGCTCAATTTTTATCGGGAAGCATACGCTGTGCGGTAATCTTTCCAAAATTTCTCCAACAGCAAGCGCTCTTCGCTAGTCGGTTGATACTCTGAAGTTGGTTAAGAGGTCCCCTTGCTCCGTGTATTTAGATACGGGGATACCAACAGTGGAACAGTCGTGACCTTTCTTTGTCTCAGTCCCCTTCTATGTGCAACATGATCCTTGATTGCTTTGCATATCTTACTTGGATTGCTAGCTGATGGGGTGTGTGCAGCAGACCCCACGGCAGCAGTCCTTCTTCACTTTCTTTGGTTGCCTACCCCACGCGTCTTTCCAGCTTTGGTCGAGAACGTGGACTGTATTAGCGTATCAACGGACCAGTCATTACTGCTGCCCTGTGACATCACAAATAAGTCGAAGGTGTCATTGAGGCATTACATCACCCTCTTGGCATAACTATTACCGTGGAATGTTAGTCTGTCAAGACACTTACAGAAGCACTCTTGCTGCTGACGTTGCTGTTTATACAAGCTTCCAAGTCAAATTTTTTTGTCCCCTCTAAAGTTGTGACAACCGCTCTGAAGTCTTCAATCTTTCGCCCCATCCTCATGCACTCATGTTATAGGACGTCGGGACCTAGCTCTGGATTCATGATGGTGATGGATCCAACTTGATATTGGAGGAAAAGAGCGACCTAGAAGCAACGTACGAGTGTCAAGTGATTTTTATCTTTGTCAAATAGCGACATATAAAATAAAATAATGTTCAGGGACAATGTTACCTAGGAAAGTCCCTTTTCAACTCGTGTGTTCAAGTTAACTTTATGTGCCACTAATGACTTTCGTGTCGCATGGCGATACCAATTAAGGTATTCTTCTTGATGAAATCCATCACAAACATCGACATCTCCCTTGATGAATATGTATTTTCTTGCCTCCTATCTATCAACGAATGTCCTCCATTTCATTCCATAGTCAACGCTTTCTTGATTTGCCCGCTCATTGATTCTTTCCCATTGTGGAATGGTGGCGGAATGGGTTGAAGCAGACCAAATTGTTTGTATACCCTATCGACATTGTGGCGTTCAATTATCCAGTAGTATATCAATGGCGTTGTTAAACAAAATATCTGCCTATCCCGGCAATCGACCTCATTTTGGAGATGCGTATTCTATCTCTGGTAGGGCTGCCACTCAAACTACAAGAGAAGATGACAACAACAACACATTTATAAATGGAATCATGTTTATGGAAGAATTGCAATACAGAGTCTCCAGTTACAGTACTTCTCCATATGCAGCGTCCTTGGATAGCTGTTTTCATCTCTCTTGAATTGTGATGGAGCATGATTGTCTTTCCAAGAGAGCGTGCCACATTTTGAACACTGGAAGTTTGAAATGGACTGCCTCTAGTTATGCCCTCCTGGGGCAGCCCACTGCTGTACGTGAGTAGGCCCAAATCTGAATTTGCAAACACAACATTAATATATATCTTCATTGATAGAGAAAGGCATATAAATATTATTTAGCTTCAATTTTAAATTAAATCAAATACATGTAGTAACTGAAGAGGACTGGTGATAGTCCTCAGGCGGTCTTTGATCTGTGTGGCCTAAGTTATGCTTCGATAAATACATGCTAAACATGTGGGGCCCCAGGCATATCTTTCAAACTTTTCAAAGATTTCCAGCAAATAAGCATGCCCTGAATCACATGTCCATATTTGTGCCGCCACCAGACAGAACAAGTACACTCTAGCGTAACTAACTTCATCAAGGGACATGCCTGTCATAGGCTTGGAGTTGTTTTTTTTTTTTTTTTTTTTTTTTTTTTTTTTTTTTTTTTTTATTTGTATTGTATTCAAGGCAAACTTAGTTGCTCACCCTTCAGATACGCTGACTTGTTTACTTCCACCCCAAGCAATTTCCTACATGTATCTTCAAGTGTAGCCCTAGTCGACCAAACACGGCCTGTAACCGGCTTTCCATTGATGGGTAGGCCGTATAGATACGAGATATCCTCCAGGGTTATTGTGGCCTCACCTCCTTCAAAATGGAAAGAGTCAGCTTCAGGCCTACATTTTTCAATAAGGGCATTGATCATTGCATGGTCAATCTTTGCCTTTCTCAAATCGACCAAATGGTGAAGGCCCGAACTTTAATCCTTGGCGTTAATTTCCAGCTTGAAGATTTTAGGTCAAGTGGGATGAACCGTAAGTACTCAATTTCCTACAGAAGACAGTGGTGGGGAGTTAGCTACATAGAATATGAAATGTTTTCCTTAAATAGATCTCTCAATCATATAGTGCCTTGATCTAGGATGGAATTTACCTCACCCAGCAGTAATTGCAAAGATATATGATTGGCTTCATCATATAACAAATCATCATCGACTGGCCCTTGTTCGGACTGGTCCATATTAATACGCATATAGAAATATTGTAGATGCTTTGGCCTGTTTCAGCACTACGGTAATTTCACAACAATGCACAGCTTTTAACCCTTGCAGCTGATGCAAAACATAACAAAGAAGTGATTCAAGTACAACCTATATGATGCCAGTACAAATTAAACTTCAGAAGTTTCAGTCTGAGTTCTACAAGATGGTACAATTTCAAATTGCCATTGTGCTTATATGATAGACTTCTACTAAATGAAAACAATGAAAATCACCATACCTTCGCATCTATTTTTACAATTGGTGTATTTGAGATTCATAACTTGCACTGTGGACATTCACAATGTGGGTGGGAGTGTGATCATATTTTGTTTTTCAATTAAAAATACAGAAATCACTCACCATAAGTCATGGCCTGTCATAAGATTCAATTGGGAGTGGTCATTACTTTCCCATTACAACCTCGAACAATTACTCCTATAATCAGTATGTGATTTTCTAAATTCTTGCCTGTCTAAGGCTATTCACAGCAAGGCAAATAAGGCTAGTCAGACCCATCCAAGAATGTAAGTGGTTGGGAGATACTAGAAAAGTGAATAGGAAACAGACGTCAATTCAGGAGATTGACAGAGCAGGCGAGAGAATTTTAACAGGAACTAAATTTATCTTAAAGGACTAGCTCTATTCATTCGGCGAGAATTTTGTTTAGCCCCTTGTTACAAAACACCACATAGAAGCCTGCAGCAGAGTGATATCGTTACTTGGCAGACGATTTCATCAAGCGACAGGTCCGTAACATTTTTTATGGCATCATCATTTAGGGGACAGAATGGATAATAAAACCCGAACTCCTGCCCATAATTTTACAACAACATGTTATCTAGAGCGAACGATAGGTAGAATTAAAAAAAACATAAAATGTAAGAGAGTAGCTGTGCATTCGATTCAATTTTGATAGCGAAACGTACTGCATTAACGATGGAAATGATGACCACAGCAATACCTTTCGCAATCGATCTTGCGAATTCTTGACCACAAATGCAGATTAGAGTCTCTTTCACTGTATATGGGGTAGCCGCCGGAGGAGTTTCTCAGGCTTCCACGATGACGAGGTACGTCACTTTTTGGGCAGAAAATTAAGGGCTTCCTGCGTCCGGTTGTGAAACAAAAGGGGCTTTTTTGTTTGTGAAAGAGACTTATCACAAGTCCTCATGGCCCGAACTGGTATGCGGGTAGCAGCAGCTGTTTGTGGTTGGGTACAAAGTCGAGCCAGGCAC
Organism: Camphora micrantha; assembly: GCA_003546025.1. Classification (NCBI taxonomy): domain Eukaryota; kingdom Viridiplantae; phylum Streptophyta; class Magnoliopsida; order Laurales; family Lauraceae; genus Camphora; species Camphora micrantha. The sequence continues at coordinate 24,187,294 of QPKB01000009.1, forward strand.
TCAAGTCATTTTTAGTATTCTCCACAACTTTGGACCCAGCATGTCTGTCAACTTTTATCACGCTATCGTATGGGATTTCGCTGAGGTCAGAGTGTATGTTACAAACCGGACAATAAAATGTAAAGTTCCTTTTTATAAAAACTTTACTGGGCTTCCCAAACGGAGTTAAGTAGCATCTGTACATTAAGTTACTTTTTCCAAGTTCTTACTTTTTACCATAAGGTGTGTCAGTATTCTATACCAGTTAAATGCCAAACGAGGCCTAAATGGCAAAGGTTGACTAGAACTCTCCCATTATGCCTTCCTAATAATCTAGCTTGACCTAGAGATCACTTGCGGCACCTTCCTAGTAACATTACTCATTTACTCACCCTAACTTTAAAAAGAATAGATTTAACCACAAACTTTTGCCTCGGAACAACTAGGTTTATAAATGGAATTCAAGCCTCATCTAATATTTTAGGGGCTTGTTTGGCCTCATTTTTGGAGGATCTTGTTCTGAAAAAGAGTAAAGAAAAACTTGTTTCACAAACTATCCAGCACATCTATAAAATATCTTCCTCTATAAAATATCTTCCTCTCTATCTCCCTCCTCTCTCAATTCCTCTGGTTTTTATCTCTCACAAAATGTCTTGCCAAATAATCTTTTCTTCTTTCATTCTCTTAATGAAACAATTCCAAAATGACGCCATCCAGGAGATCCTTAGACTATCTTCAAGAAGACAAGACAAAGATAAGGAGTGCCGAGCAATTCAAATATAAGAGAAGATACTGACAAAAATGTTGAAAAGACAGAGTTCAACTCCATCTAACCAAAACATGAAATCAAAATCCCACATTTAAGAACTCATGTAATTACATTATTAGATATTGTAGCAGAATATTTTCAATTCTATTTTGACAACTTCTCAAGTATTTCTTTTACCATACCCATATCAAGGGGATTTTACCAAAAAAAAAAAAAAAAAAAAAAAAAAAAAAAAAAAAAAAAAAAAAAAACACCAACTTTACGTGGCCAATGCACCAAATCAGGAACTTTAGCCAAACTCGCACCAAATAGGGAATCCATACAGAAAAACAAACTTTTTTTTATCCTTTTTTTTTTTTGTCGATATCGACCTTCATATTCTATTTTGAGGTCAATCCAATAGTAGTAAATGCTTTGAATGAAGAATTAATACTAAGGATCATTAGCTCATAAGGTGCTTGTTTAAACACAATGAGTCAATGGCAATGGACTAGGTCCTAGTCAGGTTTATCCAGGCTTGATAAACAATTTCCATGAAATCACTACAAACTCGTAAACTTATAATAAAAGTGGGTCAATGATAATGGGTCAAGTCTGGGTCAGGTATGTGACACCTTAAATTGATATTAGAAATAATAAAATTTTTAGATCCTCTCTAAGTTATGATACATACTTGGAACTTTGTTATGAGGTCATTGAGAAATAAGTATGATCTCTCAGTAGAGAGAATTCGGACTATATGAAAATGGGTTGCAATTTTTATCTACCACACCAACCCGACTGAAACTCCATTGGTAGTTTTGAGCTAGAGTTGATCCTCCTTGATTTTGATAGGTTTGAACTCAAATTTTCTAGTAAAATAAGTCTATCTATGTTATTTTTTCTACCAACCAAATTCAACTTGGCTCATTCTTTAACCCACTAACTTAATATGAGTACAACTTATTAATTAAGTGTTAGTCTGGCCCTTTTTAACTTTGAGAATGATTTTGTATTGATGTTTTTAATCCAATCAATATATAATTGGGTAAAGTTCAAGTTAAACACAGACACACTACCGTCCAATATTGTTCAAGTCATTCAAGCCCATCTCCCTGTCTTTAAACTATTATGTTTCCACTTGTTGTCATTGTTATTTTTTCTTTTTTACAATTTGAATGAGTAACATATGGTATTATTAACTTTTGAGAAAACTACCAAAAAATGACCGTAGATGGACACTAACCGAAAAAACACGCCACTAGTCAATATGGTACGAAAGTGGTTTGTTGTGACCACTTCTGTTTTTTTATTAAAGATTTAAACGAGTAACAACGTCGTCGCATTCAAACCCATGTAAATCGCCCGAAACCCCAATTCCCCCATTTTCCTTTCTTCCTCCCATCGTTCCCCCACCCTAAACCCCATTTACCAGAACTCTACTCCATACTTCTTCTTCAAAATGCCAATAAAGTTATAGACCTTGTGAGGGTCTGAAAGGACCTTGGAGACACTCTCCTTCTTCATGCATCTCTTCGCCCAAGCAATTAGCTTAGGGCACTCATTCTCTATGCTGAAATTGTCATCAGTCTCATAAGTGTAAAACTAGCAAGCGAATGGAACAAGCACCACATCAACATACTCCCCAAGCTCTTGCCCAATGTAAAATGGCTTGTCTCCGAACTCTCCTTCCAACAGTTTCAAGCAGTTGATGAACTATTTCTTAGCTACCTCTTGAGCCTCTCTCTTACTTTTGGATATCCATGACCCACACTCATATATCTGTGTATAAAAAACAATAACATAGAATTCTGGTTCATTTTGGTACAGAAAACTAGCAATCGCAAATGATAAAGGTTGAAGAAGAGGTAGATTTGATGAATTAGCGACGATGTCGACACTAAGTTTCGATATTAAGCGACAACGTCGTCACTTGTCGAAAAAGGGAAAAAATGAATATTCTAGCAGGAATACCAATTCTGTTGCATCAAAACTATGTGTATCTCTTTTAGTTAGTGGACCTCTAAGATGCTTTTTCGGGTAAAATTCTCTAAACTTTTTTATAACAGTTAGATGGGTGGAATTCTTCAATCGTCTATGACTTTAACTTATAAACACCACCCCCAAAAAAAAGACCAATATTTTGTTTCATTTTCTTGTGATGATCCTTAATCTCTAAAAAAACTGAGGTTGGAAGCAATGTCATAGAATCCAAGCACCACATTACCATCAGAGAAACATATATTTTCCGACAAGAGATGTAATTTTCCTTTTACGACACCAAAGTCGCCTTTCATAGCACCCCAAATTGCATTTCACGGCACCAAAAATCAAAATCTTCTCTTTTTTTTAACACATTGCAAAGAAATATGATAATTTCTTTTATATTCTTTTCTGCGTGGAAGGGTAGATCTTCGAATCATTCCTTTTCTTTTTCAAGTAGAATAGAAAATCTGACATACCCATACAAACAAGAAAAATCCGACTGTTCACTCCGCCCTCCACGAAGGGGTTGGTTCACTGATCGTTGCATCTGTCAAACCCATAATGTCCCAACTTGCGGAAGCCGAAAAGGAAAATTCTTGTAATTTTAATCAATTAGTTGTAAATGAGGAAACGTCAGCCGATAAAAAAACAACTACCAAGCATAACAAATGTATAATTCCATCTAGTGGGAACATCTTGACGTAGACCATTCTTACTTGTCAGTGATAAATGTGAAGCACAATCTAAGAATTTAGTCTTTTGAACTTGTGAACCTTTGAGATATTTGACAATCTTTCATGTCTTGTGCACTGCCTCGTCAAAAACTTTCAATCCTTCTTGCATTATTATATTTAATTTGTCTACACAACTATAAGATCCTTGACCCTAATTGTGTGATTTGTATAATTAATCATGATTACATTTAGTTAATTATGTTTAGTGGCTTAATGAGTTAGTTTTAGTGTTAGTAGGGCTCTCAAGTTTCATTATGTTCATAGCGAGTTTGAGTGCAATAGAGGGGTAGTTTGCAAGTTTGGAAGACTCTGAGGGTTTTGTTATAATTTTCAGATTTAGGAGATTTTGGGTGCAATGGCTATGGTAGGTCTCATTTTGTACATCGATTTCCATTAAAGGCACGTCTCGATCTGATGACCCGAAACTCATCAAATTTCTCATTTTTCATTTTAGTCCCTAAGATCACTTAAGGCCCTTCTTGTAAACCTCAAAAACCCATCCTACGAGGAGATGGATCTTATTTTCCCCTTCTCTTCTCTTCCTCCCATTTATCTCTTCTCCCTCTAATTTCCCCATTGAATACCAAGCTCCTTCAAGCCAAGTGGACTTCCCCAAGCTCCTCATCCTCTCCATTGAGCTCCTCTTTATCATCTTCCCAAAGCTCTTATTCTTCTTTACATAGCCGTTTTAGGTAAGCTTAACAATTCAAACAATTTGGATCATAAACTTGTGACTGAGAAATTAACAAAAAAAAAAGAAAAAAAATGGATTGTGGACAAGTCACATTGAAATTACTGTAGCCAGGTGCCTCTATTCGTGAGACAATATTGTCTGCTTGAAACAAGGTGGAAATCGAGACTATGAGAAATAGAGGCAAAGGGTCTTTAGGCGTTTTGAAATGGAGGTAGGAAAAATCTTGTCAAACACTCTTAATCTGGTTGCAATCAATTTTAAGTGATTAAGAGCTTGGAAATAATAGACTTGCCAAACAGGCACTCAATTTGTAAGCTTTTTCTTCCAAAACCCTAGTATTCCATTTTCTCCATGGAAGAACCTTGCATGTTGGCTTAGGCTTTCTCTTCTTCTTATTTTGGATTGTACGAGTTGATCTTGAGGTCCTTGCTAGGGTGCGGTTGATTTTGAGGGTTTGTGGATTTGGGTACCAAGCATTAAAAAGAAGAGTTTTCTCCCAAAACACTAAAGTCACGTTTGGCAATTAAATCTTTAGGGAAAAGGTTTTGGTTTTCCTGAAGTTGTAGTAAATCCATGTTTGTCAATTATAAATTCTTGAGGATTTGGGAGAATAAAAATCTTCATTTGTTAGGATTTTGCATATTCGACCACTCCCCATAAGATTTGAGAATCTTCACTTAAGTGGATTTGCACACCGACCCTTATTTTTCTAAGCTATATGCATTGATATACACCAATATCAATGTGAAATCCCCATCGAGGAATCCTATTCCAGTGGTAGTGAAGAATCATCAAATCTATGGATTCCTCATATGTTACTAAACATGCTCTAAAGCAAGTCAAAAAGTGTATTTAATGTATTATGTATGTGTTTTTAAGTTGATTTCAAAGGTATTAATCCATGTATCTACCCTCTCAAGTTCATTTATGTTAAATGCTTGAGTTGTTTGGTTTAATGACGTTTGAGTTTAATGGCCTTGATATGGATGCTTTATGTGTGAATTAAGGAGTTTATGATGCTCGTGTTTCATGCTCCAAACCCTTTTTCTGTAGGTGGAGAAATGCTCCCAATTTTTGAATTGAATCAGTTCAAAAAAACTAATTCTAAGAGCATATGGTTAGCCGTAGTTCCACGGCTAGCCATAAGCCCCCAGATATTCCCTGACTCCAATTCTGTCTGTAAGGCTTGACTAACAAACTTTGAGCCCATGTCTAACCTATGTGGTTGACCGTAAAAGACCCATGATGAGTTGTAAGACCCCATGGTGAGCTACGTTTCAGTTCTGTCTCGGGACACTGTTCATACCAAGACTCCTGATTAGCAGGTTTGAAGTCACGATGAGCTCACCCCCTAGAAAACCCCACGGCTAGCCATAAAGTAATTTTTTTTCGAAGGTTTAGGACTTTGGATTTTTAGAACCTTTATCTTGAAACATGACCCTTAGCCTATCCTAATGATGATTATGAGTGAGACTAAGAGTGCTGTGATCTAGGGCCTACAAGAAGAGATCAAACACGCACAAGAGAACACAGAGATTTACGTGGTTCGGCTTTTGGCCTACGTCCACGGAGAAGACGGGAGAATTCACTATGCAATCAGAAGAGGTATACATCCTAAAGACTCTGGGTCTCTATTTATAATATCAACCCCAAAAAACCTATTACACCCAAACACTACTTCTTAATCACACTAGACCTATAACAGGCTTACTTCTAATCATAGTACAACTTGGGCAATTCAGGGGCCCAGTTAACCAAGATTTATTAACTTCTATTGAGCCATACCAATTAACAAATCTCCACATTGGCGAACACTGAAGTTGATCCTCATGCACAAAATGCGTCTCATCGTCTCCACCTGCCCCTGAGGGCACTCAAGTACTAATCACATTGATCAAGTCCAAGCAATGCTTGAACTTGACTGCTGGAATAGTCTTGGTCCTCATGTCTATTGAATTCTCCGCTGTAGCAATCTTAATTATTGCAATAGTACCCTCGGCGATGACATCTCGAATGAAGTGTGCCCTAACATCAATGTGTTTGGTCTTTTCATGATACTTAGGATTGTGTGTCAGATCGATTACACTCTAACTGTCACAGAAAACAATTGTCAGTTTCTGTTCCAATCCCAGATCTCCAACCAAGCCTGTCAACCAAATAGCTTCCTTCACTGCCTCTGTAGTTGCCATATATTCTACTTTGATTGCAATGCTGCCTTCTAACTAATGGCACCACTAGCAAAAGTGAAGACATAACTTGTTAAGGACCTTCTTTTGTCTAAATCTCCAGCAAAATCTGAATCAACATATCCAATAACACTTCCAGAAGTGTTGTTGCTATTATCATACACTATCCCAACATCAGTAGTACCTCTCAAGTAACGGAGTATTCACTTCATTGCCTGCCAATGGGCCTTCTCGGGGTTATCCATGTATCTGCTAACTACACTAACCGCGTGAAAAATATCTGGCCTCGTGCAAATCATGGCATACATGATACTCCCAACTGCACTAGCATAAGGAACACGAGACATGTGCTCCACCTCTTCCTCAGTTTGTAGTGATAAAGCAGCCAAAAGTTTTAAATGGTGATGGACCCGATTCTTCCCTCTCTCCCGCTGCCTCCGCCCCGGGTCTTTCGGGGTACGGCGGAGGGGAGGAGAAGAAAAGATAAAGGGTATCAACATCTTCTTTTTTTTTGTACGGGTATACCAATTTCACTTTTTTACTTGGAATTTAGAAACGGTGATCTGAAGATCTACCTTCACAAGTAGAAAGGGGAAATGAAACTTTTTCTAGTTTCTATTGCACACATATTTTAAGAAAAGAGACAAAGGTTTTTTTTTGAATGCCGTGAAAGGCGATTTCATTTGTTGCCGTGAAAGGCGATTTTGCCGTAAAAGGCGATTTACAAGTCTTATCCATTATGAAAGACAAGAATTGCGATTTTTGTCTCTAAAAGAAAAATAAAGTACAATAGAAATCAAGAAAAGGAATCTGACTTCTCTTTCGATTGTGGGGACACGTTCAGATCGACGGTCGCGAGTCATGTATGGGTTCCTCCATCGTCCATGCAGATGAGAACACAATGCTTGGATTCTTGGCTTGGCTTTCTAACCTCAGATTTTTAAAGGACAAAGACCAAGAGAAGGTCTTATATCCGATAAAAAGCTAAGTAAACGGGCTGAAAAGCCACGTTTTAGCCATGTTGGTAGAAGAAGGGAGGTCCTTGGGGGGGTGGCCCCCCAAGGGTGCTTCAATCACCTTTTGGTGGTGTTTGCAGCAGAGTTGCAGGGCCTCTGGATTTTTTTGTCTTCGTCGGGGGGAGAGCGAGAGCTAGATCGGGGATTTTTTCCCTTTGGAATGCCTTCCTATTTATAGGCCTTTGGTAGCCATTTAGGAGGGTTTATGAGCATTGAATGCATTAATGCTCATAATGGGAGGAGTTACAAGTTTTTAAATTACTTGTTTTGTAACTCCTTTTTCCTTGAATTTGATTGGCGATGGAGAAATAATGAGCCTTTAATTGCCTTCAATCCCCATCATGGGAGGAGTTTCATGGCTTTAATGCCATAAATCCTCTGACTTGTAACTCCCATTTGCTTGCTTTTGATTGGGCCGTCCAAAATAATGAGTTAATGACCGCATTAACTTGTCATAAAACGGGTCATTTAACCTCATTAATTGGTCGCCAAGTCGCTTGAAGAGTCGCGGGCCGCGCCGCGTCTTTTGGAATTCTTCTTGCGATGATCACCGGTGGATCCACATGCTGTTTGATGTCGGATGGCGATGCAATTTCAGACATTGATTAATGTCAAAGTGCCGGCAACATCTGTCCTATCGATTTCACGATCGGGCGGGCAGAAAGTGTGCTTTCTTTGTCGGCCGGTTGGCGATTTCGAGGCATCTAATGATCATCCAATGATTTCGGCGGCGAATCCGTGATGTTGACGAAGATCGACGGATTTCATGCACGAAAAATCAGATTTTGGAAAAATCACAGGGGCCAATCAACTCGAAACGCGAAAATGAACCGGAAAAGGGTCTTCCGGCGAATTTTTGGGTCGCCGGAATTTCCATGGTCGCCGGCGACCATGGGCCTTGGGCCCATTTTTTGGCCGCCTTTCGGTCGTCGTTTCTTCGCCGTTTTTCGATCTTTTTTCATTCTTTTTTCTTCTGTATTTTTCCTGACATTTCCCCTCATTTATTGGCCTGATTCTCTTGAAGAAAACCCGACGAGAAGCCACGTAAATCGGAGCACAAAGTTTCCTATTTTTCTGGAAAGCCGAAGACTTTGTTGTGCGGTTTTGCCGATTTTTTTGTCAAGCATTGAAACTAGGCCAAACGATGTCGGAATGACCTGAAATTTGACGTGGAGCTTCTTGAGCAGTAGATAGGACCAACCGTAGGCTTTGGTTTGAGTTTTGAAGCCTTTTGGGGTCCCGCAAACGCTTGCCTTAATTTCGTCATGAGAGAAATGCCGAGCTTTGACTTGTGGTCAACCGATATCCGATTGACCTGAAATTTGACAGGGAGCCTCCTGAGTAGTAAGTAAGACCAACCATGGGCTTTGGTTTGAGTTTTGAAGCCTTTTGGGGTCCCGTAAATGCTCGCCTTGATTTCACCTCGAGGAAAATGCCGAGCTTTGAAACTAGGCCAAACGATGTCCGTTTGACCTAAAACTTGACAGGGGACCTATTGGAGTCATTTTGAGATGATCCATTAGCTCCAATTTGAATGCCATGATTCCGGAGTGCTCCGCTGCCGGTAGGCCTGTTTTTGCTTCCCGAGCGTTGATGAAGGGTCAAACGTCGTCCGTTTGACTTGAAATTTGGCATGGGGCCTTTTGGAGGTATTCTGAGACCATCTGTAGGCTCTGATTGAAGTTTTGAAGTCTTCGACACTGTCGCTGCCGGGAGCCCCTGTCTGGCTGTCGGAGGAGTGAAGTTAGGCCAAATGATGTTGAAATGGCCCGAAACTTCATGTGTATCCTTCTTTTGGCTGCTTTGAAGGATCTTGTAGTTTTTGTTCGATTCTGACAAGATCTGGTGCTTGAAGTGGCGCCTTCCTATTTATGGCAGGATGTGGCTCCATGTAGCTTTTGGTGCTGAAGGGACATAGTGACATTTTTGGTGTCAACAAATGCCCCCTTAAGGTACAACGACGAGGTGTGTGCAGCTCTAGCAGTCGGTGTGCCTCGAAGAGAATTTGAAGGAGATCTTCTTGCTTGACCAAGAGTCTTGAGCATTTTTCTTTTGATGGAGTTGCTTTTTGAGCTTCCAAGGGATTTCACGGTAATGAGAGGGGTCATGTACCGTCTCAAGGCAAGGATTTTGAAATGACATTTGGATATGGGTTTTTGGTTTTGGGTTTTCCCTTTTAACCTTGTGAACCTAAAGGCTTTATGTGGCACTTTAGGCGGTTAAGAAGGTTTTTGGTTTTTTGACCTTGTGACCTAACATGCTGTATGTGGCGAGTTAGGGGGTCGGGATTTTTGGTTTTTTTTGGTTTCGGCCTTTGTGACCTAACAAGCTGTATGTAGCAAGTTAGGGGACCATGGTTTGGTTTTTTGGTCACTCTTGGGACAATTTTTGGGTCCATTGGAGTGGTTTGTTTTTTTG
>QPKB01000009.1:24198054-24230149 GCA_003546025.1 Camphora micrantha
CTTTGTACATCTGCGAGTCTGCGAAATGGACTTCTTTGCCTTTGAAAGGCTTTTTTCCGCAAATACGCGATTACCAAGCCGCGTCGCGACAATCTTGATGACTGTGAAGAGTTGAGGAACAACACCACTCTCTCGTGTATCCAGGGGCGTCCGAGAAGGATGTTGTAGCATGAGGGGTCTTTATTGCAATATACAGTGACTTCAGAGATAAGATCACCGATTTGCAACTTGAACCTAATCTTGCCGATAGGCCTCTGAGCGCTTCCATCGTATCCAAAGATAGACACGGATGTGTGACTCAGCTTGCTAGGCGGGATGCCCAGCTCTTCGAGTGCCGAAGTAGAGATGAGGTTGAGGGCAGAACCCGGATCGATCTGTACTCTGTGTATCGGCATCTCTTTGATGTACCCTGTAAAAGTATAAGGGCCGGTTGTGCTTTGTTTTCGCCTAGTAGGAGGTCTTCCTTAGTGAAGGCGATAGTTGCACTTGCTGCTTTTTGAACTGAGAGGCAATCATTGCAAGATCCCTCAGTCTTCTTCTTTTTTCTCCTTTTGAGGAGGTATTTGATTTTTTAACCCTATAGTCCATTTCAATTTGTAGGACTTGTGGGGCATGCTTGTCGACATCCACATTCAGTCTTTGCAGTTCTGAAATGAGACTATCACGAGTTTGGGGAGACATTCGTAATAAGTCTAGGATGTGCAGACGTGCAGGTATGTGTCTAAAGTGCTCAATCAAGTCATACTTGAAAGCCTCCTTAGGGCCTGCATTCTCATTATTGTTGCCACTTGGGGCGCTTACATTCTGTCCCGAAGGATTTACATAAGAAGAAGAAGTTAGATTGTAGTTTTTGTGGTAATCCCGGCCAGAGCGGGTACCTTTACCAACTTCGAGAGCTTCTGGAGACGGTTCTTCATTCGGAAGTCCACCCTCGGGATTGAGGGGCTGATCCTTTTCATTTGCTGAAGATGCTTCCGTGTCAACATTACCATCCTCAGTGATTGCATTGCATGGAGCATTTTCCGGGAACAAGTCCTGAACAGCGTCCAGCAATTTGTCTTCTTTGTTTACAATTTCATCGGTCCAGACATCACCCATGAGGTTGGGCATCTGGGACCAGTTGACTGGGTAGACTTCATCGGTAGAGACGTCTTCAAGGTAGTCAGCCAGAAGAGGTCTGTACTCTGATGTGACAGTCTCAGAAGACGAAGGTTGAGAAGATGCCATCTCCGAGGTAGTAATATCAGAGGATATACTACCTGATGTAGTATGGGAGTTTGTGGCCTCGGCAGATGAAGCTCCAGAGGCGCTGTCGTCTCGAACTATCGCATTGCAAGCAATAGGAAACGTCTCCGGAACGGATTGTTGGGAGTCAGATTCATCCTCTGATGTAAGGGGATCATCCACCCAGCAGTTTTCTTCATTTTCAGGAGTTACTGGAGGGGACTCCTGTAGATTTTCCGGGACCACCGGTTCTGGATTGCGATGAAGCTGATTGATGTGATCTTGTCCTTGCTCTATGGCAAGACGCTGCAAGATCCTTGCATATTCTTCGAGATCAGGCATAGGAGCCAGATCTTCTTCTTCATCTACTCCTTGTGGTTCCTCCTGATCGGGTTCTACCGGAGCATTGGCAGGTGCTGTGTCAACAGCATTTTCCTGAACAACCTCTTGGTCTCCTTCATCATCAGACCAAGATCCCTGTGGTTGTAAAGGGTTATACCAGATCACCGGCATGAGGTGGGATTCGGGATCCATTCCTCGTCGGAGAGGTATTCTCCTGTTTCGAGGGATTCCTCCCATTCATCGGTGTCACTGGCGGTGTCACTGGACTCGTACCCATCCATGGGGAATCCAACTACTGAATTGCAAGAGTATGATGCCCCCTGCATGTCTTCAGTCTTTAGTAGTAATGGCATGAAATCACGAAGGGTGAATTTCCTTGCCGGCCTCGAAGTCTCGGAAGGAGACTTTTCTGCTGCCCCTAGTGAAGGGGTAGGGGAAGTTTTGGTTGAGCTTTCTCCTGCTGTTTAAGCTTGCGGAGTTGTCTCCTGGCTTTCCTTCGCTGTCGAGCGGTCGGCTTTGTTTTGACGATCTCCCAGTTTTCATCTTCCAGGAGATCGGGATGTACCCATATGGACTGTCCATCTGGTGTTGGGCACGGGACTAGCTCCTGGGATGTTTGAGCCATTTTTATCACCTTGAAGGAAGTAGTGACCTTCTTCTTTGGTGACTTTTGTGTTTGTCCATATGACACCATGTTGACGGAGGCAGGACCCATAGTTTTTGTCAAAGGTGATGACTCCGTTTTTCCACATCTCGTTGATCTTTCTCTCACAACGAAGCATTGGTTGAGAGGATGCGAGATCATCTGGTGGTATGGACAGTACCGGGGATCGTTGGTTTTGCCAACATCTCCTGGTCTTTTGGGTTCAGGCAGGGTGAGCTTCCCGTTTGCCAAGAGAGCCTCGAAGATTTCTTCGACATCTTCATCGAACGGGTATTTCTTTTCTACTCGTTCTTGAAGGCATCAGAGAGTTCAGGTCTCTTACCTGCACCTTTGTTTTCAGCTTTCTTTGGTGGCTGCGGAGCTGACTTGGTTTGCACATTGAGAACCTCCTTTTTCTTTTGCTTCGAGGTTGCAATGGCGGTCGGCTCCTTCTTTGATGATTTCTGACTGCTGAGGTCTTGATCACCGTCTCAGCCTCCATTGATGCTTCTAGGAGTTCTCCCAGATTCTTTGATTTGTTGCCGATAATCATGGAGCGTATCTTTGCTCTCATGTTGTTACGGCAGATGTCGACCAGCGACGCTTGTGGCAGTACGTCTGAACATTTGTACGCCATTGCCTTCCACTTGTGAATGTAGTCGTATGTCGACTCATTCTCTCCCTGTTTTAGGCTGCAGAGTTGAGCCATAGTCACAGGATGATCCTCACCTCTGAAGTGAGTTAGGAAGCGTGTCTCCATCATGGCCCAGTTTTGGATAGAGTCCTCCTGAAGAGTGGAGTACCAATCAAAGGCCGTACCTTTTAGGGTACTTGCGAAGAGACGGATCTTGAGGGCGTCTTGATCCGCGATGGCTCCCGTCAGGATCTTGAAATGGATGACATGTTGTCTGGCCGAGCCCTTCCCCGTATATGTTTGGAGAGTGGGCTGTTTGAATTTGGTAGGAAACGGTACCGAGTCCATCCATAAGGGATATGGTGGCTTGATTCCGTGTTCCTTTAGTGAATCCTCTTCCTTTGCTTTGGCGAGGATATCGTCAACGTCCTTTTTGGTAAGGGCGCGTGACTCATTTACCTCCTCTTCGTGGTGACTTGGAGGAGCTTCATTATTCGGTGGACGTTGGAGGGTAAGAAGTAAGTTCTCCATGAGAGCTTCTATCCTCTGTTGTCCTTGCTCCAGCTGCTGGATGCGTGCGGCTACGTCATCTTGCGGTGGAGGCTGCTCAGCATTTGTGACTAAGACGTTCATCCTTCGAGAGTCGAATGAGGATATCGTCTTGGTGACTGAGCTGGAGCTCATTCTTTTTGGATGAAGAGCTCGAAGAGTGATTGCTCCGGTGTCCTTGACTTGAAGGAGTGGGAGAATCTTCTCTATGTCTTCGCGCCCGGGAGACGCTGCGAGTCACCGGTCGCTTGACATGGATTTTTGTTGCTGACTTCTGGCGCCTTCTGGTTTTGCCAACCATATGGACAGTAGCAACTTGGTTGGGTGCTTCTTTTCGACCCATTTTTGAGAGACCTGGAGCGTGGAGTGCTGAGCTCTTTGCTTCTCTAGTCTCTTTTGCCGATACGCCGCGCGGCGACGCATACGACGAGCGATTTGAGCTTCAGTTAGCTCGGGCTGTGCCCTAGCCACGAAGGAGGTGGTCCCTCGCGCGCAGCAGCCGAGCTTGTCTTCTTTGTAATTTGGCAAGGACAGGATCTGGATGCGGTCCTTAGCCTGTCGCAGCGAAGCTTTAAATCTGGCGAGCTCGGCCCCTGTTGAGATGAAGGGCCGAGTTGCAGGAATACAGGCCTTGACAGATTCTCGCTGAGGCCTGATGATGCACGACTTGATCTTGGGCTTATAGGAATAAGCCGGCTCGTGCTGGGTGGATTTTGTTTGGTGGAGGGCTGGTTTCTCCTCTTTCGTGTACGAGAGAGGGTAGAACCGGTTCTCCTTGAGCGGGGCCAGGTATGCTGGCCTTGCAGATCTTTGGGACCTTCTTTGTTTTGGAGAAGGTCTTGGAGACCAAGTCTTGAGGTAGACCTGGTTTCTTGCAAGCTGAGGTTTCGCGAGGTTGTCGCGGGCTTCAGTCTTCTTGGCCGTTGCCCTTGGTGTCACGGTAGTGATGCGCCAAGGGGCGGTTTTCTGCTTCTTGGCAGGAGTTGTTTCTTCTGCGGGAAGTGGGAAAGGTCCCAGCGACCCAAAGAAGATGGACCGGGGAGAGGAGGTCGACCCGGTGTCCTGTGTGTTACCTAAGGAAGTGACACTTCGGCCGCTGGCGAGGCGCTTAGGAGCGCATTTGTTTTGCTTCTCTTGAAGCATCAGCTGGTACTTGTTCTCGTCGAAGGTGATTGTCAGCGAAGCTGCCATGTTAGTTTTGAAAAACCTTTCTGAAACAAGACCGGATCCATTAGTAATCACAAGAATGTGGTGATCATAAATGGAAATAAACTATGGTTTTTTTTTTTTTCTTTTCAATTTGCTCGAGGGGACAAGGCCCGGCCCAAGTAAAATGAAGAAGGCAAAAAGCCATAGAGTATACAATTGTTCTAAACGCAGGTATGAAAGGCTCAGAGTGAGCGTTCCAGTGACTGCTAGAAGCAATTGTGAACCTTAATTCAGATTACCGAGGAGCGAGGCTTACTCGAGGTAAAATGATATAAGGTTGGGAGTACAAATGTGTCGGTCGCGAATACAGTAGACCCAAGAGGGCGTACTAGTACCACTAGGCACAGATGTTGTAAATTGCATCCTTGAAATGGACACGAGATGGGATTTTTGAAAGGTCAAGGTTGGGTTCATAAAGGAGAGCAAATGGCACTCCGATCCGAAAACGTGCTCAACATTTCTGCGAGCACAGAGTCCGAAAGGGAAATAACCAGAATTTCTCGAATCTGGACCCAACAATGACGGAAGTTTTTTTTTTTTTGAAAAGTCAGGATCAGATTCATCAAAGAGAGCAAATGACGTTCCAACCCAAACACGTGCTCAACATTTCTGCGAGCACAGTAATCCGAGGAGGAAGAGGTCAAGATCTCTCGACTTTGAACCCAAACGTGACAGAAGTTTTTTTTTTTTTTTTTGAAGATTTTTTTTTTTGAAAGTCAGTATCGGATTCATCAAGGAGAGCAAATGATGTTCCAATCCAAACACGTACTCAACATTTCTGCGAGCACAGAGTCTGGAAAGGAAGAGATCAAGATTTCTCAAATTTGAACCAAAAATCGAATTTTTTTTTTTTTTTTTTTTTTTTTAGGGTTTGAGAATACACCGAGTTCTCACGATTCGTTCTTATGAAACCAATGTTGATAGATCAGCCCCCAGGTAAGGGTAGGATTACTTAATGAACCCGTTTGGAGGACCCTTACCTAGAACAGCATAGCAGTCTCCAAACTCTGGACAAGGCTTTTCTTAGATCAACCTCGATTAAAGAACGCAATCGGTAAAACTTTCGTGTTCTCAAATGCTCCCCCCCTTTTTTTTTTTTATGGACTCATCAGAGAGAGCGAATGGTCCGTTCCCAGTCTGAACAGGGGCTCAAACAATTTCTGCGAGCCCTAAGTCAGAAAGGAAAAGAAAACCAAAATTTCTCAAATTTGGATCCAAAAGAGAGAAGATTTTTTTTTTTTTTGAAAATCTGACAAGTTTGAAATCAGATTTTTTTTTTTTTTTTTTGGTGGACTCATCAGAGAGAGCGAATGGTCCGTTCCCAATCTGAACAGGGGCTCAAATAATTTCTGCGAGCCCTAAGTCAGAAAGGAAAAGAAAACCAAAATTTCTCAAATTTGGATCCAAAAGAGATAGATTTTTTTTTGAAAATCTGACAAGTTTGAAATCAGATTTTTTTTTCAAACTCGTCAAAGAGAGCAAACGGTCCCTTTCCCAATCTGAAAACGTGCTCAAACATTTCTGCGGGCACTGAGTCCAAAAGGGAGGAGATCGAGATTTCTCAGATCTGAATTCAAAGAACAAGAGAAGATTTTTTTTTTTTTTTTTGAGAAGAAGAAAGATTGGAAATAGACTTAAAGAAAGAAATTTCCAAAGCAAAAAAAAAATCCCATCTCATGTTTTTTTTTTTATGCAAGATTCAACATCGGCCACCAACTAGAAAGGTGCCAAAGAATCTAAGTTCATGTTCTCAAATGAACGTGTTCCACCGGGTGTGCCAGCTTGATGGACCCGATTCTTCCCTCCCTCCCGCTGCCTCCGCCTCGGGTCTTTCGGGGTACGGCGGAGGGGGGGAGAAGAAAAGATAAAGGGTATCAACATCTTTTTTTTTTTGTACGGGTATGCCAATTTCACTTTTCTACTTGGAATTTAGAAACGGTGATCCGAAGATCCACCTTCACAAGTAGAAAGGGGAAATGAAACTTTTTCTAGTTTCTATTGCACACATATTTTAAGAAAAGAGACAAAGGTTTTTTTTTTGAATGCCGTGAAAGGCGATTTCATTTGTTGCCATGAAAGGCGATTTTGCCGTAAAAGGCGATTTACAAGTCTTATCCATTATGAAAGACAAGAATTGCGATTTTTGTCTCTAAAAGAAAAATAAAGTACAATAGAAATCAAGAAAAGGAATCTGACTTCTCTTTCGATTGTGGGGACACGTTCAGATCGACGGTCGCGAGTCATGTATGGGCTCCTCCATCGTCCATGCAGATGAGAACACGATGCTTGGATTCTTGGCTTGGCTTTCTAACCTCAGATTTTTAAAGGACAAAGACCAAGAGAAGGTCTTATATCCGATAAAAAAGCTAAGTAAACGGGCTGAAAAGCCACGTTTTAGCCATGTTGGTAGAAGAAGGGAGGTCCTTGGGGGGGTGGCCCCCCAAGGGTGCTTCAATCACCTTTTGGTGGTGTTTGCAGCAGAGTTGCAGGGCCTCTGGATTTTTTTGTCTTCGTCGGGGGGGAGAGCGAGAGCTAGATCGGGGATTTTTTCCCTTTGGGAATGCCCTCCTATTTATAGGCCTTTGGTAGCCATTTAGGAGGGTTTATGAGCATTGAATGCATTAATGCTCATAATGGGAGGAGTTACAAGTTTTTAAATTACTTGTTTTGTAACTCCTTTTTCCTTGAATTTGATTGGCCGATGGAGAATAATGAGCCTTTAATTGCCTTCAATCCCCATCATGGGAGGAGTTTCATGGCTTTAATGCCATAAATCCTCTGACTTGTAACTCCCATTTGCTTGCTTTTGATTGGGCCGTCCAAAATAATGAGTTAATGACCGCATTAACTTGTCATAAAACGGGTCATTTAACCTCATTAATTGGTCGCCAAGTCGCTTGAAGAGTCGCGGGCCGCGCCGCGTCTTTTGGAATTCTTCTTGCGATGATCACCGGTGGATCCACATGCTGTTTGATGTCAGATGGCGATGCAATTTCAGACATTGATTAATGTCAAAGTGCCGGCAACATCTGTCCTATCGATTTCACGATCGGGCGGGCAGAAAGTGTGCTTTCTTTGTCGGCCGGTTGGCGATTTCGAGGCATCTAATGATCATCCAATGATTTCGGCGGCGAATCCGTGATGTTGACGAAGATCGACGGATTTCATGCACGAAAAATCAGATTTTGGAAAAATCACAGGGGCCAATCAACTCGAAACGCGAAAAGGACCCGAAAAAGGGTCTTCCGGCGAATTTTTGGGTCGCCGGAATTTCCATGGTCGCCGGCGACCATGGGCCTTGGGCCCATTTTTTGGCCGCCTTTCGGTCGCCGTTTCTTCGCCGTTTTTCGATCTTTTTTTTCATTCTTTTTTCTTCTGTATTTTTCCTGACATTTCCCCTCATTTATTGGCCTGATTCTCTTGAAGAAAACCCGACGAGAAGCCACGCAAATTGGAGCACAAAGTTTCCTATTTTTCTGGAAAGCCGAAGACTTTGTTGTGCGGTTTTGCCGATTTTTTGTCAAGCATTGAAACTAGGCCAAACGATGTCGGAATGACCTGAAATTTGACGTGGAGCTTCTTGAGCAGTAGATAGGACCAACCGTAGGCTTTGGTTTGAGTTTTGAAGCCTTTTGGGGTCCCGCAAACGCTTGCCTTAATTTCGTCATGAGAGAAATGCCGAGCTTTGACTTGTGGTCAACCGATGTCCGATTGACCTGAAATTTGACAGGGAGCCTCCTGAGTAGTAAGTAAGACCAACCATGGGCTTTGGTTTGAGTTTTGAAGCCTTTTGGGGGTCCCGTAAATGCTCGCCTTGATTTCACCTCGAGGAAAATGCCGAGCTTTGAAACTAGGCCAAACGATGTCCGTTTGACCTAAAACTTGACAGGGGGACCTATTGGAGTCATTTTGAGATGATCCATTAGCTCCAATTTGAATGCCATGATTCCGGAGTGCTCCGCTGCCGGTAGGCCTGTTTTTGCTTCCCGAGAGTTGATGAAGGGTCAAACGTCGTCCGTTTGGCTTGAAATTTGGCATGGGGCCTTTTGGAGGTATTCTGAGACCATCCGTAGGCTCTGATCGAAGTTTTGAAGTCTTCGACACTGTCGCTGCCGGGAGCCCCTGTCTGGCTGTCGGAGGAATGAAGTTAGGCCAAATGATGTTGAAATGGCCCGAAACTTCATGTGTATCCTTCTTTTGGCTGCTTTGAAGGATCTTGTAGTTTTTGTTTGATTCTGACAAGATCTGGTGCTTGAAGTGGCGCCTTCCTATTTATGGCAGGATGTGGCTCCATGTAGCTTTTGGTGCTGAAGGGACATAGTGACATTTTTGGTGTCAACAAATGGGCTGCCAAAGGAGTTTTCACAGGTTTTGAACTTTGCATACCAAAGCGCTCCAGAACCTTCTCAAGGTACCCCTTTTGTGACAAAGACAATTTGCCCTCTTTTCGGTCCCTTCGAATCTCCATTCAAAGAATTTTCTTTGCAGTACCTAAGCCCTTCATCTCAAATTCACCATTTAACTGAGCCTTAACCTATTGATCTTAGACATGTCCTTTGCAGCAATTAACATATCATCAACATATAACAGCAAATAGACATACGAGCCATATGAGTGCTTCTTGTGATAGACACAACTGTCATATTCACTCCTGTAATAACCGTTTCCAACCATAAAGGTGTCAAAACGCTTGAACCACTGCCTAGGAGACTGTTTCAGGCCATACAACAATTTCTTCAGCAAACATACATGGTCTTCCTTTCCATGAATTTCAAACCCCTCTGGTTGATGCATATAAATCTGTTCATCTAGCGCGCCATGTAAAAATGCAGTCTTGACATCAAGCTGCTCCAACTCTAAATTCAATTTAGCAACCATAACAAGTAGCACCCGGATAGAATTATGCTTCACCATATGAGAGAACACTTCATTGAAGTCAACACCTTCCCTCTGAGTATAGCCTTTTGCAACCAGTCGTGCTTTGAACCTAGCATCTTCCAGCCCTGGAGTTCCTTCCTTTTTCTTAAAGACCCATTTGCAACTAACAATCTTCTGGCCTTTCGGAGGTTTCACTAGATCCCAAGTTTGATTCTTGTGAAGAGATTCAATCTCCTCACCCATAACAACAGCCCATCTTGCTGATTCTTTGCTAATGACGGCATCCCAATATGTAACCGGCTCTAACTCAATACTCTCACCTATTTTAAGAGCATAGGCAACAATATCTTCACACATATCTCTGAGGTTGCTTAATCTGCTCCTATCTCTGTCCCTAGTAAGCATGTAATCATTTGGAACTGCATTTTCCTCGTTTGAGCTTTGTACCTCCTCTACATTTGGTCGAACTGGGGCATCTTTTTGCACTTATCCTGCAAGTTTCCTGAAGCTTCCTTCTCAAGCTCCACCTATTTACTAACACCGTCTTTATCATCCACCTTTTTATTGACATCATTTTCATTTCCAGTGTCATGGCACTCCTTCGGTTTCAACATAGCAGACTTATCAAAGGTCACATCTCTGCTTTTAATGCATTTGAGAGATTTTCCATCTAGGCACCACAGCCTATATCCTTTCACACCATCTGCATATCCTAGAAATATGCACTTTCTTGCCCTTGGTTCAAGCTTTTCATCATTCACATGAGCATAGGCAGGACAACCAAATATTCGCAAGTTGGCGTAATCAATAGGAAATCCAGACCATACCTCTACAGGAGTTTTACATTCTATAGCTGTTGATGGAGACCATTTAATCAGATAACAAGTTGTGTTAACAGCTTCCGCCCAGAACTTCCTAGGTAACCCTGCATTGGAGAGAATGCACCGGGTCTTTTCTAGAATAGTCATGTTCATCCGTTCTATAACTTTGTTCTGTTGCGGTGTATTTCTAACTGTGTAATGTCTCACAATCCCTTCATTCTTGCAGAACTGATTAAAAGCACTATTATAGAATTTCAAGCCATTGTCTGTTCTCAAGCGCTTGATTTGTTTACCTGTCTACTTCTCAATCATAGCCTTCCATTGCTTGAACTGTGCAAAAGCTTCATGTTTGTGCTTTAAGATATACACCTAGACCTTCCGAGAATAGTCATCTATAAAGGTCAACATGTATAAACCACTACCAAGAGACAGAACACGAGAGGGACCCCAAAGATCAGAGTGGATGTAATCCAAAGTACCTTTGGTCGGATGAACAGCTGTCCTAAACTAGATCTTACACTGCTTTCCGAAGATACAATGCTCACAAAAGTCCAACTTTCCTATTTTTTGACCACATAGCAAACCCTGTTTAGTCAACTCATCCATACCCCTTTCACTCATATGCCCAAGTCACATATGCCATAACTTGGTAGTTTCTGAATCTGAGTACGATACAGCTACAGCACCTATAATTGTATTACCTTGAAGGAAGTAAAGGTCATTCTGCTTCAGTCCCTTCATCACTACAAGAGCACCCTTTGAGATTCTCATAACTCCACCTCCAACTTTGTAGGTACAACTGTTGGAGTCAAACGTAGCTAAGGAAATCAGATTTTTCTTCAACTCTGGAACATGCCTAACATCTGACAAAGTTCTCACAATACCGTCATACATCTTAATTTTGATTGCACCTATCCTAACAACCTTACATGCTACATTATTTTCCATAAGCACTTTACCACCATCAATAGATTGATAACTGGTAAACCAATCTATGTAAGGACACATATGATAGGAACACCCTAAATCAAGAATCCACTCAGTAGATGAGCTACCAATAGTAACCGAAAGAACTTCTGCACCATCAAAATTACTCTCTGCAACTCCAATTGCAACTTCGGCAATTTCTCCAGAATCAGATTTCTCCTTCCCTTTTACGCTCTGTACAATCTTTCCTAAAGTGCCATTCCTTGTGACATTTGAAGCACTTTAATTTTCTAGTTTTTTATTTTAACCTAGATCGGCATCTTCTATTATGCTCTCTCTCTTCTCTGTTCTGTCACGCGCTACCAAACCCTCACCAAAACTGTCAGTGTTTTCAGTGGCAACCTTTTTCTTCAACTCCTTAGAGTTCAAGGCTAACTCAACATCTTCCTTAGAAAGAGTTTCTCTACCATACATCATGGTATCAACAAAGTTCTCATACGAGGGTGGTAAAGAGCATAGCAACATAATGGCTTGGTCCTCATCATCAATTTGAACATCGATGTTTTTAAGATCCATAACAGCTTTCGTAAAAGAATGAAGGTGGGTTAAAACAGACGTACCTTCCTGAATTTGTAAGGTGAACAATCATTTTTTTAGATACAAGCGATTCGTGAGAGACTTCATGATGTACAAGTTCTCCAACTTCTGCTATATGCCAGCAACAGTTTTCTCCTAGGCAACCTTTCGCATTACACCATCGCTCAGACACAGCAAAATCTGACCGTACGCCTTCTCCAGTAACTCATCATTCTTAGTATTTGATAGTTTGTCAGACAAAGCATTCTTTCCTTTCAAAGCTTGCTGTAACCCATTCTAAACCAGCAAATCATGCATCTTCAAATGCCATAGACCGAAGTCATTGTTTCCATCGAATTTCTCAATCTCAAATTTAGTAGTCATTCTGCGAATCTTTTACTACACCTGCGTAGATCTCCTCGAGATGAGTTCGCAGGTTCAAACGGGTCTCAAATCGGACTTCGGATCATCAAGATATCGTGAAAAATAGTTTTCAGTCGTCGATCGGTCAAATCTGCCTTTGACTGTACCGTGTTGATGTGTTGCTGACGTTAGCGATTGTACCAGCACCTTTCTCTTTGGTTTTGGGCTTCTGCCAACGGGTCGGGCCGACTTGGACTTGACCCGGACTGCTGCAAACCTACCTTCTTTTTCTCTTTCGTTCTGGTTCAGCAACCAAAACTAAGAGCGGTAGTTTCGTTCTTCTTCCTTCCTTGGCAACGGGACGACGGCAGCGGCGAACCTCCTTCTCCGGCTATGCACAGCGACGGTGTACAGTCCTCGGCGGCTCTGTGGGGCCCAGCAAAAACAGAACTCAATTCGTCTCTAATCGTTCTGCAACCTTTTCTTTGTAACAGAAGAAATTTTGGCAATGGCACGTCCTCCGACTATCACAGCAACAGCGCAGCGATTCCGGCCCTCAGTTTTCTTCTTGATCCTGCGATGCACAGCTGCACTTCTTCTCTGTTTGTTGCAGCAATTCCAGAGTCTCTAGGATGTATATCTCTTCTGATTGCATAGTAAATTCTCCCGTCTTCCCCATGGACGTAGGCCAAAAGCTGAACCACATAAATCCCTGTGTTCTCTTATGCGTGTTTGATCTCTTCTCGTAGGCCCTAGATCACAACAAAGAGTAAGGACATGTGTGAGCTTGATATCCTCTTATGAGTTGCCCGTTAGGCCATGTGTGGACTGTATTGGGCCAAGTGAGTGTTGTGCTGGATTTCCTGAGGATAGCATCGAACTTCGGGTGCATCAACAGACTATACAAGTTGTTTAGGATCTGCGTAACCACTACAATGGATGGTATGGTATTTCCCACATGCAAAGTGACTGTGAACCTAGGTTGGTTATTTGTCAGTACTCCATTGACTCACTAATCATCAGGATATGAGTTGAGTTTGAGTTTGTGCTTTGTTCATGACATGAGCATGCATCTTCTCACATTGTCGGTCATTGTTTAGTGTGAGTCAGTGTAAACTTAGGATGGGCTTTTGGCATGTTGGCCCTTGGGTTATTTGTCTATATCTCATGGGAGATGTTATATTCTGAGGTGTTCCAGGTTAGTGGAATTATATGTAAGGCTTTGGTGAGGACTGCTTGGTTATACTCTTATATGTGATCTTCATATGGATTTGTTATGTGGAGTAGTTCCTCTTAGCTTTGGTAGCCATGTTTCAGAGTGAGAATTCGGCTGGGGACTATGCGTGTGCATATGATCTTTGAACCCTTCGAGTCAGGCACCACTCGGTTGTTTTAGTCTCCCACAGTCTGGGTATCTCCCTATGGAAAGGATTGTAACATTACGCATACATTTACCATCTATAGATCAGGTCTTTCAAGGTGGTCGTACGCCACTGGGGCACAGCATACTTCACTTCGAGATGTACGTAGGTGTACTGATTTTTTTTTACTGGGTTTTTTTTCCACGCATTTTGATTTTCAGTGGGGCCTTTTTCCACACATTATTATTGAGTTTGCCTGGGCATTTTGATTTCGGTCGAGCTTTGATCCCGACCTTTGTGGGTTGCCTATTTGATAGTGTGTGTAGCCTTATATGTATTTGTTTTATGGGTGGTCTACATTTATGCACTACTGCTTAGCCGGCCTTTCTTTATTTCTACTCTTATGGTTATTACTGTCATTACTAATTATTGTTGCATCTTATTATGTTATTTACATTTGTTTACCTTCCAGATTATATAATTTGACAATGTTATATTTGGTGCTTAGGTACCGAGCCCTATGATGAGTCATCGGCTGAGCCAGTCCTAGAGGATCCATCAAGCGAGGTGTTCCGTGAGTGGTGTGCCGATGATGTAGTATGACATCGTCCAATCTTGTACATGAGGGCCACAACTTATTTCTTATTGGCTAGATTCTTTTTAGATCTCATATACTTGGTCTTGGTGTCTACCTTTGTAGGTCTGATTTTTGTTATGGCCTTATAATTAAATTTTCACTCTTTTGTTTTATAACGTTAAAGTTAAATGCATAGTGGTTACTTTCATGGGACATTTACCAAATAATTAAGCTTATAGTGTAATTAATCGATTTTATGAAGAATAATAAAAAAAACCACCATTTAGTTGTTCATACCATTTGTTTTTACGAAATTACCCCAGTTGGTGATATCGTCAACT
Organism: Camphora micrantha; assembly: GCA_003546025.1. Lineage (NCBI taxonomy): Eukaryota > Viridiplantae > Streptophyta > Magnoliopsida > Laurales > Lauraceae > Camphora > Camphora micrantha. Next base: position 24,212,500 of record QPKB01000009.1, read on the forward strand.
GCCTGTGTTTAAACCCGCAGATTTTTTTCTTCTTCTTTGGGAAACCCTCTTCTCTCTTTTACTTATTCATCTGTTTCATGGTTTAACCTGTTATGGATTTTTTTGGTTGTATCATTGAATAAAATGTGGACTGAAAATTTGGTTAGATGGTGATTTATTTTTGGGTTTCATGAAAAAGACCCAAAGAGAGAGGAGTTTTTTGAAGAAAATTTATAGGTTTAAACAAGGAAGTTGGCATTAAAACATGCCCGTGGGGAAAACTAGCAAAACCCCGTGCTATGCACGGACCACGGAAACACCAAAAGCACAGACTAATATAAACTATACTCGGATAATAGGGTCATTGAGTTACATATACCACAATTAAAAGGCTTTATAACATCAATTATCTATACCTCTAAGAGAATGTTTTCCCCCTTCGTTTAACCACAGGGCTCCATTTTAAGAATCCTCATTTTTTAGAACACCTCAAAACAGGTGTCAACACCTCATTCCACCCTCCACTCCCCTCTCTCTCCAGTCTCCTCTCTCTCCACTAACCAAACTGCATAACTTCCCAAAAAAAAAATGAAATTCCCACTTCATTTCTAAACTCCTATCTACCACTCCAAATACAGAAAAGAAAATTAGAAAAGGAAGATTGGAGCACAGTGGAAACCAGAAACGGAATACCTAGGTCGCTTGGCAAGGGAGGATAGAATCCCACTTTGACTCACCAAGGAGAAGGTAATTACTGTGACATTGGTACATTGTTTCTTTTGTATAATGTCGAATGCAGCGTTCTTTCATCGGTACGTCGTTCCTTTGCATTCAAAGATTCGTGACCATCTATACAACCCAAATGTCGAATGGGGGTGTTTTGACTTCTCCTCTGCCCTCTCTGATGGGACCTGTGAAAACTACAAATGCCCTCAAACCGAAAGACACTACAAGACAACGCATTGCAACCTTTTAAGAAATTATGTATAAAGGATATGTACAACCCAAATTTCGAGTGGGGGTGTTCTGACTATTCTTCTCTCCCCTCTCTCTTACAACTAATAAAATCAAATTATAAGTTATGGATATAAATGAGGAAAGATGCAAAGGAAATATTCATTTTGAAGTATTCTCAACTGAACATCATTGTAGCCAGTAGTAGCCTTATGCCTTTCATAAAGCTTTTCAAGTGCAGCAACAAACTGTTTATGAACTTCATCCACCTACCCAAATAAAAAAAATAACTGATTACCACTTGATTGAACTGTCTATAAACTACATCCACCAGCCCAAATAAAGAAAATAATTGATTACCACTTGATCATCATCATTAAAGCCTTATCCCATTTATATATATATATATATATATATATGAAAGCGACTCTTCCAATTGAGAAATCATATGTCAATTTTGAATCTCAATTGATTTTGACCTGTTTCAAATGAGTGTCAAATTTTCCAATTAACTGCTCCACGTTCTCTCCCCCATTACCACATTCTTAACTCCTCCCCTTTTATTCAATTTTTACATCATCTACATTCATCTATGCAACTCCTCATTCTCAAAAAGACACTCGGAGACTCCTCATTTCCGACGTAAGTGGTTCTCAGATGCCCCTCTTCCCCCACTCACCTCCGGTGGGATCTCTCTCTCTCTCTCTTTTCTGTTTTTCTTTATTCAATCATATATTGTTTTCTATACATCATATATTGTTTTCTTTTATACAACAGGTATCCAATTATAAATTGAAAAAGTCAAAATGATAGAGAGATTTAAGGTGAGTGGTGCCCTCTTCCCCTACTCATCTCTGGTGGGATTTCTCTCTGCATGTCTTCTATTTTTCTTTATTCAATCATATATTGTTTTTCTTTTTATATATTTTTCTTTATTCTTCAGATATTGAGATTTCCCAGGTGTGATTTCTGATTGGTTATGATTCTATACACTATTCTGATATAATTGATCCTTCCCGGAATGGGTTCGATTACTCATATCTAACTTTTACCAAATTTGAATAGATTCTATTGTCTTTTGATTGACATGATTTGAACTCATGCTTTGGTAAAGTTTGATGTTTTGATGAATTGTTTTGGGTTTTTTCAATGATTGATTTGCGAAGGCAGGGGACATTAGGGAGGGTGGTGGCAGCAATGCGGGCGAATAGGGAGGTGTGGAGGGCAGCAAAGATGGTGAGATTTCTGGAGAGGGAGGGCTGTTAGGTTCGAGAGCTATGAGATGGTGGTAGAGGGGTGTGTGGAGAGAGGGGAGTATGTGCTCGCGGGGAAGGTTGTGATGGAGATGGCGAGGAGAGGGTTGATATCATATCTAGGGATGAGGCAGAGGGTGGTGGAAGGGCTTGCCTCCATTGGGGAGAGAGAGCTTGCTTGTGCTGTGAGACAAAGGCTCGCCGAGCTGATTGAGTTCTCCCTGGTGTTTGATAAAGTTCCCCTTTGAACAATCTAAAGTATACAATTGATATTGTACTACATCCTTGATGTTGCTGGTGGCGCTTGCTGGTTCTTGGGCCTGGAACATATTTTAAGTTGTTCTCATTGAATCTGTTAAGGCACTATTTGTACTGGCATAAAACCCTTGTGCGATGCACAGGTTAAGTCCTGAATAATATATTAAACCTAATATCTCATTCTTATAAATCTATTTATAACAAACTAATTAAAAAATCCAAATTAACCAAAAAAATTATAAAAACCAAACCTTTCATCGCTTAATCTACGCCAGCATACACAAAATAAATGATTCATATGCATTTATGCTCATTTTGAATACTAAATAAAAATTTTACAAATAACCTAAAATTATAGAGTTGGAAGGCATCTATTTGAATTGGGTTACATCCACACAAATGTGCCCAAACGACATTTTATTGAAAAGGAACATATTTAGCCCAAGAGACACATTTTATTGAGAAGGCACATATTATGTGTTTTTGAAAGAACACATCCACAAATGGGCCCCAATAAGCTGATGTGGCTTCTCCTAAGGCCAGAATTAATTTGAGGTTTTTTTTTTTTTTTTTCAACCAACATTCAGCTTTAAAGAGAAAGAATGACAAATCATAATTTACTTTTTAAGAGTTTACAGGATTACCACCAACCAAGTGACACTTGTGGCTTGGTTTCTTTTGTATAGTTAGTATGTCCTAAATTAGTTAGAATTATGAAAGTTATATGAAAGACATTGATTTGTATTCCAATTTTGCAAAAGACACCGATTTGTATTCCAATTTTGAAAATTTAAACTGATGTGATTGTCTCTTCAATTTCGAAAACTATTCCACATTTCTTGCAATAATGTATATATTCTATCATGGAGAGTTTACTACTATGCAATTTTTCAAGAATATTGTTTGTCATAAAAATAGTTGCAAGAGGAGTGGGAAAAAATAGGAGTCTACTTTCCTTTTTCTTATGGATATCTCCATCTCAATCTTCAAAACCAACTCTATCTTCTTCTTCAAGACTAACTCTATCTCATTTGTGTCTTGGTTTGGCTTCCTATCTATTGATCATGCCTTTTGCAACATAAAGCTTCCAATTAATTTCTTCAGAATTCTACCACATTTTTTTAATATGTGGTATATCTTATGATTGATATATCGTGATGGCAGGAAATTTCGTTATAGCACTAAAACCATGTGATTCATGGTCGCTTGGACTGTCAAATAGAAATTTGTAGGCCCAACAGAAAATCAAATTGTTAGATGAAAACAACCATGGAGATACTTGGCGAAAGTGGACCCATTTTAAATAGGATTCTTTAGGCCTAAAGGCGGACTTTAAGATGATGCATATTGCTTTTAATATTTTGGTTATTCCTATATAAATAATACTAGCAGTAAGGTCTCTACAATGCATGGTTTATGTGTTTTTTAGAAAGAATTATGTTCTTTATTTTGTGATTGTTACAATTGAGCATAGCTCTCTTCCTTATTGGTGATTACAAGCGAAGCCTATAGTATTTTTATTTTCGAGCAAGAATGTTATAAAATAAAATAACTCAATTACAATTTTTAATATAAAAATGTTAAAATTTTGTAAAAAAAAATTCTATATATATATATATATATTTTACATGAGTTTTGCCCCGTGCTAAGCACGAACACATTATGCTAGTTAAACAAATGATTTTAGCATGGGCACATTATGCTAGCTAAACAAATGATTTGAATACCACATGAATTAGTTATAAAAATTACTTTCACATGAAATCGCATACCATACCCAGTGAGAAGTTGAGAACGAGAGTTTCTCCACTACTAATCTAACATACAAAACAATAAACCAAATTGAGCGCTCTAATCTGGTTATTATCATAAAGCCAAGGGTCAATCTGGATCATTGTAAGCCTAATTTAAGGAACTTTGTTTCCATGTAAATCATAATTCATGCAGTTCAACAATGTGATTTACATTTAGGTTGCACCTTTTTTTTTTCTAAATTGGGCAGTCATGACCAACTGCATGTAGTCAGAGTTACATGCAATAGGTGAAAGGTAACTCGATTACATGAAGTGTCCAAAGAGGGCCAGAAGTCAGTATTATGGATGGTTCATGGTCTGGACTTACACTGGGTCGATCCTTCATGTTCACTGTCAATTATTGTCAGCATTCTTTCTTTACGTCTATTAGCATACAAACTGATGGCCATTAAGATCATTAACACAGTCAACATTTGCTGTCCCTGACAGATCTAAGGAAGTACGCATACTATGATTGTTCCAAACCCATTTACCATCTTCTGTTTACATAAGCTGGAGTGTGTTGCACCTGCCACATTAACTGAAGCAATTCAACAAGAGTTGTCCTTTAGTATTGATAAACCACTCCTGCAAAGACACCGTGTTCTTAATTCAAGAAAGAAGAAACTTTGGTATGAACCATCTTACATCTATCTAAATACCAAGCAATGAACCGCAATGCTTAAAAAAAATAAAAAAAAAATACCAGCAATCTGTTACATTGTTACATCGTTGCTTCTTCTGAAGTGATATAGATCAATGCTGGTACTGAATGGACATCTTCCTTATTATTTTATACATTCAATGTTTAATTGGATTGATTTTGTTATATCATCTAGATTGGATTTAGTATATTTTTTGTTATATCATCTAGATTGGATTTTGATATATATATATATATATATATAGTGGTTTCGAGAAAGGAAGGATTGATGATATTGGAGTTGTTGGATGGGGCCCACATGTGATCAGATGTAGGTAGGTCCCGCCCCCAAACTATCCTTATAATATATGATTATGAACATAATCATCCAAATGCGTAGATGTTGTTGATATTTATCGAATGGATGTGAGTAGCAAAACACCGTACTATGCAACTCAAGAGAAAAATATAAATATAGATTGATAATTAATACTCATGTTAATTTACCATATAACTCAGAATCCATAGTATTTGGCATGAACCATCTTACATAAGGTGTAAGATGGTTGTTATATAGATCGTTTAACAGATCTGCAGCGAAGATGGCAGATTATAATTTTGGATTTTATAACAATATAATTGGAATCAAATTAATAAAAGTTAATAGTATCATACAAAAGTTATAAATTACCTTGCTAAACATTAATCATTAAAATCATTAGTATCATTAATATCACTAATCTCTCATCAACAACTACAATTGGTGCACATCCAAGCCGACGCAACCATTGCTCAAGATCTTATCAGATTGGTTTTTTCTAATAGCGATTAATGTAAACCTATCTGTCTATCTATCTATACCTCTATGCGAATGTTTTTTCCCTCCGTTTATTTCATAGTCATATTTTCCCCTCGTTTAACCACAGGCCTTTAAAGTTTCAATCCTCACTATCTAACATACATCAGGCCAGCTGTCAAAATGTTCATCCACCCTCCACTCCCCTCTCTCTCCAGTCTCCTAAATCTCCTCTCTCTCCAATCTCCTCTCTCTAAAATAACTGAACAACGTAACTTCCTAAAAAAAAAAATCAATTCCCACTTCATATCTAAACTGATGGCGGACCCTTGGGCGACATCATGGATGGTGGCATCTGAGATTTGGACCAATGGGACCCACTGTTCACTCTCCTCATATATTTCCAAGCGTGAGTCAAGTGAGGTTGATACAAGCCACTATTTGGATCTGTGGGCCCCTAGGAATGGTCTAGTGATGAATCAGATCCACTGGTATTTTAGATTAGACCAGTGGGACCCACCAGATTTTACCCCAAGGTATATTTAGTCTCGGAACACTTTTTTTTTCTATGTTCTGTATGTGAAATTGAGGCCTGGGTGGAACTTATAAATGGGGACGGCCCTATACCTGATTGGTAGTTAACATATGATCATTCCATCTAAGTTATTTAAGGCATATTTATTGGTCTGGTAATGAATCAAATCCACTGGTATTTTAGATCGGACCAATGGGACCCACTATATTTTACATCAAGGTATATTCAGGCGTGGAACACATTTTTTTTCAATGTTCTGTATGTGAAATTGAGGCCTGGGTGGGACTTATAGATGGGGACAACCCTATAACTGGTAGGTAATTAACATATTATCATTCCATCTAAGTTATTTAAGGTTTTTGTGTGGATATTATTAAGTCATATTGGACTGTCTTCTTTGATTTGGTAGGCATATAATGTGAAGGACTTGGATTTTTTTTGTGTATTTGATTAATTACTAGTGGAGCCCTGCACATGCAATGCACGTGCACCGAACACATAGTTTTACTAAGAAAATTTTAAAAAAATAAAGTTCTTAAAAAATTCAGTAGAAGCTTCAATACATTTAAAAATAAAATTTCAATAGAAAATGAGTGATTGTAAATTGCAAGGCCAGTGCAATGTCCAAATACAGCTAACACTACTTTTTTTCTATATATTTGAAAACAATAAAATAATGATATAGTGAGAAAAATGAGATCTCAAAAGACAATCGATATGAAATTTATATAACTTTTTGAGGATATAAATCACATATTTCTAGATATTTTATCATGAATGTGTACAAAGAAATTTCAATTTACTTTATTTAACTTGTCAGGTCGACTTATCAGTTTCCTAGTAGACTTAACCTGCTAAAGTTGGAGTCCAGTTGAAATCATGGTCAAATTGATAACCTGCAGTTTTATAAAAAATAAAAATAAAAACTAAGAACCAGATGAGCTTATTGTTCTAACTAATTACCGTGAACATTATATATTCACTACAAAACCAGATTCTATTAAGGAAAAAAATTAATTATATCTTACCTAAGGACATCATAATAACAAAACTGAGATGATAGTTTTGGTCTTAACTTACAAAGAAGAATAACAACTCACACCGACCATCAAGAATAATGAAGTAATCTGGCTTGTCCTCAAGTGACAAGGATCAACAATGGTGGAACTATGATATGAACTCTGATGGGTAAGATTAATCAATATTAGTATTTTACATGTAATTTGTTTTATTTTATAAGACGGACCACTATCAGGTAAAAAGAGGCAATACCTCTCCAAGAGTCAGCATCTTCTTTTGCGTGATACAAAGTGCTTATTTTATACCCTGTAAGAAAAGGATAATACAAAGTAATCATAGAAGTTCAGTTAAATGGAAGCTCACAAATAGAGATATCAATAGGGAAAAAATATCAAAAAACAAAAAACTACAAATACAAATCTGCCAAAAGAATTTGACCTTCCTATTAAGAAATACATAAGAATGTAACACGGGTATTCTAGATCAACTCTTCTGTTCTGTTCTGTATAGAGGATGGAAGTGCTGATCAAATTAAGAAAAATTCGAAATGAACAAATACAAACTGAATATGCTGCAGCTCAGCATCAAATACTTATTTTAGTTGTTTACACTTAAAATGACAATTTCATTCATTGACTCTAAAGTTAGTAGTAACGTTAGCATAACAAGCAGTTTTTATGAGATTATTGTTTTCCCTTAAGGAAATGCATGACTTTTTTCTTGAGATATATGAGAAGAAGAACAAGAACAAAAAGAAGAAGAAGAAGCTTGCAATGATGAACGAAATAAATGTGTTAGAAAATGATCAAAGTTTTTCAATTTAAGCCTCATGAGTAAGAGCAATAATAAATAAATATATTCATGCCTTTGAAATGCCCTTTTATTATTAAAAAAATTCACAAAAGTTGTATATTAAGAAACTAAAAATTGTACTGAACAACAACAATTTTACGATAGCAATCTATAAATTAAACCTACTGCTAAGTTGCATTTATGAAATTATCTTTAGCAATCACTAATATCAGAAGAGAATTAATATTTAGTAGTAGTTATTATATTATCCAACTTGTGATTAGTCTTCCAACAGGGGTATAAATCAAGATCAATACAACTATTATGTCAGATTGAAAACTCAATTATTCTAACTAAATAAAATATAAACACATGAAGCAAAAGGGAAAAGAATATTTAAATTTTTTTAATGACAACTTTCATTAAAAGAGAGAAAAAACAGGGCAGACATAAAATAAGTTTAAGTTTGTACATTTCACTTTCTTATTTATAATATTTTGTTACTTGCTACTTTTTTTATAAAAAAAAAAAAAAGAAAAAGAAAAAAATAAACATAAAGCAATAATGCAAACAAAGTACTGTATATATGGGATATTCTTATAAGTTTTGGAGGTCCCTATACCTTTTTCAAAGGCCATAATAAATAATATACAACTGAAGGAACATCAAATTACAAATATTTAAGGTTAGTACACAAAAGATTAAATGGTTAATATTTAAAAAATAATAACAAAGGGTTACATCCGTACAAAGAAAATAATCTCATATCTTCTAGAAACCTCCCGAAGCCCTCTGATGTTCTTAACTCTCAAATTTCAAATGCAAATACCAATCGAGTATCTTTTAATTCCACCAAAAAATAAAAATAAATATAAATAGAAGCTAGTTCCCCAATTAGCATTGTTTCAGGGGAAAAAAAAAACAGAGAACGTTAATTCTCTCGTGTGTAGTCAATTTGGTATTTGAATTATAACACAACCACCAATTGGCCACCAGCAACAATAACAAAAGTAGCAAGCTAGCTAATACCTTTTGTCGCGACTTTTAAACTGATGGGGAAGTATTTAAAGTGCCCACAAAATAAGTTTCGAACAACAAAAGGTAGTAAGTAAAATACACTTGATTCCTTTTCTTTTGATCCATTATAAAATACACTATTCATTTTCTTTTTTATTTTCATCCCGTCTTAGTTCAAGGTTTATTATTGAAAAAGTACATAGCATTTAAGTTTTCAAAATTAAAAGGCAGTATGTACACTATGAACCACATAATGGAGTAAATAGTGCATAATTAAAATCTTTTGTTTTCCCACCTTGGCTTAGTTTCTTAACCGGGGTGGACAAAATAGTGCCAAGAAAGACTAAAAAAACTTTCTGAATGATAAAATTTGAAATATTTTTCCTTTGAAATGATTCTTTAATTACACCATATCTCACAATTAATTTCACAAAAGACCAAAAAAAAAAAAAAAAACAATTGAATAAAAATTTGGAAATTAGTGAACAAAATGGCTCAATGAGAACCACGAATGAATGCTTATTGATCTTATCCCACTCTTGAGGGGTTTGGAGGGTGACGATTGAAGAGGCCTTGGTCTAAAGCTTAAAAATTTAACTAACATAAACTAAAACAGGAAAAATAAATAAAATAAAATGTCAGATTCTTATACAAATATGAATTATGTTTTTGGCCTTTTGAATATTAACACCTGTATTACTTTAAAAAAAAGCCCTTCCCCTTCAACTCTATGGAGAAGGAAAACAGTTTCTGACAAATAATGGAAAGCCTTTTCATGCCTCATAGCATTGTCTTTTTAGTTATTGTCTACTTTGCTTTTCTCAACCAGAACACTTTCTGTTTAAGTTTTCCATTTTCCTATCTCACATAACAAAACAGTATCAATTTTACATTTTAAATGCTATGCACAAATTCATATTCCAAACATAGAGTGAGAACTAAATACAAAGTTCTACCATAAAGAAACACGAAACACGCACAATTTGGAAGCCTGCAATTAAGATTCAAAAAATAAAACAAACATATAATTAAAATTATCAAAGCACGAAGGGGCCTAACTTTGGCCCAAACAGGAATGAGAAAGAAAAAATTAACTCTTCAGCATTATTTTCTTAACTCTGGTTGCACCCATTTTTCTTAGAATGAAGATTTTATTGCAACATTAAAAAAAAATTGAAGAAGAAGACACAATCAAACAATAATAGTTTCAGTAGACAGTGCTCACTTACATGTATGAAAACTCCCTCCATTCCAAAAGAAGCTAAGAGTCAATAAAGAATTTGTTAAAATATCATGTTCTTCCTTACACAATTACTCACAGAGGAAAAACCTCATACCCACAAAATTCCCTGCATTGAAAATCTTGTAGTATCTGAATAAGAAGAATGTTAAAAGAAAATTGGAAAAAGAAGAGAAAAAAACAACATTTGAGATATTGATTTGAGATTGATTCCATTCTTATCCACATTTTCATTTTCTTTTCTCCACTAACTTAAAAAAAAAAAAAAAAGAAATCGAAAAAAAAATCACTCAATTTATTGGAATGTATTAAAACGAAATTTTATTACGTTTAAAATATCTGTATCTACTCAATATAAGAGACTAAAAAATTTATTAGGATCATGTTTGCCAAGTTTGGTCTAGATCCGGGTTTATTTAGGTATAGTAGGGGGTAATTAGCAATTTTCCAAAGAATTTAGGAGGCTTTTACGTAATTTTAGATTATTGAGATTATGGTACCATTGGGTAGATATTTTTAATTCTTAAACTTTAGTCTTCTAGATCATCTTAATCCAGATCCTTAAAACCCCTCTAAATCCAAGCTTGACCCAAAGTCTATTTTACACAAATTGGGAAATTCCCATTATGCCCCCTTCTTTATCCATATATAAAATACATATAGATAATAAATATATATATATAAGGGTGGGCCCTACAATATTGATTTGAGATAGATTCCAATCTTATCCACATTTTCCTTTTCTTTTCTCCACCATCTTAAAAAAAAAAACAAAGAAATTGAAAAAAAATACTTGATTTATTGGAATGTATTAAAATGAAATTTTATTACGTTTAAAATATCAGCATTTACTCAATATAAGAGATTAAAAAAATCAATAAGATCGTGTGTGCCAAGTTTGGTCTGGATCCGAATTCATTTGGGTATAATAGGGGGGTTGTTAGCAATTTTCCAAAGAATTTAGGGGGCTTTTCGTAAGTTTAGATTTTTGAGATTATGGTACTGTTGGGTAGATATTTTTAATTCCTAAACTTTAGTCTTCTAGATCATCTTTATCCGGATCTTTAAAACCCCTTTAAATCCAAGCCTGACCCAAAGTCTATTTTGACAAATTGGGAAATTCTCATTATGTCCCCATCTTTATCCATATATAAAATACATATACATAATAAATATATATAAGGGTAGGCCCCACAACTTACATTTTATTGGGCATGTGTGTAGTGGAAAAAGTACATCATCTTTCTCTCTTTTATAAGAAAATAGAGATAGATTATCTAGATTGGTTCGATATGTTAGGGAGGAAGTTTGTTATTCGACCGCATGAAACTTTGATTGGAGGGATTTTGCATTCTTGCATCGGATAATATATAGATTGCGGAATTCGATTAAGGGGTTTGGCTTTCAATATCTAAAACCGGCATTGTATAACGTGGTTATAGGTTTCGATCTAGGGGTTAGGGTATTAGGTTTCTAAAAAATTAAAAACGCATCTCATCATCCCATTGTATGTATCTTTGTTTCTTTTGTCAGACTCTGTAGATCCATTTTTGAATTTGTTATATATATGTTCTTTTTTTAATGTGAAATAGAGGAGTATCATTTTTATTGAAGGTCAATTTGTGAGGTTTATGATCATTTGATCCTTTGATCTTTATCAAGCAATTCATAGGTCTCAGCCCGCATCATATGGTTTAATGGACGGTTAAAATAGAGATGGTGGACACATTCATCTGGGTCCCACTTAAATAGGTTTGGTCAATTTGTGAGGTCTATGATCATTTGATCCTTAGATATTTATCAAGCAATTCATGGGTCCCAGCCCGCATCATATGGTTTTATAGACAGTTAAAATAGAGAAAGTGGACCTCATTCATCATGGTCCTACTTAAATGGTTTGTTCAATTTGTGAGGTCTATGATCATTTGATCCTTTGATCTTTATCAAGCAATTCATGGGTCCCAGCCCGCATCATATGTGGTTAGAATAGAGATTGTGGACCCAATTAATTTGGTCCCACTTGAATAGTTTTGTTCAATTCCTGAGGTCTATGATCATTTGATCCTTTGATCTTTATAAAACAATTCATGGGTCCTAGCCCGCATCATATGGTTTTATGGACGGTTAGAATAAAGATGGTGGACCCCATTCATCTGGGTCTCACTTAAATAGATTTGTTCCAGGCAAATCATAACAATTCATATCAATAGCCAGAAATTTGGATTGAAATTCTTTATTTAATGTATTTTTCCTTTGAAAGAAAAAACACATTTTATTAAGCTATCTTCAAGCTTCACTCGGGAAAATTTAAAAAGTATATATATTTTTTGACATATAGATCGAGGCCTAGAGTAAACAAATTTCAACCACAGTTACGGTTTAGATAGAAAATTAAGCGTCACCTTTTTTTATATTATATAATTGATGTTATAAAGCCTTTTAATTGTGGTATGTAACTCAATGACCCTATTATCTGAGTACAATTTATATTAATCTGTGCTTTTGGTGTTTCCATGGTCTTTGCATAACACGGGGTTTTGCTAGTTAAGTCATATTGGACTGTCTTCTTTGATTTGGTAGGCATATAACGTGGAATAATTGAAAGTATTATTATGTGATAATTAAGTTTGTTTGCTGTAATCTTAATGTACATTTATTATTCCAATTTTTTCTTGTGTGTTTGATTAATTATTATCTAGATTGGAAATGTTAGGGAGGAAGTTTGTTATTCGACCGCATGAAACTTTGATTGTGGAGGGATTTTGCGTTCTTTCATCGGATAATATATAGATTAGGGAATTCAATTGAGGGGTTTAGGTTTCAATATCTAAAATTGGCATTGTATAAGTGGGAATTGATTTTTTTTTTTTTTTTTTTTTTTTTTTTTTTTTTGAGGAAGTTATGTTGTTAAGTTATTTTAGAGAGAGGAGATTGGAGAGAGAGGAGAGTAGAGAGAGAGGAGATTTAGGAGACTAAAGAGAGGGGAGTGGAGGGTGGATGGACATTCTGACAGCTGACCTGATGTATGTTATAGATAGTGTGGATTGGAACTTTGGAGGCTTGTGGTTAAACGAAGGGAAAAAACATTCCCATAAAATAGATAGGTTTACATTAATCGCTATTAAAAAGAAAGGGCATTTGGCGATGGGTCTCTAAACATTTCACTTTATTGCCTTAGATCCACAGCATTTTTTCATAGTGTGATAGGTCATTTTTTCAAATTTGAAGACCTAAAATGCCTAATTTACCATTTCTTCAAATCCTATCCCATGATTAGTGGGATATGTCATTATTCACGGTCCAACTACCATTTAATTGACTACGGTTAATGAAATCTCATTAATGAGACTATTAAATAATTTAAATTTTTTTTATCAAAAGAACGCAAATAAATTTAAAAAGATGCAAATAAATCTCTAAAGATCCAAATAAATTTCAAAAAAACATAAATAAATTTCAAAAGACACAAATAAATTTCAAAAGGTCCAAATAAAATTCAAACAATATAAATAAATTTGAAAAGACGCAAATAAATTTCAAAATACATAAATAAAGTTTTAAAAAATGCAATAAATTTCAAAAATGAAGATAAATTTAAAAAGATGCGAACAAATCTCAAAAGATTCAAATAAATTTTAAAAAACGGAAATAAATTTCAAAAGATGCATATAAATTTCAAAAGATCCAAATAAAATTCAAAAAAAGTAAATAAATTTCAAAAGATACAAATAAATTTCAAAATATGTAAATAAAATTCAGAAAAGCATATAAATTTCAAAAATCGCAAATACATTTACCCAAAATATGATAAACCAGATTTTTAAATTTTAGAAATTTTTTCTAAAAACTCATGTATTTTTTCCAAAACTATAAATTTAAAACAACGCAAATAAACTTCAAAAGACACAAATAAAATTAAAAAATGCAAATAGATTTCAAAAAATGCAAATAAATTTTCCAAAAATCTCAAATAGATTTTCCAGAGATTCAGATAGATTTGTAAAAAAGCTTAGATAAATTTTCCAAAAACATAGAAAGATTTGTTAATAATCTCAATTAAAATTTAAAAAATGGAGATAAATTTGTTAGAAACTTATATAAGTTTTTTCCAAAAACTCGGATAGATTTGCCAAAAACTCAAATAAAGTTGTTAGGAACTTAGATAAATTTGTTAAAAACTCAGATATATTTTCCAAATACTAAAATAAATTTTTCAAAAACTTAGTTAAAATTTTCAAAGACTCAGATAAATTTGCCAAAATCAACGTCTGGCGATGGGAGCAGTCGATGTCCGGCAATGAACGGCGACAAACAGCGGCGGAAGCAGCTGCAAATCAAAACCCTAATGAATCCCACCTTCACCACCACCACAAATTCGCAAAAAACCAATGAAGAAGAAGATGAATGAATTTTGCAGAAAACCCCTAGCTTCATCTTCTTGCTCCTAAAAACCCCTCAAAAGCATTAGAAAAAAAAATAGAATGAAGAAGACGAAGGAGAAGTTACACAGAGAGAGATGGGTAGTAGCGGAAAAACCAGGTGAGATCTCATGCCACTCCTCCTCCTCCTCCTCCTCCCCACCCCCACCCCCACACCCCGAAAAAAAGCCCCCTCTGAATTCCTCTACCCTATCTCCAACTTTCTCATGGAGGATCTTGTCATCGTCTCCTCCGGCTACTCCTTCAATCGCCCCCCTGCTGAGGCCTGCAAAACCCTGGTCTTCTCTCCCCCATGTTTCGACGGCTTCCACCCCGATCTCTCCTTCCTCATCCCCAATCTCGCCCTCAAATCGGCCATCCTCCGTTGGAACCGGAGGAGATGATAGACGAAGGGCATGGCTGGTGTGTTGGCGATTGCAGTTGCAGAGGTCGTCCATCGAAGGGTAAGGCACAACAAAGATCCGGACTAAGGGTCAATCCACGGAGATTTGAAGATTTAGATATGGGCCACTAGTTGTCATATAACAAACGAACAGAGGAACATGTGTTCCCATAGACGCACAGAAGATCCGGATTTTCCCGGTCGGAGAAGGACCCCGGACTCGCTGCCAGAGAATATGTCTCATTTTGCGAGGATCCATGTGCAGTTGAACGACGAAGACAGCATCTGCTATGCTCTCGGTCTCGATTTGCAAAACTCGAAATTGCAAAAAGACTGTTTCAGTTCCATTCCCAGATTACAGAGGATCCGAATTCACTCGTCACCGGAGAATATCTGGACTGCTCTGCCCATCGTCGGAGCCCAGGCAGCGATTCCTCTTTAAGTGGGTTCCGAGATAGAACCTGAAACTACCCTGCTGCCAGAGATCAACGATCTCTTTGTGCAACTACAAATGGTGCAGCGGCAGGTGATGATGGCAATCTTCTCCTTCCGAGGGGGTTCACTGGGAGAATAAAAAATGAGAGAGAAGGAAGGAGGGAGAATAGGGTGCTCGGTTCGAATTGCACAGAGGTCTGTGCGTCTTCTCTGATCAAGCAGTCGTGCCCACTCTGAATTTTAATTCAGAATTGAGAAACCGGATCTTTTGAGACATGCAGTTGAACTTTGTCCCATGAACAAGGGAGAATGGAATATTTAAAATTTTAAAATTTAAATTTTTTTTTCCTAAACAGGTTAAGAGGGCAAATTAGTCATGAAAATGTTGTCCAGGGACCTCTCACCGGAATATGTCTAGTGATGTGAATTTAAATTCAATCATTTAATACTGCAAGTGCACAGTTGTCTTTCTGAGACAGTGGCAAGTACAGATCGAATCCCACAAGGAGCACTACTAAGTTAAAATTCAAAATCTGATTTTTTTTATCAGAGATTAATAAATAATTGAGATCCAAGAAAAGAAACTAGAAAAAATTCAGCAACACAAACTAATCAAATATATAAAACAGATCAGAGCATCCAAAATCCACTAAGCAAGATAATTAATCCATCCATGCAATTATTCTACTATTTGTCCAAAAAATAACTCAGACCGTAAACAAATCAATGTTTTGGATCCGGAAGATTTGTCTTTTGCAAAAATCAATTTTTAAGAATAAGGGATCACAACCCAAGACCTCATTCACCTCATAAAAGAATGAAAAATTATAAGCATGACTCATCAAATTAAGCATAAATTATCAAAGGATCTCAGCCCTAAGCATAATCTATCAAAATAAGTATAAATCATCAAACTATTTTCATTAGAAATCAAAACAGAGGCTGCCTAAGGTATAAAAACAGATCTATTATTCTATTAAAGCATGTATTTTGAAAGAGACAAGAAAGTAATAGAAAAATCAAATAGATTAAATTAAAGATCTACTTAGCTTTATCTGTATGCTCCAATCCAGAAATCTAGCTAGCCATTGAAAAGAACTCCATAAGTAATTTCATTGATAGCATCTCCTTCTACAATGGTCTCTCAAAAATCTCTCTTCAAAAATTCCTAATTTCTAGAACAGGGCTCCAAAATACCCAAAAATAACTCTTAAATTATATTAATTATAGAAAGAAAAGAAAGATGAGAGAGAGAGTTATGGACGTCGAAGGGGAGGGGAGCTGTGTCTCGTATGCTACTTTTTGGTTCCTTTTATTTCTCCGGTTATCTATCAGATACATTGAATCTAGACACCTTCTCTACAAAATTGATTTATCTTTATTGATAAGATACATCTCTTATCCTTTTAGAATTTGAATGAGGTGGAAGCTTCTGGAAACCTCTAGATGGCTTGGCTAATCTTCAGATGGGTCCCACAAGGGATGTGCAGCAATTGATTATCAACGGTGTGGATTTAATTGCAATCCCGTCTAAAAATAAACATGAAACTCTCTAGGCCCATAACTTTGTCAATATAGCTCTGATTTAATGTTCTTGGGCTCCACGGATATCTACTCTGAGTAAGCTTTCTAACGGTAGGTAAATTTCATCGATCCGACTGTCGGATTGAAAGTTATGGCCCTTTGAAGATGAGTTATTTTGAGAAAAACGGGATTAACTTCTAAAATTTGATTTGCAATGGATTCTATCTCTGCACAACTTTCATTTTTGAAAGGACATCAGATGTGGAGGATTCAAACTTTTCTTTTTTTTCAATCAGAATTCTACCTTTTAAATTATCCATAAAAAAATTCAAATTTGCAACTACTGTGGACCCTGCCATGTGGGACATTTCATCTGCTTGAACAGTTGGCCCTATGAGAAGTCTTCTACTGTAGTTAGGACTCTTCAACTGACATGATGAGTGGACCCCTCCTTTGATTAATTTGTATATGGCTTGTGTGTGGGGTCCACATGGTGAATTCTTCAATTTACTTCAATTCAGCAATGCAGGGCTCAGGATGACAATGTGTGCTTGAAAGTGGGTTCCATGACAGAGGCCTGCAATTCTCAC
>QPKB01000009.1:24230912-24242642 GCA_003546025.1 Camphora micrantha
CTCTGATACCAATTGAAAGTCCGGGATCCTAACCCTAGAGGGGGGGTGAATAGGGTGATCTACACTTAATGACTAATTATGGCCAATTTTAACTTCTTAACAATTAACTAGTCACATGTGATGATTAACAAACAAAATGCGGAAGCTTAAACAAAATAATCACCACAAAGCAAACACCACCACACAAGGATTTATAGTGGTTTGGCCTCAATGCCTACATCCACTACCGGCTTGTGTCCCAACACCCCACCGGATTTCCACTATTTATGCTTTTGAAAAAGGCTAAGCAATAACCTCTACAATATGCTTTCCAAGGATAAGCAATAACCTAACAATGTTGTTTTTCTAGGCTTAACAATAGCCTATACAAGATGCTTTTCTAGGCTAAGCAATAACCTTTACACAATGCTTTTCTTAGGCTAAGCAATAACCTTTACAATAAAGAGATTTTTTCTTAAGGTAGTGTCTTCACAAAACACTCTAAGAGAATACAATTAAGCTCAATTACAATGCCTCTTAATTAGGCGGATATGAAAGTTTAATTCAACTCACACAACACTCTACGAAATGCTAAGATGAATGCTCATGAAGTGTGTGTGTGAAAACTTCAATCAAGTTTAAAATGAAGGCTCAAAATAATGTATGCTTAATGCATTTTAAAGTTTAAAGCACACAAAGATTTGATTGAAGTGAAATGCAAATCACATGTACAAAATACACACTTGTTGATGATATGAAAATCAAAAGTTCACAAGTTGTATGAAACTAATAACACTAAACATGTGATGCATGTGCAATGTTGTTTTCAAAAACAAAAGTTTAACTAAAGTTTAAATGAATGAAAACAACAAAATGATTCAACCAAGTAAATGAAACATGTTACAAAAGAAATTAAAGGATTTGACAAAATATGTTTTATAAAGTTTTAAACAAACTTGGTTTGAAATCAAGGGTGAAGAATCCAATCCAACTTAAATCAAAGATTAAGAGAAGTGATGGATTCAACACATCATAGTTAACATGCTAAAATTAATTTACCAATAATTTAAACAAAGCATGAAACATATGATAATGAAAAGTAAAACTTACTTAGAGATTTAACTTCATTAATCCAAGCTTTACCTTTCCATTAGACCCCTTGATCTCTCTTAGTTCATCCCCTTTCTTTTGTCTCCAAACACCTCAAAGAAGGCTAAAATGTTCAACTCTTTTCTCATGGGAATGAACCTCATTTTATAGTCAAAAAGTGACTTCTGGCGTGTCCCCGGTCGACCTGATACATGGCGCGGTCGACCCGGGCTCAACGGTCATAAATCTGACCGTTTGAAAAGAAGCCTAACGGCTCTTTTCCCGGTCGACCGGCCACACTGCGCGGTCGACCCGGGCCTGGGACCAATTTCCCCAAAGAATGCATATTTCAAGGATATTTCTTGTGGGGACTTTTGGGCCATGGAATCAAGCATGGAAACATGATTTTAATTCAATCTAAGTGCTTTTAAAATCATGAAACATAAAAGCCTAAAATGATTTGAAAGATTTAAAACATAGGCTAGCTTGATTCATAAAACTTCTTTTTCAAATTAAAATGCATCCAAGTTTAAAAACAAAACATGCATAAAACATATGATTTACAAGATTTAAAACAATGCATGAGTAAATCAAGATTTCAAGTTTTCTTAAATCAATGCATGTGTGAAAATTCAAATGATGCTAAAATGATAATGCATCCATCAAATTGCAATACACAAAATTCCTAACAAGGACGGTCGATCATCTTGTAGGAAGTGTGATGTTCTACTGTTCAATTCCATTATTAGGGATGTCTCCTTTATTTGGGTCTAGGGTGGGTCCTGTGGAAGTTCATTCTTTTCGTAATACCTTATTCCTCAACACCAAGCGTTATCTAATCTCTATCCAAAACCCTACCCCTAAATGCTAAGGAGAGAAACCAATTTCCATGATTCCTTATTAATCCGAACCATAACCCAAACCCAAATCCAAATCTGTAGCCCCTCCCTTTCAATCCCATCTAAAAACCTCCATCCCCACTTCCAAAACCCAACTGAGCCCCACTCGGTTGCAACCCAACCTTTCAAATCTACAAAGAAAAGAAATGGGAGATTGAGAAGAGAAGAAGAAGAGAGAAAAATGAAGGAAAGAAAGAAAAGCGGAGACTGAACAAGAAAAAAGAAGAAGAAGAAAGAGGCTGATAAAGGAGATTACTTGGCACCTATCGTCACCATCGCTAGCAGCATCACCCCTTCAAAGATCCTCGCCATGGCCTCTCCCCTCCATCTCTTCTCGCCGCAGCAGGGAAATGGGGTAGATAGATTTGACGAAAACAGTTGAGCACCAATATCCAGGGAACTGAGGGGTTGAGTTCGGGTTAACCCTGATTTCCAGGGGTAAAGGGTCAGCTATCTATCTATCTATGCATCTATACCTCTAATGGGAATATTGGGCTCCATTTTAACGATCCGCATTTTTCAAAACAGGCGTCGACACCTCATTCCACCCTTCACTCCCCTCTCTCTCAAGTCTCTTCTCTCTCCACTAACCGAACTTCATAACTTCGTTAAAAAAAAATGAAATTCCCACCTAAACTCCTATCTACCACTCCAGATACAGAAAAGAAAACCAGAAAAATAACACGGGAGCACGGTAGAAACCAGAAACGAATATCCAAGTCGCAAGGCAAGGGAGGACGGAACCCCACTTCGACTCACCAAAAAGAAGGTAATTACTGTGACATCAGTACATTGTTTCTTTTGTATAATGTCGAATTCAACGTTTCTTTCATTGGTACGTCATTCCTTCGCAATCAGAGATTCGTAACCATCTATACAACCCAAATGTCGAATGGGAGTGTTTTTACTTCTCTTCTCTCCCCTCTCCCCTCTCTGACGGGATCTGTGAAAATTGCAAATGCCCTCAAACCGAAAGACACTACAAGACAACACATTGAAGCATTTTAAGAAATTTCTGTATAAAGGATATGTATAGCCCAAATTTCGAATGGGGGCGTTCTGGCTCTTCTTCTCTCTCCTCTCTCTTACAACTAATAAAATCAAATAATAAGTTATGGATATAAATGAGGAACGATGCAAAGGAAATATTCACTTTGAAGTATTCTCAACTGAATATCATTGTAGCCAGCAGTAGCCTTATGCCTTTCGTAAAGCTTTTCAAGTGCAGCAACAAACTGTCCATGAACTTCATCCACTTGCCCAAATAAAAAAAATGATTACCACTTGATCAAATTGTCTATGAACTACATTGATCAGCCCAAATAAATAATAATAATTGATTACCACTTGATCATCATCATTAAAGCCTTATCCCATTAAACAAATGATTTGAATACCACATGAATTAGCTATAAAAATTACTTTCACATGAAATCGCATACCATACCCAGTGACAAGTTGAGAACAAGAGTTTCTTTTTAATAGCGATTAATGTAAACCTATCTATCTATACCTCTATGGGAATGTTTTTTTCCTTTCGTTTAACCACAGGCCTCCAAAGTTTCAATCCTCACTATCTAACACACATCAGGCCAGCTGTTAGAATGTACATCCACCCTCCACTCCCCTCTCTCTCCACTCTCCTCTCTCTCCAATCTCCTCTCTATAAAATAACTGAACAACGTAACTTCCTCAAAAAAAAAAAAAAAAAAACAATTCCCACTTATACAATGCCAATTTTAGATATTGAAACCCAAACCCATTAATTGAATTCCCCAATCTATATATTAGCCAATGAAAGAACGCAAAATCCCTCCACAATCAAAGTTTCGTGCGGCCGAATAACAAACTTCCTCCCTAACATATCCAATCTAGATAATAATTAATCAAACACACAAAAGAAATTAGAATAATAAATGTACATTAAAATTACAGCAAACAAACTTAATTATCACATAATAATACTTTCAATTATTCCACGTTATATGCCTACCAAATCAAAGAAGACAGTCCAATATGACTTAACTAGCAAAACCCCGCGCTATGCACAGACCACGGAAACACCAAAAGCACAGACTAATATAAATTATACTAAGATAATAGGGTCATTGGGTTACATACCACAATTAAATGGCTTTATAACATCAATTATATAATATATAAAAAGGTGACGCTTAATTTTCTACCTAAACCCCTAACTGCGGCTGAAATTTGTTCACTCTAGGCCTCGGTCCATATTTCAAAATATATATATATTTAAAATTTTTCCAAGTGAAGCTTCTTTTTGAAGATAGCTCAATAAAATGTGTTTTTCTTTCAAAGGAAAAATACATTAAATAAAGAATTTCAATCCAAATTTCTGGTTATTGATATGAATTGTTATGATTTGTCTAGAACAAATCTACTTAAGTGGGACCCAGATAAATGGGGTCCACCATCTTTATTATAACCGTCCATAAAAACCATATGATGCTGGCTAGGACCCATGAATTGTTTTATAAAGATCAAATGATCAAATGATCATAGACCTTAGAAATTGACCAAAACTATTTAAGTGGGACCAGATCAATTGGGTACACCATCTCTATTCTAACCGTCTATAAACTCATATGATGCAGGCTGGGACCCATGAATTGCTTGATAAAGATCAAATGATCAAATGATCATATACCTCAAAAATTGAACAAACCTATTTAAGTACGACCAAGATGAATGGGGTCCACCATTCTATTCTAACCGTCTATAAAACCATATGATGTGGGCTGGGACCAATAAATTGTTTGATAAATATCTAAGGATCAAATGATCATAGACCTCACAAATTGACCAAACCTATTTAAGGGGGACCCAGATGAATGTGGTCCACCATCTCTATTGTAACTGTCCATTAAACCATATGATGCGGGTTGGGACCTAAGAATTGCTTGATAAAGATCGAAGGATCAAATGATCATAAACCTCACAAATTGACCTTTAATAAAATTGATACTCCCCTAATTCACATTAAAAAAAGGACATATACATAACAAATTCAAAAATGGATCTACAGAGTCTGACAAAAGAAACAAAGATACATACAATGGGATGATGAGATGCGTTTTTAATTTTTCAGAAACCTAATACCCTAACCCCTAGATCAAAACCAATAACCACATTATACAATGCCAGTTTTAGATATTGAAACCCAAACCCCTTAATCGAATTCCGCAATCTATATATTATCCGATGTAAGAACGCAAAATCCCTCCACAATCAAAGTTTCGTGCGGTCGAATAACAAACTTCCTCCCTAACATCTCCAATCTAGATAATAATTAATCAAACACACAAAAAAAAAATCCAAGTCCTCCACGTTATATGCCTACCAAATCAAAGAAAACAGTCCAATATGACTTAATAATATCCACACAGAACCCTTAAATAACTTAGATGGAATGATAATATGTTAATTACCTACCAGGTATAAGGCTGTCCCCATCTATAAGTCCCACCCAGGCCTCAATTTCACATACAGAACATCGAAAATAAAAGTGTTCAATGCCTGAATATACCTTGATGTAAAATATAGTGGGTCCCACTAGTCTGATCTAAATACCAGTGGATTTGATTCATCACCAAACCAATAAATATGCCTTAAATAACTTAGATAGAATGATCATATGTTAATTACCAACCAGGTATAGGGCTGTCCCCATTTATAAGTCCCACCCAAGCCTCAATTTCACATACATAACATAGAAAAAAAAGTGTTCCACGACTTAATATACCTTGGTGTAAACTCCGGTGGGTCCCACTAGTCTAATCTAAAATACTAGTGGATCTGATTCATCACCAGACCATTCCTAGGGGCCCACAGATTCAAACAGTGGCTTGAATCAACCTCACTTCACTCACGCCTGGAAATATATGAGGAGAGTGAACAGTATGTCCCACTGGTCCAAATCTTAGATGCCACCATCCATGAGGTCGCCCAAGGGCTCCACATCAGTTTAGATATGAAGTGGGAATTGATTTTTTTTTTTTTTTTTTTTTTGAGATAGTTACGTTGTTCAGTTATTTTAGAGAGAGGAGATTGGAGAGAGAGGAGAGTAGAGAGAGAGGAGATTTAGGAGACTGGAGAGAGAGAGGAGTGGAGCGTGGATGGACATTCTGACAGCTGGCCTGATGTATGTTAGATAGTGAGGATTGAAACTTTAGAGGTCTGTGGTTAAACGAAGGGACAATATGACTGTGACATAAACGAAGGGAAAAAATATTCCCATAGAGGTATAGATAGATAGATAGGTTTACATTAATTGCTATTAAAAAAAAAAACAATCTGATAAGATCTCGAACAATGACTGCGTCGGCTTCGATGTGCACCAGTTGTGGCTGTTGATGAGTGATATTAATGATACTAATGATTTTAATGATTAATGTTTAGCAAGGTAATTTATAACTTTTGTATAATACTATTAACTTTTATTAATTTGATTCCAATTGTATTGTTATAAAGTCCAAAATTATAATCTGCCATCTTCACTGCAGATCTGTTAAACGATCTATATAACAACCATCTTACACCTTATGTAAGATGGTTCATACCAAATACGATGGATTTTGAGTTATATGGTAAATTAACATAATCATCCAAATGCGTAGATGTTGTTGATATTTATCGAATGGATGTGAGTAGCAAAACACCAGGCTATGCTACTATCAAATGGATGTGAGTAGCAAAACACCATGCTATGCTACTCAAGAGAAAAATATAAATATAGATTGATAATTAATACTCATGTTAATAGTCATATATTATAAGGATAGTTTGGGGGCGGGACCTACCTTCATCTGATCATATGTAGGCCCCATCCAACAACTCCAATATCATCAATCCTTCCTTTCTCGAAACCACTATATATATATATATATATCAAAATCCAATCTAGATGATATAACAAAAAATATACTAAATCCAATCTAGATGATATAACAAAATCAATCCAATTAAACATTGAATGTAGAAAATAATAAGGAAGATGTCCATTCAGTACAGGCATTGATCTATCTCACTTAAGAAAAAACGATGTAATAATGTAACAGATTGCTCTTTTTTTTTTTTTTTTTTAGCATTGATGTTCATTGCATGGTATTTAGATAGATGTAAGATGGTTCATACCAAAGTTTCTTCTTTCTTGAATTAAGAACACGGTGTCTTTGCAGAAGTGGTTTATCAATACTCAAGGACAACTCTTGTTGAATTGCTTCAGTTAGTGTGGCAGGTGCAGCACACTCCATATGTAAAACAGAAGATGGTAAATGTGTTTGGAACAATCACAGTATGCGTACTGTTGTGTGATTCGCAAGTGTACGAAGTTTTTTAACAAGTAGTATAGATCTCTCGGATCGGATATCGAACCCACAAGGACTATTTTTGCTATCTATTGAATTTGTTCTACTTCAATGGTTATTTGGAAAACCGAAATACTCAATGTTGATTAACCAAACAAATAATATAATTGATTCTGATTAAACTAATAAGATGGAGTGATGAAAATTTCGAATTATCAAGAAGAGAATTGACTAGGGCTTTTGACTTCACCTAACCATTCTAATTCTAAATTTTGTTTTAGACAATCATGCACTAATCATTCCAGATGACAGTGAAATACCTAAATTATTTTAACTCTCCTTGGCCTGGCAGAATTAAACTTACCTACCTGCAATAACAAGTCATATCTCTACACACAAGTTAAAAGCATGCAAGCACATTAATATCTTTGTATTTCTTAGAGGTATGCACATTAACAATTTAATATGCACATGACTGCACAAGTTTGTGTTTCACATCTCTGTCCTTCACACTTAATTGTGATATACATTACTAGCAGCAACATACATGAATCTTCTCTCGATCTCATCATGCACCATTAAGTCATTCAATTAGTGATCAGTTAATTGAAAGCATTAAGAACAATAATGTATACCCAATCTGAATGATATCTCATGATCACATTCAAAAGAAATTCAGAATTATCATGGAAAAGCCACATCATAGCCCTAGTTACTGAAACTTAGTTCATTACTGAATCGAAACAAACAACATTCATTCTGGAATTCATAATGAACAATTAATAAATTAAGAATGAGAAAAAGAACTGGTTTGGGAAGGCTGAAGCTCGGCTGAACCACAACTTCTGCAGTCCTATTCTTCTCTTCTGGATTCTTGGTTGTTTCCTTAGCCAATCACACCCCCCTTTTCTGGTTGGAAGATGGGTCGTTCCTCCCTGTGTTTAATAGTGAAAGATGGAAGATGAATGATGAATGATAGATGATCGGCACCCACTTCTGGTGCCCTTTTAGCCTCTATAAAATAGAGAGTGATTGTTGACTTTTTCAGCCCCAAAAATGTGTAACTTATTTATCTCCAATCCAGAATTTCTCTCTTCTTGTTACAGCAATGAAAGGGTAGAAATTCAGGAGATCAAGACCCAAACTTAAATTACTAAGTAATCCCTTAAATCATGGAAGACTCTTTCCTTTTCTGAATTTTCTTGTGGCCGAATTGCTCCATTCCAAATCCTAGTTGGTTTAGGATCTCCCTTTGGCTTGACCATTTGCTCTCCAATTCCTTATTGAATCAGGAATTTCTCTTCAAGCTTGGACTGAAATTCAGCTTAGTTATTCACATAAATTCCGCACCTAAATTATTCCAAAACAGTAAATACATCAAATTTCACAAAACACACTAAAAACCTAATAAACTAATAATAAATGACATGCAACTAACAATAATTCAAGGTGAAAGCATGAGAAAATATACATATAAATTCAGCACATCAAATACCCCCACACTTAAAATGTTGCTAGTCCTCGAGCAAACCATAAGACAAAACACCAATAAACAAAATACAATCAAGTCCTTCAAAGTCATCACACTTCATGAACTACAATTTCAACCATGCGCAATTACTTAACTAGCATTCCCATTAAAATGGAACAACAAGGTACGCACATCCTCACTTTCGAAATAATTCAACTCTCACAATAAGACAAGGGTTAGTGTTTCACTCAACTCATTCCAATGATGGCACCCTACCATAAGCTTGAATATCTTCTCATTCTCCACCACTTAGAATCACAATTATGCACAAATCATAAGGACTTTTCCAAGGGTTGTAATGTATGGCTTAGGTCAGGGTAGGAGTGATCTGGAAATAGTAGCTCAAAGCCATAGACTAGTGAGGAACAATCAATATATAAAATACTACACACTTCATCCCCCATGGCTGCCACAATTTTAATCATATGTAACCCCTTTTTTTTTTTTTTTCTTTTAAATGTTTTGCTTATCTGCACATTAGGAAGAGTATTAAATACAAGTTTTTCAACTCCTTTTCTTCCTTCATCTTTTTCTCCATTCAACCTTTTTTTTTTTTTTTTTTACCGTAAACACACCAACAACCACACCCCCACACTTATTCTTTTTCCTCTCTTTCTTTTCAAAATAATGCAATTGTTCCCCTAGCTCCTAGCTCATGACTTGGGTCAAGGAATTTTTCTCAAGTTAAACAGCTCAAAATCACGAGTTTACAAATAAAAGGAATAAGCTCAAAAAGAGTTAACAAAGGATAATTCTTAATAAAGGTTGGTTTTTTTTTTTTTTTTTTTTTACTAGGCTACAACAAAGAAGGCCTTAATCATTTTCATGCATGTAAGTGTCAATGTAATTTTGAAAAGAATCAACTCAAGTTCTAGAGAATTACAATCATGGAAGAGTATCTCACATACAAAGAAAAATGATAAGACTTAAAAGAATTGTCCATCTAATAGGCTCAATATCTCACCAACTAGGTTTCGTCATTCCATTTCCACGAGAAAATACTCAACCAAGCAATCACAAACTAGCCAAAATATTCATTCAATCATGTATGACCTTTCCGAACTTAAATCACACCTTGTAAAAAAATTTTTTTTTTATTTATTTATTAAACACAAAATCAAAACAAGATTAAAACAACAAAAACAACGATTTTATTCCGAAATTCCACAATTTATGTCAAAAAAAAATAAAAATGAAACCTATGTGCAGGAAACTAATCCTACCCCCACACTTAAAATGTACATTGTCCCCAATGTAAAAACAAGGCAAAAAATATATATATATATATATATAGGGCAAAATTAACATGATCAAAAAGAAAGAATCAGTCACCAATAGAAACACTTCCCTGAAGGCACAAGTTATTGGTTGTGCGTTCCTCCTCCAGCTTTTATTGCGCCTGAGCAAATCGAAAATCACAACAACTTTATTCAGTAAATGAAAGCAAAAAGCAAAACATATAAGCGAAACTGAAATTGAAAATGAGGGATTGCCTCCCACACAGTATGAAAAACTTTCATGACTTTGGCTAGACTTCCTCCCTGCTTTCGCATTTCCAGTCATCCAAATAAAGTGCTTCCTTGATAGGTGAAAATTCCTGGCCAAAATAGTGCTTTAAACGTTGGCCATTAACCACAAATGTACCATTGGAACCACTCAAAATTTCCACAGCTCCAGATGGGAAAACTGTCGTCACCAAGTAAGGCCCACTCCATCGAGATTTTAATTTCCCTGGGAAAAGTCTTAACCTTGAATTGTACAGGAGAACTTTCTGTCCAACTTTAAACTCTTTCTGTAGAATATTTCTATCATGCCATCTCTTAGTTCGCTCCTTATAAATACAAGCATTCTCATAGGCCTGGGTTCGAAACTCATCCAATTCATTCAATTGCAACAATCTCTTCTCACCAGCCGCATGGATGTCAAAATTCAGTGTTCGAATTGCCCAATAAGCCCTATGTTCCAATTCTACGGGTAGGTGACAAGCCTTTCCATAAACTAAACGATACGGGGACATGCCTATAGGAGTCTTGTAAGCTGTCCTATATGCCCACAATGCATCATCTAATTTCCTTGACCAATCTTTCCTTGAAGTAGACACTGTTTTTTCCAAAATTCGTTTCAGCTCCCTATTAGAAATTTCCACTTGCCCACTGGCTTGAGGGTGGTAAGGAGTTGCAACCTTGTGAGTAACACCATACTTGCTCAACAGCACCTCGAATTGGCGATTGCAAAAATGCTTCCCTCCATCACTAATAATTGCCCTTGGCGTTCCAAATCGAGTAAAAATCTGTTTTCTCAAAAAATTCAGAACCACTTTAGCATCATTAGTAGGGAAGGCAGCAGCCTCCACCCATTTAGAAACATAATCCACAGCTACTAAAATGTAATGATTTGAGAAAGATGGAGGGAATGGTCCCATAAAATCGATGCCCCATACATCAAATAATTCAATCACCATTATATTATTCAAAGGCATTTCATTTTTTTTTGAAATATTACCACTTCTTTGACAATTATCACAAGCTGAAACAAACAAATATGCATCTTTGAAAATATTTGGCCAATAAAAACCTGATTGAAGTACTTTGGCTGCAGTTTTGGATGCTCCATGATGTCCACCCGCCTCTAATGAATGGCAATGCTTAAGGATTGATTCGATTTCTTCTTCAGGGACACATCTCCTTATCATTTGGTCATTGCAACATCTGTAGAGGTACGGATCTTCCCAAAAATAGTGTTTCACATTCGAGAGAAACTTCTTCCGTTGTTGATAGGAGAATTCTGGATTTATCACCTTACTCACCAAATAATTTACGTAATCTGCATACCAAGGAACACTGATTAGACTCAAAGCTAGAATATGTTCATCAGGGAATACCTCTTTAATTGGTGACATTTC
>QPKB01000009.1:24244185-24371278 GCA_003546025.1 Camphora micrantha
TTTGAGACATTTGAGCTGCAACAGCTAAGTGGTTTTAGTAGCATGAACATGTTCTTTTAGCAAAAACTACCTAACAATGAACAACAATGTTTTTGGAGCTATTGCATTTTTTGATAAATTGCAATTCATTCAACTGGATTAATTGAACTGCCTGGTTTTGCAGAAGGGGTCAATCTGCAAGTTTTGTTTGGGCAGTTTAATTGCTATCGAGTTTCTAGGTTTTCTAAGCAATGCCTTTTAGTCAAATGTGCTAAAAGTGAAGAATTAAAATCAAATATCCTCAAAGAGTCACCAAATAATCTTTGCTTTATCGGAAATGCTTACCTACCTACCACCTTGCGGATTAAATCTTAGAAGTGATGGTCCAATCCTGATCTCCACTTCAGGACCCTTGATGAAACCTTTTCTAGAAACTCAGTACATCAGAAGCAAAGCGGCCATAAATGTTTGCACTCACATGCATAATGGTCATAGTTATATTTGTCCGTGCTCAATTTATGTGTGTAAATGAAGTGTGAAAAGTGGTGTGTAAATAATGTCATTTTCACATCTAAAATTTGTACACTTACATATCTCCCACTTAGAAAAAGGCGACATTTTGAGTCTTTACTTGCTGATTGTGTTTGGTTATGTAAATTGTCACAGGATCAATTCCCAAAACCACCTATTTTCTAAGATTTCTTGCAAAAAATTCCTAAATACCACTTATTGTTTAGGTTTTTACAAAAGAAATTTTTTTTTAAACCCGTAATCAATAGGGCAGTTTGAAGAATTTTAGAAATCATTCGAAGAGTGCTTTGTGCATCACATTAATTTTTTTTTTCTACAAAAATGCCCTTAGCCTCCCTTAAGTGAACCTTGACTCGTCCATGGCCGTCAAGCTTGCAGTCTCCGATCATGATCCAAAACCCTTATCCTTCTTCTTTTCAATTCCTCTCCCATCCTTTTCTAGCTTGCAGTCTGTTCTCTTTTACTCCTAGTAATAGATAATAACAAAAATCATGATGTTTGCGCTGCTGTAATTTGTCTGAAATCAAGTCTAGGCAACCGAAATTAGACTGAAGCCTTGTCCATTTTGCTGTTTGGCTATGATTTTGCTGAAAATCTTGCTATTTGGTTATTTTGGTTTGGCTTATGCTGAGTCCGTTATCAATTCATGCAGCTGTTGAAGTAGGCTAAGGGCAAGTATCAATGCATGCAGCTGTTGAAGTTGTCTTTTGTCATATGAGGAGTTACTCTTTCTCTTTAAAGTTGTAAAGTGGTTGGAAAAAAAAAACACTCAATTATGGCCTTAGGAAAAGCCACGTTAGCTTCTTAGAGCCCATTTTGTGAATGTGTCTTTCCAAAAATACATACGTACCTTTTCAATAAGATGTGCCCCTTTTGGGGGCCCATTTGTGAATGTGCCTTTTTAAAAGTACATATTTGCCTTTTTCAATAAATTGTGTCTGTTATGCCCATTTGTGTGGATGTGACCCAATTCAAAGAGATGCCTTTCAACTCTATAAATTAAGGTTATTTTCAAAGTTTTTATATTATTCAAAATGAGTAGAAATGCATACGAATCCTTTTTTTTTTTAAAGATGAAACGTGTATGCTGAAGTGGATTAAGGGAATAAAGGTCTGATTTTCATAAATTTTGGTTGATTTGAAGTTTTTAGTTATTTTATTATAAATGGATTTATATGAAAGGAATATTAGTTTTAACATATTAATCAGGTCACACGGGACTTAACATCTGCATCACACAAGGGCTTCGTACTAGTCCTACTTATAAGGCATTGATTGACAATTGGAAATGGGTCTCGTAAGGAGATGGCTCACGATGATTTTGACTTTCAATTTGCATTTAAGGGCGGTTTTGTCAAAAAAAAAAAAAAAGAAAAAAGAAGAAGAATGACATCATGTAAGAAACGTTTACCAATTATTTCCATCCAAAATTTGTTAAATGCCCATTGGTTATGAGTTTAAACTCAACCTTTTTTTTATTGGTAAGAATTGTTTTTTTATTTTTTATATTCTTGTAGGTCCCATATTTATAATTTAAATCATTCCATTTGTTTATTGAACTAATAAGCTCATAAATAAACAAACCCCAATACTTTTAAACTATCATATTAAATCTTCATAGATTTTAAGTAATTTATGAAAATGTCAAAAAATCCCAACCTAACTTTCTGCACTTCTTTAGGCCTCGTTTATGATTCATATTGTTTAATATTCTGATATTAATAATAAGCTTCAAGAAGTTTAGCTATATATCTTAAATCTTCATGGGTTTTAAATTTCTTTTTTTTAGAAAAGCCCAAATATTCAAGTGTATTAAAAACAGTTGGATGTGCTCATTTATTAATGTGAAAATGGTCACTTTCCCTGTTTCACGTATGTTACATTTGCATTCCTAATATTTAGGTTTGTAAAACCCACTTTCCTATCCCATGTATAAAATGCAAATGACTCTGCTTGGACAAGTTACATGCATGTCCTCTATATGTGTACAACTTTAACTTGCATTGGGCTAAATTTCACTGTAGAAGAGTTGGGCCCACTATCAAATTTATCACAAAAATATAATAATTGAAATGCAAATAGTACGAAGTGAAATCTACCATTTCATATGTGAATCAATTTGAGAAGGCCTACTCCATTTGAAGTGAAATTTAGACCAATACTAACACAAGGGGAGACAAGAGTAGTTTTCGTCCATGGAAGCCCCCCAACCAAAGACTTCTATCAAGGGCGGACCCATTTTATTCGCACCTAGGGTGGTGGCCCTAGGTTAGATCCAAAAATGCTTAAAGGTGGCATGGGCCGGATGGCCCATCCCACATTCCAGTTTAATTGTCGCCCCACCTCAATCTCCAAAATACTTTTCGTACTCTCTATCTCAAGATCTCCCTCTTCTACTTTTGCTACTTGTATTTACGAGGAAATTTATTTTATGGGAAAGGAAGAAGGATGGAAGAAGAGTAGAATTAGAGGATCTTATAATCCTGTACGCAGGTCGCAATAGGAAAGTCTATGACACGTGGCAGGTGAAAGTCCGGGATCCGAACCCTAGAGGGGGGGTGAATAGGGTAAGCTTCTAATTAGTGATCAATTATAACCAATTTTAAACTTCTTTAAAACAACTAGTTACAAGTGATGATATAAAACTAAAGTGCGGAAGATAACAAAAACAATCATCACAAAGCATTCACTATAACACAAGGATTTATAGTAGTTCGACCTCAATGCCTGCATTCACTACCAGCTTGTGATCCAACACCCCACCGGATTTTCACTATTTATGATTTTCAATAGGCTAAGCAATAACCTTTATATTATGCTTTCCAAGGCTAAGCAATAACCTCTTACATTATGCTTTTCTTGGGCTAAGCAATAACCTCTACAACCAAAAGGTTGGTTATCTCTCTAAGTAGTATCTAGAATACACTTGATGGAGATACAATTTTAGCTCAACACAATGCCTCTTAATTAGGCGGATATGAAAGTGAAAATCTAATTCACATACACACACACACTATGAATGCAAAGATGAATGCACAATGTATATGTATGATGTCCTCAATCAATTTGAAAATGAAAGCTCATAAAAACTTTTATGATTGACGTAATAATGCTAATCACATGTTAAAAATAATTTGTAAAAGATATACCTATCTAGTTCAAGCAAGTTGTGAAATTTTAAGAACAAAACATATGATGCATAAAGATTTTAATCAAATCAACAATGTAGCTTAATATATGTATCCTTAAAGCATTTAAAAGTGTAAAACACAAAAATAGATTTGATTGAAGTCAAGGGACAAATCACATGTACTTGAAATTCAAGTTGAAAATGATATACTTATTAATGCTAAGTAAGTTGTGAAACTTTAAAACAAAAGCATATATGAATTGTGAAGTTGTTGAATCCAAAACATAAGATAGATTTGAAAGTGATTTTCTTATGATGAAAAACAACAACCAAAGATTCAACCAAGTATAGGAATCATGTTACATAAAATTTCAAAGATGTTTTCAAAAACATGATTTACTTAGATATACCAATTTAAGTACTACTTGATTTGAATCAAGGTGTTGCATCCAAAACAATAAATCCATTCAAAACATATGCATGTTAAGGACACAACAAATCATAGTTTATCATACTAGAAAAGATTTACCAATAATTAAAACAAAGCATGAAAACATATTATTAAGAAAAGTAAAGCTTACTTAGTGATTTAACTCAACGGAACCAAGATTTAGCTTTCCAAGTGACCCTTAGCCATTCTTAGCTCATTCCCCTTTGATTGGCCTCAAAACATCTCAAAGAGGGCCTCTTAGTTCCTTAATTTTTTTTTTAAGAATGAGCTTCTTTTTATACCAAAAATTGCACAACGGCTAGTCCCCAGTCGACCTGGTACAAGGCCCGCTCGACCTGGCCTTAGCGGTCAAAAATCTGATCGTTTGACAAAGAGCACAACGACTTTATTCTCGGTCAACCCGCAGTGTGCTCGGTTGACCGGGTCCCTTGGGCCGGTCGACCGGCCACACTGCAGGTCGACCCAGGCCTGGGACCATTTTCCCCAAAAATTGCAAAATTCAAAGTATTTCTTTGAGGGGAATTTTGGGCCATTGAATCAAGCTTGGAATCATGATTTAAATCAAACTAAGAGGTTTAAAAACATGAAACATAAAAAGCCTAAAATGATTTGAAAGATTTAAAACTTATAGGCTTGCTTGATTCATAAAACTTCTTTTCAAATTTAAATGCATCCAAGTTTAAAATCAAAACATGTATAAATCAAAATTTTTACAATACTTAAAAACAATGCATGTGTAAATCAAGATTTCAAGATATTCTAAATCAATGCATGTGTGAAAATTCAAATGATGCTAAAATGATAATGCATCCATCTAATTGCAATACACAAAATCCCTAACAGCAGGTGCCACTTGTCCTGCCGTGAGCTTTGAGAGATATCTAATGGTTATGATTTTCTAGAATAGGCATTGTGCCCCACCCACTCTTGAAAAGCTAATTTGATTTTTTCGTATGATAATAATTATTACTTCTTCAGAGTTCTCTGGGTTTCTAATTTGAACAAAAAACTAGTTTCTTAATGTATTAGTTGTTGTAGTTTAGGAAGAAATCCCACATAAGTGGGAAGGACGCCCGCACATAGGCCTGTCAATGGGACGGGATGAAACCGGTAAAAAGCCCGGCCCGGCCCGTCCCAAGCCCTAAAATACAGGGCTTTTAAAAGAAATTTGAGCCTAGTGGGCTGGGTTTGGACAGTACATTTTAAAGCCCGGCCAAAATGGGACTGGGACTGGGCAGAGGATGCCCAGCTCGTTCAGGCCCGGCCCGTCCCAAACCCTAAAATACAAGGCTTTTAAAAAAAATTTGAGCCAAGTGGGCTGGGTTTGGACAATACATTTCTGTTCATTTCTTTTTTAAATTACTTAACCCAAATAGGAAAATAGGATACTCATTCTCATTCATTTTATTGATTTATTGATTTTCTACTTTCACTGTCCAAAAAAAGAAAAGAAGAAGTTTTTAACTTATCCTACATTACTTTAACTTGACTCATATATAATACTCATTCATTTCTTGACCCATATAGCCTATAAGATACTCATTCATTTCTATTGATTTTCTGATTTCTACTGTCACCGGCTAAAAACAAAAAAAAAAAAAAAAAGTTTTTAACTCCGCCATATTGATTGTTGCATTGTATTGCCGGTCCCAAGCTCGAAAAAAGGGAGGAGGGTTTAAAGTCCGGTTCACACCGGGTGTCTAGTGACATCAGGAATAATTAGAGAATGTTTTGCTTCTGTTTAGGATCGGGCTAAGCCCAGGCCCGGCCCTGTCCCAGCCCGGGCTCGTACGGGACGGGATTTGATGTAGGTCCGTTCAATTTAGGGCCTGGATTGGACAACACCTGGCAGGCCCGTCTTATTATCGGGACGGGATTGGACAACTTAAGCCCAGGCCCGGCCCGGCCCATTGACAGGCCTACCCGCACATGCGAAAAAAGATAGCATACAAGATTTGAACCCTAGGTAACTAGATGAGAATCGTCTTCCCTTACCACTCGGGTAAGGAACCGTTCTCAAATGAGCTGTTGTTGTTGAGAAGTTTATGTAGTAACTTAATTTTAATAGTAGGATGTGAGTTCTTTGTATTTAATTTTCCAATAAATAAATAAATAAATAAAAACTTAATTCATTAAACCATGAAATAAGTGGATATTATTGGTAGTCGACGTTGATTGTGACCTTTTCAAATAAAAATAATCTACCCCAATTAAATGAAATCTGGGTTTGCTACTGACTTTTATGGCTGACGTTGGAAGAGTTGAGTATTTTAAATTTTCTGATATCTAGCTGCATGAGGGAAACTAATGAAAGTGAGAAGTTGAGAGCTTGTTTGTGCATGGCTGGCTCAGTCCCGCAGTTGATGGTGGCCCCAAGGCCGACTTGAAACAATTAGAGGCCTGAAGCGACAATTCTAAACGAGGCCTTAGATTATCTATTCTTCTCTTCTTTTCTTTTCTTTTCTTTTTTTTATAATAAGTTTTGAGTACCTAGATTTCTATTTTCTAGTAGACATATATATTATTTATAAATTATAACTAATAATATTTATAAATAAAGTTAACACTAACTATAATAAACGTATAATACGAGCTTGGAATTAAAAAAAAAAAAAAAGAATCCTAAAAGCATAGAACAATAGAACTTGATTTAGTGATTTATTATTGTTGGCCACAAAGATTGTAGATGTGAATGAGTTTCGAGTTTGATGCAACTGTTTCAATATGAAAAAAAAAAAAGGTTACAGTTGAGCTAGCTAGTTATGAATAACATATATTATCAAAAAATTATTATATAAAATACCCACATATATTATTAAAAGGACAAAACCAGATCACTGAATCCTTAATGTTGCTTTAGAAATAATTTTAAAAAGTAATTACAGAGAAAGACAATCTATGAGAGAGACAGAGAGAATGGAAGAGTTAAGAGTACCTCAGAGGGAAAAGTATTGGTAAGGATAAAGACATATTAATATAGCAAGAGAAATTGTTAGATGCTTATGTGATAAACGATTGAATTAAATGTGGCTCCTTAATCAATAAGAAAAATGTCATTTGAAAAACATCATTGGTGAGGTGGAAGGGAGGTAAGTTGAGATTTGAAAAGACATTACGGAGAAAAAGAAAGATGAAAGTTGCTTTAATGTGTTTTAAGAATGTGAAAAGATAACTTTAGTTAGATGTGATACTAATTATTATTATGGGACCTTATTTTTTTTAGTGAAAACAAGATGGCAGTTTCTTTGATGCTCTTTTATAATATGATAAGATGACTTTAATATGATGCAATATTATGGGGCCTTGTTTTTTAGAGGGCCCTGAAGCAAGGGCTTTTCTTACCCAATGGCCGAGCCAACCCAGGGTGGCCCAATGTTGATTTCCCATTGGAAGGCCCAATCATGGCTGGCTAATGTTGAACATGGATGGTCAGAACATGCTGTAGGTCGCTGGGTTGAGCACGCATGCAACAGCCAATTCGACTTATGAAGTGTTTGACTTCAGTTTTCTTCTCTCACCAATCTTATTCTTCGTACCATTATATTGATTTCTAGGATAACCAGGCAATCCATAGATTTACAAGATGCATCAGGCAAGACAATACAGGCATTGCTCACATCCATTATCTGAAGCAAAAGCTATGAAATTGAAGTTCCTAGCTTATGACCCATAACCTATTCGATGTCCTTTTCTAACTAACCTCACTATAAAACTTTATTCTTGATAAGTGTCCACTTCTTTTTTTTTTTTTATTTGATACCTACTTGCAGCATCATTTCTCTGTGAACATGGCATATATAATTGGCCACACCCAAAACAAATATTATATATATGATAGGGATAAGGCAGACCTGGTCGGATGTCAGAAGACTCAGAATTCGTACCTAGAGCCCAATGGCCATACTATTGCCCTTTGTATATGTTTAGAACGGTTTTTTATGGGAAAATTACGTTACCACGTCCTAAAATCCTATATTTATTTAGGATTAGATGGAATATTATAAATTTCCCAATAGAAGATCGTACATAAAAAGATGTTGGGAAAATTACCGTACGGCGTGTCATAAACCTGAAAATAACCTCAGAGCTGTCCGATCCGTAGGATATCACAGCGTGCGATATCCTAGGGATGTAGGATATCCTACAATCACTTGAACAGTCCGTGTATTTATTTTTTTTCTTTATTGTGAGATCACCAAACCACCATCCAAACCATTGAATAGCTGTATGAGCATAAGAACTGATATCGCATCAAATTTGAAGCGTTGATCTATAACAATTACCAAGAAACTTGCATAAAAAAATGTGGCTTATAATTTATTTTTATAATTTGCAAAACAACGTGACTTTCTTGCAAATTTTTCGATAACCGTGATAGATCAACGGTTCAAATTTGGTGCGATATTAGTTCTTACACTCATACAGCTATCCAACGGTTTGGATGGTGGTTTGGTGGTCCCACAGTCAAGGAAAAAAAGAAAAAAAAACGAACTGTTCAAGTCTTCCCGCTTCTGATTGTAGGATATCCTACATCCCTAGGATATCGCACGCTGCGATATCCTACAGATCGGACAGCTCTGCGGTAAATATAGATCTTTGGACTGTTCTGGGGCTATTTTCAGGTTTATGACATGCCGTACGGTAATTGTCCAAAAGATGTTTAAAGTTGGACAATATTATCCTTTTATCCTATGATATCCTAATCTTATGGGATATCTCAGGGTTCGATATCCTAAAGCCTATAGGATATTGCACCGTTTTCCCTTTCGTGCCATAACGAGAATATGAGGTTTTCCAAAAGAGTTTTCGCTATATCGAGGACACATCTCGTTAAAGCGAGCCCACACGAAGGTCAAACCTCGCTATAGCAAGGGGCTTGCCCACCCTCCTTGCCAGGGGTATTTTCGTAAAATGATTAATGCCATTTATCCCTTTCTCCTCAAAGATTAATTGCATTTATCTGACTGTATCCTACCCACTCCTACTCTCGTCACTTGTTTTTTTCATTTTCTTCTCTCATCTTCTCAAGTATGATCCTCTTCTCTTCTTCTTCTTATGGGTATTATTAATTTTTTTCTCTTACATTCACTCGTCTAGCTTCGGTTTTCTTGGTTCATCCCAAGCATATGTATTTAGCATTTCTCTTTACAATGTGCACAAGGAAGGGTTCTCTTGAGATCTAACACTCAGATTGAACATATTTTGAAGTCTGATAAAAGCAAAAAAAAAAAAAAATTAGAATTCAAAAATACATGATCTATCATGTCAGCACCCAGTACTTGCTCTAGGTCTAGGGTACATCTTCTTGGCCACCTTCTTCAGCCATGCCGACCCATTTGGTCCCCTCTACCTACTTTCCTCTCTTCCTATTGCCATTACCAAATCCTTATTTGGACTGACAGTACTACTCATTGTTGGGTTTGGGTATGCAAGCAACATAAACACTAGTAGAGAGACTTTGAATAGTGGAAGCAGTATTTTTTTGATGTAGCTTGTGGGGTTTGAGGTGGGGAAGTAGAGTAATACTAGTGCATGAATGGGGAGAGACGTGTGTGGAGGAAGGAATTAGAAGGTACTCCTGGGATATCGAATCTTGCGATATCCTACACCCCTAGGATATCGCAGGATAAGGGTAAAACTGTCATTTTTTACACGTGTTTTGTGTACGATCTTCTGTTAGGAAAATAAAGGTCTTTCATCTGTACTTGTGTAAATATTGAGTCTTCATGCGTCCGTACGGTAAATTTTCCTAAATTTATTTGATATTGAGAGCTGCCTTGTATAGAAAACTAGATAGGCGTCTCATTCTCACCTCGCATGGTTGCCTATCGGTTGGTTCTTGGACGTGTAGATTAGTTTTATTTCTTTATGCTGACCGATCAGGCTTAACAAATAAATATATATATATATATATCAGTAATATTCAGGTGAGAACTTGTTTTCATATATTATATGAGAGTTTTTTGTATGACCCAATTGTGGGCCCCATTTGGGGATGGGAGTAAAGGAGATGGAAAAATCTATGTGAGGACCACCTCAAGTATCAAGTTTGACCCCAAATCTAAATCTCTAACCCTTTCATCCGTGGCTCACAAGTTTAATGACTTCATATCTAGAAAAATATTCAACCCTTGATCTAACGGTTCATTCTATTCGGATGTGTGCAAATCCTTGGAATTAGTGACTATCAACTAGGTTTGTATGGGTTATTAGTTGGGCGCCACAAAAAATTTCTTATATAATATGTGAGAACCAGTTCTCACTTAAATATTTATATATGAACTATGTAACTAAATTGTTCGAGCATAAAGTCATATTTTTTAATTTTTTTAGAAATCATAAATTATATACTAGCACCTATCAACTTACTAATAGTTATTTGGTGTGCTAAGTGTGCATTTTGTCCACCAAAGGTGGGACCCACCTAATCTTTCTGGACCATTTATACAATCTTTGAATTTTACATGCCTACGGGATTTTGCATCCATTCGAATGGACTGTGAGCGATGTTTTTCTCAAGTACACATCCATCTGAATGGAAAAACTCGTGGAGCTTGAATGGAAATGATAGAATTTAAGGATTATATTGTTTTTTTTTATTTTGTTGGCAAAGATGAAGAACTACAAATCGCGCTAGAGGGGTACTCTCAATGTACTAACCAAAATAATGTGATGGTAAAAGTGATATTATCTACTTGCAGCTAGGGCTGTTAATCGTGTCGTGTTAATGAATTCGGGTTACGGTTAACGAATTTGGGTTAAAATCACCTCAACCCGTACTCGACCCGTTAACTTAACGGGTTAAAAAATCTAACCCGAACACGGCCCGTTAATTTAACGGGTTACCCGACCCAACCCGTTAACCCGTTAAGTAATTAAGTCATTTCAAAATTTAAAAAAAAATTATACAAAAATAGAAAAAGAAAAATATATACGCCATATGAAACTATAAGTGAGGATCTCAAGTGGATCCCACCTAAAAACCCACTATAAAACAATACATTTTAATTTCTTTTTTTATGAATATAAATTAACTTATTTACATTTAGGGAGTAAAAAATAATTTAACGGGTCAAGCAGGTTGAAGGGGTTACTTGTTTAATTTATACCCGACCCGTTAACTTAACGTGTTAACGGATTTGACTTATTAATGATCTGAACTCATTAAAAGCCAATCCAAATCCGTTAATATCGTATAGATTCGTATTGTATTAACGGATCGTATGACATTTTGACAGCAAAAAATTTACTTGAACAAATTTTTTAGCTAGAATTTTGGACAAACCCTATGGTATGCCTTGAATATCCCCTGTGATATTCAAGACATACCATAAAATTTATCTAAAATTCAATCTAAAAATTTTGTACAAAGTATCACTACTCTTTACAGCAGCCCTACTTGACGCTCACCGCAAAGAGCCCCGATTGTCACGGGCATTTCGGGCTTGGAACCTTTTTGGTGGGCCCTTAATCCCCATTGAACTTTGTGTACGTAGCCTGTAATTTCCCTGTTGTCTATCTATTCCACCTGTCGCATATGTCTCTGCACAGGGCGCGAGACCACCACACTCACCGCTCGAAACTAGATCCCGTCCATCCACGTTCCATCAAGAGAAAGGCCCAATCATATTTAGCCACCGTCGGAATTCTCTCTCATTCCTCCAAAATCTCTCCATTTATCAAGCACACACTCTCTCTCTCTCTCACGCGCAACACTATTCTGCTTGCATTTCATTTACATATTCATTCCTCTCATTTCCATCATCTGTATGCCAAAACAGTATTGAATCATGCTTCTGAGAGCTGTCTTTGCTTCTCCTCTTTCCACAACAAAATCAGAAGCCTGCCACCCTTTTCTCTCTTCTTCTTCCTCTGTTCTCTCCTTTTCTCGTGGAAAAGGTAATGGAATTGTTGCTATGGCTGTAAAGGGTTCTGACAATCGCCCACTCACTGGTGTTATCTTTGAGCCCTTTGAAGAGGTGAAGAAGGTGCTTTCATTGGTGCCCCAAGCCCCACAAGATTCACTCGCTCGTCAGAAGTATTCTGATGACTGTGAGGCTGCCATCAATGGGCAAATCAAGTGGGTTTTTCTTTTTTTTTTTTTTTACTATAAAGTTTCTTTAGGCCTTTGTTTTCTTGCGGTATTGGATTTCTGATGCAGATTACTCTGTTTCTTTGCTTTCCTTTTGGTGTTCTGTTTCTAGTTAAAAGCCCTTTTGGAATGCCTTTTGTGAATAGTTTTCTTTGCAGAGACTCTGTTTCTTTTGAATTGATTTTGGGGCTCTTTTAATAGTAGAAACCCTTGTGTTATTTTTCCTTTTAGCGTTCTGTTTCTAATGAAATAATAATTTTATTATTGTTACTTACGTGCGTTTTTTGTGGGATGCTCTTGTTTCTTTGAATGGATTGTAAGGCACCTTTATAGAAAAAGAAAAGCCCTTAATACTTATGATCTCTTTTATGGGTAGTTTTCTCCGTTTCTTTGATTTTTTTCCTTTTGCGGTCTCTGTCAATGGGAAAAGCCTTTCCTTTATTTGTTAGCTATGGATGCCTTCTATGGGAAGTTCTGTGCACGTGCTACTCTTTGTGTCTTTCATTTTTTTTTTTGGTGTTCTTTTTCTAGTGAAAAAAGCCCTTTTGTTGATGTTACTCGTATAAGTGCTGTTTTTTTTTCCTTTTCCAATCCTGTACACTCCACAACAAAATGGTGCGGCTGAAAGAATAAACGACACTTTTGGACATGGTTAGATTCATGATGAGCCACGCAGAGTTTCCACTGTATTTGTGGGGAGAGGTAAGTAATATTGCATGATATATCTTGAACAAGGTGCCCTCTAAATCTGTGCTAAATAATCGGTGTGAGTTATGGACTAGAGCTAAACCTAAAATGAAACATATGAAAGTTTCGGGATGCCTCATGTGTGTCCTATTGCCGCCATAAGAAAGATACAAAATGAAGGAAAAAGTGAGAAATAATTGCTCATTTGTTGGCTACCCATGATCACAATAATAAAATAATCATGGAATGCTAAGATTATATTTACTTAAATCCTAGAGATAAACCATGAGTGGTGGAGTTCTATGAGATCTTTAAGGATAAGGGTGTTCGAGTGAGTGGGGAGTCCGATGTGGATGGCGTTGGAAATAAATGCCCTGGCCAAAGCCTGTTTGATGAGGAACAACCCAAACCAATTAGACCCCATTCGGATAAGGAAACATTCGGCATATCTAGATTATTATTGTAGTGTGGTGAAAATTGTGGAGGATTTTAATTCATTATCCCATTCTCAAGCAATCAATGAGCATGATGCCGAAAATTGGCTGAATGCTATGAGAGAGGAAATGGAATCTATTCATAAGAACCAGGTGTCGCTGTTAGTCGATCTACCCAAAGGTTGAAAGGTCATTGGTTGTAAATGGGTTCTTAAGAAGAAATTCAATTTGGATGGATCATTGGATAAATATAAAGCACAATTGGTGGCCAAGGGATATCCCAAGTGGAGGGAACATGTTAGGATGAAACTTTCTCCCCACTCTAATCTATAAGAACCCTTGTGGCGATTATGGCTTATCATGACTTGGAATTGCACCAAATGGATGTAAAAAGTAAAAACTGTTTGTCTTAATGGCGAATTGGATGAAGAGATTTACATGAAACAACCTTCGGGTTTTTTGGTGTAAAATCATGAGGACAAGGTGTACAAATTACAAAAGACACTCTATAGACTTAATCAATCACTGAGGGAATGATACAAGAAATTTCACCAGGCCATAAGTGAAATTGGTTTTGTCCCCACTAGTGTTGATACATGTTTCTCTGTTAAATGCAATTGGAGTAATCATTTATATTTGTAATTGTATGTGGATGACATCCTAATTGTTGGTGACGATTTGAATGCCGTCAATGAAATCAAATAGTGGTTAAAGTCAAGATTCAAGATGAAGGACATGAATGTGGCTAAATATGTATTGGGCATAAAGATCACCCTTGACCGACCAAATCGGTTATTGACTTTGTCACATGTGTTGTATTTGGAAATTGATATTGTTGGGTTTATGTCTTGTATTTCGACTTATTGGAGTGGTCCATTGGGTTAGCCAATGATCGGGTACAAGGTCAAGGGTATTTTGGTCATTGTATCCGGGCTTTCTTAGGGGCTAAGAAAGCGGAGATTATATATTCAATGTAATCTCTAATCCTAGACTGTAAAGAGAGTAGAGATGTGAGTTGTTGCTCTCTTGCCGCTGACGTAGGTGGATTTGCCGAACCAGGTAAAATCCTCGTCTCTTTCGTGTGGCATAGTTGTTCAATTGCAGGATTCTTGCTTCCGCACGCATGCGCATAACAAGTCATGTGGCATAGTTGTTCATATCCTAGTTGTCTCTCTCGTCTCTCTCTTGTGTCGCATAATTGTTCAGAGCCTAGGTTGTGTTGAGCGATCGATGGTTTTGTCGTTGAATCTTTGGAATCGCATAATTGCGTGAAAAGATCAGGAAGACAAAAGGGAATATCCTTGGGGGTTTTCGGTTGCTGCATGGTGGAAAGAGGAGAGAAGTTGTCTCTGAATTTCTCGGTTCGATTGGACTTGATCGAAGGTAGAGGTTTTTATTTTTTTTTTTATTTTTTTATATTTTAAGGGGCTTTGCTCTCTTGCTCGAGTTGCAGATTTGCAGAAGAAGGTGTAGATTGTGAGATATCAAAGGTGGGCCCCACGATGGTTTAGATGGGAGTTGCAGAACAGAAATCTGAACTCTGGTTCGGTTTTGGGCTCGTCACTAGTGAAGATGATCTTGTCTTCCAGTAGGTTTTGCTAAGCTTATCATAACAAGAAAAAGGATTTGGAATCCCTGATTGAGTGTGGGCCACGATGGATCTGAAGTAGGAAGCAAAGAGGAACAGGAATCGGTCTCCTCGAAGAAAAAGTGAGATCTCTTTGCAACGTTTCTGCGTTTAGGTGTTGCTGGGTTCTGTGGTTGCTCGACATTGGAGAAGGAAACACGGTTTTGTGTTGTGTCGAAACAACGAATGAGAAGATGACCTTGCCGTTTTCGGAGAACGACGAGAATCATCGCCATTGCCGCCCATCGTCGGTGTTGTGCGACGTCGGAGGAGGGT
Source organism: Camphora micrantha (assembly GCA_003546025.1). Classification (NCBI taxonomy): domain Eukaryota; kingdom Viridiplantae; phylum Streptophyta; class Magnoliopsida; order Laurales; family Lauraceae; genus Camphora; species Camphora micrantha. Next base: position 24,259,393 of record QPKB01000009.1, read on the forward strand.
GTGTTGCGCCATCGTTTGAGAGGAAGAAGATGCAGTGAGGAATCAGACTTTGCTATGTTGCAGAATCGTAACAGGGAAAAAGAGGGTTGTTTTCAGGCCTCAGTTTCAATTTGGATTCAGGTCAGGCTGACCTGACCCTAGTGAAGAGTCCAGCCCATTCCAACAACAGGGATGACGTCCGCGATGAGTCAGCGGCCGTACAATCAACAACAGATTTGACCAAAATCGACGGCTGAAACTTGTCTATGGGATATTTGAAGCATCCAGTGTTCGATCGGAGATCCATTTGTACCTACAGACTTGTGAGCAGATCTACGCAGTTGTAGAAGAATATTGGCGATCCGATGGTCAATAGTGAAATTTGACGGACTGGAGGGCAAACAAATATTTCTGTAATATCGGAGCGATCTAGAATCGGATTTTAGATCCATTTGATCATGCTTGCTTGTGGTGACAAGATCGATAGCATGGTGCAGAAATTTGGGTAGATTGACTGCTGTAGAGTGAGTGATCTAGAAAACGCTCATTGTGTCGTTAATGGAACGTCAGAGTTCGAGGTGGAGAATTTTGACGAGAATGCTGGTTCAACATGTCAAAGTGTTGAAGAGACTGCGTACTTGTCAATAAGGTCTGGGAAAAGACATTGCCGGTTATATTTCCTAGTGGCTTGAGTTGTACAGAGTTCAAGCTAAGGTGGAGATTGTTAGGTTATGTCTTGTATTGCTGGTCCAACATGTGAGAGTATTGAAGAGACTGGGCACCTTTCAGCAAGTTACGGGAAGACATTGTTGGTTATTTCCTGGTGGCTCGAGTTGTATGGAACTCAAACCAAGGTGGAGATTGTTGGGTTTGTGTTGTGTATTCTGATTTACTGGAGTGGTCCATTGGGTTAGCCAATGACCGGGTTTAGGGTCAAGGGTATTTTGATTATTGTACTAGGGCTTTCTTAAGGGCTAAGAAAGCGGAGATTATATATTTAGGGGCGGAACCAGGAATTTTGCCTTGAGGAAGGGAGGGGGGGGTGGCTTGTAAATAAAATAAAATAAAAATATTATAAATTTAGTAATATAATATATAATAAATAAAATATTGATGTTGTACTCCACATTCTTTCATTGAGGTGAAGTCTTAGGTTATGCTCTAACGAAGCAATATATTTCTAAAAATTCAATTCTTGGAGATCTTGAGAGTTGAGAGAAACTTTGCAATTAATGAGATAAATTATTGGGGTGAGAGGGCAATATTGTATTATCCTCTAAATTTTGATTATTTTTCTCTTAAAAAATGCATCGATAGTAGATGATTTAACTATGACCAATGCTCTTATAAAAATTAATAAACTTGAAAAATACAAAAAAGATATAAAAAATATTTATAAAAACAAAAACTACAATAAATAAAGTTTAGATGAGTACATTTCTTCTTCCTTCTTGTACTTGTTGGAAATGGATTCTATAACTTGAGACTTCTTCAAAATCTCCAAGCCAAGGGAATCGTGCTCACCTCTCTGCCTTCCTTCTTCCTTTAATCACAATCTTAGGCAAGCAAGTTGGACTGGTTACAAAATCTTCTCCATCATTCCTTCCTCATTTAGTTCTACTTTCCTTCCTCTCATTCTCTTTCCTTCTTTTCATTTACTTCTTCATTCTAATTTGTTCCAGAATCAGCTATGATTTTGTTTTCCTTTTTTGTAAGAATGAAAGTTATGTTAATTTCATTCCTAATAGATGGAGAGGCCATCCATTTACAATGGGGTGGCCAAAGGATCAATTAATAGAAAATTTCTTTTTTTTTTTTTTTGGTGGTTGGGTGGGGGGGGGGGGGGGTTGCCCCTTCCCCCCTAATTCCGCCCCGTTATATATTCAATGTAACTTGTTATCCTAGACTCTGAAGAGAGTAAATATGTGAGTCGTTGCTTTCTTGCCGTGGGCTTAGACGGTTCTTCCGAACCACGTAAAATCTCGTCTCTCTCTTGTGTGGCATGATTGTTGATCGCTGCTTCCACACGCATGCGCACAACAAGGATATGATGATGTGCAGCACAATCGACACTCTCATTTGCAAACGTGAGAAATTGTCCGCTAAGTAAGAGCCCACGGCCGATGAAGATAGAGAAATGATGCGGGGTAAGCCTTATGCTTCGATTGTGGGAAGCATCATTTATGCGATGCTATGCACACGACTAGATGTTGCATTAGCCGTAGGTCTCATGAGTAGATTCCTAAGTAACCTTGGATTACGTCATTGGTATGCGGTTAAGAGGATTCTATAGTACATCAAAGGCACCTTGAAATTGCAACTGTGCTATCAAGGTGATAACCTAAAGCTGCGTGACTGCGAATATGGATTGGGCAGATGACTTGGACAAAAGAAAGTCAACGGCAGGCCACGTGTATACTTTGGGGGTAAGGTGCAATTTCTTGAGCTACCAAGAAACAAACCTCAATAGCTATGTCTACAGCCTAAGCAGAGTATTTAGCTTGTAGTACGACAATTCAGGAGGCTGTTTGTTTAAGAAACTTACTATATAGTTTGGATTTAACAAAGAGGATCATCCTGTCCTGATGAACATAGACAGTATGCCAGCCATCTCCATGGTGACTGAGCCAAAATTTAAATCAAAGCATATAAAGATAAAATATCATTTTATCAGAGAGAGAAGGCAGAAAAGGGAGAAATTGAGATCTATGCACTTTTTGAGGAACTGATGGTCGATTCTCTCACCAAACCATTGTTTGTAGAGGTACTTGCGAGGCATGTGATTCGCATGGGACTTGGATACGTTTGATGTACATGGCATATCGTGCTGGGAGGTTGTTGTAAAATTTTGTGGCCCGACTGCCATGGGGCCCACACCAGATCGAGCCCGGTGGTGTGCTGATAAGTTTTCTCCACAAATCAAGAGGCCTCTGGAGGGCATTTTTCTCAGCCTTCTATTTTTATAGTGTTCTCGTCTTTTTTTATGGTTTCAAATTTTACTGTTTTTTAGGCAGGAACATGTTATAATTTTGCATGATGAAATGTGTTTCTATCTCTTGTTTGAGATCATAGAAGATGGCTGTTTACTTCTTTCTCCAATCTGGTTTTCCAGAAAAATAATCAAAAATGTTTTTTTTAATGGTTTCACCTTAGAAAATGAAAAATATTACCTCAGAACTACAGAAAATTATATACTGCAAAAAGTGTTTTTTTAATGGTTTCACCTTAGAAAATGAAAAATATTACCTCAGAACTGCAGAAAATTATTCGCTGTTGAAATCATTTTCAATTTTTGTGGAAAACTCTCTGCACAACCATACCCTTACATTTTATTTTATTTTGTGGTTATTTTATTTTTTAAATTTCTAATTGGATGCTTGCAGTGTTGAATACAACGTTTCGTACATCTATCACGCAATGTTTGCTTACTTCGACAGAGACAACGTTGCCCTTAAAGGCCTTGCCAAGTAATTGCTTGGAAAACCCAAAACCCATGTAACTTATCTTTCTTACTTTCTTTAGTTTCCTCAATACGAGTATGTTTGCTCTGATTCAGGTTCTTCAAGCAGTCGAGTGATGAGGAAAGAATGCATGCAGAGAAATTGATGGAATACCAGGTCATATACGAATGCTATTTACTATGAAGAGACCATCTACCTACTTTGTAATGCTTCATATTGAGGAGAGACTATTTGATTGGCCCTAATGCCCTAATGGGTCTTCACGTTTAATCCTTCATGTTTAGCACCTATAATAGAAAGCATTGCTTAGAAAGCCTAGAAATTCTTGAACAACCTGCCCTAAATGCTTTCTTTTTGTGGTTCGTGGAATACGTTTGCTTGCATTTGTTTTATCTGTTTGATCATTAGAACATTCTGCTGATCTTATTAGAACAAGCGTGGTGGAAGAGTGAAGCTGCTGTCTATACTGATGCCTGCCTCTGAGTTCGATCACCCAGAGAAGGGAGATGCATTGTATGGTAAGGTTCATTTGCTGGTTTCTTTGAGAAGGTTGTTCAGTTTGCATTTCCAGCATATAAAAATGTCATCAAGTTGATTGGTGTGTTTAGACCTGTGTGTTACTTAATCAAAACTTCCTCAAATTGAAGTTGTAATGACCAATCCAAATAAATAAATAAATAGAGTGTTACCTACATTTTAGAAAAGTGTATGGGCCCGTTTACCTATTTGGTGTTGAATTCCTAGGAATTCACAGTAAAGATGGTTTTATTTGAGTATCAAATGAAGTGGGTGAAGTGTCTAAGGTAGAGATCTAGATGGGACGATTACTTTCCTTGAATTTAATTTATTTGGATGCTGGGTGGATTAGTATTCAATTCGTATCCATGGAGATCATTTGATGGCCTCATTTCGGTCTTTGCCTTTAATCCTTCGCATTCCTTAGAAGTCTTAGGAACTCAATGCCAGTTAAATAGAGAGATGGTACTTGAATGGGTGCCTTCTATCATGAGAGGACCTCCTTATTTACACTATGGATGTGAGTGATTGGAGCCATTACTTTCCCTTGATTAGGGAAATTACAATCAATCATCTCCCCTTAATTAGTAAAATTAAAATTGATTACAGTTAATACAATCCTACTGAGTTATATATGATTATATGACACATATGGTACATTGTGGTTTCACAGAATATTGTATCCAAGTCCGAGTCAATGCCTTGGTAAAGATATTAGCATTCTGGATTTAAGAGGCTACATGCGGGAGAGTTGATTTTTTTAATCAAAGGCCTCACTAATAAAATGGCAGTTCACCTTATTATGTTTATTAAGTTCATGGAAAACAGGATTGGCCACAATTTGAATTGCTCTTGTCATGTACGCATGAAGAAGAGTAGCTTGATGTTGAGCAAAACTGAGTTAAGAAAGCAATCCTCAAAGTCAAAAGAATTTTGCTGCAAGCTGAGGACATTTAATCAGTTTTAGTGGAGGACTTGGAAGTCAGTCTTGTTTCTTATTAATCCATGAAATTAATAAACCACCTAGAGACATATACTACAATGTAGTTGACTGACAAGTGTCAGGCCATCCGACGCATCAAAGTATGCAGTAAGTTGAAGCTTTGTTCTAGTATGGAAAAGTAATCCACGATCCCAAGTACCAAGGAGATCTCGAATGATTCACCATGTGGGGATAATTAGACTTGGTTGTGTATTGACTGAATGACCCCACAGTTCCTTTATTTGATAAACATATGTAATTCAAATTCTTATGAAAAATAGTGTTTTTTCATTGAATTTAATAGTGAGAATTTCTGATTTGTCAACTCCAGCCATTGTACTCAAAGATTTGAACTAAAACAGAGTTTGCTGAAAATATTTAGAAAAATGATGGCGTGCATGTGCAAATTTTTTTCTGAAAATGAGATCCAAATCCATTCAAACTAAATTCTTTTCTAGATTAATAACATATATCAAATCCCTTAAAAATTATCTACTTTAGGAAACAGATCAAACAGAGAAAGATCAAGAATCCAAGAAGATGAACGGCGGGGACAGACTCAATCTTAAGAGAACTGTCGACTGAGAAAAAGGATATGATTTACCTCTTGAGGATAAAAAAAAAAAAAAATAATCCTGCATAATATTTTCAGCCAAGACTTGGACACTCCTTTCTTCTATATTCCACTTACAAGATGTTCATACAGTCTTCAGAGGAGGTAGATGAACCTGTTCCCTTGAGAACTTGGTCGATGATGATCCAAGGTGGGCCCCACAAATCAACCTTTTGATCACTGGATCAGTTGAGCAGCAAAAATAACAAAAAAAAAAAATTAAAATTAAAATTAAAATCAACCAATCCACTCTCTGATGTAAACGAATGCAGAATAGTGACGAAAAAAATCAAACAGAAATATATAATAAAAAAAAAAAAATCAAACAGACAATCTGATTGATTCCTGAAACCAAAGATGATCTAGTTGTAACCGGACCCCACCATAGATACGATTAGTTCCGTAATTGTCTTCTACAAATATGTGGCTCTGATACCATATCAAAGCAATTGAAAGATAAAAAGGAAAGGTAGAATGGAGAGAATTTACTTGAATTGGTGCCTTTCATTGTGAGAGGAGCTCCCTAATTATAATATGCATATGAGAGATTACAACCACAAATCTTGGCAACATTGGTCTTCATATGAGACCAAAATTTTTTGTCGCCAACAAGAGCAAGGGTTGATCGGTAGACAGAGTTGTGTGCCTCAAAGTATAACCTTCATATGAATACCGTGGTGTGGATGTGTTAACTTGTTTCCCATTAAAAAGATTGGTATAGATTTGTCCAAAGTCCTTATCTTCATCGTATTCACGTCAAATCTCCTTGAATCCAAGAATAGTAAGAGACATGGATGTCGATAAATGCTTACAGCGGTTCAATGCATCCGCTACGTAGCTGTCTTTATTGGCCTTATGATGGATGACAAAAGAGAAGTCTTAAGAGGTAGGAACTCCACTTAACATGGCTCACACCTAACCTTTGCAGTGAATGCAAATGTTGTAGGGCTTCAAGGTCGGAGTACAAGCCAAACTTTCCATTTAAGTAGTGATGCCATTATTAAAGAGTCTATACAACCGCATGGAATTCTAAATCATAGGTGGAGTACCCCGTTTCACTTTGGAGAGTTCCTCACTAAAGAAGGCTATAGGATGACCCTTTTGTTTAAGTTCTCCTTTTATTCCAATCATTGGATGCATCACAACTAAATTAAAAGACCTCAAAGTCCGGAAGGCAGAAAATTGGAGCTTTAGTCATTTTGTGTCTGATATGCTCAAACGCACAAGCTGCTGCACCAAACCATTTGAATTCCCCTTGTTTCAGGAAACAAGTCTATGATATATATCTTGGATCGAATGCAACTCTTCAGGTAGCTCATCAAGAATTAGGTCCGAGAGTCGTGGATCATGGATTTAACTTCAGTAGGAATAGAGATATCATAATCCTTAGTTGTCTGTTGCACCTACTTGTTGACTAAGCCAAATATCATGCCCTGTTCCTTACTCTCTTACTCTAACTTATGCATCGTGATGACATGGACGCTGGAACAAGTAATAGTAGTCGGAGGTGATGATATAGACGAAGGTATTGTCTACTGCATTGGTAGGAGATGGACCCATTGTCCTTTCAGTCACATAAAGGAATGCGTGTTCTTGTTGTTAGTGTATATTTCTCGATCGGAAAGACATGGTCGTCCAACAAGAATATGGGTGATGTTCATTGGGATCACATCACGCTAAATATCGTTCTCATATATGCCAAATTTTAAAAGTACCAAATACCGGCAAGTTATAGGAATGGTAAAATCATTCTCCCATGCAACTTTGTAGGGCTACAAGTGCTTTTTGGTTGGGAATTGGAGCTTGTTGATAACTTATAGCGCAACAATATTTATTGTACTGCAACCATCAATAATTTGATTACATAACTTTGCCCTTACAATTTACCTGTGTCCGAAATATGAGTCCGTCTCCAATTTTCTTCTTTTTCATTTGTGGCGAGGAGTCGATGTATGATGTGTAGGAATTTCCTCTTCGGCAGTGAGTGGGGCCATAGGAGGGGTAGATGTTGCTCCATCTTGATGAGCTCAGAATCATGATAGGGATCTTTTTCACAATAATAAAGAGCTTACTGACAATCACTAGCATGGTGTCCCCTTTGACCACAATGGAAAAAAAAAAAAACTTATTTTGTTAATCTGGCCTAGGAGGTCCACGTCCCATGGCATCGTGTCCTTGTGGAATTGGCACCAATCATGCCTAGATATTGCATGGATACACCAGGGACATGCCTTTGATATGACGGGGGGCAGATTTTACACAAAAAGTGAAGTATCGGATACAATACATTGGGCTGTAGGAGCCTAGTGGGCTCCACATATTTTGCCCATAAGCCTCAACCGCTCTTTAAGAGATGAGATATGACCATGGTTTAAAATCATGGTCGCAGTTGCCATCGCGATCAACCCTAAAATCCGTTATGACGCGGCATGGCGTTGCGGTTAGTGGTTCATCGCAGTGCGGATTTTTATTTTACCCGAAAAATATATAAAAAAAAAAACCCAATATATTATAAAATGTTAGAAACAAATTTTTTTTTTCTGTTAGTAAACATTTTAAAGCAAAATATTGGTTCCCCTAAGTCATAACATTCTGCATCGCTGTCTTTTATGAAACTTGTAAAGTCTGTTCTGAATTAAATAGATACAAACAATTTACAGTATGCATTGCAACCTTAATTTTGAACTAATCATTAGTGTTAAACGCTTAAAGTCAAGAAACTAGCAGCAACAGCAGTGCAGTACTCAATTACTCAATCACCAAGAAAGTTGAGAGTGAATTTCACATTTCAAGTAACACTTGCTACTACATCAAGATGAATTCATTAATTAAAACATTAGAGTATGGACAGAGGGATATTGTGGTTGAGGGAATAAGCCTTCATATGAGAATCTACCAAAATCTTGCAAATTATTTGAGTTTTGATGAAAAAAGAGGCTTGAGAAGCTCTAGCACAATCTTAGGAAGCTCCACAAAGGTTTGGGAAAGAAAGAAGTGAAAGAAAGAAGGAGAAATTTTTTTAAAAAAAATTCAATGGCGGACGTTATTTTGACCGTTATGGCTGTTATTTTGACTGTTATGACCATTAAATAACAACCATTATGACCATTATGGACTGTTATTGTCATCATTTTTTTGAGACCGTGACCGTTATGACCATTATATTGAAAATAACATAACAGCATAGGCCGTTATCGTTTCATAACGGCCGTTATGAAACAGTAACAGCCGTTTTTTTAAACAATGGATATGACTCAATTCCCTTAATCACGCACACGTATAGCAAAAATCTGGAGAGCCCCTTTCTCTGGCCCTTATGGTGAAAATAGTCTCAATATATTTTTGGCAAAAGATTGCAGAAAACCATCAGGCTAGTGATCTCTAGCCTCACGGCACTCTTATCAGATTTATCCTCATCGGATTTTCACTACGACATGGTGTGTTGCCTATTTTGAAGTATCTAGGTATCATAGACCGGCACACTTTGATTTTGTGCTGAGGACTATTGAGGAGGTGGTGGTTAACTCGGAGGTGGACAAGAGCCTTGTGGCAGGGCTCAGTTAAATAGTGGGATTTGGACCTCTCTAAGTAGAAGACTCCTTGGCTTGGAAGTGGAGTATCGGACATTCTACTATCGCAACGGCTGTTCAACCCATCGTGCCTTGTGATAGACCTCGTCCATTGTCTCAAAGTCTTACATAACCATCTCTTCCCTAATCTCTTGTTGCAAGCCAGCTCGATAACGATTAGTCATTACACAACTAGGTTCTCCTATCTTGCACTGGACAATGAGATCATTGAATTTTTCAATGTATTCATCTATCGATAGTGTGCCTTGTTTGAAGGCAAGGACATGCTGAATTGCATCCACATAATCACAAGGTAGATATTTATTTTTCAGCTTCTCATGCATGTCATCCCACTTTGGTGTAGGCCAGACTTCTGGGCCTCGCCTAAAGGTCTATGCCCAAAGGCCCAAGACCAACAAGGCTCAATAAAGAGAAGAAATCTCCTAGACGTGTTTTCCAGCACACTTTCTTATTTTGCAAAGTTTCTAAAGGATGCTTTCCTGATTTTTAGTAGTTATTAATACTATAACGTAGTAGTGGGTTAGGAAGTTTCTATTTTATTTAGACTTTTTTTCCAAGTTAGAGCATGGGCTATTCTATATAAGAGTTGTAATCCCTTCTCATCGGGACATTGCAAATTGAATAGAATTCCTGAGTTTCTCTCATTCTTAAGTTTTCATGTCTTCGGTGTGAGACCTAGACGATCTATTCCCATTAGGCTTAGAGATTAGCCCGTCGGCTATTCTTCCCCACCCGTGTTGCATCACACTTGCCAAGGCAGGGCGTCCCATGATGAGAATATTGTCGTCAATGCTGTGCCACTAGATTCTTACGGGCCCCTTCAGCTTGACCTTTGTGGAGGCCATACATTAGGCATCATCCATTTTATATCTAGTGAAATAAGCTTCAAGAGAATTAATCTAATCAACAAAAGCCTTTGCATTAAGAGTCTACAGAAATCAGCAACATCAACCTTGACCCTTTCAGTGATATCATAGTCTTAGGCAAAACTGGAGGGTCTTCGATGTCTCTCTCAGGGTAGAGATACTGGATGAAATCGTGAATAGATTCATGAGGTTTGAATTCTGCTGAGCATTGTGGATCTACCGTTCTAGAAGATTCTCCGGCAGTGTGGTGTTGTCTTTTGCACAATTGGTGAAGACTGGTTTCCAATGCATCTTGCCTCTTGTATAAATCAGATATGCAAGCTCTCGCTGCTGATTCGTATGTCTTCCTCAATAGGTTGGGCTGCTACAGGTGGACATTCTTGGCCAAGAAGCAATTCCAGTTGATGAAAAGTTTTTTAAATAATATGCAGCAAATACTGGAAATTAAAACAATCTGACCTGCTCTGTATATTTTGCTGCTAGAAGTACACGGGGAAAATAGATCATGATTCCGAGTTCGGATGGTTCCGATATCGCGACATAAGATCAATAGTTTAAATTGTCCTGAATGTGTCTGGATGTTTTGGCTTGGATGGTGGAGTAATTGGGTTGGGCTGGCGTGAACCATCCTGATGCTTAACAGAGAAGAAAAGGACCCCCATTTTGTCTCCTTCTGCCTTGAGTTTGTTGCAGAAAAAGAAAATAAAATTGGCTTGTGTCTTCAACTTTAGTTCTTGCTTGTTGAATCCAGATTCCAGAGAGAAAAAAGGAAAACAGCGAACTAATCTTTGATTAGGCAGCTCTTTTTATGAAGCAGCTTGGGATGAAGATGATGGTTTTTGAAGAAGAAGATGACGATGACGATGGAGATGATTGGGATGAGGAGGCGGCAAGAAATCAAGTGCCTGTGGATTGGCTTTGAACCATTTAGGTACTTTTTTATTTAAGAAAAAACAGATTGGGGGATTTGAAGGGATTGATTGCAAAAAGAGGCATTGGGTTGGAATTGAAAGAGATGGTGGAGATGAGAGGGTCGTACAAGGAAATGTTGTGATTGGGGAAGGGATAGGGTTCAACTGAGATGGGCTTGTGGTTTTGTGGGATTCGGCTTCGGTTTTATGGGTTAAGATTAATTGAGGGATTGGGTTTTTGGAACAGTGGTTTTTGGTTTGTAAAGGGCGGTGACGATGGGGGTTTTGGAGAGGTGGGGTTCGGTTGGTTGGGGACTGAAAGGGTTGAAGGTGGGTTTTAGGTTGGGGGTTCGAGGGTTTGGGATAAGGGTTTCAATTAAGGTTGTTTTTTTGGAAGGTTTAGAACAAAATAAATGAAGGAGTTCAATTAACTTGATTGCCTGATCAAGTCAGATCGTTCGCTCTGTTACCACTATGATGCAACCTCGATCCATGAACAAAATAGACCAAGCTCCTGCACTAGGGTCTACGGCTGGCCTAATCCTTGAGTGGATTCCACACACACAAGCACTCAATCAAAGAGAAGCACTCAAAATCAAGAGGGAAACCGAGAAACTCTTTTTATTAAAGTAATGAAGATGTTCCCCCTAATGAAGAATTACAAATTTATATAGAAATGGGGTTGGAAGCATAGTTGTCATTTCCCTTTTTTTTTTTTTTTTTTTTTTTTTTTTTTTTTTTTTTTTTGCCGAAACTAGGTTTAGATTTTGGTGCATTTCAGATCGAATCCAAAAGTTCGGACCAAATTTCGGTATTTCATCTTAAGTGCCCGAAATCTATGGTTTCAAATTAAAAAAAAAAAAAATGAAAAATAGAAAGAGGGAAGGGGACTGATGGCAGGAAATGAAAAAAAAAAAAAAAAAAGGGAAGAAGAGGAGGAAAGGCAGTGATGGCTGCATTGGGAAGAACAGGAGAAAAAAAAAAAAGAGATGAAAAGGCATTGACTTGGCTAGCATCGCCACTTGCTGCCGCCGCTGTTGCCGACCACTGATCATCACCCATCGCTACTTGTTGCCGCTGCCATCTCTCTCTCTCTCTCTCTCTCTCTCTCTCAACTTCTCAGAAACCTCCTTTCATTTAACGAGACTTATGGGAAAAGTAAGAAATTGAAAATCGGAAAAGGCAGAGGCCATTTTAAGGGGCACTTCCCCATTTTCCCCTTTTTTTCTGTTTTATTCTAAAGAAGCCCTTTTTGTCGTTTTACCTTTATTTTTTTTTTTTTTTCATATTGTTATGACCTCAACTCCGCCAATTTTTACTACCGGTCCCAAGCTTAGGTAAAGGAAGAGGGTTGGGTAAGGTAGGTGGTAAAATTTGGTCACAATCCAAATATGAATTATGAGATAACAACATTCCGAGTTGAAGTTAGCGTGTTCCCCACTTTAAGCGATGCATTGCAGCGCTGCAAAGTTGTAGTGGAAAAATGGGCAAGGGGTACCGCACCATTCTGAACGAGTGCGGCTAAAGAAGTTAGTCCAACAATAGAAGAAGAGGAAGATTCGATTTGCTACTTGGAATATAGGAACCTTGACAGGCAACAGCATGGAGTTAGTCGAAGTAATGAAAAGAAGAAGAGTTAGTATAGTTTGTCTACAAGAGACAAAGTGGAAAGGGGATAAAGTTAAGGAGCTCATTGATTATTATAAACTTTTTTATGCAAGAAAGAGCAATGTAAGAAATGGAGTTGGTATAGTTGTAGATAAGGATTTGAAAGAGAAAATTGTGGGGGTAAAGAGATTGGGTGATAGAATTATAGCAATTAAACTAGTGTTTTAGGAAAGACATAATTTATAACATTAGTGCATATGCTCCAAAGCAGGATTAGATGAAAGTGTCAAGAGCCAATTTTGGGAGGAGATGGATGGTTTGCTACAAGAAATTCCAACTAGTGAAAAGATTTTCCTATGAGGGGACTTAAATGGACATGTAGGAAATGATAATAGAGGATACGAGCGAGTGCATGGAGGACAAGAATTTGGAGAAAAGAATGAGTTAGGGGACACTTTCTTGGATTTTGCATTAGCATTTGACCTTGTAATAGCAAACACCTGCTTTAAAAAGAGAGAGGAGCATTTAATTACTTATAGAAGTGGAACTGTCAAGAGCCATATAGGCTTTTTTCTAGTAAGAAAACATGATTGATTGGTTGTAAAGACTGTAATGTTATTCCAAGAGAGAGTATGAGCATGCAACATAAGTCAGTAGTTTTAGATAATTGCATTAGAAGTAGAAAAGGAGGAGTGATAATTAAAAATGTGCCCTAAAACAAGGTGGAGGGATTTGAAAGGAGAAAGAGCAATAATATTCAAGGGTAAAGTGATTGAGGAGGGGGATTGGAATTTTGAAGTAGGAACAACAATGATGTGGAAACAAATGACTAATTGTATTAGGAAGGCTGCAAAAGAGGTGCTTGGAGAGTTGAAAGGAAAAAGACAATATAATAAATAAACCTGGTGGTGGAGTGTAGAGGTTCAAGAAGTTGTTTGAGAAAAGAAACGTTATTACAAAGTTTGACAGGGACTAGGAATATGGAAAACTATGAGATGTAGAAGAAGGCAAAGAAAGAAGCTAAGAAAGTAGTAAGTGATGCAAAATTCAAAGCATATGATGACCTATATAATAGGCTAGGAACAAGAGAAGGATATTTTTAAGCTTGCAAAAATAAGAGAAAGAAAAAGTAGGGACTTAGATCATGTCAAATGTATTAAGAGCAATGACCAAAAGTTTCTAGTGATGGGCAAGAATATCAAAGAAAGGTGGAGGGATATTTTATTAGACTTTTAAATGAAGACGATATAGGAGACATAAGAACAAAAGAGGGTACTTCGTTAGCATAACATACTTTTTTCATAGAATTAGGGTGGTGGAAGTGAGGAAAGCATTGAAACAAATGAAGACAGGAAAGGCTACGGGTCCAGATGACATTCCGATTGAGGATTGGAAATACTAAGGAGAAGTTGGGGGATCTGGTTAACTAGACTTTTCAATAGATATTAATGAAAAAGAAAATGCCGGATGAGTGGAGAAGAAGTGTTGCAACCACGATTTCCATTTTAATCTCCATCTAGAATTGGCTTCCATTTCCAACCACGGCTCCAGTCTCATCTGAGACGATGTAGTCAAAGTTAATCAGACTATAATAATCCTCTTATCTTCAAAATCATGCCTTCTATGATTTTGATTTCTAAGCTTTAAGTTGTGGATTTAAATTAATTTGTTTACCTTTCTCCATTGTTTACCTGTTCCTTTGTTTCATTAATATGTTTCAATGTAGACTGTTCTGATTTCTCTTGTAATTGAATGCAGATGTTATTTGGCTAAGAACTCTTCAAACGCTTTTTCCATTGTTTTGACCACCACTATCTAAAAATTACTTACTGAATCAGAAAAAGTTAAATCTATAAAAAGAACATTTTTTTATGAGACAACCTTCAAACAGTTGATTAAAAATAATTTAAACATTAATTCCTGAATCCTTGGTGTTGACCAGCAGGGTGACTGGCAGTTCAAGGTCATCTCTGAGACAATGATTTTTGGTTTACACCTCATTTATGTGAGGCCTGCATTTTTTTTTTTTTTTTTTTGATCTAGATCAAGCACCCAATACTTTGAGATATGTATTGTGGGATACTTAAGTCCAGATGCCATTTGCAATAAATTGTAAAAACTATATAGAGAATTGTAGCCACTACATATGGGCCAGGGACGTTCAAACTGTTGGAGAATGAAAACATATCCTAACCATTTGCAAATTGAACATCATTTTTATCCCTAACCAAGTAAACCGAAATGAATGTGATGGATCAACAAAGTGAAGCCCTCTTATTTTGATGATGGTGTTATCCCTTCCACCCCATGGATGGAAATGCTAGTATATGCCTGCTGTATTTTTAATTATAATGGATCATGTATAGCCACTTTCAAGAAAAGAAAAAGAACTGAAAATCCATTTTCATGTATTTGTTGTGGGATTGAGGTTACATCTGCGGCAGCCACAAGAGCCAGAGAATTGCTTTCAAAACTGGTGATGCAGTAGAGAGAGTAGTTACAACCATGTACCACAGCTCACTCCCATCTTCATTACGTAGGCCACATCCAGGCCAGATTTCCCATCTTCTTCATCACACAACAGAACTCAGAATGGAGCTCTGTGGGAAAGCCCATCACCTGCCCATGCTGGCAAAGCTCTTCGAGCCCCACACAAGAATGTAAATAGACTTGAACATTGAAGCTGATTTATTATGTATAGATTAACAATATGTGCTCCCTTCAGGGCAAAATTTGGTAAAAAGATAGTCAGGATAGAATATTAGGAAGAAGAGAATGGAATTAAAGAATGACATTATGATGGTGGAGTTAGCTTAGGAACTTTGGAGATGGATAGGGATGTGTGAGACACTGAAGCTAAGAAAAGATGGCATAAATTTTTATTTTAAGTATGTTTTTAAGATTTTCAAGAGGACTTACATTAATAGAGATTTATAGCTTTACTGAGAGGGATGCTTGCCATCCTCTTGCCAACATTTTAATTCTTTCAGATGATATATAGATGTAGGAGAAAATAGAGTTCCAATTTCAGACTGATACCGTCTCATTGTCACAGCTAAATCATCAGATGATGGCTATTGTTGTTACCATCAATTTACGGCCGCTGTGTCCCATTTCTTCCTCCAAACAAACATCTAGGTAGCTGCAAGTGCGGATGAAGAATTGAACTGGTGCATCCATCCTCACCAATAAAATGTTATGGAACACCCCTGCAGGCCTCACCAATAAAATGGAGATACACAACACCCCAGCACGCCCTTTTTGTTATTATTTTCGTGCAAGATTTCAGTATTGCTGTTATACTTTTCTTCTTTTGTGTGGGTATTGTCTTCTTTTTATTATTATTTTTGTTTTGTGGTGGTAAATCCTTCATTTGGTGTTTTCTTTATCTGGAAGTGGAGCTTTATCAATATAGTACTTAGGTACAAAGATATCCTTCATTTTTTTTTATAATGCGTTGAGTAATTTGATTTCTTGATTCTTCAGCTATGGAACTTGCTCTGTCTCTGGAGAAGTTGACAAATGAGAAGCTTCTGAAGCTACACCAAGTAATACCTTTCTCTTAGTAGTTTTCTTGAAAATGCAATTTCTCTCAGATTGATTGTTATGGAGATTATTTTACATTGAGCAGGCGGCAGAACGATCCCATGATGTGCAGATGGCAGATTATATAGAAAATGAGTTTTTGGCTGAGCAGGTGAAGTTTCTTTCTTCAGTTTTCTTGGCTTGGAATTAATTTTTAATCTTTCCTCATATGTTTTCTGGAAGTCTGAGTCATAGCTAGTTAGTTTTACGGTTGGTGGGTTTCTCAGGTGGATGCTATAAAGAGGATTTCAGAATATGTTGCTCAATTGAGAAGAGTGGGCAAAGGGCATGGTAAGAATCAAATTTGGAATGAATTTCATTCTCTGTTGCTTTAAATTGTCTTTAGAAAAACACAAGGAATAAATCATCTCACTTGACTCCAATATCCCAACTTGGTAGAAATGTGTATAATATCTGGCCATTCATCAAGTGTCAACAACTTAATGTGATCACTAGCCCAAAGATTGACTGTTCTGCGCCTTAGTGGAGCAGCAGGTGTCCGAATAACTACTCTAAAACTCTGGAAGGCTTTGGCCATTGGTCCACAACTACCAATTTGGTCTAAAGTTCTTTTTTATTTGTTTGGGTTTTAGTTTTTTTTGGGTGGGGTTTTGTTGTTGGGGGGGTGGTGGTTTTAACAACCTAGATGCACACAAATAACACTTACTACTAGTTAGAAAATGATAATTCCATATAATATCATGAGACTGATTTCATCTTTTCCCATAAGGAATCAACTGTTACGATACATCTTGTTCTGTTTGACATGCAGGAGTGTGGCATTTTGATCAGATGCTTCTTAATGAAGCAGCAGAAGGTGCAGTAAATGGAGCAGCGGCCATTGCTGCTTGAGCATTGGAATATTTCTTTGTTGATGCATCTTCTTCTGGGTCTAGGTTCACGTCTTTTTAGGTTTGTCTTCTCTAAGCTGGCGGCTGTGTTGAACTAGTCTTCATGGAACTTTCAAGCAGACTCGTAAACTAGCAGTACATTGCAATAGATGAACTATCTGATGTAAATATGGCGTTGCTGTACTTTTCCATGGCTTTCTGTCTTTTCCTCCTTATTTGTATCCAGTATTGTGCTTAGAAGATTCAATTCAAACAGCCCTCTGTTGCCTTGAGCTTTGCATTACTAGTATATTGGATACTGTTAAGTGCAGGCACTGGAAGCTAGAGTTGCATTGTAGCTCTTGGTTCTTCCTCCTTGTCTGGCCCCAGATAAAATTCCAAAATGGAATTTTATTGTTTGGATGCTGATGACTGACACCTCTTTTTTACTGGCATTCAAATTGGCCAGATGTTTAACGAAGTGGTCGAGATTTATTCACATGTAGCAGGGCAATAATCTTGGATGTTGTTCTCAGTAGATTTAGCACCTCTTAGATCAGTATAATGGGAGCTTTTCTCGAGTAGGATGCTAGAAGCTCAACGGATATTGAAGGTATGATTACTAGAATTTAAGATAAAATATCGCATGGAAGGGCCTCATGCTGTTGCCTGCAGGACACCAAACATTAATCCTATTCTTAAAACACACCGCCCCCGCTCGAGCAATCGAAAACTTCTGAGTTTTTTAAAAGAAGGCCCCTCCCAGTTGGGCCAACCATTGTGTATGGCAACCATGGAGTGCTGCCTGGTGCTGAAAAAAAATTCAATTATTAGATTATTCTAACCCCTTGATCCATGTCCCTAAAGTTTTACGGTTGTAGAGGCATCACTTTCTTGTGATTTTTAATTCAAAGGTGTGAAAAAGTTGGATGAGTCGTATTTGTTTATGCCAATTTATGAGGGGTAGTGTGTGAAATGATTGGATTAGTTCAGAGTAGGCTCCACATCCTAAAATCATAGGTGACCGAAAAAGCTGCCTCATTTCAAAAGGGGCGTTTATGCCCCTTTTGACTTGTCCAATGAAATGGTGACATTTTAGTATATTGAAGACAAGGCTTTTAAAGCCAATCTTGACCATAGCTACTGATTTTGACGGAGAGTTATATCCCTTCTCTCTATAAATTACTAATGTTTTTTGCTCATTTTCACATGCGACCACTTAATTTTTACCCACTTTTCACTTATTAATCACTTTATTTCCATTCCCAAATTTCTCATACTCTATGTATTCTCCTCTTTCCTTTCCAATCCACAATCTCTTACTCCGTTTCTACATCATAAACTCTTGGATTGAAAAAAAAGAGGGTGTTGTCATAATTTTTTTTTTTTTTTTGCTGTTCTCTGTCATTAAATGTTTGAGGATGATTGTATGTGATCTGAATTTCTTTTAAATTGAATTGTAGGCATCTTGTTGCAAATTTTATTGGTATATATGGTCGTACTTAGTATGGGTTATTATGTTAGTCTGATATTAAATGACAAGTAAGCAGTAAGATTGGATCGAGATTGATGCATTCAAATCTGTTAAAAATAAGGGAATAAACATGTTATCCATTGCAAAATTTAATAGACTGAGTTTCTTTCCATCGAGTTCCCTCAAAACTGAGAGACAATAACTATTTTTTTTGTAAATTTGCAAGGAACCAGTAAAGCCTCTAAATGAGGCCCATTTACGATTAATCTAAATCGGCCACATTAAATGGCATTATTTTTTATGGGCCCTCACCGAGTTTCACTCCAATAGGAGTTGTTCCCACAGTCAAATTAGAAAAATCACAAGTTTTTGGAATTTAGTGATGGTAGAGAAAGGAATCAATTTCGAGTTTTCATAAGTAGAAACCACAATTAATGTCAGCAAAAACAGCCACTTGGAAAGTAAGCTATATGATTGGATTGGCTTAAAGAATGGAAGAAATCTTTTTAGTTGTTACAAGCTCATAAGAACAGGAGAGTAGAAATGATATTCAAATCTGCTATAAAAAGAAGAAAAAACCTATTTTTGCTCCATTGCATAATGTAAAACCATAAAAATAGAAATCAAGTGACAGATAAGACCCACTCATTGGATGAAAAACGGCGCATGGAGATATCAAAAACGCCCTGGGCGTTTTCTAGCATCCCTTATTTATTTATTGATTTGATCTTACTAGGGTACTTGGGATTTGGGAAATGGCTTAAATATATAAGTTTATAGAGGGATGTAAAGATTAAAAGAATTGTATCACCAACCCATCAAAATGGGTAAAAAGAGATCCCTTCATCTACTCAACCTGCTCAAGTAGTTACATCAAATAGAAAAAAAAAAAGGAGTTCTCCACTTTCAAATTTTGTTATAGAAAATCCTAGAAAGAACTACTCCTTTCTCAAGTTTCCACTGAGGACCAACAAAAATATTTCATCAATTCATCCTTCGATTTCCGAGATAGTAAAAATTAGCGTATAGAATAGAAAGACAAAGAAGAAGACGACCAGGGTGAAAAAAATTGGAGGGAGAGCTTTATTTGTTATAAAGGAACTACAAGGGTCGATTTGGTGCGCCGGACATTTATGATGATTTTTTCGATAATTTCTCCATGTTCTTTTATTATTCATAGAATTGTAACAGCATCTCTAACAACCCTGTCATTTGACAACCATGTCATTTGTTACATGGCAATGGCCACGGTCACAAATGACAGGTAGCATGTCTCCAACGGCCATGCCATTTGTTATGCAACATTTGACATGGCTGATTAGTTTGTCAACTTTGAAGTATGACAAATGCACATAACTTTTCTTATCTTGGATTATTTTATGTAATGGAGGTTTAAGAATGTAAAAAGCTTTTTTTTATTCTTTTATTATGTGGTCCCATAAGAAGATAATAATTTAACAAAATAATAAATTTGGCATATGAGTGAATTTCCTACTTTTTATTTTTTTTGTTATCGGAGAGTTTCCAACCCTTTAAGCTGGATGGACTAATCCCTCTGAGCTTCGAGAGAAGCCTGATAAACTCTCTATGTAGTCCCAGTAAAGTAGTGCAGTTTCGGTCCTAGGCCAACGGAGCTATCCATTGGGGTTAGGGAATTTCTTACTTTAAAGATGCTAAATTTTAGACGTTAAAATTGCCACATAAGTGTTTAAAATGAAATTTTGACATCTCAAAATAATATAAATTTGGCGCTAATATAAGCTTTTGTTTCTGTAAAAATGACTTAAAAAAACTTATTATATCATTTTTTGTATGTTATTTTGTTTCTTACTTTAGATTCAACACATAAGTTCCATGTCTGATCCGGATCTATATGCAGTCCAAAGATCTACCATTGTTTTGCGGTCCAACCTCGAAGATACCCACAAGACCAGTCGCCATCTCTCTCACTCTCTCTCTCTGTTGCGTGGAGAAATGGCGAATGCGACCACTCAACGCTCTTACTAACAGAAAACCCTCATCCCCAAATCCCGATCTCTTTTCTTTTCACTTCTTCCTTTCAGTCTTCATTCAGAACTCGAACAACACTCGCACTGTGTGAGAGGGTTCTCTCCTATTTTTCTTGTTGTCATGGCTCTCTATCGCTTTTTCTCCCCCATCTCCATCTTCCTTCTCTTTTCTCTCTCTGCAATTCCTCCCCCTGCTGCTGCTGCTGCAACAGCTGATAAAGTGTCCCTCGGCCTATACTACGAGTCCCTGTGCCCATACAGCGCCAATTTCATAGTGAATTACCTGGCGAAGATCTTTAACAACGGTCTGCTGGAGATCGTCGACCTCAATCTCGTCCCTTACGGAAACGCCAGGATCTCTTCCAACAACACCATCACTTGCCAGGTAACCATTGAAAAAACAAAAAAAAAAAAAAAAAAAAAAGAATTTGAATTGAACACTTATGAGTGAAAGCAAGACCACATAAGAATTTGGAGAATCTATATAAGGTCTAAAATGCATTGCAGGCTGCATATTGTCATCAGTGTTGTAGTTGTATCAGTGATTTTGTAATTAGTTGTCTTGTCCTTTCCTTATGCAAATTGGTGATGATAAGCTTGAGTAAAATCAATGGATCCATGTGAATAAAGGTTTTGGTCCCCACTAATGTGGCTTAAACTCATGGTCGAGATCGGGATCAATAAAAACAAGAAATTGTTCTTGTCACTTTGTTCTTAAGTTCTTGTCATTTTGTTCTTAAGTAATTTGACAAAAACCAATAGAATTTAGAAAAGCCAACATTAGTCTTGGCTTGAAATCATTAGACTTATTTCAAACTAACAACCTAGAGTCAATGTTAAGCGATTCTAATACATGCATGCATATATTTTAGGCAAATTCTTATTTCTTTTTTTTTTTTTTAAAGTTTCATAAATGTGTGTTAAACACATGTATAAATTAGGAAAAATACAAAATCACCAAGACTTGGTTTCAAATTGGCAAATCTTTCATGTATTGATTAAAACAACAGAGTATTAACCCATTGAAACTTGTTTCTTTAAGAAAATCTGAGAAAAGAAAGACTATACAAATACCTTTTGTTGAAGTCACTCAAACCAAAGTCTGCATAGCATATTTGATCTTGTTGAAACAACACTATTTGTTTTGTTCTTGTTTTTTTTTTTCCCACAAAAATAAGCTTTCGCAAGGTGGGAAGGAGATTTGAAAAGTTTTGTCACAAGAAAGAACCCTGAAGAGGGCAAAAGGGATAAAAATGGTATTATGAGTGTATCGGTTGAGAATTTCAGTTTCTTGGTTGATATGGCTGATAATTTCAAAATGTTAGCCGATGTGGCTGGTGCCTGGTATATGGTGCAGTAGTTGCAATATAGGCCGGACGATATCCGGTATGCAGCATCAGCAGATATTTTGACCATCTTGTAACTATAAATTAAATGAGCCTCAGACCCATAGTCCCTCTTTAAGCAGAAAGCCAACCGTACCCCTATGAATTATATGAAGGGGTCACTTCATGACTAGATCCAAACCCAATCCTACCCAACCCATAATTCTAGTTTTGGTTATAATCTGTAACATGATTAATTTATGGGTTGGTGGTCGACCTGCTACCCTGATCCGTTGCCGCTCCTAATTATGCGATCCTTCTCGCAGACTTTTGTAAATCTGGGGCTAACAGTTTTGTATTTCAGGCATGTGAACTGAGGCCTCCGTTCTTTCTGTCACTCTCTGATAACCAATGTTCCCGAAATAACTCAGGCTTCATGATGACAGCCATTGATGTTGGACTTCTCTGATGTAAATGTGGATCCTTGTTGTATGTCCTCTCGAAATTGTTTTGGACTCTGTCAATCAATGGGACATATTTTGTGTAGGTGATGTTTCTAGGGGTGACCCATCGACTTGATGTCTCTATTCTGTGCCTTTTAGAGCTTCAAGTCTCATTAATGGTTTCATATTGTATCATGGGTTAATGACAAAATGCAACCTCATTTGCCTTACTGTTGGCCCTTTCAGGGGCCTGTTCACACGACATTAATGGTATTTGTTTCTTTTCCTTAATTTTGTTGAACATATGTTATTTTTTTGATATTTTTACAGTTACTTGCATCTCCATATTTGTAGAATATCTTGAAATTGGATGAGGGAGTAATAATCTTTTGTGACCTATTCAGTTTCATCTTAATTAATTGTTAAGAACCATCATATCATCGATTGTGGGGACTGCCACCCCAAGTGACTTCTTGTGGACCGACCCACCTTAATGGTTCTATCCCATTTGAGCTTCACATTTATTTAAGCTTTCTTACTCCCAAAGTTTGGTATACAAGTGATTAGAATTGACTGTAGAGATGCCTGTCCTGAGTATAATAACTTGTGAACCTTCCTATCTTAATGGTGATATTATATTTGAACTTCAACTTTTGTTTAAGCTCTCTCAGAGTTTGGTATGAAAATAAAAATGGATTCTGCTGCTCTTTTCTTCATGATTCTAAAGAAATTTTGTCAGAAAAAAATGATTCTAAAGAATTTCAGTTTCAAAGTACTTATCTTTTTGTATCTTTTTACAGCATGGTCCATATGAGTGCCTGCTGAATTCTGTGGAAGCTTGCTCGATCAATGCCTGGCCTGATGTGGTAGTGTTTGATACTTTACTTCTTATTTCTTGTCCTCACAGTATTAAACAGAAAATGCATGTCTAACATAATTTTGCATGCATATTTGCTTATCCCTATGTTTGGTGCGGTCATTATTTGAATGTGTGTTTATTTATTTTATTTTAATGGTAAGTGTATTTATTTTTCTGATCCAAAACCACCTAATATATAGGAAAATTAGTGTGGTTTTGATTGTTTCCCCACAATTTGGATTATGGATTAAAATAGCCTTTATATAGATGGCTTCAAACCGTAGGAGAAGAATGTTGCGGGCTTGTCAAAATTGGGTCCAGCCCTACCCTCTGCATTTAGGACAAGAATAAAAGACCTCGTTTTGCTGGCCAGCCCCCCTTGTCAAAGGACTAGATTGACACCCCTAGGAGTAGTAAGGGTAGATATGAAGAAGCACAACCTATCCAAGGATTTGGCTTCGGATAGATCAGAATGACGAAACATAATTCATATATTGACCCCAACATATTTGGGACAAGGCTTTGATGATGATGACATTTATTGTAGAGCGCCCTAGTTATATAGTTGAATTATGCGGCTTTTGACCTTTCCCATTATATGGCTGTTTAATTTGGAATAATCTTTAGTATTTGTTTCAACAAATATTATGGGTGGACTTCTTGTGCTTAACATGGATTATTGTGCTAGTCTCCCACTAGATATATATATATATATATATATATATATATGAGCAGGACTCTCCTAAGCTGAAGCTTAGCTTATCCTAAGCTGAAATAGCAAATCAAAGTTGATTATATCTATTTTTTGCATGATGGAACTGGAAAATCCAGTTCTGATTGGATTTATCTTGATTTTGGAGACGATCATCATGCAAAAAACAATGATAGTTGACTTTGATTTGTGGGACCGGCACTGTTTCAGCTTATGATAAGCTAAGCTTCAGCTTACGAGAGCTGGCCCCTATATATATATATATATATATATATGGGAGGTGCTCTTATGAGGGCATCTCTCACCTTACTATGAGAGATAAGGTGGGGGCCTTCACATCCATATCCAATGCCAACAACTTAAATATGAGGGCCTCCACCTTATTCTCTCATAGTAAGGTGAGATATGCCCTTATAAGAGCATCTCCCTATATACTAAGAAGCACGGACACGGACACGGGACACGGACACGGACACGACACGACACGGACACGCCGACACGACATTTCTCAAAAAAATAGGACACGGACACGTCGGGGACACGTTAATAATTAATAATAATAATAATATATCTAATCATATACTAAAAGATACTATTTCCACAGCCAAGTAATATTTCCCCCTCCTTCATTAATTTTCTCAAACTTGGTTACATATTTCCACATAGGCTTATTTATATCTTCTTCATTGGAGGGTGTGAACTCATATTCCTAAATTCCAAATTGTCATGCAAAGGTGAAGAAGCAGAGCTGATAAATAAATAAAAAAAATTGATATAAAGAACAGATTTGATATATAAACAGCAAATATAGATTTGCTAGATTCATGTAAACAGCAAAAACCCATCACCCGGCCTCCTCAGGGCAGCAGAAGGATGGTCCCTTTGCTTTTAAGTTATGACCTTTTACAAAAAGCCCCCCTTTGCTTTTATAAAATTAGAGTGTCCGACACGTGTCCGGAACGTGTCCCCAGCGTGTCTGAAATATAAAACATTAAAAAATAAACAGGACACTCTTTTTAGCGTGTCCGACACGTGTCGGAGCGTGTCCGGAGAGTGTCGGTGTCCGACACATGTCGGACACCGACACTCTGGCCCCGGAGAGGTGTCCGTGCTTCCTAGCCTATATATATATATATATATATATAAATATAAAGCAAGACTCTTGTAAGCTCAAGCTTAGGACAAAATCTCGTAAGCTCATGCTTGTGGGGCCCACCTTTGGTCCATCCAAATGGACCAAACATTTGACCCCTCTAAGTTGCACATGTCCACCAACTTTCGGTCAAATCTGAATTTACTGGACTGTTGGATCGACTATGTATCGATCCAAATGGACTATTGACAATTAAACTTTTGGGCCCATATGGAGATGATAGAAATCACGATTGGGGCTGATTTTTTATAGAGAAGAAGATCCCAGGGAGTCCTTGAAATCCCCCCCATCCCCATGTGGGTCCCCAGGTGGGCCTCACCACACACTTGAGCTTATCTTATCCTAAGCTTGAGCTTAGGAGAGCTGGCCCCATTATATATATATATATATATATTTCAGTGCAGTTAGCTGTTTCCCTAAATACAATAATGGATTTTTCAATGCAATCTTCCGTAATGGGTTGCCAGTTTCTTCCCACTATGACATCCCTTAGCTAAACTAAAAATAAACATAGATTTTCAAAAATATTTAAGAAACAATTTCAACAATTATATTTTTCTCATACAATAAAAATTAAGCAAAAAGAAAAAAAGGGTGGAAAATTATACCTATTAACTTTGATAAACAATTTTAGAGATATTTTTAAAACTCAACATACAATGTTTCACCTACCCTTAATAGAAGATATTTTTCAAACATATAAACTCTATTTCTCTACTTGTCATAATTAGACAGCTATTGATGCGTATGTTCTTTTCTTCACATGGTGTGTGACTCTCTTTACTTGCCATCTTGCATATTGACATAATATTACTTCATATAAAAGTAATTTTCTTGACCTAAAACAAGGTGGATGGATTTGAAAGGAGAAAGAGCAACAATATGTAAGGATAAAATGAAACAGGGGAGAGAAGGGAGTTTAGAGGGAGAAACTAAGGTGATGTGGAATCAAATAGCTGATTGTATTGGGATGGTTGCAAAAAAGGTGCTTGGAGAGTCGAAAGGGAAAAGACACTATGATAAATAAACCTAGTAGCTGAGTGTAGAGATTTAGGAATCTGTTTGAGAGAAAAAACAATCCAAAGTTTGGCAAGGGACATTACAAAGTTGGCCACCTCCCATTGTTTTACCTGGTGCATGTGGAGAGGAGGGTTTGCATGTGCCCCAAGGGATTAGTTCTCGGCTGTCTAGAATTGAGTGTCCCTTGGGCTCAGGGCCAAAGGCTCATGGGCTAGGCTGGGCAGGAGATACCTTGGGTTATAAAAAAAAAGTTTGGCGAGGGACTAGGAATATAGAGAATTGTGAAATGTATAAGAAGAAAAAGAAAGAAGTTTAGAAAGTAGCAAGTGATGCAAAATTAAAATCACTGTCACTTTATCCTTAAATATTGTTGCCCGGTTCTCATTTCAAATCCTCCACCTTATTTTAGGGAAAGAAAATTACTTAAATATTAAGTGAAATTATGTCAATATCCATGACGACAAGGAAAGAGAGAGTCACACACCATATGAAGAAAAGAACATAAGCAACAAGTGGAAGTAAAGAAAGCATTGACACAAATGAAGACATGAAAGGTTATGCGGGCAGATGACATTCCGATAGAGACTTGGAAATGCTTAGGAGAAATTGGGTGGATTTGGTTAACTATGCTCGTCAATAATATATTAATGACTAAAAAGAAAACAAAGCCTGGATGAATGGAGAAGAAGTGTTGTAGTACCTATATACAAAAACAAAGTAGATATATAAAACTGTATAAACTTTGTGCAATTAAACTTATGAGTCGCACTATGAAACTATGGGAGTGACTAATGGAGCAAAGGCTTAAAAAAATGACCAAGATATTTGAAAATCAATTTGGTTTTAGGCCAAGCAGGTAAAATATAGAAGCTATTTTGTCACTTAGGCAATTAATAGAAAAATACTAAGCGAAGAGGAAAAATATGCATATGGTCTTTATTGATCTAGAGAAAGCTTACGCAGGGTACTTACAAATTTAATTTGGTTGGTTTTAAATAAAAAGAGTGTTCCTAGTGGTTATATTGAAATAATCAAAGACATGTATGAGGGAGTGGTAATGAGTTTGAGAACTGAGAACTACCTATGGAGAGGCAGGTGAGTTTCTAGTGACTATATGTTTGCATCAGTGGTCAGCTTTAAGCATTTATTTCTTTATACTAATTATGGATGAGTTAACTGCTCTTATTCAAGAGGAGATACCTTGGTACATATTGTTTGTAGATGCTATCGTATTGGTGAATGAATCAAGAGATGGTGTGAATGCAAAACTTGAGAGATTGCGAGAGGCTTTAGAATCCAAGGGCTTTAAAATAAGTCGTACAAAGGCAAAATATATGGATTGCAACTTTAATGGGCATGTACAAAAAGTTGAAACTATTGTGAGAGCTTAAGAGATATCGCAAAGAGATTCATTCCAATACTTTGGCTTGATAATTAGTAAGGATGGAGAGATTCAAGAAGATGTCGAACATAGGATAAAAGAGGGATGGTTGAAGTGGAGACTTATTTCACTAGCTATGAACTATGGAGCATGGATGAAAAAATCGGCTGCCGATAAATCGGTCGTAGCGGTTGCAATTTATCGATGCTCGTATCCGTAGTGGCCCGTAGCGGCCGATACACACTGATACGTTACCTATCGGCCGCTACAAGCAATGAAATGTAAATAAAAAAAATTCCGTCGGCTCACCCCTTTTGTTTGACTGGTGGATGAAGAAAAGGAGGAACAAAGGGGAAAAAAAGACAGCAGCCGAAGAAAAGTACCTGGAAGCAGTAGCAACCCCAACACCGCAACTGCACCACCAGCAGCAGCAGAAACCAGCGGAGGAGCAACAGCACCACCACCGAGCATCATGGTAGGCAGCACCTAGCCACCGTAACACCACTGCAACAGCAACAAAAGCAGAAACCAGCGGAGCAACAGCACCCAGCCACCGTCTCCTGCTCCTTTCTTCTTCTTCTTCTTTCTTTCTTTTCTTTCTTCCTCTTTTCCTTCCCCTCTTCTCTGTCTTTCTCGATCCTTCTATTCCGAGAAAAGAAATAGGGCAACAAAAGCCCTATTTCAGTCCCTCTTTTATTTTGCTAGTAGGGCCCCGCATTGGGTAACCTTATGAAAGGTATAAATAGAGATTAAATGGGCCCCACAGTGGCTCGCCTTATGAAAGTTATAATTATAAATAAAAATCAAATGGGCTCCTCACAAAAAATAAAGCTTATGCACCCATTGGTGGGCTCCACAATGAGTCCCAAATATTTTTTTAAAAAAAATTATGGCTTAGCCAAATAAATAGAAATTAGTGGGCTTAGCCAAATCTTACTCTAATTAGAAATAGAGACCAACCAAATTTCACTATAACTGGAATTAGGGCCATGGCCAACTTCCACACTAATTGAAAATAAAGTCTAATCAAATTTCTTACTAATTGAAGATAGGCACTAGCAAAATTTTACTCTAATCGGAAATAGGGCTGGATCAACCAAATTTAAATTTCGTTTTAATAGAAAATAGGGCCCTAACCGAATTACATTGTAATAGGAGATAGTGGCCCAACCTAATTTTACTCTAATAGGAAATAGGCTCTCATTCTTTAACAGAAAATTTTAAACTATATATATATATATATATACATTTCAAAATATAACTAAGAAATGTGATAATCTAAGCAAAGATGGTGATAATATTTTAATGACACTGTTTGATTACAAACAGGAATATATGTGAAAAAAATGATTATTACTACTATTTTCTATCCATACAGCGATACAAGACCTCATACAACGAGGGGACCGTTATGCCCCCTTATCTTATTACTTTTGCAAAAAAATAAAAAATAAAAAAAAAAAAAATCCATCATTTTCCAATTTTTTGGATTTTCTGAAATTTTTTAAGAATTTTTGGATTTTTTTTTTCAAAACGCACTGCTACGCTGCTACGTAGCTCTCGCTTTGTAGCGTTTTGGCAGCCCGCTGCTACTGCTATTTTCATCATTGCTATTGAGCAGAATATTGATCAATCAAGAAACAACACATGCACAAAATGATTTTGTAGAGATGAGGATGTTGATGTGGATGTGTGGGAAAACTAGTAAATAAGCACTTTCGAGAGCATTTAGGGGTAACATCAATAGGTGATAAAAGAAGAGAAACCCATTGGAGGTGGTTTGGGCATGTGTAACGCAGGCCATCAACGACGCTGGTGAGGAAAAGTTTTTCTATACAGGTTGATGGCCCACCAAAGGGAAGGGGTAGGTTGAAGAGGACGTGGATGGAAGCTATAACAATAGATCTGAAGAAATGCAACCTATCCAAGGATTTGGCTCAGGCTAGATTGGAATGGAGAAACAACATTCATGTAGCCAATCCTAACATAGATGGGACAAGTTTGATGAGATGATGAGGATAAAAGTAATTTTCTTGGTTATTTTTACTATGGTTCTCTAGTAGTAATTTTATTTATTTTCTGATCGGTTTCTGACAGAAGTTTAATTTGATGCATTTTTTAAATTTAATTTTCTCAAATACTATAATTTTATTCAAGATCAATTGACACACAGAGATTAAGTAAATACTAAAGGCCTGTTTGTGTTTACAAAATTGGATACATGGGAATTCATGGTCAAGATGGCTCCAATAGAGGATTATTAAAGAGTGTGTTTGAGTTCAAGTCCTCCATGTAGCCAAAAAAAAAAAGGATTAAGAGGTGGAGGGTGAAGGATTTAAGATGGATATGCGGGTGGGACTCTGGCTTTCCTTGGATTTGATTTACTATGGTGATGTTTGGGTATTCATCTCCCGTCTCCCCTTGATTCATTTTCCATTAAAGGTGGTTTTTTTATTTTTATTTTTATTTTTATTTTTTATGGTTATTTTTGGATATTTACTATTGTTTTTTCAATGTTAACCATTTTAAGAAATACAAGTCTTAGAATTCCTAGGAACTCAAATATAGGAAACAAACGGTCCTCAAATCAACCATAAATGCTAAAAGCATTCTAATCTATGCTATTAACAAGCAATTTGCACTAAGCATATTGTGAAATCCGGCGGGCCTGGCCCAAGGTGGCAGATCCGGTTAAAATCCGGTGTGCCCATCACCCGCCAAAGAACGCCCGGGATATCGGAAATGTCTAAGTCTTGACACCTGGGCTTATAAGTCAAATCCCATCTTAACCCAACACGACACGTTTTAAAACTGTGCGGCCCTGGAAACCGTAAGAACTCTGCAGTTAAGCGTGCTCGAGCGGGGCTGTGATAGTTGGTATCAAAGCCGAGGACAACTCTATTTCCAGTGGGAGAGAATGTGAGATCCGGCGGACCTAGGCCGAGGTAGCAGATCCGGTTAAAATCCAGTGTGCCCATCACCCGCCAAAGAACACCCGGGATATCAGGGACTCCACCATTCCCACATCAGAAATGTCGAAGTCTTGACCCTGGGCTTATAAGTCAATATTATGCATTTTAAAACCGTGCGGCCTTGGAAACCATAAGAACTCTGGAGTTATGCGTGCTCGGGCGAGAGCAGTACTAGGATGGGTGACCTCCTGGGAAGTCCTCGAGCACGCATGTGGGCTAAAGCAGACAATTTAATGCTGAGTTGAGCGGGGCTTTGACGCATATTGTGAGACTTAAGTCTAGCAAGTGATCATATCACATACTAGTAAACTTTGATGAATAACTATATTGGGTTCCATACAATTTGAGATCCATGGTTCATCATGGAAATGCCTGGCTCTTGTCCAGGGTGCTATTGTGCTATTTGATGTGGCACTAGTGGACAGTAGTCTGAAGTGGCACAGCCCTACCGCAAACAGTATTACTGGGATGCATGACAAGTGTCAAGTCTGTACAGGTGTCATTGTCCTTTTTTAAACTGTCTCTGTCCTCTAACCACAGCCTGTCATGGTCTAGAAACACTTAACCAATGTTACAATATTTTCAGTGGCACCCAACTTTTTATTTATTTATTTATTTATTATTATTATTTTTTTTTGTATAAGATGAAAGGTCATATCTGCAATTACTATGTTCCATTGTCTGCTCTGAAATGTTGCAGCACATGGACTGGAGCCATGTAGCTAAAGAAAGCGAAGATTCTGTTCATAAAACTAGCATGCCCATGAGATCCATGATCCAATTGGGATTAGTTGCAATGAGTCACCAAGATAGTTTTGCTAAAACCTTTTAGCCCTCTACAAAATTATCCTCTTGCTCCTTTGCATGACAATCTGTGAAATGCTACCGTAGGGAAGTTATACATCTGGAATCTTGAAAGATTGCCATAAATGAAGTGGCCATCATCTATTTTACAAGCTTAACCCAATGACCAAGTGCTTTGAAATGGCCATAACCACTCGAATTGGCTATTACCTCTCTGTAGTACTTTACATTCTTTCAGACGCCTATTCTCTCTTCTTGGACAACTTTTATCTTCTCGGAAGGATGTGTCATTTCTTAGATAGCATGTAACCTTTTTATAAAGGCTTTTAGTCCTTCAGGAGGATGAAGGTTGATGACCTTGTATTATTTTACTCTAGGGTGTATTTCCTTGACCGATGTGTTTTTTTGAGATCTTCAAGATAATAAATGGATCTCTCCAATGAGATGCAGTTGATAACTTCAGTTGTGGCATGTCATAGTCAGAAATATAATTCCCTCAATTGATAAGTGCTTGTTGTAGAGGAACATTTGCCCATGTCTCTATGTTTGTTTTTTTTTTTTTTTTTTTTATATAGATATTTTAAGATTCTCTGTTTGCACCATTTTTATATTTGTTAGTTAACCATTTATGTGTATTTAGTATAACATAAAGGAAATGTTAAATATGATATTTTCTCCTTTAATTAACATGTTTGCATCGCATTACTGCATATATTCTATTTCGTCATAGAAAAGGGGCAAAGACATTTTTTAAAGCAGTATGTGTGGGTATTTGAATCTTTAGTCTTTTCCACCATAAATTTTTTTTTATTTAGTTTCTGTTGGCCCTATCTCAATTATAGTTGATTTCTCCAACCACCGTCCTACTGAGAAAACATGTTATTTAACAGATTATGTTAGTGATTAAAAATTCTTATGATGTTATTATTTATTCATTATTCATGTCAGGCTTCCTGTTCATAACATCTAATTAGTTTAATTTTTAAAGGTTGTTCACCTTCATATTTCACTCTGTAATTAAACTTTGCAGGTATATTATCAGATTAGTTCCCTTCAGACTAAACTTGTTTTTTGCTGGTGAAATGTGATGCAGAATAAGCATTTTTCTTTCATTTACTGTGTTGAGAGTGTAGTCTTGGAGCATAAATATGATGAGTGGGAATCATGCTTCCAGAAAATTGGGTTGGACTCAGAACCTGTAGTTGATTGCTTCAATACTGGAAATGTGGAAAAGGTCTCTCTCTCTCTCTCTCTCTCTTCTGTGTATGTATGCGAGTGTGATTATATTAGGTGATCTTGAGTT
This sequence comes from Camphora micrantha, assembly GCA_003546025.1. Taxonomy (NCBI): domain Eukaryota; kingdom Viridiplantae; phylum Streptophyta; class Magnoliopsida; order Laurales; family Lauraceae; genus Camphora; species Camphora micrantha. Next base: position 24,291,789 of record QPKB01000009.1, read on the forward strand.
GCAATGATGATGATATCAGTTCATGTTTTTCTCTTGTTTTACTCTGTGGTCATTTTTTTTTTTTTGGCACCATTTATGGACACAAGCAACGTTTACACATGCATGTTTGTTTGCACTCATTTATGCGTCACATGCGTCAATGAGGTGTGAAAATGACGTGTAAGTGGCGTCATTCTCATATAAGAATTTTCACACCTGAGGTGTGAAATAACGACACACCTCTCTGGTTAAGAAGTCGCTAGTACAAAGTCCACCTGGGATAGGTCTCACTATTAAATCCCTTCACCTCTCATTTTTTCCAACTCCTGTTGGCACCAAATTTTTTATCCGAACCGTTCAAGATTTTTATTGACCCATTAAATCCCAAAACATTTAGTTTCATGTCTTAACATTCATAGATTTGAAATGTACGAAGACTTTACATATGTAATTAGAACCGTTCAATGGTTACTCATGTAACGATGGTGATTCCAGACAAATATGGTATTGTGTTTCACATGTGTAAATGGAAATTCAACATGTAAATCTCATTTTTATATCCCATGCATAAAAGATAAATGACCCCTGAGGAATGGCATTCCAATACTCCTTGTGAGGGGACATGTGTTTTTGTGTTTTAGTTTTTAATTGACTGTTTAATTTAGTCTCGTATTTCTTGTGAGTTGCCTATTTGGCTATTTGAATGCATGAAAAAGCAAAAGAAAATAATATATAAGAGAAGATAAAATTTCTTTTTCTAAAATTATTAAAATTGTTTGTTTGGCAATCTAAGAAAAATAGGAGAACATGATTTCTTTTCTTTTAACATGCTAATATTTTATATAATAGGTCCCCCCTCTGCTGTTTCCGTCTATATTTGCAGTGACATCCTTCCTTGATCTTGTTGCTCAATATCACTTTTGATTTCTCCTTGCACGGTTTGTAGCTCTTTTGGTGCAATCATGATTTCTATTTCTTCTCTTTGTTCTTCCTTTGGTTCTTCAGTTGAAGGTGATGATGTAGACAAAGATGGGGTTGTTGATTTCTTTGTAAGGAGCCTAATCCATTTTCCTTTCCACGGAAAGGAATATGTGTTCTCTTCTTTATCATTGTGCACTTCCAGATAAAAAAAAGCTATAGTTGTCCCAAAAGAATATGAGTGATTTTCATAGGGATCACATCACACCAAATATTGTCCTCATAACTTGTCAATCTTAAAAGATACCAAACAGAGTCATAGGAATGACAAAGCCATTAGTACATTTGACTTTGTAGGGTTTTGGAAGCGTATCAATTGACCAATGGAGTTTTTCAATCACCTTGTGGCCAATGAAATTTATAGCACTACCACAATCAATTACCATAATAGCTACTTTTTCTTAGACTTTCACCTGTGTTTGAAAAATCTGTGTCTTTCTCCACTCTTCTTCTTTCTCATTTGAAGTGAGAAGCTGGCATACGACAAATATGGAATTATTCTCGCTAGCAAATCTTTATGCTTCTTGAGTCCCCATGTTGATTTGGATGCGATGACATAAAAATACAGTGCTTTTATCAGGAATGGATTGACCCGATGTGTAGATCTCGTCACCACGAGCATGTAGGCGAACCATCATCATCATCATCATCAAAGCCTTGTCCTAACTATGTTGGGGTTGGCTACATGAGTATTGTTTCTCCATTTCGATCTATCCTAAGCCAAATCCTCATATAAGTTGCACTTCTTCAAATCTATTGAGCGCATAGACAGATGCGGATCTGAAATCTAACTTTGGATCGCTTTGATTTCATGAAAAGAAATTTGACTATCAAATTGGTCGAATATGCCCTTCTGACCTAGCCAAAGGCTGTTGACTTCTACTCACTTATGTCATAGGCCTTCTTTCTACTGCTGATTGGGTTGGGTCCACCTGACCTGAACTTGGCCTGGATTGGCCCCGGTCTTGACCTATGCAGCTCTTTTCGTTCCTCAACCTTCGTTCCCGGAAAGGAGAAAAAGGAAGTTAGAACTCCTTGCTTCAATCATTTTGCTACTTTGGGTGAAGATAGGGAGTTGTGTGTTGTCTTTGCTGCTTGGCAAAGGCGCAGAGAGAGAGAGAGAGAGAGAGAGAGAGAGAGAGCCCTCCCTAAGTCAGGAGTGATGGTGATGATTTGGTGAAGTGAGGAGCGATGAAGATGAAGAGGGGTCGCTGGCGATGGTGTGGTGAACAACAACGATGGTTGTGTTGATCCCGGGTGTGGGGGGTATGCTTTTGAAACTTTTCTCCTTCTATTCTTCTTTGGTTGGGGATTGACGAAGGAGTGGGTTTTGTTGGATTTAGGGATTGGCGTTTGGGATTTAGGGGTTTTGAACCATTATTATTATTATTATTATTATTTTTTTTTTTTTTTTTTTGGGTTTTGAAATTTAGGGTTTCGATTGGACGAAGGGGGTTCAATTCATTTGGAAATTTTGAGAATTGGGAGTGATAATGGGGTTCGACCAAAGTAGAGATGGATCAGGGTTTCAGTGGATGGGGAGGAGATCTCTGGTGGTTGGATTTATGGAATTTGGGGATTCACGTTTGGAATTTGGGGGTTTTGAACCATTATTATTATTTTTTTTCGGTTTTGAAATTTGAGGTTTTGATTTGACGAAGTGGGTTCAATTCGTTTGGAAATTTTAAGAATTGGAAGTGGAAATGGGGTTCAACCAAAGTAGAGATGGATTAGGGTTTCAGTGGATGGGGAGGAGGTCTTTGGTGGTTGAATTTATGGAATTTGGGATTGGTGAGTTTGGGGTTACGGGAAATAGATGTTTTGGGGTTTCGGGTGTTGGTTTGGATAACTAGGACTACCCAAAATAGTTTATTATTTTATTTCCCTAATTAATTGTCATTAGATTTCTAATTTTGTAAAAGAGTTGTAATTAGGACAGTTTCCTAGTTTAGGAGTCTTAGTCCCCAAGTTTTCTCTTATTTATATGGCATTGTAGAGATTAAAATTCTCAGAGTTGATGATTAATGATATTTTGAGTGGATTTGTCCCCTTTGAGGTGCGTCCTCATTTAGTCTATGCGTAGACAACTAGATGTTTGATAGTCTTTGTAGACACATATTTCAACACTTTACCGCGTAAGCCTATGATGCAAGTGCCAGGAGCACAATTAGGGTTCCAAAGAACAATCACTCGAAGAAGAAACAGTCTCCAACGAAAAATCTACATAGGGAATTCTATTACTCAATTCTAATCTCTGAGATTACCAATCTCTATAATGCTGTATATATAACAAAAAAAAAAAAAAAAAAAAAGAAAACCTTAAGCCCTAAGAAAGCTTTCCTAATCAAACTAGGAAACAAGTATAAAATCCTATCCAAATTAGAAACCTAATTATAATTACACTCTTTGCTAAAAATAAAACTAATAACAATTAAAAATCAGAATTTCATGGGTCCCACATGTGGCCCGCGAGTTTTGTTGCCATGAGATATTATTGTTGCTGCATCATTCTTCCCGGGTTGAAAAAGAGCTCGACCTCGAACTTGGCTCTTCTTCTTGATGTTATTTCTGTAGATAGTGTGCACGTAAAGCGCTGCCTTGGTGAGATGAGAACGTGACCCTTTCTTTGGTGGCGTCGGTTTCAAAGGACGGAGTGTGACTTGCTTTTCACCGTGCATGAATGTGTAGGTGTTGTCGCGCATGCCATTAGTGCCATTCTTGTCATACATCCATGGACGACCCAACATGATATCACAGTTATCCATGGGTATCACATTACACTACACAGTATCTGTATAATCTGCACCAATGGAAAAGGTAACTGGACATGCAGACCAAACTTGCACTTCATCACCTGTTATTAACCATCTAGCAAAATAAGGACGATGATGCTTCTGAACTTTCAGCTGTAATTAATCAACAAAAGCTTGGGAAATAATATTCTGACAACTGCCTCCATCAATGACTACCATGCATTCCTGCCATTGACTGTTCCTTTTGAGCGGAAAATATTTTCTCGCAGCCATTTCTTCGCAGTAGGCGATGTAGTTTCTTGGATAACCAGGAGAGACTCAAGACCCTCCTTGGGCAGAATATCCTCCACTTCCTCTGTTTCACTCTCTTTAGGATCATCGGGAATATCTTTCACATCACTTTTATTCTCAATGAGGAGGATACATTTTGGACATTCTGCTGCTCGATGCCCTTGTTGTTTACAATTAAAACATGTGAGCCTATTTTGACCCTCGGGCTTGGTGAAAACTTTCTCCGATGACACTTAATTTAGAACCTGCAATTGAGGAATTCTTCTGCATAACCCATTTAACTGCATTAAGTTTCTGGGCTTGATGATTTGCAATTCCCTCAGCTTTGAGAGCATGCTGAATAATCTCATCAACATTATCAAAATGTTTGAATGCGAGGATATCTTAGATGTCAAGTGTAAGCCCATTAAAGTATCTGTCAACTAATACCTCATCATCTTCATTCAAACCACAACGGGCTTGCATGGTCATAAACTCCTCAGAATACTTAACAATTGTCTTAGATCCTTGTTTCAAGTATTGAAAACGTGAACACAGATCTCTGGAGTAATTGACAGGCATGAATTTTTGCTTCAACAGATTTTTCATCTCGGTCCACGTCTCAACAGGGTCAATTTGTTGGTATCTTCTCTTCTTCTGTAGCTCGGCCCACCAAATCGCAGCATAATTGCGAAATTGAGTTACCACCAGTGTAATCTTATGACCATCCGTCATTGGTTAATGTGCAAAAATATTTTCAACACACACTAACCAATCCAAGAACTCATTAGGCTTCAATTTCCCATCATATTTGGGAATCACAAGTTTAATACCCAAATCGCGATCAACATTTACTACGTGTGGGTCTCGTTGATTCCGATTATGTCCTCCATCATCCCGATGGTTATCTTCACACCGATTAGTTTCCAAATTGGTTAATCGGCTCTCAATCATTACCGATAATTGCCCAACGATTCCCCTCAAATCATCATCATTATGGGAGGAAGACTCCGCGTCAACCTGCTTCTTGGGAGGCATCTTTGGTTAATGCAAATTTAATATTTGTGACTGACCTGATGTGTAGATTTGACTTCCACGATCACGTTGGTGAAAACGAATTGAAAATCTGACGCTAAATGAGCCTGATATCACGAAAAGACAATTCGACGATGATCAGGCTAAATCTGCTGATAATCAGATGCTGCTGATGTCCTTGCTTGAACATTGGAGCTTGGACAATAGGGTCGGAACTGACCTGTCCCAAAATCGACCTGACCCAAACTGGAAAGGCCCAGTTATTGTTTGGGCTCGTGTCACGTGCGGCATGTGATGTCTTCTCCTCGATCCCTATGTCGAAGGGATGAAAAGGGCCTGAAATCCCCCCTATTCCGCTTTAGCTTCAACGAAGATAGGAGGGAACGAGGAGACGAATGGTCTGTGAGATGTTGCGGATGACAATGATGGTGAGGACGACGGACGATGAAGCAGAGCAGCAGGGGAGAAGCTCGAGTGTCAGGTATGGTGCTTGTCCTCTGCTCCTTCTCATCTGTTTAGTTCTTCTGCTTTTTTTTGGGTAAGGGATGGGAGGCGATTGTGTGTGGGTTTCAGGCGGAAGTCTGGGCAGTGCGGGTGAAATGGGATGGGATGGTCTGCGGTTGGGTTATAGGAGCAGATGGATTGGAGATGGTGACGATAGGGATAGGGTTAATCACGTGGGGGAATGGATTGGTTCTGGGAGAGACGATTGGGGTGTTGCGGTCTCGGCAGGGGACTAAGAATGGGCTTCGGACAAGGGAACGATGGATTTTTTTTTTTAGTTGGACGAGGATGCTGGATGGCAGGGATTTGGGTGTTTGATTTCGGTGGTCTAGGGTGTGCTGGGTGGGATTTGTGGATTTAGGGAGCAGGGTGATGTTCCTGGTTGTTGCGGATTTGGTGGAGAGAGTCTGAATGGATTTGACAGGGAGATGGATGACGAGGTTTGATTTCGGTGGAATGGGGATTTCGGTGGAATGGGGTTCTGCGGTGGTGAGGGACTGGAGTTTTGGATGTTAGGGTGCAACAGGGGTTTCGACGAAGAGGCACAATACAGGGAGATTGGGGAAGATAGTCGTTGGAATGGTTTTGGCAAGGGGTCTCGATGGCAGGATGGGGCTGGGCTGACGAACGGAAGGAGGGATAGGGATAGGGTAACACGCCGACGATCGAGGGATCGTTCGGCTCTGATACTAATTGATGCTAGTGCCGGAGCACAATTAGGGTTCCGAAGAACAATCACTCGAAGAAGAAACAGTCTCCAACGAAAAATCCACACAGGTAATTCTATTACTCAATTCTTCTCTCTGAGATTACCACTCTCTACAATGCTGTATATATAACAAAAGAAATTTAAGCCCTAAGAAAGCTTTCCTAATCAAACTAGGAAACAAGAATAAAATCCTATCCAAATTAGAAACCTAATTCTAATTACACTCTTTGCTAAAAATAAAACTAAGAACAATTAAAAATCAGAATTTCATGGGTCCCACACGTGGCCCACGAGTTTTGTTGCCATGACATATTATTGCTGCTGCATCAGCCTCTAACCCTAGGGCCTGCATCAATTGGTTTCAAAGCAAATCAGCTGGTCAACTACTTACCATCCAAACTCCATTCACCATCTTCATTCCGTCCCAGCCGAAACCAAGACCCGCAACCCCAAAACAACTGTTTTCAACTTTTCATGAACCTAAAGATAGTCACCAATGTTTCTATTTTACATTTAAAACAACTTTGATGTTAGAAACTTGGGATCGCTGTTTGCACCACTTAATAAATTCTATGGTCTGCTGATCCTTGCTATTTTTTTCTTATGTCTTGGTTGGTTTTGACATTGCAATTGTTACTTTTCATAGCTTGAATTACAATATGCTGCGGAAACTGATGCTCTCGAGCCTCCTCACAAATATGTGCCTTGGGTGGTAGTGGATGGGCAACCACTTTATGAGGTTTGTTCCTCAATGTTTACTTACGTATTTTAAATTTGTAAGCATCTCCATTAAGCTTTCTTTTCTTTTGTGTTTTAATTTTGGAATGTGCTGATTCCACATGGTTTATGCTCTTAGTAACTGGAGTCCTAAAATTTTCATTGTACAAAATCGGAGCCATTCATGATGCATCTCCCGCAATGAATATCCCCTAGTCTAAACGTTAAGATGATCCCCATTTTCATTGAATATGGATTGTTGGTCAAGACTCGCATTTCCCATTCAGTTATGACCAATCTCAGAATGCACCAATCTGATTTTGTGTCAGCATCTCCTGCTGGGGAACTGCATGTGTAGCATTAACAATGGAATGGGGTAATTGGTCATTTATCCTGGATGTGCAGTTATTTAATATACATGTGACCCACCTGACGAATGGTTCAATCTACATACACTGCAATTGTGTGCGAGCTGCAAAAAACCTCTTCATTTTTCTCTCTTAAGGGCTGAAACTATGAAATTTAACTTCTGATGAAATTTGTTTGTCATGCATCCAACTGCCATCTTTGTTGAATAACTATTCTCTCATTATGGGCTGCTGATATCTGTTAATTCTCTTTCTAGGACTACGAAGATTTTGAAACCTACATCTGCAAAGCATACAAAGGCGATTTGCCCACGGCCTGCAAAGCATTGCCCTTTGAGATGCGAGAAAAGAAACTGTACCAACCCAAACCAGTATCCTATGCTGAAGAGAGCCAACACTCATTAACAATTTCAGTGGGTGATCAGATGGATAGAGATGGAAAGGCCAGTACATAACTAGTTTCTTGCACACGATGTTTCTCTGCATTTGTATAGCTCTTCTAGTTGGACTTAGGAGTCATGAAGAGCTAAAGTGTAAATGTCTTACTACTATTCGTGTCATCTTATGTTGTAGATGTCTTAATATGTTTTCTTCAGCTAGTCACATCAGTGTTTTGGATTGTCGTGCTTCTGTTGTACTTTTCCACCTTATATACATAATGGCTTGGGTAGATGATGACTGTTGTATCCTTGTTTCTTTAGGACATGTTTGTGTGTGGCAGTTTTCCTCTGTTCATTTTTCATGAAAACTTCATTTCCTGTGATTTCAGTTTTCATTGTTTGGTCTGGTGTAACATTTTCCATTCAGTGCAAGGACTGCAGAAAATGGTTTTTGATTCTGGAATGTTCTTCTACAACTAGTGTAACGACTACAGAAAATGCTTTTCTACCTTGGGTCCGAATCTACTTTCTGTAAAATCTATGGAAATTTCCTCTACCTCAGAAAATAATATCCAGGAAGATTTTGACATGGATTAATAGTTCATTTTCTGTGAAAGTTGGAACACAAAAAATCTTAACTAGCAGCTTGGATAGAGTTCTTGCGACTTGAGATCTAGACAGTCTGTTTTGCTGCCCCCAATGGACTTGGGTCCACTCTAAACCTCATATGAAAAAAAATGCTAAAAAGTCCACAAATTCCAACTATGTGTTTGGGTTCGCCCCTCTTCAAAAGAAAATCCTTGGTCAGGCGGACCCGGGATTTTCATCTTTTGGGAGTGCCAAACTTAAATAAATGTTTTTTTAACAAATGAAGATGGCTAATATTTGTTTATATTTTTTTTCTGGACATATCTCTAACTAAATTATTTTTTTTTGGATTTTTGGGGATGTGTGCATGAGGCATTTTTGGGAGCTTTATCTAATACGACTTTTGAAACCTTTTCATTATAATAACACAACAACTTCAACATTTCCAAAAAAATTTTCACGGTTGATTGAACTCTGACTTTCATAATGTCTCCTAAAAGCACAAGCTTGAAATGCAAGCCATTAGACTATGTCAATCGAGGCCTTAAGTCGTAACCGATTGTTTGCAATTTGTTCAAAAGTGAACTTGTCAAGCACGATTTTGTATGTGTTGAGGTTGGTTCATCAAGTTCTCGCATGATCTCTCAGCAACCTTATGAAAAGTATTAAGACCTTTTTCGCATATGATTTAACAAAGCACAATTTCTTCCATCGCTAACTTTCTTCCAATTCTGAAATCCGTCAATAGTGAATGCAGTTTGTCCAGCATGTCCGATTGGCTTATGAAAGAGATGACATGGAAGATAAAAAGCTGCATTTTTCTCTGGGGAATATTCTAACCACGAAGGAAATAAATTAAACCAAAACTCTTGAAAGCTACGAAGATGAGCCATTGATCCAGATTTCGGATACTTTGAGAGTTTTGGTTGGTATGTACCAACTTTTATGTACTTTCGTCAAATTTCATCGTATCGATATCATACTCCCATATCTGGCGATGCAATCCTGGATCACGGCCCAAAGAACCAATATCATCATCATTATTGATTTCAGTTCTTTGAAGTTTTGTAGGATGATTTTCAGTAATTGGAGTTTCAACGTTAGATGTAGGCGATGGCCCATCAACATCTAAGTCTGTAGGATTTTTTCTCTTGAAAAATCCATCAATTGTAGATGACTTTCATATCTACAAAACAAATAAAAATCATATTTATTATAGATTTCATATTCGAGTTATAGATTTCATATTCCGATTTTTTTTTTTTTTTTTTTTTGTGCAAACAATTAAAGGGGCCACTTGTTATAAATTTAATATATGAACTAATTAAAGCATATTATATATAGGGGCTAGTGATTTGAGAACACCTAGGTCCGCCCCTGGGTCCACCAATGATTCCTTTCGATCAAATCCGTGATCATAGTTCCACACATCATATTATATTAGATATCTTGCTGATCATTCATCTTTTTGTCACAGGTTACTATAATACAATTAAATAGTTTGCAGTGATTGTCAAGGATTTATCAAAAGAATATTTTTAGTTGGATTCATCCCGATGTAACGTAGCATATATCCCACCATTAGACACTTAGAATGACGTATTCACATGGGTGGCGTCTTCTCGTTGAAGATTTTGTCTCCCGTATGATCGTGCTATGCAGTTTTAAAAGACACCAGCATGAAGCCAATGTGCGAGAAGTCCTTAATTATATATTAATACTAATATTTTAATTATATAAATTTATTTATAAAAAATTAATAAAAAAATTGAAATCGATGAAAAAATTATGAAAATCAAATCTTTCATCGCTTAATCAACATCAACATACATAAAATAAAGATTTCATATGCATTTATGTTCATTTTGAATATTATATAAAAACTTTAAAAATAACCTTAATTTATATAGTTGGAACGCATCCCTTTGAATTGGATTACATCCACACAAATGGGCTCAAGAGACATTTTATTGAAAATGCACATATTTAACTCAAGAGACACCTATTATTGAAAATGCACATATTTTGTGTTTTTGAAAGGACACATCCACAAATGGACTCCGATGTACTGATGTGGCTTCTCTTAAAGCCAGAATTGAGGGTTTTAGAGGGTTTTTTTTTTTTTTTTTTTTCCATCTAACATTCAGCTTTAAAGAGAAAGAATGATATTTTGAATCCAAATGAAAAAGGAAAGTTTGGGGAGGTTCCTGACGGACATGACCTGATCACACTACGTTTCCTCGACAAATGGGTGCTCATGGCTGTGTCGGGCCAATCTGTGCCCAAGCCCAATAAAGTCCTTTAATTTCGGGACCAAGCCTGCTCATTTAGTCAATTAGGCCGGGTCATGCTGGCTTGAATCGGCCTTTTATTAGTTGCGGTGGATTTTTAGCCATTATTAGGAAATATTATCATACAAGCACGGCTTATTCAGGCCGAGTTGGGCCAGTTTTAGGACGGCCTAGTTCATTTATCCATATCCATGCCTGGCGAAAAGCAGGCTGGGCCTGAATTGTTCTCTGGCTGGTCCGGCCACGACACCCTTGATATGCACACCGCAGATGCAGCTCTTGGTGAATACCCAGTAGGAATCAACATACAGCCCCAGTATAGTTGGTTTTATACTTATATTTTGTTAGATAAGTATAGTTGGTTGTATATAAATTTCTAATGAATCCATCAGGAGGGCCCAAATTTCAAAATCCAAACCGTTCGATGTCACTATCATACCTTGTCAATCGTTAATGAAAACCCGACAATTACAGTTATTCATAGTGCCAGATTGATCAAATCTAAAGCACTTGATTAAAATAATCAAACCACTCTTTCCTACAAGTAATTAATCTATGGTGCGTGTAAATGCCTAAAAATTACAGACTTAGTTAAATGGGGATTTGCTGTAAAGCTTTTGGGAAAGACAATAATAGCTCCTGAAGCCTAAAAAGGAAAGAAGAAGGTTAGAGGCCCTGGCTATAGCCAACCGAAGACACCCTAACGCTTAAGTTAGTTCAACAACTCAACAAATGATGAATGAGTGGAGAAGAAATGAGAGTTATGAGTGAATGGTACTGTTTGCATACCTTTGCTAGTTTTACCTTATGCATATATATAGGCGGTGGTCACCTTAGATACTTCCTCAGTGGGGGTAGGTGGAGGCATTGTCCATCGAACCATACCTCGATCCCTCAGTGGGGGTAGGTGGAGGTACTGTCCCATTGGACCATACCTTGACCTTTTGCATGATTGCTAATGTGATCGTTGGATAAGGACAACCCCTTATCTATATCCGGCTCCCATCTTATCTGTCAGCATGTAGCCGTAATTCTATTAATGCTGATTGACATCTAGTACCCATCTCAGTCAACCGAGCTGAGGGACATACCGAAGTCAAGTACAGCCTTGTTTGATTACGTATCTTAGCATTGTTGCCAAACTGCGCAGGGTCGATACCATTACCGAGCTGTGTTGGACCGAAACGAGCCTAGTTGGTACTTTCACCAAAGCTAGTCTGAGTCTGGGATGAAGTGGTACTGTTACCGAGCTTCAGAAAACTGAGATCAAGATGAACCTTATTGGTACGTTTACCGAGATCAAGGCTTATCTCGGCATTATGGAAATTAACCCACACAATTGCCTCCTAGCTCTTGACCTCTTAGAGTTCTCCAACTCTTTGAGGTCTGGAGCTAAGTATCACGAGGAGAGATCTTAGTGTTGGGTTTGGAACTTTTCATCTTGGTGCTGGTCGCTGACGTCTGATCCTTATCATCGCGTCGCTTCAACTGTCTGAGGAATTAATGAGACGTCAATGTCTCTTCACCTAACCGAGGTGATCAATTAGTATGCTGCTGTCGCTTGATCAATGTGGGAAGCGAACCGACGATATCACGCGTCGCTGCCTGATGGGCCTTCTAGCGTCTTCGATGAGGCGTGTGGAGTGCTCGAGGTGACACCTCACACGTGCGCCCTCGAAATTCGAAAAAATGCCCTTTTATTCTTATAAATAGGGGTGCTGCCCCTTCCTTCCTCTACTTTTGCATTCGTTTAGAGAAAGGGCTTTGCAGAGGAGAGAGCAGAAGAGAGACGTCCCATTGCTGTCAACCATCTCCGGTCTAATTAGTTGGCCATTTAGTCTTCGTGAGTTTCCCTTTTTCCTCGTCCTTTCTTTCTCTGCATTCTCGCCTTTTATAGGGTTTCATCCCTCTGTCTAGGGTTTTTTCTCTCTGTCCTTTAGAAAAATGAGAGTCTATAGGCACTGGTTGGACACCCCTGAGGCCATGGCTAGTTTCAGGGAGATGTATAGCATCCCAGACAATGTCCATACTAGATTAGACAACCCAAAGGACCCTTTCGATGGTTTCTCCTTCCGCGATGGCTGGATGGCATTCCCATTGGTTTCAATAATTGAAAGTGGGGTTAGGTTCCCCGTCCACCCCCTGCTCAGAGCCTGTCTGGCGACATGGCATCTTGGCTCTTATCAATTGATGCCCAATAGTTACAAAATAATAATGGGTACTGTAGAGCTCAATAGGATTCTGGACATCAACCTCGGTGTGCATGACATTGAGGATGCATATCATATATGCAAATCCATTGGGGATGGTCACTGCTACTACCTCCGGGGTAGGCCGAGGCGAGAGCAGTTTGTTATCGAATTGGAGGACTCGAACGGACATGCCGGGGGTGACCGTCTGTTCGTCTCTGGCAACTGGGAGTTTGAGGAGAACGAGTCCACGGCGGAGAGGCGGTACAGGATCCCCCCGTCACTTCTGGATTCCTCCAAGTAAATACCGACCTCGTCTAAGCCTTCGTGCCTTCGTATTTCACTTTTTCTTGTTTTGCCGACCTGACACCCTCTTTGTTTGTTGTGCAGAGATCGAGCAGAGAAAGCGTGTGGCCAGCCAATCTGGTTGGAAGTAAAATGGCGCTTGGTTGAACGCTGTGCGCAACTACAAAGGTCACTACTGCCGAACTGCTTGGGACCTTCTTAGGTACGAACCGAAGTATCGTACCTATATTAAGAGGAAGGCTGGACGAATCCGCGGACGCCCCTGCTGATCTTGAGCGCCGAAGAGCTTCGGGTGCAGAGGCCTCTTCATCGAGCGTCGAGCTGGAGGGCAGATTTACAACAAGTTGTTGAAGCCTACACCTCTCCGAGCTCAGAAGAAGAAAAAGAGAGGATGCCGCGTAGCCGACCTGCCTTGCAGACCAAAAAGGCTAGGTGATAAATTCTTCGGGAAGGGAGCTCCTTCTGCTTCCAACCCCCCTTCTATTGATCTGAATCTCGCCTCCACGGCCTCGAGTGTTGCCGAGGCTTCTTCCACTGCTGGTGCATCTGGTTCGGTTTGACAGCGTCCTGCCGAGACCGGAAGGGGAGGGTCTCGGCCAGAGAAAAGGACTAGGTCTGAGGGGCCTGGCTCTGCAGATCGGCAGCGTCCTGCCGAGGAGGCTAGGGAGAAGGCTCCGGAGAGGAGATCCGGGGTCGAGGGCTTGGCGAAGTAAGGCTCTGGCCAAGGTCCAGCACTTCAGTCTGCAGTGCCGGCTCTGTGGAGGCCAACCCTCCAACTCGGCCTGGGAGGCTGGTGACGGTGGAGGAACCGTCTTCACGGTAACCCTCTTGCAGCTGCGGCGTTCGCAAACGCCTGTATCCTGCCGCTTGACATACAAAGGCTGCAGGGAATAGATGATGCGACGCTGCTGATAAACACGCTGCAATTTGCCTTCTCGGTAAGTTTCTTTTCATCACAGATTTTTTGCATTGCCTGAGCTTGGTCGTTTCTTTTTGACACTTGGTCTCCTTTTTTCAGATTGTGCAGAGGGTGAAGGTTGCTTTGGATAGGGTCCAGTAGAGAGACACCAGGATCGAGAAGCTTGAGGTAAAAAAGAGGAAGCTCTCGATGGCCTTGGAGGGCAGCTGTAAAAGGGAGCAGGAGGCTGAGGAGAAGGCAATTAGCCTGGGGAAGGATCTCGAGTCGATAGTGGACGAGATTTGCAGGCTGAAGGCTGAGACCCACAAGCTGAAAGGGGCGGTTGATGTCAAGGCGAAAAGGGCCGCCCAACTTGAAGCGAGCTCGAGGTTGCGCGGAAGGAAAATGCTGATCTTGAAGCCTCATCTCAGGCTGAAGTCGATGCCGCCTACCATGATGGGGTGGAGGAGGCTACAAAGACTATGACGCTCAGGTCAATCAGTTAGGCCCACGACTGTTTAAGCTTGAGTGCCGAGCTGTACTGAAGAAGATAGGGATCTCCAAGGACAACCCTGTATACCAAGATCTGCCCAAGCTCGGAGATGAGATCCCTGAGCTGCCCCTGCTCCGATGCTGATGCTCCTGCTGCTGAAATCGTCCCGACCCCTACTTCTGAAGCTTCTCCTGTCGAGGTTCCTTCTGCGGTGGAGACTGGAGACGCTGCCGCTGGGGCCAATGTTGTTTGAGTCATTTTTGATGTATCTTCTTTCTTCTTCTTTCCTTCTGAAAATATAATGAATTCGTGTACACTTTATGATCAATGAATACAATTTTTTTTCCAATGCTTGCAATTGTACATTTTCTTTGAGAATTGCATGTGTTTGTTCTAGGTTCAAAAACCGAAGTCTGATAAAATTCTTAAGTTCTTTAACTCAAGAAAATGGACTTGTATCAAATTTGCTCTATTTAACTGAACTCAAAAGAGGTAATTTGGATTAAGTTCTTTGCATTCTTTGGGAAGCATCTAAGTAAATGAGTTCAAATAACTCAAATGTTTCGCGTAGTTGGTTCCACAACCGGTCTTACCAATGCATTGAGTTCCCATTGAGTCCTGTGACTTGGTGCTTTGTATGGCCGGTTCCGCAACAGAGCTGTAGTAGTCACCTAGTTCCGCAACCCGGTGTTTTGGCATAGCTGGTTCTGTAACCGAGTTGGTATTGTCACTTTGCTCCGTAACTCGGTGCTTTACGCAGCTGGTTCCATAACCGAGCTGAAGCCACCGAGCTGGAGTCACCGAGTTCTGCAACAAGGTGTCTTGTATGGCTGGTTCCGTAACTGGGCCAAAACAACCGCTGAGTTCTTTAACTTAGGGAAGTTGCATAGCTGGTTCCACAATCGAGCTGAACTTACCGAGTTCCATAACCCGATGTTTTGCATGGCTGGTTCTGTAACCGAGCCGAGATTGCATAGCTAGTTCCACAAACGAGCTGAACTTACTGAGTTTCATAACCCAATGTTTTGCATGGCTGGTTCTGTAACCGAGCCGAGATTGCATAGCTGGTTCCACAACCGAGCTGAATATACGGGTTCCATAACCCGATGGCTATATCTGTAACCGAGTCGAGAAGACAGCCGAGTTCTGTAACTTGGGCGTAGCTGGTTCCACAACCGAGCTGGGATAATGGTCGAGTTCCGTAACTTGGCGAGAAACAATAAAGTACAATCCTTCCACAAGAATTTCTTTTATTGATTTCAAGAATTGAATATAATTCAGAAGTAATACTTCTTGAGGTGTGTAGCATTCCATGGGTGTGGTAACTCTTTACCATGCATATCCTCAAGTTTGTATGCTGCTTGTCCCGCTGCCAAGATCACCTTGAATGGCCCGTGCCAATTCGGTGCCAGCTTGCCTTCATTAGGATTTTTATCAGCAGGAAGCATCTTTTTCAAGACCAGTTCTCCAACTGAAAACTTCATTTCCCTGACTCTTTGATTGTAGCTTCTGGCCAGTTATTGCTGGTAGGAAGCTAGAAGGATGGCCGCATCATTCCTTCGCTGCTCAGCCAAGTCAAGTTCTCGTGCCAGATTTACTTCATTTTGGCCTTGGTCGAAGAGTTCAGACCTCAGGGTTGGAAGATCGATCTCGAGAGGGATTATGGCTTCCATTCCATAAGCCAGGGAGAACGGCGTTGCCGAAGTAGATCGCCTTGGGGTAGTCCTATACGCCCAAAGGACACTTGGAAGTTCCTCCATTCATATTCCTTTAGCTCTATTGAGCCTCTTCTTGAGTCCATCGAGCACCACTTTGATTGAAATCTCAGCTTAACTGTTGCTATGTGGATAAGTTGGAGTCGAGTAGTAGTTCCTGATATCGAACTCCTGGCAGAAGTTCTTGAAGTAATTGGAGTCGAACTAAGTCCCGTTGTCAGAGACTAGAGCTCGTGGTACCCCAAATCTTGTGATGATATTCTTCTAGATGAAGTTCCTCGTATTGTGCTCGGTAATAGAGGACAACGGCTCTGTTTCTATCCACTTGGTGAAATAATCGGTGGCTACTATTAGCCACCTCTTATTCTCTGGAGTTTGGTGGAATGGTCCCACGATGTCCTAACCCCCATTGAGCGAAAGGCCACAGGCTAGAAAGTGGGCTTAGGTCCTATGCTGGCTAATGGAGGGAGTGCGAGAACTTCTGGCATTTCTCACTTTTTCTGGCGTATAGCTGAGCGTCCTTCTGCATATAGGGCCACCAGTAGCCCTGGCTGATAGCTCAGTACGCAAGTGACCCCTCCGATGTGGCTTCCATAGATTCCTTCATGAATTTCATAGAAGAAGTCTTCGACTTTACTTAGGTGAACGCACTGGAAGTAAGAGCCAGTGAAAGACTTCCTATAGAGTTTGCCTTCCGGAGACAACCAAAACCGAGCTGCTTTCAACGAGCTAAATTGATGGGCCAAGTACCATTTCAACGGGCTAAATTGACGGGCCGGGTACCATTTCAAATCTCAACGGCTAAATTGACGGGCCTACTAGCAGGCGGGACTAGGTTGAAGCTTGCCCAATCCTGGCCTATTTAGTTACTAAGTGTACTAAATGTGTCCAGATCAAAGTCATTAATTTCGTACCGTTTCGGCTGAAATGGTTGAAATTTTCATTTCGATCAATTTCAGCCGAAATTCAAGATTTTTGTCGATTTGGGTCACAATTGTATTTTACATAATTACGTTTTTACTTTTTATAACATATATTCTTTGTATTTCTTGTATTTTTTCAAAATATAATTTCAGATTCTTTTACTAAAATGGATTAAATCCATATTTATATATATATATATATATTATTTTATATTTTTCTGAAATGTGATTCCGAAAATTTTTGATGAAATCTCGAATGGGTCTAGACTTTTCATTTCAGAGGCAAAATCAAAATGAAATCCGAATAGATATCGAGAACAATGGTACAGATCCAACGCAAGAGCCCAATTTTACTTATATAATCTTTTGTAATAAAAATGCTAGGCGGGGCCTCTGTCCAACACTTGTTAGGCAAGGCCGCACCCTAATCAGTAATCAATACATAAGTTTATGCCACCTATATCGGATGGTCAACATTTGCAGTCAACGGTCAATCCTAGCATGAACTAGATCCCCTCGCACCGCCCGATCCCCGTCTCTCTCTCCCTCTCTCTCTCTCTCTCTCTCTCCCTATAAACTCTTTTTCCTTCTCCTTGTGATAGGTTTTGTCTTTCTTTCTCTCTTTTGGGTTCTCTATCATTTGTACTTTTGTTCCATCTCCTTCTTCTCCTTCTGCCAGGTTCTCTCCGCAAGTGAGAAAGCAACCATCCGCTCTTTGCAAGATCTTCCTATTGCCATGAGTGACCAACACCAGCCGTTGGTTTGTTACCCTCCCACTCGGGTAAGCTCTAAAGGCATCTGGGAAGGTCCCAACCCTCTCGAGTATTCCCTCCCTCTCCTACTGATTCAAGTCTCGGTCGTGTTCATAACCACTAATATCATACACTCCATCATCAGACCCTTCAAACAGCCCAAGATCGTTGCCGAGATTATTGTAAGTTTATTCTCCTACTCACGGACAAAGGTCACTCCTCCATTTTATGTTTTGAATGAGATAGCAAAAAGTGTCTTTTGGCCTCATGGAAATGAGAGTGCAACTTCGATGGAAAATGAAGCATTTTTTTAACATTTGTGGGTTGGTCAAAGTTGCACCAATTGGTTGCCTGCGTTTTCATGAAAGATGTTTCCCTCCAAACAAAAAAAAAAAAAAATGGTTTTCATGAAGAATGTATTTGGGTTATTATCAGAAATGGTAAAAGTGTGTTTTAATTTTTTTTTTTTTTTTTTTTTCTATCGTACACTTTGTATGCATTAAAAGTGTTTGCCTGTTTTATTTCATTGTTGTACAATTTTCTGCCCCCATGGCTCTTCTTGTATGCAATTGTAATTCGCTTCTCTAGCTGAGAAGAGAGCCACAAGGGAAAATTGGTGACAATAGACATGCACGTTGGGCCCTTTGCCTACTTGTTATATATCAAAAGTGGATTTTAATTTAACCGCCAAGAATATTAAGGAGGCGAGCAGCGAAGGAGATAAGTACATGTGAAAAATTAACAAATGCCCATATAGTTGCAGAAGATTTATGCCTACGAGTAGACTGCATACACACAATATGAGGTCTAGGTCTTGGGGCCCACTTGATGCTTCTCTATCATTGAGAGAGGATGGATGGAAAGATCTGGACAACAGTCATGCATAAAATAAGCCCCATCAACTCATTGCAGCCCTTGATTTGACAATTTTAAACTTTAATAGTTTTTTACCATAGACTTTCTACATATTCAATTCAACGGCGAGTAAAGGCTTGATGAAAATAAAACTAAGCATGGCACCAAATCATGGGCGATAAGAGTAAGAAAAGAACTTCAGTTATCAAAAGTAGGACAACTGGCCCCCATTTAGCTGGATTGCACATGCAGTCTACTAGTGGAAGGAAATTCTCTATGTAGCAGCTCCTAAAGTGGAAAATGATTACTAAACTATTACCCTAGTAATTAAAATCCAAGTATAGGGAGGCTTCCATCTACCTTCACCTTAAGACCTTAATTCAAAAAATCTTTGATATCCCTTTGTTGGGCCACTCTATTATAAATTCTTAGCAGATAAAATCAAGCAAACAAAAAGGAGAAATGTTATCCTACAAGCAAGAAACTGTTAGTCCAACTCTATAGGGCCCACTTGGACCACCTTTGATCAGTCCAGGCCCTTTCACACTCTCATCCCCTTAAGATGTTTTACCGGGCCCAATTTTATTCTCATCGAAGAAATATCATATGGAGTTTGCAAGACTGATAACTCGTGATATTTACCACCACCAACAAAACCGCCCCCCCACCAAAACTGCCCCACCCCCCCTTTCTTAAAATTTGCTTGGAAAGCCATGGGTATTGACAAAATACATACCTTTAGAAACCCCTTAACAAGGCCACAAATAAAAATGTACAAAGAATACTAATATTTAACCACGTACCTACATCTTCTTATTCTGCATTAGATGTCAGAATTCTATATTTTTACAGGTAACATTATCTCTTTTTCCTTGTTTTGCAGGGTGGTATAGTCTTAGGTCCCTCATTTTTTGGGCGTAATGAGACTTTCAAAACGACGTTATTTCCTGAAAGAGGAACAATCATCTTAGACACAGTTGCAATGTTTGGTCTCATGTATTGTACCTTTATTATTGGTGTAAAGATGGATCCTCTCTGGCTAAAAAGGTCCGGCAGAAAAGGATTTTGCATAGGTCTAATAGGCTTAGCCACTTCCTTGGCCATAACCACATTCTTGTCGTTCATGCTCAGCCAGCACCTATCAAAGGGAATAAAGAATGTTCTCGTCTTGGCCTTCCTCGGATCAATACTATCACTAACATCATTTGCAGTTCTCGTTCCAATCCTGTGCGAACTTCGCCTCATCAACTCGGAGATGGGTCGTCTTGCCATCTCTTCGGCAATGGTTACTGACATCTATGGATGGTTTTTATTGGTGATCTTCACTGTCTTGGATGCCTGCACAGTCTCAACGTCCAGGGGTGCATGGGCCTTTATTTCCATCATGGCCTTATTGGGTGTCATAGTTTTTGTGATCAAGCCGACTGTCTTATGGATTATCCATAATACACCACAGGGGAATCATGTAGAGGAGATTTATGTTTTCTTTATCCTTATAAGTGTTTCAATAGTTGGATTCTTTAGTGAAATGGTAGGCGCCAAGTCTTACAATGGGGCATTGGTGCTAGGCTTAATAATACCTGATGGGCCGCCTCTAGGATCAACCATTGTGGAAAAAATAGAAAGCATCATCATGGGATTGCTTCTACCAGTCTACATGGCCATGATTGGTTTGAAAACAAACATTAATTCGGTCGATCTGAGTACTTGGGCTTTTCTACAGCTCATTGTTCTAATGGGATGCCTGGGGAAGCTCTTGGGGACCTTGTTGCCTGCCCTGTACTATAAGATACCCTTTCGTGAAGCGCTATCTCTCAGCCTTGTCATGAATTCCAAAGGAATTGTTGAGGTCGTCACGTATAACCACTGGATTAATATTCAGGTAACAATTTTTCCTTCCCTTCTTATTCTTCTTTTCTTCTTTTTTCTTCTTTCTTGTTGATGTTGTAGTGTGTGCGATATTCTTGTTTCTATTAATTTCATTAGGGTTTTATCACAAAAGCTGCATATTAAGTTTCCTTAGCTATTAATTATTGATAAGGAAACCTTGTCAAGACATTAATAGATGTGGCAAAAATACTTTTCAATAATCCCCAGCTCAAGTGGAGAACAGTATTTTTGCCAATACTCCCCATCACGTGGAACCTAGCCGTCACACTTTTGGCGACGCACATTATTTTTAACTCCTGATCATTTCTTGTGAGATCCGAACTTGCGACCTGTTGGCACTGAAAGCATAATAATTATGTTTTCTTAGCTAACTTACTCCCTCTCGAGTGGAGCCCATTTTTTTTTTTCCCACATCAGTCATAGGGAGTTCTAAAGAGAATTTTGAAGAGAGAGATCTATTTCATAATTTCACCATGCCATTCAATTGAAAAATGATCTTAATTTATACCATGAAAAGCAGACATGATCAACCATTATTCAAAACTCAAATCACCTAAAATCCTAACCAACCAAACTGGTTTTTATCTAACACATCAATCTTTAACATTCCCTTTCAATCACATGATCATTTTATGAGGATCATGTAATTGTTGACATGAAAAACAACAACCCTTTGATTTCTAAAAAATAAACGACAGATATCTTACAGAAAGGGATCACAGTCCATTCGTGAATTCATCACTGTCACAACCCGCTCCTGTTGAGTCTGTCGGTGTCGGTGGTCCACTGGAACACATTCGGCTCAATCTCTTCCAAAAGCTTTGATCGTACGAATTGATGAAGATGGCGAGATTGTAAGGCTTGGGTGGAAGGACAGGAGAGGATGTTTGGTTTTTTTTTATTGAAAAAGAAAAGTTGTCCGTGATAATTGCGGAAGTAGGATCATACCCAACTTGATCGCAAGATCATTGTCAATCCCTAGCCCTGATGTAATAAAGAATTTCAAACAGAGATATGCATTTTCTAATTTCATTGTACCATTCAATTGAGAAATGATTTCAATTTATACAATGAAAAGAAAACCTAATCAACCATTATTCAAAATTAAAATTACCTAAAATCTCTAACCAACAAACTAATCATCATCTAAGATCTCGATCTCTAACTTTCCCTACGCACAAGTGGGCCATTTAATATCCATAGAGGAGGAGGGTAAGGGCGATGTATAGGGGATCTTATAGATAAGGAGACTACAACATATCACCTCCAGCCAACTGACATCCACCATCAAAGATAGGGTTAGCTCTAACAAACCACAAATGTGTCAGTTTTCTTTAGGACCTGTTTGTTTGCATTAAAATACATTAGAATAAAATACAAATGATTCATATACCATTAGTGGCAAAAAATGAAGATCAACCGTGAGTTTTCAAAAAATGAGCATCAAATAACCTTTTCTTTTAGTAAAATAGAACAAAATAAGATTGAAAATGAACTACTAGGGTGATGACTAGTTTAGTCATTTCATATCTTTCTTTGACTCTATTTTCCTAAAAGGAAAGGCTACTTGATGCTCATTTTTGAAAACTATCTTGAATCTTCATTTTTAACCACTTACAGTATGAATCATATGTATTCGATTCCTATGTATTATAATGCAAACAAACAAGCCCTTAATGATAATCCATTGGTGAGTATTTGTTGGATGGCGATGTTTTTCCAACCACAAAAAACCCTATATCAAGATCAATCAATTTTATTAGACAAACCTTACTAAATGAGTGACCTTGAAAATAGAGTTAGTTTTAACATTATTAGGAATCTATTTTCCCCATAAAAGCCAATAAAGGTTGAGTGAGACTTCACCTACACATATCACAAGATCTAATATAAATCCCATCAATTTTAAGGTAGAGTATAATGATTTTATTGAGGAGTTTTGGAACCCTAAATCCTAAGGAGCAATGAACTTATAAAACAAAATGCCATGCAAGCCTATTTCAAATGTAATTGTCAGAAAAATGCCATGTAAGCCTACTTCAATTATCCAAAGTGGGTAAAGGAAGGACAAAATAGGACAAGTGGGCGCACACAAATTATAGGAAATTAAAGGGATTTCTACATATTGGTACCTCTTAATTAAACTTGATTTCCAAAAGCTAATGACAAAAGAGATAAAAGTGTCACTAGAGTGCCTTAACCGCACCTTTTTTTCTTTGACAATCTTAACTCTGATCCCCAATATCATCCAACCTCTCCTGTGAAAATGGATGGGGGGGGGGGGGGGGTCGGGGTTTGTTTGTTTACTAAAATATTGTCAATTAAACGTCATGTCACGCTCATTATTCTTTTTATGTTTCACTTGATATATTGTTGTTTTTATATATGGGGACTAAAATTGTGTGCGTGTGTTGGATGGGGGGGGATCAATTAAATGTCACTTTCTTTTCACGCCCATCATTCTTTTTATGTCCCCTTATTTTCTTCTTGCTATTGTTTATATATATATATATATATATACGGAATTCTCAAAGATTTCTCATTTTAAAAACTCCCCCTTTTGGTCTCCTATTTTTTTAGGGCATGGAGCCCATATTAAGCCAATCCAATCGTTTCAAACATACTACCCTCTCCCTTGAGTTGACATAAAACCCAAATTGAAACCACAAGAAAATGAGCCTATTAAGCCATTAAACTTTGGGGCCATGGATCAAAGAGTTAGGATAATGGAATGGAGTTAGAAATTTTCATATGGGTAGATCTCATCAAGATTATTCCATCTAGTGGCATTCCATGGTTGTCATGTACACCATAGTGGGCCCAACATTGAGGGGTGCTTTTTTGAAAAAAAACTCTCTGGGAGTTTTCTAGCGCTTCCCATCTCTCTACACACACAACCTATGTGAAAATTCTCAACTCCATTAGATTATCCTAACCCACATTGACGTATGCCCCAAAGTTCAATCGTTTTAGAGGCATTACTTTCTTGTGATTTCAATCCAACGATGAGTAAGAGTTTGATTGGTGTCAAATTTGGGCTTTATACTAATTCACGGGCCGTGGTTGTATGCGTGAAATGATTGGATTAGCTAAAGGTGAGCTCTATGCCCTAAAACATAGGGGAGCAAAAGGGGGAGTTTATAAAATGGGGAGTTTTTGAAAACCCCTCTCTTTCATTTTTTTCTATATATGTATATATATATATATATATTGTCAGTCCCCACAAAACCCTAATTCCTAGTAGTTATTAAGAATGTTCTTCTTCTATGAAGGTCATATTCAGAGCTGGGTATAGAACTGGAAACATCAAAAAAAATAAAGGCAGACCATGTTCCTTAATGAATCATGACCACAGATGTAAGTCAATGTGATCCACGATATCATGAGTCAAGGCCAAGGCCATAAAGAAGTGAGGTCAAGGCACTCTGGTGACATTTTTATATCTTTATCAGACAATGAAAATAAAATTTAAAATGTAATAATCCATAACGATCCCAAGATTAAATATGAAAGATATTATATATTTGATCTTCAGTCAAGACTTCCACTGTGTTCCATGTTATTCCAATTAAGTAGCTTTTGCACACTTAAATTTTCAAAAATATTAGTTTTAACCAGCCATCAATCATATTTAATAGCATAAATGAATGAAATTGGGTCCTTTGTCTTCTATGAATTGTGTACGGGCATTAGTGCATGCAAATATGTGTGTGTGTGTGTGTGTGAGAGAGAGAGAGAAAGAGGAGAGAGAGTAGCTGCCGGTTGAGCATGTTAAAATTGTGGAATGCAGGTTATAGATGAAGAGGTCTTTACAATTTTGATTCTGTCAACAGTGACAGCAACAGCCATTGTGACGCCCCTAATTCAAATAATATATGAGCCATCAAAGAGGTACATAGTTTACAGGAGAAGGAACATACTGCACACCAAACCAGATGCTGGACTCTGCATGCTCACCTGTGTCCACACCCAATCCAATGTCCCCACCATGATCAACATCCTTGAAGCCTCCAATCCTACTATAGGGTCCCCCATAGTTGTCTATGCCTTGCACCTTGTCCAGCTAGTTGGCCGCGCAGCCCCACTCCTCATCCCTCATAAGAAGAAACACTCTATATCCTCGTCATCCATTTCATCCATGCTTGGCAAACCCGGCGGTGGCAGGGGCTTTGATGAGTCGAAGCCCATCATAACAGCCTTCAGAATCTACGAGCAGCAACACGAAGAAGGTGCAATTTCTGTTCACCCCTTCACAGTCATCGCGGATTATTCCACCATGCATCATGATGTGTGCACAATGGCACTGCACAAGAATGTGTCCCTCATCATCATCCCATTTCACAGGCTAATGCGCATCGACGGTGGTGTAGATTTACATCACTCCATCCGGACATTTAACAACAACATCCTCATGCACGCGCCTTGTTCTGTTGGGATACTCGTCGATCAGACAATGGGTTCTTTCTGCACCATAGTAGGAAGCTTCTCACACAATATTGCCTTGCTCTTCTTCGGTGGTGACGACGATAGAGAGGCACTTGCCTTTGTTGCTCGCATGGCACATCACCCGGGTGTCGGCATCACTGTCATGCACTTCTTCTTGTCCAATAGCATAAGTGATTGGTCAAGGGAGAAGAAGATTGACTGCGAGTTGTTTGAGGAGTTCAAGTCTATGAATGTTGGCAATAAGAATGTCATGTGTAGAGAGGTGGCTGTGAAAGACATGGAAGAGATTATTAGTGTCATCTCTACCTTAACTAACGAAGGATATGATCTTTTGATAGTTGGAATGCGACATGAGTCAAATTCGTTGCTTGCTGGAGTGCTCAATGAGTGGGTAGAGTCCCCTGAGCTAGGAGTAATTGGTGGCCTCCTTGCATCACCAGATTTTGGTACTAATGTTTCAATACTGGTAATTCGACAACAAATCCATGTGCGCCCAAATGTCCCCAGTTTCTATAATCAATTTGTTTCTCCTAAAGATAATGGGATGCATTACAATGGGGTGATTCAATCTTCTGGGCTGTCACCCAAAGACAATACCGGTTAATTTAAAGTTTCGCAATCCTTTATCCTAGTTGTAGTTGTCTTCTTCTTCCTCCTCTTTGTAAATCTGATGTAATATAGGTAGATTCCAATGCTAACTATAATGGAAATACATACAGAATATCTAAAAAGTGTGTTCACAAGTTCAACAATAAGAGTAGACATTTCTGGGCGATAGGAACAAAAGTTATAGAAGAACAAAATACAACTCAGTTTATAGAAAAGTAGACATTTCAGTTAGAAATCCTACTTTCAATTGCTTTTCCAATGATGGAGATACTATGTTTTCATGGTATTTTTCAATGCTAATAGAAAAATAAAAATAATCCTATAATTTTGCAATTCAATTCAATTCATGTGTGTGAAAGATTTGGGATACAATTCTAATTTTCATAACTATATATGCATGTTTGTTTCATGTAATTGATTCTTAGGATTGTATTGTCATAAGTGGTTAAAAAATGAAGAACCGTAGGTAAAATATCCAAAAATGAGCATTGAATAATGTTCCCTCTAATGGAAATTGACTCAAGGGAAGATAGGAAATAAATACTAGTCATCGCCCTAGTAATTCAAATCTTAGCAAGTGAAGGCCCCATATAAATCTCCACCTTATATCTTTTAACCCTCGCCTCTTTAATAGTGCTTTCTTGGATCTCATTTAACCATGAATTCGTATGTATTATATACAAACAAATAGAGATGTCAAATGGGTAGGGCCGGCCCGTTTCGGCATGGCATGGCTCTTCAGTCAACGAACTGCGGCCCAGTCTGGCCCAGTCAACGGCACTATCCACCAGGCATGGCCCGTGCCAAGGGTACCGGGCACTGCAGGCACGTGGAAGGGTTGGCCCACCTGGCCAGCCCAACGGCCAAAAACGGCTTTTTTTTTTTTATATATATTAAAATGTTCATTTTAAACCAACCCCACTCCCCCCCACAGTTATAAGACGGTCATGTAAGGGGTATTTTATATCATTTTTCATTTTACAAAGTCTATAAATACCATAACCCTCCCATTCTCATTCCTCACCAATTTATACAATTCTCTCACTCTCTACACTCTCTAGGTCTCTCTCAAAGCATTCAACTCTTTCACTCTCTTTAAGAAGTTTTTCGAAGACCAAAGATCAGTCATCAAAAGACAAGATTAAAGGGGCATTCAAAGATTTAAAGGTATTTATATTATTTAAATTTGAGATTTCATATATATAAGTTTATAATATATTATATTAATTCTCATTTTCTCCCCTTTCTTATATTAACTATCACAAAAGAAGGCTATTAGCCTATACCTGTTATTATTTTTAAATTTTATTTTTTCGAAATATGGTTGGACGATCTACTAGAAGATTTCCCACAGAATCTTCTTCCACTAATTTAGGGGGAGAAGAAGATTTTATTGAATTAGAAGATGAAGTAGCTGATTTACCACATCCCTTTCCTCATAGTTCCCGTAAACCAACCAATAGAAATATAATTTCAATAGTTTGGAATATATATACAAGGTTTGATGTTATTGAAAACAGAAAGAAAGTTGAAAAGACAAAATGCAAATTTTGTAGTAAGATTTATTATTCCGAATCAAAATCGGGTACCGGTCATTTGTCGAGACATAGGCAAAAATATTTAACCTTACATAAGCCGACTGATGCAGGAGCAGGGGGGCCTGGTTCACAGACCCAAATTTCTGCTATTAGTGGTGGCAGGAGTAGTAGCAGTTTGGATCTTTTTTCTTTTAATGCACAAAGTGATAAACAAAATCTTGTTAAAATGATTGTGTTATCTGAATTACCATTTTCTTTTGTTGAAAATGATTTTTTTGAAGAATTGGTTCAAAAATACTGTCAACCACAATTTCACAGTATTTCAAGAAATACAACTAAAAATAATGCTATTAGACTCTTGCAGGAAGAAAAAATAAATATAAAAAATTACCTTGTAGAAATTCTTTAGCCATAACTACGGATATGTGGACTTCTAAAGGGGGTGATAGTTTTTTTTTTTTTTTTTTTTTTTTTTTTTTTTTTTTGTATTACTACATATAACATAGATGAAAAATAGATTATTAATAAACATATAATTAGTTTTAGCTGTCTTGAATAGTCACACAATGGCACTAGAATAAGTACATTTATTTTGAAAAAACTAGATGAATACAATATTAAGAAAAAAGTTATATATTTATAACTTTAGATAATGCCAGTAATAATAGAGTGGCTATTGAACCAATAAGAATGCAGATGCCACTTGCAACTTTGATAGATATCTCTATCTTCCATACTAGATGCGTATGTCACATCTTAAATCTCATTGCAAATGTTGGTTTAAAGCATATTATAAGTTACACAGATGCTATTAAAGACATTGCTAAATTTATTTTCTGCTCCGCACAAAGAAGACAATTGTATGCCCAAGTATGTGCGAGGCTGGGCGTATTAGCTATTAAAATACCTTAAGAGGTAGAATATAGATAAAATTCTATGTATGATTTGTTAAACAAGACAATTGATCATAAAACAATTTTAAATGAATTTTGTACTTTTCATGCACAAGATTTGTTGATGAGTGATGAACATTGAGAGTTGTGTGCCCATATAAGAGATTTATTAGAAGCCTTTTATTCTTTAACTTTATTTTTTTCCAGGATATATTATCCCACATCTAATGAAGCTTTAATGGAGCTTTTTAAAATTACTTTACAACTCAATAGATTTAGAGATCATTTTTTACTAAATAACTCTATTAGAAACATAGAAGAAAATTTTAATAAATATTGGAAAGAGGCTCCAATGACATTTTCTTTAGCTGCTGTATTTGATCCTAAGGTTAAAATTAAGTGGTGTATAATTTTCTATTGATGGAATAAATAAAAATATGAATTATCAATATTTAAATATTTTTTCAAATATAAGGGCAAATTTACAAGAACTTTTTTAATTTTATTGTGAGCAAGTGGGTACAACTGGGCTTAGTATGGCCCATTCAGAAATCCAGCAAACAGGTGAAGGTGAGTGGGATGCGTGATATTATTTTCTGTCCACAGGCATGGCATCTAGCTCAATCTCAAGTAACACAGTGATGGAGTTATCATCGTATCTTAACGTCGGTGTAATACGGGTGCAGGATGCCAGTAGCGGCTCCCGGAATTCAAGTCAGTGGGATCAACAAAAGACTTATTTTTTCACAAATCAAATAAATTTATTTTCCCCTTTATCAACATCTGTCATATACTTTCGATAATTCGACAAATATAATATAAAATTATCAAATAATCTATTTCCGACAATTCGACAAAGATAACATTGAATTCTCAAACAAAAATAAACATAAAATTTAATACATTGTTACTAATAGTTCTTAATCCAAAAAGAAAATCCAAAGGCATAAACTCCTACAACTGCTCTCGACGGGTTTTCATGTATTGAAATCATTGCATAATAGCTTTATTATCAACACTAGAAAACACATCATTTTCAGTATATGTGACCAAATGGGCATTCATCCATTGATCTCTGTTGCTCGGTTGGGGAGGGGAGTCTATGTGCCTAAATCTAAATGTTAGATTTTTTTCTCCTTCTAATATGGGTAGAATACCATATTTAGAGGTTAAGTTAGGGTAAATGAAGAGTTAATGACAGAATGTCTAAAAAATGAAATTTTCTTTAAAAGACAAAAGTTAGGCCCATTATTTTTTATTTATTTTGGTAGACAGATGATCCATTAACTTAGGACATTGAGTGGGGTCAAAATCTTCACATAATTTCAATTTATTGAAGTTTTTTTATATATATATATTTTTTCAGATCTGACCCCACTGAGATCCATGTAGCGCTGCCCATGCATGATGCATCTAGTTTTGACCTTTTAGCCTAGTGGAAGTAACAAGAAAACATTTATCCGGTGTTGGCCATCATGGCTAGTGATCTATTGACTATTCCAATGGCCTCTATAGCATCAGAACAAGCTTTTAGTGAAGTTAGACGTGTGGTGGATGACAGAAGAACAAATCTAACTGAAGAAATTGTGGAGTGTTGTGTTTGTTTACGAGACTGGTATTTGGCAGATAAGAGGAAGTAAGAGTCAACATCAATGGAAGATCATGATCCAGCATAATACATTAGTGGACTACACATTTGATTTTTTACTTTTTCCTTCATTGTAATTTATAAATATACAAGTTTTTCATTCTTTTCTTTCTAAAAAAAATAGTAAGGTTTTGAAGGTAATCCTATTTAGAATCCTTTAAGAAGTTAAAATCCAAATGGTTCTCTCTTCTCAGTGGAGTATGTTGAATTTGACCGAACCACTTAAATTACTTTATCTTTCTCTGTGCTTGTGTTCTAATTTTTAATTTTAAAACCGAAAAGACGAAAAAAATTAATCGGGAAAAAAATTAAAGAGGCACGCCGAACACGCCCGGGTGGTGCTGTGCCAGGAAAAAAACTTGGTGGGCCGTGCCGGCCTGGCTATGGCGCTTTCAGGCTCGGATTTGGGCGGGCCGTGCTGGGCATTTGACATGCCTACAAACAAATATGCCCTAAGTGATCGCAATGTAAACTAGTGATTCATTTTCAACATTCAATGCGCCTCCACACCAATCCATATTAGTAAATTAGAGGCATATGAAAGGAGAATTAATTCAATTTGATCAAATCTCCATTAAAAAAGCAAATTCAATAAATATCTTATTAATCGAGAATGCTATTGTGGTCTGAACAAACTATATAAGCAGAACGACCTTATGATCAACAAGATAAGCACCAATTTCTTTTGTTCTTCTTCTTTTCTCATATGGAAGCGGCAACGATCCAATGGAGACAATAAAATACATACTCAGGAGTATAACCAGTAAACTACAATTGGGGCAAAAGTTCCCAATGCTTCATCACTCAATTACCCCTCTCAAAAAATGTCACGTTGCCAAACCGTAGTTCTCATTTACGTGTGGGGGGTTGAACAACGATGACATTTTACATTCTATATAGTTCCTATAGCATTCTGCGTGTGAGGATGAGTACAAATTTCCATCACAATTTAAACACATTTCGGTGGGAGTTTAAGTTTATTTGGCCTGAATGGGTGCCTAATCGCTGGACTCCAGCTGGACCTATCCTCTCTCTCTCTCTCTCTCTCTCTCCTCGTTTTCTTCTTCCCACTTCCCTGCACTCCAACCTCACCTCTACATCACCACTTCCACTGCGCTTCCACCACTGCCACCACCCTACACTACACTCCTTCTCCTCCCCTACGCACCACACTCACCAACATGCCCCTCACCAATTGCACCCCACTTACGCGTCATGCCATCTCCCTGCACACACCCATCTACTGCACCACTCTATCTCCCTATACACAACCCACCTGTGCACATTTCCTGCACTGCCGCCACAACACTCCCCTTCTTCTTTTCTTCTTTCTTTCCCTTTTATCTTCTCTCCTTCCTCCCCGCACATAGCCCTATTGTTACTCCCCTTACTGCCCACTCCTAACACCATTCACCACTGTGCCCCCACTACTCACCCTCCTCAGTTCATTGTACACAGCTCCCACCACCCAAAACCCTTCCTTCCTCCTCCTCCTTCATGGCTTCTCTTCCTCTTCCCCACAAACCCCTCTCCTCCCGACCCCACCTCAACCCTCGATCCAAACCCCACCCAGATCCAAGAATCCATCCCAGAATCCTCTTCCACCATTGATCCAAACCCCACCCACATCCCAGAATCCTCCTCCGCCGTCGATCCAAACCCCACCCAGATCACAGAACCCACCTCCTCCGCCCAATCTCCCAGAAGAAGACCCGCCCCACCAAAGCTCGAAGACACCATCTGCCACATGATGGCCACCAGGAAGTGGACCACACGCTTGTCAAATAGACTTATTGTTGCCCTAATGCCGTTTTTGTATTTACTATGAATCTCCACATTAGATCAGAAGGAACCTCAGCAAGAGTTCTCATTTTATTTTTGGCACTCTTCCTGATTAGTTAATGGTTAGATAAAGATAGGAAGAAAAAAAATCCATATCATATGAATTGGGGACTCCTCTAATTGGTTTACCTGTGGCAAAAGCAAAATGAATTTTTCGTTGCCTTTTGTGCTCAGGATTGCTCTTAGATAGCTGAAATGGGCTTGAACAACCAATTGTTAGTCCATGATATTCAATAACTATTGGATATAAAATGATTTTAATAAAACGTTAGTCTTCCCATTTAACCGCTCAAAATAATACCTCTTTTCATAGGACCATTTTCCATTTTTTGCAGGTAGCATGCAGCAGGTGAGGGGTATGTTGGTGAGTGTGGTGCGCAGGGGAGGAGAAGGAGTGTAGTGTAGGGTGGTGGCAGTGGTGGAAGCGCAGTGGAAGTGGTGATGCAGAGGTGAGGTTGGAGTGCAGGGAAGTGGGGAGAAGAAAAAGAGGAGGAGGAAGGAGAGAAAGAAAGAAAAAGAAAGAAAAAGAAAGGATAGGTCCAGCTAGACTCCAGCTAGGATCAGGCTCCCATTCTGGCCAAATAAGTCAGGCCAAATAGACTTATTGTAAACAATATTAAATCCATAGAACACATAAAACCATAGAACATAATATAAGACCTCCAATCATATATAGCATTAAAGTGTTAAAATTAGACAATTATAAAAGTATTTTAGTTACAACCCAATGGCCAACAAAGGCCAATAACATCTACTACAAATGATAAAAACAGCTATCATCCCATATTGATATGATGACACTCTCACACATGCATAAAGTCTCGATGACATCATGAGCACTGCACTTGGCTATCCGCTTGCGGTGCCTTCTAGACCTCCTCAACCTCTGAGCCATGGGTAGTGGCGTTGTCCCCTACACTGCAAAGTGCAGTAACATTAATTAGGTTTATACAACCTTATAAGTAAGTACAACACGCGTAAACTTGTTGCATCAAATATAAAATTAAAGATACGTAATTGAAATACAAAGATGCGTACAACTAGGCATGAATACATGGGCGGCGCCATGTTGTTCACAGTGGGTCAATTGACCCCATTGAGATCTGAAATCATATTCATAAAAATTTTATGAACCTCTGAGTGGGAAGCTTTTGACCCACTGAGATCTGGAAAAAAAAAAAAAAAAACATCGATGGGAAGTTTTGACCCCACTGAAATCTAAAAACAATCTTATGGGAAGATTTTGAACCTAACTTAATTTAAGAGTTTGACCTGAAGGAGAGAAAATGGCTAATAAATTTTTGACTCTTTTGTAACATCCAATTAAGATAAACCATGTACTTTTGTGTCATGGGCAGCCCATTAATTTTGAATGGCTTATAAATTTAAATGGATATGCCTTAACTCATAGGAAGCTCAAATAGTATTTTTATCTCAAATCCTTTTATTTTTATCCTTTTTCTCTCATTTTTCTAATACTAAATATTTGAAGGTAGGGTAAGGGCCTAAAAATTACAAGCCCCCCATGTGAAAGTTGAAGGTTTTTGCTCGGTTAAGCCCGATCCGCAAATAAGAGGGTAGGATCAGAGCTTAACCTCGGCCCAGCCTGGGTCCTACCCTTTGATAGCCCTAGTGGCAGGGTTGCGAAAGATAAGTATTTTTTTACCCCACTGACTTGAATTCCTGGAGCTGCCCCTGCATGAATAGGCAAGAAATAGAAATAACACTAGTGAATCAGATAAGACAAATCCATAAAAGTACACCCTTGAAAAATGGCAAAATACATGGGTTATCTTCTCTCAACTTCAAGGTTGTAAGTAGCATGACCATGGCGAGAGCTAAGCAAGGTATAAAACACCAATACCGCAACCACAAGAAAACACACACATAGACATGCCCATCAAGCAAAATCAGAGGACAAAGTCACTCCCATGAAAGGACTACTCTGTAGTATAATCGAGGCTAAATCCACACCTAGTATGGTCAAACCTTAATTGGATCAAAGTTGAGTGATGCCAACCTAGTATGGTCAAACCTTAATTGGATCAAAGTTGAGTGATGCCAACTCAAGATCCAAGACAACAAGGGTATACTAGACTCTACTTCGAAAATGGTAACAAATGGAAAACTACTCCAACCAAGCTTGTCCAGCAAAACACATTACATTTTGTAGCCTCATAATCTCAAGACCTTCCTAAATCTTAGCCCACTATGACAAGACCGAGCAAAATGAAATATTATAACAAGACCATTATGAAGGGGTATCTAGCTCAAAAAACAAGACTAAAGAAATTAGGGATGCATGTACAAGCCACGTAAATACACAAAATACAATAAAGGTACATCCAACATAAAATTGCCCGGTGACAATGTGTGTAGCCCTAAGATCTCCAATGTTTGTAAATTATCATAATATTGGCCTTCCTGAAGTTAATTGACATCAAAGGTCGTAAACCAACATACACTTGACTTTTCATTGTTGTACACGAGTTTTGGGCAATCCATACGTGAACATCAGCTCAAAACGTCACCTACTAAGATTTCATAATTAATTATGGTTAGGCAAGTTTCATGGGTTCCCAAAATATCACCAATTCCTAAGTTCGGCATCTTTTAGGGGACCTGGGGGTCTACAGTTAGCCGTGACCCTATCATGATTAGCTGAGAATATCTCAACCCTAATTATCTTAAGTTATAAGGCAAATGACACATATAATGGCCTATGGTCTTTATACAAGGAAGCGAGCTTAAGCTCCACTAATCGGCCCATTAACGGGGGAAAATGATGGCCCGAAAACTCCTTTCTCAAAGCCCAAACCCATATACAAAGCCAAAGAGAAGATGTGGCTCAAATGGTCTCCCCCCCTCTAGGGGTCTATTTAGATATTAAATCTCACTAATTAAACCCTAATCCCAATTACAAGACTTACCAAAAATACATGAGCTTAAAACAAGTAAATCTATGTTAGAAAAGAGAGAGACTAAGAGAAAGAGGATTAGAGGGAGAAGAGAGAGCTTTTTTATTATCTCATTATTTGTCTACAAATGCAAGTAGAGAGAGCTTATTTATAGGCAAAATACCCTCACAAGAGGAACCCTAATTCTAACCCTAACTCAACTTAAGTGGGCATCCACCCAAGATTCATATCTCATAACACTCTCTCTTGGATGACTACTATTCAAAGACAGTTGCCTCATTAAAAACCTTGCTAAGGAAAACCCAATGGAAAAAAACCAAAGCGAAGGGAAAAAGAGTACAGCATTCTTTAAAATCATTGAACTGGTGTTGGACGTGCATAATGCTGCCTCGTTAAAACCTTAACTAGAAAAACGCAGTGGGATAAAACTAAAAAAAGAAAAAAGAGTACAGCGCACAAATGTCCATGGGTAGCATATTTCAGAATGCTCCCTGATAAACCACTCCCCCTGATGATAGCAACCATTTACATAGTTTGATTATGAACTCTACGCATGCTAATCTCGTATACAAACTTTTGAAATACTGATTTTGGCAAAGATTTGGTAAACAAATCAGCCAAGTTGTTACTCTAACAAACTTGCTTAATTTCAATTTCATTATTCTTCTGAAATTCATGAGTGAAGAAGAACTTCGGTGCTATATATTTAGTCATGTCTCCTTTAATGAAACCTTCTCGAATATTTTTTATGAATACTTCATTATCTTCATAGATAATATTCGGGATACCTGTAGTAGAAGGTAATTGACAAGAACTACGAACATGCTAAATCAAAGATCTTAGCTATACACAATCTCTACTGGCTTCATAAAGAGCCAAAATCTCAGCATGGTTGAAGGAATTAGCTACCAAAGTCTGTTTAGTAGAATGCCAAGAAATGACAGCATTACCATTTAGAAACACATAACCTGTCTGTGATCGATCCTTATGAGGATTAGAGAGATAACATGAATCTGCATATCCTACATAACTGGAATCTTTAAGATAAAATATTTCTAAATCAGTTGTTCAATGCAAATATCGTAGAATGTGTTTAATACAAATCTAGTGCCTTAATTGGATTAAGTACGTACTCCTTGGCTTTGCTTCAAGCAAATGAAATCCTTCCGGAATTTGTAGAACGTGGTTCTATGTCCCAATCATAATCATCATTTATGTTCCATATCTTTCTTAAATAATTATAAAGTATAGAGATCTCTTCATTATCTGGTATCGGTGCCTCTTCAGGGGCTTTTAAAGTCTCATCAGGGACTTCCATTATTCTAGAGTTAACATCTTTAGGAGCGTTATGTGCCTCTTCGGGAGGAACCTTTTCAGGAGCGTTACGTGCCTCTTGGGGAGGAACATCTTCAGGAGCGTTACTTGCCTCTTGGGGAGGAACTTCTTCAGGATCGTTACTTGCCTCATTGGGAGGAACCTCTTCAGGAGGGTTACATGGCTCTTCGGGAAGACATGATGATGATTGTTCATTTCTCATTTTCCGCGGAGTTGAGTCCTTTAAACTTATAGGTCTGCCACGCTTCTGATGTATTGCAGATTCTTTTACTGTTATATTTTGACTTTGTTCTACAGGAACATTAATCTTGGCCGGTGCATTCATAGCTAGTACATGTGACTTTGTCACCTTTGCAGCATCGTTAAATGCATTATGTAATTTGTTTGCAATTTCTTGTAAGTGCACAATTCTTCGTACTTCATTTTCTCATTATGAAGTCGTGGATCTAGATGAGACAGACTGGAAGTATTCCATGTTAGTTCTCACCGTTCTTCAACAAGGGGTTATTTTATAGGAACAATACATTCTTCAAGAATTATCTTATCTCCCCTTAACCACGGGAACATTGTTTCATCGAATTGACAATCAGAAAAAATGAGTAATGAAGACATCTCTTGTCATTGGTTCTAGATATCGAATAATCGAGGGAAAGTCATAACATACATAGATTCGCAATTTACGTTGTGGTCCCATCTTAGTACGCTTAGGGCTCCTATCATCCCAAAGCTTTAAAGTCTTAGGATCACTAAGTTTCGGGCTTAGTTTAAGATCAGGGCTTGACTTTTGTTGTTTTTCTCATAATCGAATGTGATTCGACATTGGAGATTGTCATGTAATATAACCCTAAGGAGAGTGCACTTAGTTTTTCTACTATTTACTTATGACTTCCAATACTAGTAACGATGTATAAGTATTCCTTGTTACCTTCACTTAGTACCCATTCATTCTGATGTCTTTGAAACTAATCAAGTTTCTGTGGGAACTTTTTGAGAACAAAACATCTTTAATGAATAGGTGGGTACCATTAGGTAACATCATATGGATTCTTCTGGTGCCTTCAATTATTTGCACAGGTCCAGCTATGGTGGATACCTTTAGTGGAATGAACATCAGCTCTAAGAAAAAATTTTGATTTTTCAAAATGGTGTGTGTTGTGGCATTATCTACCAAACATAGATTATACTCAGTTCCATGATCCATACATTAAACAAAATAATAAATCAATATAACTATGTAATCACATGATAAAACTGAAATAATTAAGCCACTCACCATAAATTATGACATTAATGAAAAATAAAGATCCCCATCATTCTGGGCCGCTGGTAGTATGACCATCTTCTAATAATCATACCTATCATTCATGGATTTCCTTAGGCCTGCTGGGTCTTCCTTAGTTAGTTATTCATTTTTTAGGTCTTCATGTATGTAATGGCGTAAGAAGATGCGGGCTAACACCTTTTCCTCTAGGGACATCTTGTTACCTTCCTTTATGGTCTCTCCTAATTTCTTGGATTGCAAAGGGATTTTAGCATCCAATTGCCAAGATCAGTAATTGTCCTCATTTATGTTAAGTGCTTTAAAGTCAAGTTTAGCCAGATTCGTCACCATGCAAGAACTGTGACAAGAAATATATATATATATATATGAAGTTAACCATGTGCAGTTAATCAATAAAGTAAAATGAAAAAAAAAATTAATGAAACATTAACATCAGAAGTAATTAAGTAAGGTATTTAAACATGACAAAAAAATTGGCCAATGAAAAGTTAAAACATCAGGTTTTCAACTTTGATAATCAGAACTGCAGGTTCTATCAAGACTTCAAGCTTGATTTAGAACTTCAGGTTCATAACACATGAATTAGAACTACAGGTTCTATTGAAGCTTTCGATTTGAAGCGAAACTTCTGATTCTGTCAACTCTCCAGGCTTGAAGTGGAACTTTTGGTTTTGTCAAATCTTCAGATTTGAAGTAGAACTGGTTCTAATAATTTATCAAAACTTCTGATTCTATCAAATCTTTAGGTATGAAGTAGAACTTCTGGTTCTAACAATTGATCAGAACTTCTTACTCTAACAATTGATTAGAACTTCTGGTTCTGTCAAATCTTCTAGTTTGAAGTAGAACTTCTTATTCTAACAATTGATCAAAACTTCTGATTCTAACAATTGATCGGAGCTTCTGGTTCTATTAAATATTCAGGTTTGAAGTAGGACTTCTGGTTCAACAATTGATTAAAACTTCTGGTTCTCTTAAATATTTAGGTTTAATTTCATGGCCTTATAATTTATTTGGATTTGAACAAAAAACTCTAGGTTTTGATTTATGGATATGAATCTACAAGTTCGTATCAGTATTCCAATTTCTAGAACTGCTAGTCCATAGATCGGTGAACTTCAGGTTCAAATTTAGAACTTTTAGTTCTATATTGTGATCCATTCACATAAATAGTATCCAAAAACTAAAGCAAACACAATAATGAATAGCACATAAGTACCATGATTACTATAAACAAGCATTATAAAGTAGTTGCATACATTCTAATAAATTGATTTTGAGGATGGCTCAAATACTACTTACTGTATATGAAGAAAAATATTACCCTTTTCTGAAATCCGCGCTGGGAGGGATTCCATGATGGAAATCCGCGCTGGAAAGGTGTGACGTTTTGGTTATTTCATTATATATATTATTTATTTTATTATTATTATGTAATTGATTGTATTTTAGTTAAATACGCGATTAGTTTAAGTGGGGACTGCGTTAGGCTTAGGTTTGGTGAGTTAGGTTTGTCGGATAAGTATCTAGACCCATAGTTAACCCGAGCCCAGTTTAGTGGGTATAATTCTTCTCTAACCAAAACTCTAATTCTTCTCTAATCCAAACTCCTATATATTTAGAACCCAAACTCTATTCTTTTTAGAATTTAAGTTATATTACAACTCTTATTCCCATTCCCTATTTATACACCACCACCACACTCTTTTATTTTCACACACAACTCTGTCACTCTCTTCCAACTTTTCTCTCAGTTAGTGCTTTGGGCTTTGGTAGTAGGAATTCTAGACAGTCTCCCTCAACATCGGAGATCTTTTGTCTCTTTCACTTAAACAGCTTGGTAGATTGGTTCCCGTGTTCCCAGTTTCAATAGTGACAAACTCTCTGTCATCAGGCAGGTTCGGTACATCAACACGGTCATTGAGAACGTAATAACTTTCTTTTGACAATTCATCGCTACCAATGTTCTGCCCTGCTGAGAATTGAATGTCATTGTCTTTGCATAGATTGATAGTAAGAATTTCATGACTTTGAACGGGACATACTTTGAACTTCACATTATGATTGCTCCCCGAACAATCAGTTTGTTTGCCTCGTAAAGAATGCATGTCCATCTCAAATGACCTTCAAGATAAACACATGGAAAGAATTATATTAGACATTAACTAGAAATAGTATTCTGCATTATTTAAAATAATTTATGTACCTTCTCTGTTCTCTGATGTGTTTCGCGTGACCAATCGGTCAACATCCCATTTGTATTGTGGTTTGCAAGTGTTAACATGCACTTAATGTCGCTACATCCTCTATGGCAACTAATGAAAACATGTGACCACTGTGATGAGGATAATGTATGCTTAGGTTCTCGTAGGTTTTCTCTCAATGTGAAGTTTCAAGAACTATGTTCATCAATTCGGGAAATGTTATGTCGCTTTGAATGAACCTCATCTTCTGATTTCCGCCTTCGTATACCGGGTGAATCATGTCAAATTTAAATTCCCCGTCATAGTGGAAAATCGCAATCAACTTACCGCCCGACATCCTAATTAAAACCGAAAACAATTATTTAGGCATTATTACTATACCAACATATACTTCCAATACCAACAACACCTCATTAACCAAAGAAGTGTGAGATTGCAAGGGGCTAAAGGCATAACACAATGACCTAAAACGATCTCCACACAAAAAAATTCAAAAAAGCCTAGGGGAAAGGGTTGAAGACGTTAATCTATGGCCTAAAACACCCATCACTCAGAAATTTTAAAAAGTGGCTGGGTTTACAAACAATATACAAAGCATGTGCAAGAATACAGTACAAAGCACTAAGTTTCACACTCCAAAATAAACAATATAAATGTCTGTGAGCTTCACTAACTTCTTTTATACCAAAATAAAAGGAAAAGCATCACAA
Organism: Camphora micrantha; assembly: GCA_003546025.1. NCBI lineage: Eukaryota > Viridiplantae > Streptophyta > Magnoliopsida > Laurales > Lauraceae > Camphora > Camphora micrantha. Next base: position 24,331,807 of record QPKB01000009.1, read on the forward strand.
ATGAGACATTATATTCATTTTTTTCATGTTGCTCTGCAAGAGTAGACATAAATGCACAAACCTCTTAAATGAAGATCAACAACCACCAAAATGAAATTAAAATGACTGATGAAGGGAGAATACAAGCCCATAGAAAGTACCTGCCTTTGGTTGGAGCCAAAGTACGTTTTTTTTAGGAAGATATGGTAGAAAAAGAACGGAAAATAGGGGATGACGTGAATATATATATAGGGTGCGCAAAGTGACGATGGCATCACTCAATATTAATTTGAGTGACGCTATCGTCGATATGAATAAAAAAAAATAGAAATGCGGCGGGAAGACCCCATCAGTGCTGCACATTTGGCCAGGACCCTTTGGGATAAATGACTATATTTTGGAATTTTTCCAGTAAAATCCTCTTGAATCTTTTAAAAATTCAAATTTAAATACTCAATCCACTCTTATATGATTCATTTAGTTCTAAAATAGAATGCACGTTTTGTAACAAAGTTGTTTGAATGAGACGGACATATCAAAGAACACATGGCATGAATTGAGATTTAATTGCATTTTCAATTTTGATTGGGTTTAAACTTAAATCAAAAGAGTCCTATTTGAAAATGAATTCTACATAATGCTTCCCTTTTAATGTAAATATCTTTCTAATCCAAATCTTAATTTTTTATGTCATCTCGAGACTTTTAAAAGAGTCTTTATTTTGAAGATGAATTTATTTTTATCCATATAGTAAAAAAATCGAGCATAAATTTATTTCCATAGCAGGGCATAAACTAATGTGGAAATAAATGGCCGGATCATCTGTTCAATCTGATGATAAAGACTTACTTAATCTGTATATGGGACCCACTATTTCATTTAGACTTTGATGTATTTTGGATGAGATTAGATACGGGACCACCCATTTTAGTCATTGTATTCATTTTCTATGTTATGGAGTATATACAAGACCCACCCATATGAAACATTATATGCATTTTTGTTATTTTGAATAGGGTTACACACATGGGACCTACCCATTTTTAAAATTTTGTCAAGAGATGTATTTTTCTTATAGAGTTATACATGAGACTCACCTATTTGAATTCGTCATAGGATGCATTTTTTTAACAAAAAGTCTATAGGGACAAACTTTTTGGCCAAAATTTTGGACAAACCCTATGATATCCCTTGAATATCTAGAATTTTGGACAAACCTTATGATATCCCTTGAATATCTAGATATTCAAGGGATATCATAGGGTTTGTCCAAAATTCTGGCCAAAAAGTTTGTCCATGTAGCACTACTCTTTTTTTAAAGATGAGGTTACACATAAGACCAACCTATTTGAAGATTTTGTCATTGGCCATTTATGGATAGGGCTTCCTACTGGGCGCAATGAGTTTATTAGGACCCATTGGTAGTATTTATTACTTGGACAAGGACTTTAGATATTTCTATGGAACCATTTGTGATGAAAATGTAGTGGAAAAAATAATACCGATTTGTTTTCATTCATTTTGATTTCCATAGGAACAATAGCGTAGGTATGAACCATTAGCCTATTGGTTCATCATAAGTTATATTGGATCTGAGCCATTGAGAATTGACGTAATCGTTAGACCTTGGTCCAGGTCGAATGACTCGCAAAGGTTTGTGAGCCATAGTTAAGAATTCTTGGCCCATAACTTATTATTAGGTTTAAGAAAATTAAATTATAGATCAGAGTTTGTGTTTTTTTATGTAAACATGCCTATTCTTTAATCCTTAAAACTTTTGTTAATTATTCAAATAAGATTTAAAGTGAGCTCTGTATTAGTTTCACCTTAAGATTTCCTCTCTTTTTTTTTTTTCCCCTTTTGCACTACATATCTATTTGCTATTCTTGATTTCAGATAATAAATAATAAATAAACAAAGTTCAGATCACTCAAAGTCATAGTTTTACTACTCTTATAAAAATATGAAATAATTAAATAATAAATACTTTTGTATGAGCACGTGCGCATTTCGATTTTAACTTGAATGAGAGATTTTAGGGATTCTAAAGAAATTTTTGAGTTTAGCCATTTAAATAATGAGTCCAATCTAAAAGGAATTTACTTTTAAGAAGTTCAATCTTCTACATCTCTAATCAATTAATGCATATTTATATTTTTTTATATAATGTCATAGGCAAATCTTAAATATTTATTTATATTGAGCTAGGATTTTTGGATACGGTCTGCAGAGCAATGCTGGTTTCTAGATTAAAAATAAGTAGAAACCTAAGACGTGTGAGGATTGGATTTCTTTTGGGGTATCTTAGCTTTTTGTAGCTTTTGTAGAATGTATAGTTTGTTTGCTAGATTGAGTCTCATAGGACTAACGTTTCTTATGTTTCAGGATGGCTGGCCGTAACATGCGTTCGCACAACAATAACCCAGAAAGCAGTGATGCTCATGCTAATAATGCAAATGCTAATGAGAATTCTATGGAAGGACGGTTCAATCAATTGATGCAAGCTTTTGTCGCTTCTCAGGAGTCACAGTCTAAAATGATAGAAGTTTTACAGAAGCAAGCACAACCTGCACAGATCATCATGCCAGCTAGAGAAATTGACACAAATGATCTGTTCGATAAATTCAAGAAGAGAACACCGCCAGCGTTTTATGGGAACAAAGACTCACTTGATGCAGATGAGTGGGTAGTTCAGTTGGAAAAGATCTTTGAGGTCTTCCGATGTACTGGGAAGGAGAGGATCCAACTGGCAGCATACATGTTTCGGGGCACAGTTGAAATGTGGTGGAAGACAGTTAAGACACCATTCGAGACTGTTGAGGATGATACTGCATGGGAATCCTTCAGCACTTTGTTTCGTGCTAAGTACATCCCACCCCACATCACCGCACTTAAGATTGCTGAATTTGAGACACTGAAGCAGGGAGAGAACTCAGTACAGGTGTATGAGCAGCAGTTTACGAACTTGTCCAGGTTTGCACCATCCTTGGTAAGGACAGAAGCAGACAAGGTTATGAGATTTATTCGGGGACTGAACCCCAACATCAAGGAGAAGGTGACCAGTGTTACCTTGGCTACCTATGAAGAGAATCTCAAGAGGGCCTATTGGGCTGAGGAGTCCATCAAGGAGAAGGCCATTTACAATCAGAACCTTAGGCAAGCTCAGGCCCAGGGTAGGAGCCAAAGTACAGTACCGTATCAACAACAACAGCAGCAATATCAACGGCAGTATCAACAGCAGGCCAAGAGGCCTAGGCCAGAGCAGGGACGAAGATTAGAGTGTATTCATTGTGGCCGGAGCCACCCGTCAGCAGAATGTAGGCAGATAACTGGAGCATGTTTCGAGTGTGGTCTGCAGGGCCACCAGGTCAAAGATTGCCCTAGGAAACAAGGGCAGGGTGTGAGAAACACGGCTCCTAGACCACCTGTTGCAGCGCAGCCATTGAGGCAGGCACCACAGCAGCAACCTCGGTTACAGCAACAACAACCTAGACTTGCAGGACCTCAGCAGAACAGAAGGCAACAGAGGCCCCAAGGACAACAGTATTGGCAGCAACAGAGACAACAGCAGGGACAACAGCAGAGGCAGCAGCAGCGGCCTCAACAGTTTGGCAAGCTTAATGCCTTGGACCACCAGGAAGGAGATGAAGCAGGAGGAGTAGTAGAAGGTACACTCTCTATCTCAGATGTACCTGCTAAAGTCTTGTTTGATTCTGGTTCTACGCATTCTTTTGTTTCCCCTATAATTGCTACATGCTTGGTGGGAGAAGTAGCTCCATTGCATTATGTTTTACTTGTTAGTACCCCATTAGGGAAGACTGTGCAGTGTGAGTCTTATTATCCAGCGTGCAAAGTGCAAGTGGGAAACTTTATCTTATCTGCAGACTTAATCATCCTAGGGATGAAGGATTTCGATGTGATTTTGGGGATGGACTGGTTGTCCACTTATAGAGCAGTGATGGATTGCTTCCACAAGACTGTCAGATTGCAAGTGTTAGAAGGCAGTGTTGAGATTGTTGGAGAGAGAAAGTGCAGGATCACTAGTGTCATTTCGGCTTTGAGGGCACACAGAATGATCAGGAGTGGATGTAAAGGTTACTTGGCATTTATCACGGAAGATAAATTGTCCGAAACGGTAGAGGATATTCCAGTTGTTTGTGAATTTCCGGATGTTTTTCCAGAGGAGATTCCTGGATTACCACCAGTTCGAGAGATAGACTTCACGATAGAGCTTATGCTAGGGACAGCACCGATATCGAAAGCACCTTATCGCATGGCTCCAACGGAGTTAAGGGAGTTGAAAGTTCAACTACAGGATCTCTTAGATAGAGGATTCGTGAGACCTAGTGTGTCACCATGGGGTGCACCGGTTTTGTTTGTGAAGAAGAAGGATGGTTCGATGCGTATGTGCATAGACTACAGGCAGTTGAATCAGGTTACAATCAAGAACAAGTACCCGTTGCCCAGGATAGATGAGTTGTTCGATCAGCTACAGGGAGAACAGCATTTCTCGAAGATTGATTTAAGATCAGGCTACCATCAGTTGCGAGTCAGAGACCAAGATGTACAGAAGACAGCCTTTAGGACAAGATATGGCCATTATGAATTCTTGGTTATGCCATTTGGGTTGACCAACGCACCGAGTGTATTCATGGCTTTAATGAACAAGATCTTTGCACCGTGCTTAGATCAGTTCACAGTTGTATTTATAGACGATGTACTAGTTTATTCCAAGTCCAGAGATGATCACGCGGAGCATTTGAGAGCTTCATTGGAAATCTTGAGAGAGAATCAGCTCTATGCCAAGTTGAGCAAGTGTGAGTTTTGGCTTGAACAAGTGTCTTTTCTTGGACACATCATCTCTAAGAAAGGTTTAGCAGTTGATCCAGCGAAGATTGAAGCAGTGGTTAGTTGGCAGAGTCCGAAGACAGTGGCACAAATCAGGAGTTTTCTAGGTTTGGCAGGGTATTACAGAAGATTTGTGAAGGGATTCTCCAGTATAGCAGCTCCATTGACTAAATTGACAAGGAAAGATGTTCCTTTTGTGTGGACAGAGCAGTGTGAAGCAAACTTTCAAGAGTTGAAGACTAGATTAACCACAGCCCCTATCCTTACTTTACCTTCAGGGACAGGTGGATTTGAGAAACGAGATTATGGTTGAGGCACACCATTCTCGTTATGCTATCCACCCAGGGAGCACCAAAATGTACCAGAACTTGAAGAGCTTCTATTGGTGGAATAACATGAAAAAGAAGATTGCAGGATTTGTTTCGAGATGTTTAATGTGCCAACAAGTGAAAGTTGAGCATCAGAAGCCTCCAGGGTTACTTCAGCCATTGAAGACACCGGAATGGAAGTGGGATCACATCACCATGGACTTCGTTGCAAGGTTACCACCCACGAAGGATCATGATAGCATTTGGGTGATTGTCAATAGACTCACCAAATCAGCACACTTCATTCCGATGAAGATGAGAGGATCCATGGATGTTTTGGCACACAAATACATTGATAACATAGTAAGATTGCATGGAATTCCAAATTCAATTGTGTCAGACAGAGACATGAGGTTTGTGGGCAGATTTTGGGTTAGTTTGCAAGCAGCCTTGGGTACCACGTTGAGTTTCAACACTGTATATCACCCTCAGACCGATGGACAGACAGAGAGGACGAACCAGATTATGGAGGATATGTTACGGGCATGTGTTCTAGACTTCGGGAAAGACTGGGAGAAGAGTCTTCCTTTGTGTGAATTTGCCTACAACAACAGTTATCACTCTAGCATCGGGATGGCACCGTTCGAGGCATTGTACGGACGGAAGTGCAAGACCCCAATTTGTTGGGAAGAGATAGGTGTTCGGAGTTTTCATGGACCTTCAATTATCAGCGATACTAGTGAGAAAGTGAAGCAGATTATTGACAGGCTGAAGATTGCAAGAAACCGCCAAAAGAGTTATGTAGACCTCAAGAGGAGAGATTTAGAGTTCAAGGTCGGAGACAAGGTTTTTCTCAAGGTCTCACCGACTAGAGGAACAATGAGGTTTGGGCAAAAAGGTAAGTTGGCTCGGAGATTTATCGGACCGTTTGAGATTGATATGCGTGTGGGGGAAGTGGCTTACAGATTTATATTGCCAGCAGAGCTGTCAGGAGTTCACAGAGTTTTTCATGTTTCCATGCTGAGGAAATATGTGTCGGAACCTACACACGTGCCACACCATGAGTCGTTGGATGTCCAACCAGATACTACGTTTGTTGAAAGGCCGAAGGAGATCATAGACACTAAGGAGCATGTTTTGAGGACAAGGACCATTCATTGGGTCAAGGTTCAGTGGGAGCATCACAGTCCGGGAGAAGCGACTTGGGAACTCAGGGATCAGATCAAGGAGAAGTATCCAGAGCTATTGCCAGAGGTGTGTTAGAGATTTGGAGGACCAAGTAGCCCAAGGGGGGGAGGATGTAACATCCTGACCCATAACCCATATTAATTATAATTAATTGTGTGATTAGTTAGTAAGTGTGTTTAGAGTCTTAGCGAGTTGGGTTTGACGTATGGATCTCGCGTGCGAAGTCTCACGCGATTCAGAGTGCGTTTAGGTACGGTAAGGGTGTGTGTCGCTATTTCCGGAAAGTTCCGAGGGCTTTTTAGTATTTTTTTTCACTTTTTGAGATTTTGGTACCATCGGGTAGATCACCTAATTTCTCGGACTTTGTCCTTCTGTTACATTCCAATCCGGACCTCCGAACCCGACTCAGAACCTGACCTGACCCGTACCTATCCAAGCCCATTTTATTAATTCCCATCTCATCCCATCATGCCCCACCCCCACTTAAACCCACGTGCATCCCCATCCCTTTCTCATTTAGGTCAAAACCCATCTCCCTCATTTTTTTCCCCCTTTTCACAACACAGCAACCCTCCTCTCATTTCCTCACCTCATCTCTCTCTCTCACTCACGGCCTGCTGCCTCACCACCGCCCGGCGACGTCGCTGCCGCCGCCACCACCACTGCATCTCATCTCTCTTCGCCACCTCTCTCCCTCTTCCAAGCATACTGTCGCCCTACCCATCTCTTTCTTTCTCTCTCTATTTCTCCATTTCCTTCTCTCTCTATTTCTTCCCTCATTTTTCCCTTTTCCATTTCTCATTCTTTCCCTGTTTTTCCCCCTCGCTGCCGGCGTGAATCACCCCTCCCCATTTCCTTTTTCCACTCTCTCTTTTCCTTTCTTTCTCACTCATTCCTCCTTATTGCCAACATGGATCAGCACCCACTCATCCAATTTATTCTTTGTTTCTCTCTCTTCCTTTCTTTCTTTTCTTTCTTCTTCACTCACCTCCCACCCAACCAACGAATAACCCATACCCATTTCATTCTTTCATTTTCCTCTCATCCCTTCTCATTTTCTCATCTCATTTCATACCATCTCATTTTCTCTCATCTCATCTCATCTCTCACCTCACTCCACTCACTTCAACGTTGACTTTCTCCCCACCCATCTCACCATTTCTTTCTTTATTTATTTCTTCGATTCTGTCTTTTTCATTTTCTTACCAATGTGCCACTAATCTAGTGGACCACCAATCAAGTGGGCCCTGCAACCTCGATCAACACCATCATCTCCGCGCGGACCCCGCGAGCATCTCTTCTTCAATTTCAAGCCACCACTCCCTCCACCCATCCGTTTGGTAAGCTTCCATTCCCCTTTGTTTGGGTTTATATACTTTAGGTGTGGAGTTGTGTTAGTTAGTTTAGAGTTTTTTTTCATTCTTTTAGTTTTATATTTTAATTTAGTTTTATTTTGCTAATGCTTCCTTAGGTTTTGTTTGTTGGGCTTTGAGCTAGGATTTTTAGATTTGGGGCATTTTTCCACCAAAGGCAAGTAGATATTTATATATATGCTTGGATATGTTTGTCTTTCATTTGATTTGATGATTGATGATGATTTAGATGACCATATGCTCAATTGATACCTTTGATTTTGGAAAACATGATAACTATGTTTAATTAAATGGATATTGGTTGGATGGATATTAGATGATGGTCTTGATGAGAGGGGGTATGGATGTATGTGGAGAGGGCAAGGCCCTATTTTCTTTGTTTGCAGGATTAGAATGGAAGGGTTAGGCCCTTCATATTGACTGATTACATGTTCTGGGATTTTAGAAAGGGCCTTTTAGACCATATCTTGGATGGACTTAGGTGGAACCTTGGCTACCCTTGTTGGACTCATTTGACTATATGTGAAGATGTTTTGAGCCGACGTCTTTCACGGTTAATCCGGTTGTATCAGATTACAACCTATCTCAATCTTGAACGGTACGGGACAACGAGATACCCTCATTTATATCTATGCACGAAGATTGTTTGTTTGGGTATCGCAAACCCTACTTCCCTTCGTTGACTGAGTATGGTTGTACGATGCCTCGGGTTTAACATTGTACCTAGGATTTGATTGTTTATCGCTTCTGATTCCGAATTGTACCATCTGGTACTTGTCTACATGCTATGTTCATGTTTCTTAGCTTCATTTACTTTGTTTTGTTTTGGGATTACTTGATGAACTTAGGTGTTGAACTTAGGATCCCTTTTGATGTTCCGCTTGTTTTGATGATTGATGAAAGTGTTGAGGCTAGGTGGCTTTGACTGTAAAAGCTTGACAAGGACTACTTATGGTATTGAAGTTGGAAGAAGCTTGATTGTTTGGTCTTGATCTTGATTTGGTAATGGAAAGTAGTATCTCTTTTGTCAATGAATCTTGTTCAAGCAAGAAAGCCTAGCCCCTCACTATTGTTTGTCTAGGGATCTTTGTGTCAGGCACCACTCAGCTGTATATCGCCCAACACAGATGGGGCACCATCTGTGTGAGGACCTTGATGAACGTCTGCGCAGTACGACCTTTTACTTGTTGATGGATCTTGCTTGTTTTCCGGGTCATTACCGTGCCTTGTTGCCGAGTTACTACTCGTGCCTTGTTGCCGAGTTACTACTCGTGCCTTGTTGCCAGGCTTTAATCCTGTGCCTTGTTGCCAGGTATATCCTGTGCCTCGATATCTCCACCACAACTCAATGGGAGTAGGGAGGGCAATGATACTATCCCGTGGTAATTAGCATATGTAGACCGCCTATCTTGCTAGATGTTTATGTTAGTTTGATTATGATTCGTATGCTATGCACTTCTTACGATCAGGATGCTATGCATGTTTTATGATCTTGTCTATCGTCTATTCTTATTCATTCTGCATATCTATTGATGTTTTATATTTATATCTACCTGCCGACCGTCATGTCTGATGGTATTACTCTTGGTGCATAGGTACCGAGCCCTTCTACCTCGAGGAAGAGACGACGGAGGAGATTCAGGCGGATCAGTCTGATGACCTCCTAGACTTTAGTACGGACGGTGTTGTATAGCCGTACTGACCCCGTACTTGAGTGCCTCATGCTTATTTTGGATAGATTCATCTTTTGGTTCTTTTGATTATCATTTTGGTTAGGCCTAAGTTTTATCGGGGCCTTTCATTGTAATTAATACTTTTGTTAAACTGTTTCAAACTTGAACTTAAATAATATCTTTCCATATTGCTCTTAACTATACATCTTGTGATACCACTTGTTTGTATGAAGCTTCCGCTATTGATTTATGTATCCGAGGAAATATTTATACCTCACAGCGATCTTCGATCCATTTGGGACATGATTGGGGCCAAGTGTTATTATTATTATGTTGAAAAATTTTAATTGGCCCTAATCTCATGCATAATCTCGGTTTCATATCTGGGGGCGTGACAAGTTTGGTATCAAAGCCGATTCTCGACTAGTTCGAGTGTGGGTCCCCTGCCGTGGTCTGGTGTAAGTGGGCGGGTCTCTATGTGGGCGGGCTAAGAGGGCTGACAGGCTACCGAGACTGGCAGGCTACTGCACAGGGACGTGCAGCCTTAAGGGGGGTGGATTGTGACCCCCCCGGAGTCCCACATCGACTATAGAGAGGAAAGCGAATGGGGTTATATGTAGAGTTTACACCCTTACCTTGCATGAGGCCTTTTGATGGGTTGAGGCCCATCAGAAGCAAAACCGTGAGGCCCGTGGGCCAAAGCGGACAATATCATGCATGGGTATGGGTGGGGCGTTACAGTTGCTAACCAACCGAGCAACCATACATTGTCATTATCACTATCAATTTTGATACTTTTTTTTTCTTTTCTCTTTTAGTTTTAGTTTTTTCTCCTTTTTTCCTTTGCATTAGTTTCTCATGGGTTTTTTGTTTCTTCTAAATCATGGTTATTATTTCTATACATTTCCTTTTTTATGTATGTAATTTTTTTACATTTAATGATTTTTTTTGCCTTTTATCATAGTCCCATTTTATTTTTTCTTGGATTTTGGTGAGTACTTTCTTAGTTTACGTAGTGATAGATTTTCATGCATTTGTGTTTTTCTTTAATTTTTTTATGTCAATTATTTATTTTTAGGCATCGAGTTTCCATTGGTTTATTTGTTTCTTCTAAGCATTTCATATTAATGGATTGTCTATAGACTTTTGTTTTCATGTTGTATTTTTATGATTTTTTATTAATTTTATTTTTTATTAAGAGTTTATTCTTCTTTATTATTCTTACTTTAAAAGAATGGTTGAAGTAAATTACTCGACCAACTCCAAACAAATCAAAGTGCTCTCGTTTTGAAATTAAGCAACTATATATATTTATTATTATTATAAGTTTTAACTTTGATTGAATTTTAACCATCTTAATATAATTTAGACTATATATTATTTAAAAATTATATTTTTAATATTATAAATTATATTGCCCGTGCTAAGAGCGGGCATGTTTTGCTAGTTTTATATTAGAGGAATTTACGGAACAGATCCCCAAAGGACCCCATACTTCCCAGCATGTGTCACATTCACAATGGACACGAATAAGGGCCACAGGGTGCGTTTTCGGTTTTTTTTTTTTTTTGGGTCATTTAGTGATATGGTCAATATCGACCATTCCTTGAATTTATTCTTTGCGTAGAGGGACATTTTCCCATTCCTCTTGACCATCTCTTTTCACCCACTTTTCCCCTTTCCCTTTCTTCTCCACGCGGTCGACACCCCCCTTTCCCAGTGGTCCCAGGATTGTGGTCCCAGGTAGCTTGCGCCAATTTTCGAAAGTGTTCACATGGAGGTGCATTTATCCCTTTCTTTCTTTTTTTTTCTTATTTTGTGCCCTAAATTTTGAATGGTAACTTGGGTTTTGATAAGGTTTGTTTTGATGGATCTGAGGTGTGCTCTGAGTTGTTCTTCTCCTCCTCATCTATCCAAATGGACCCCTACTCATCTTCTTCTTAAATGAAATGGGATGATTTCTTTGACTTTGTCTTTTTCTCCATGCTCTGTGTTTCCATGTGTATGACCCAAATTTTATTTTGTTTCCATTGCACGATATTGGCTGTTAATTTTTTCCAAGTGTTTCCATGCGTTCTATCAATCCTTAGAAAACATGTGTTTCCTTGTTTTTCCATTTATTTTGTGTTTCCAAAACTTTGAAAATCTCCCTGTGGCTGCGTCAAACTCCTTGAACCAGATATTTAGTCATTTGATTGAGCTGATCAATAGACAACGCATAAGACTTATTGGCTAGTTGATAATGTAATGTTGTGTAATGTATAACCGACCCTAGGAGACAAGGACATATGAGAAGGCCAATGCTCTTGAACATGAGAAGATGGATATCTAAAACGAGTGTTGACTTCTCCAATGTAGTATTTGCCATTATCAGTGGCAATAAGAAAAAAGTAGTTTTCATTTTAAATTAGCAATATGGCCATTTATATATGTAACATGATTGAGGGTTAGCAAGTGATTTTGATGTGTGTGAAAAATGATTGAGGGTTGGCATTTGGTTCTCATGTTTATATTTCTTCATGTCTATTCACATTTTCATTGTTGCTATAAAACATTAGTTTTAATTTTAAATTAGCAATATGGCTGCTTATATATGTTACCTGATTGAGGGTTGGCAATTGGTCTTTATGTGTGTGAAAAATGAATGAGGGTTGGCAACTGGTTCATGTGTTAATATTTATTCATGTCTATTCACATTTTTATTGTTGTTAGAAAACATTTATATCATTTTTTTAGGGTCCCAAAACAACTTGGTGGCATACAACCCTCGATTGAAGTTGCTGCCTTTGTTGAATTGGGTTTAAAGTTTATTGATAATTTGAAATGAGTTTTCCTTTTATTTTCGTATTTTAGCGAGAGAGAGATAGATAGATATATATAGAGAGAGAGAGAGAGATATTGAATTGAGTTCCTTGATGGAATTTGAAGACGACACCAATCATATATCATAAAACAAGTGATTATTCTTCTTAAAACATTCGACAATCTCCACTGCAAGTTGCAATTATTTTTAAAGATCATAATCATAATATATCAATCCATGTCCAATAAACCAAAATACGATGGAGACGTGTGCGAAGGCTTCATAATCAAGGAGCTAATGTTGTACGATTCCTTCAGGGTGAGACTTGCATGTAAGGCCGTCAAAATGTCACACGACACAAATCCACACGATATTAACGGGTTTGGGTTGGCTCTTAATGGGTTCAGGTTGTTAACGGGTTTGACCCGTTAACATGTTAAGTTAACGGGTCGGGTACGAATTAAACAAGTAACCCATTAACAACTCGCTTGACCCGTTAAATTTTTTTTTACTCCCTAAATATAAATAAATTGATTTATATTCATAAAGAAGAAATTGAAATTTATTGTTTTATAGTGGGCTTTTAGGTGGGATCCACTCGAGATCCTCACTTACAGTTTCATGTGGCTTACATATTTTTCTTTTTCTATTTTTATATAATTTTTTTTTAATTTCGAAATAACTTAATTACTTAACAGGTTAACGGGTTGGGTCGGGTAACCCTTTAAATTAACAGGTCGTGTTCGGGTTAGATTTTTTGACCCGTTAAGTTAACGGGTCTGGTACGAGTTGAGGTGATTTTAATCCAAATTCGTTAACCCGTAACCCGAATTCATTAACACGACACGATTGACAACCCTACTTGCATCCAACAAGTTCATTCAATTTTGGTTAGACAAAACCAATATCTTAGAAAAAAAGTAGATCTTTAGACCTATCCACTAATGGATCATATGTCATCAAAATGAAAATATAATTATCTCAATTAGATCCTTCTTACCGAAACAAATTAGCAAAGCAAATTTGGATGATTTGTCATGGCCTAAATGCAAACAATGCAAATCTATGTAAGTTTCTAACTTTATGATGCATGCTGTAAAAAGTTATGGAAACTTTTTCGCAGGCTCAAGTTTGCTGGACTGCAAGAATGAGGCCCTTCTGACAGTCTGAAACAATAGTCAAGTTGGCCGGCTCCCCCAGCGATATGAATAAATTAGCAAGGAACCACTCTCAGTTGTCACGGTGCTCGGCTTCCGCAAATGCGAAGGCGATTGGAAGCAGCTTTTGATTGGCATCATGTGTTACTGCTGCAAGCAAGACACTTAGATACTTTCCTCAGAGATGTGAACCATCTATAGCAATCACCGATCTCAACGAAGACGTGAAAGACCTTAAACAAGGTCCGAATGCCAAAAAAAATCTTCTGAAACGGTCATCTGTTGTGGTGTGTCTATGTTTGTTACAGTGCCAGGGTTGCTCATCTGAAGTTCTTTACAGTACAAAGGTAGATGTTGGAAGGAGTCTTCATACGATCTACGGACCATATTCAGTGCCATTTCCTTGCAATATAAGCCTTCATGTAGTTAATGGTCGCCCCAAACTCCATCTGGTAGTCATTCATGAGCCCATTCGGTTTCAAATTGACATTTTGTTTGACTCTATCCATGATGATGAACTCTTTAATAAGTGCTGAAGATGCTTGTCGATGTGCCATGCCCATCATTGACCTTGAGCATTTATGGTTAGGATTGTACGTCCTTACTTTAAATTATGGTCCTGATTCAACAATAGAAGCGTGAATACGCCATGGACATTCCTGATCTTTGCAGTGTACACTTACTTTGGTCATGTTAGTCTTGAAGGGTCTAAGAGTGAAGTTGCTATAAATTACGAATTTAGCCAAAGTATTCCTGAACGTTTGTCGATCTTGGAATTCAAGGCCGATCCACATTTCTCGTGCCGAGTTGTTACCAATTTCTGTGTTTATGTCCTCGGGCTCCATTTTATCCTCAAGATCAACAGTTGGAGTTTCATTACAACGAAATGCCTCATTAATTTGGTTGACTCTTGCAACTTCATTCGGAGTGTCATTACAACGAAATGTCTCATTGATTGGATTGGCTCCTGCAACTTCACTTTCGACCTTCGCCATTGGAATCAAATGGATTCTGCTTATCAAGGGAGGCCCATCAAGATGGATATCATCACCACAGTCTGTCCCAAATACCAAATCATCATCGACAGTGTCTTATCCTATCGTCTGACGTGGATTGCAATCGACCCGCACAGTAGGAAAATGCATGTCTTTGTCTTCACGGATGTCAATGGTAGGAACGTATCTACAACTAGTTGAGTATAAAACTTGTTTTTTGTTGGAAGTTCCTGATGAGTTCCTTGATTTTTCCGGACAAGAGTGACACACAAAGCTCCTTTGAAACTTACAATACATTATTTAACCACTGTCAGATTTAATCACAATACATTATTTATAATTGCAATGGACGCTAATATAGTCACAAAACAAACCCCATAAACCGCAGCTGCCTGAGGCATAGAAAGAAGGTTTCCCTCGGTTTCTAGGATTTCCAACAATTAAATATTGGAGAAGATTCTAGGTGATGGTGTTTTAGGGTACATAAAGCAGTCTAAGGTGGTAGATAATGTGTGTACTTTTGTCTTAATGGAGTGCAACTACCATTGAGATGGTGTTTTATGGTGATTTCTAGGAGAAAAAAACTCCAGAGCAATGTTGAAGACGACTCAAATGGAGAAATGCGAAAAGTGGAATCGGGGCAAGATATAATACATACTCGCATAAAGGTCGATATCGACATATTAATGGTAGATATCGACCATATCGCAAAACGACAAAAAAAAAAAAAAAAAAGGAAAAAAAAGCCCATACAAGGATCCCTCACGTAATGAACATGGAACTGGATCCTGCTGGAACGTATGTGGTCCTACATGGATTTTACCCGTAAATTCCTCTTTATAATATGATAGGTGATTTCTAGTGTGAAGTTTCACTTGTCTTACCGATCCATCCAATGAGACAATTTTACTCACCCTTACCGTCTGGATTCTTTTCTTATTTTGTCGGGGCTGACATCTCATGTAACACAGCAGTGCCGCAAGCTGTAAATTAGGCTTTAATCCTTTATGTGTCTCACTCATGCTTTTTGAAGGGGGCATGAGTGAAACTCTACGGTTGGTCCTGCTATTTTACAAATCTGAAGTGCTAGTTGGCTAAAATTTTACTCAATAATATATGGTTCCTCCATGTCCCAACCACGCTTTTTGTAGGTGGGTGAAGTGAAACTTTATAATGGGTCCCACCTTTTAAAAATCTGAATTGCTAGGTGGCCAAAATTTATTCCAATAATAATTGTCACAACAATGAGAACAAGCATACAGGGGCCAACCTCCGTTGAAGCTAAATTTCTCAAAATCAAATTCAAGAGAAGGTTGTTGCCTCAGCCACTTGCATTTGTATTTTTCTGTATGGGTATTGGCCGAACATTTAATATTGAGATGGATTTCCCTGTTGCTTGTAAAAATTTTAATATTTTCTCAGCTACGCATTCAGTTTCTATGGATTAGAATGCCTTTAATTCACTATGCAGAATTGCATAAATTTAACAAAATGTGTGATATCGCATAGATTTTTTCCTATTTTAACCCAACAACATGCTCTTTTTCTACATACTGTTTTTTTTTTTTTTTTTTTCTGGCAACTTTGTCCTTATTTCCCTACCTCTACGCACATAATTCTGTCTCCACCCATTTTTGCTGTACTTTTTTAATCTTCCTATTCTATATCAAGGTATGTAGGGTGTTCAATTTATTTTTTAGGTGAAAAATGCGTTTCATGAGATTTTTGTTCCTTTTTCTATGGAGGAAATGTTAGAACCCATGATGAGAGCAATAAGTCTATATGGACCGAATACTTAGCGCGATTTGTGGACCGATCCCACGTGGAAGTCCACGTGGTGCTGAGGTGGACCTAAGTGAACGAAAAATTTTCAAAGCTCGCCAGCGATCAAACTCATACCATTTCAAACATCATTTCGTTTCCCCATTTCAGCAAGATAAAACCCATACCAGGGAGCAGACAAGAGCCTCAACGCCATCTCCGATCTGCAAACCCATCCCCTCTCTCTCTCCCGATTCCGATTTGTCTCACGCATCTCTCTCTCTCTCTCTCCGCCCAACCAAACAACAGGTGACTCTCTCCTTCCCTCTCGTTCTCTCTCTCCCTCTCTTTCTCATTTAATTGTTTCTTTTCCTTCCCCACATACCCTAAACTCAAATATCTACTCACAGATTGGGGTTTATTTGATTTGGGATTTTAGGGTTAGTGATGGAGATTTGAGTATCCTCCCTCCCTCCCTCTTTCATGGGGTTTGGTGGGTTCGAGGGTCCAGTTGGTGGGGCTGTGATGTGGTGGTATGGTCTATTTACATACCTACAAAAGGCATAACTCTCTCTGTAAATAGTTATTCTCTGTCTTCCTCAACCACCATCATATCTAGGGTTTCATTGGCATTTCCACCTTTTTTTTTGGAAGGACCCAGCCCAGATCTACCTGGCAGATATTGTCCGCTTTGGCCCTTTGGGCCTCACGGTTTTGTTCCTTGGTGCATTCCGGCCCTTTGAGCCAGCGCCCAAAACGCGTCTACCAAGTAAGGCTTAGCATCCCACAAATAGCCCAGTCTCTGGGCGGCCTCATAGGCGATGTGGGACGGAGAACTTGGGTTCTCACATTCCCACCCACTTAGAGGAGAGCCGCCCTCGGCTCTGATACCATTCTGTAAGGACACAGCCCAGATCTACCTGGCAAATATTGTCCGCTTTGGCCCTTTGGGCCTCACGGTTTTGTTCCTTGGTGCATTCCGGCCCTTTGAGCCAGCGCCCAAAACGCGTCTACCAAGTAAGGCTTAGCATCTCACATATAGCCCAGTCTCTGGACGGCCTCATAGGCGATGTGGGACGGAGAACTTGGGTTCTCACACTTTTCCTTCTCGAATTTTCCAAAAACCTGATTTTGCTTCTCTCAAATGCTATATCTTCAAATTGCAATCCCCAAATCAAAATATTTAAATCGCTTACGGAATTTGGAATCCTTCTCCTCATGATTGTGGGGAGAATGAGGGTTTGGGGTAGGGATTTGAGGGTTTTGCTCACTGGCTTATAGCCATTCACTAGCCTTAGGCCCAGCCCATTCTCTCTCTCGGCCATCGCCATTGTATGTATTTTTTTTTTTAATTTTTGTTGGCATTTCAGAGTGTTATGGGGTTTTAGGGTTTTCAATTTAGGGGTTTCAGGGGTTCTACGATGATGGACTTGAAATTATGGATTTTCGGGTTTTTTTTAGTCCCCACCATCCAACCCTCTTCTTCTATTAAACACTGTATACAATGTATACAGTAGTGGTATTTTCTTCACTTGTAGTTCTCTTGTAAATCTGTTTTGATGATAGTTTTTTTTATGTGCAGGTTAAGCAATGTTAGTAGGTGTTGACATAAAGTGCTTTGAGTGATTGTTCAAGAAGGGAAAATAAATGTCATTGCATTGTTAATGTTGAAAAAGATTGTGGGCTGTTTGATTGTGTTGTGGTTGTGTTGGGGGTAATCCATATTAATGAAATAGAAAGATCAATTGATGCTAAAGATCCAGGCGATGCTAAAATTGGATGATGCTAAAGAAAGTGCAATGAGTTTGTAAGCATTACATTGCAATTAATTTGTAATCAGAATTGATTTGGGACAGGATAGTCAGAGAAGTAGTTTGTAATACTGAATTATTATCAATTAATTGTCAGGAAGCAGTGGATTGTTATTATATCTCAAGTGAAACCATCTATTCAAATTGAACTTCATTGGGTTAATTACAGATCACCACTCATTTATGCATCAAACCACACAATAAACTGACCCACTTTGAGAATCACAAAGTGCTGGTTGGGTAGGTCTCTTCAGTCTTCCTTGGCCACTAGGCCAATTTAGAAAAACAAAAAAGAGTACCTACTTTGAAGCAATAGCCTAGGTTGTTTATAACTATTTCTTGTAGACCCTTCAATGGGATGAGATCACAAATGTCACAATTTCTCGTCAGTGCACCATGGTTTAATGTCAAGTTTTGGGACCAAGACACATTTCCTAGGTTCTTGTAGCAAACAGCTCCTTAGGCAATTGTTCTCTTAATCCCTCAATATGAAATGATGATAAAATGCATATGGATATGCATCGAGTACTTACGCCTAATGAAATGTGGGGTTGCTACAATTTTTAATTTGAAACATTGGTCTTTCAAGTTTCAAACCAAAACTAATTAAGTACTGATTTGTGTTGATCTAATGACAAAAAAAAGGTTTGATGATCAATATTGGTGGTGGTCCTGTAAATGATGTATAAGGACCTTATAATTCAATTATTCAGTGATGATAGACACGTTGGGTTCTATATACAAAACATGAGCTCAATACCTTGGATGAAAGATAATTTTTATTGGTTGGATTAGATATTTAGATCATGGATGACCATAGTATTCGAGTGATGTGCTAGCATGAGGAATATGCCATGGATTCACCCAAAATAAAAATGAGATCCTAGTGAAGCAGAGTCCAACTAGAAACATGAATCTTGCAAAATGAATGGTCTACCTCAAGCAGAAATGGGTCATATGGCTTAGATTTCTAACAAATAACCAGCTGAAAACAATAGAAATTGGATATCTCAGTGAAAATGCAATTTTATTCAAAAGATTTACAGCAGTAAATTAGACTTTGGCAATGGCCAAGGTAGAAAAAACGATACAGCAAAAAAAAAATAAAAAATCCATCTATTAAATCCATTAATTCCTATTCCATAGCTTCTTCCAACCATCTCTTGAATAAATCTCCATCTTAATCATGCACCCATTTGCATCTAAATCCTCCTCTCTCAGCTTACTCCAAGGCTCATCATCTTTCAGACCTCTGCAATTCAAAGACAAAAAGAATCAAAGAACATAAATTTATTTTTGATAACATAAGGCCCACATCAAAGATTTAATATTTGCAATCGATAAACCCAAAAATCCCCTGTTCCAATTCCATCATCATAAAACCGTAAAACCCCTAATTTGAAAGTCCTAATCCTAAAATTCAGACCTCTGCTCATAATGTTTTGTTTCCATCTGCCTTTGTATGGGATCTTAGGCCATTTCCTTTTTCTTCTTAGATAATTGTTGTTCATACAAACACCAATGGAGTATGTCATCTTGAACTCATAGATTTAAAAGTTTCAATTGAATGTGTTCTCACATGCACCCAAACTCATTCTCCCCACGATCATGAGGACAAGGATTCCAAATTCCGGAAGCGATTTGAATATTTTGATTTGGGGATTGCAATTTGAAGATATAGCATTTGAGAGAAGCAAAATCAGGTTTTTGGAAAATTTGAGAGGGAAAAGAAAGGCGGAAATGCCAATGAAACCCTAGATATGATGGTGCTTGAGGAAGACAGAGAATACCATACCACCAGATCACAGCCCCCCCAACTAGACCCTCGAACCATCAAACCCCATGAAAGAGGGAGGGAGGGAGGGAGGGAGGGAATACTCAAATCTCCATCACTAACCCTAAAATCCCAAATCAAATAAACCTCAATCTGTGAGTAGATATTTGAGTTTAGGGTATGTGGGGAAGGAAAAAAAATTGAATGAGAAAGAGAGAGGGAGGGGGAGAATGAGAGGGAAGGAGAGAGTCACCTGTTGTTCGATAGGGCGGAGAGAGAGATGCGTGAGACATATCGGAATCGGGAGAGAGAGGGGAGGGGTTTGCAAATCGAAGATGGCGTTGAGGCTCTTGTCTGCTCCCTGGTATGGGTTTTATCTTGCTGAAATGGGAAAATGAAATGATGTTTGAAGTGGTATGGGTTTCTTCGGTGGCGGGCTTTGAAAACTTTTCGTTCACTTAAGTCCACCTCAGCACCACGTGGACTTCCACGTTGGATCGGTCCACAAATCGGGGTATGTATTCGGTCCATATAGACTTATTGTGATGAGAGTTGAGCCCTGCTACATGTCCCGAACATTGGGATCGGTCCAAGGACCGGTCCCAATGTTCGGGACATTTAGACTTTTTCATGAGAGTTAGATTGATGCATCATTCATCTCATACTCTATTTGAAGTAAGGTATATCATAGGAATATTTATATTTGGACCTGGTTTAAGATAATACATTATTATTAGTGGTGGACCCATGATTTCCATTTGATAGGGGCTTAAAATATAAACCTAAAATTCCGAATATTTATAGACATAATGCATATAGATATCATATATGCAATGTGTGGGTCCGTTTATCTTATTTTCCTTTTTTTTATTTTTTGCACAGTTGGACTACTAGTCAAGAGTGATACTTTAAATTTGGTGACATAGAGATCAATCTATGGGCATTTAAGTGATACTAAGGTGCCAATCTAAGTGTCAGAGCGGGAGCGGGAATGCAGAAGCGCTAAATCTTAAATAATTATATTTCTGGAGCGCCTATACAACATAGTGGTTGTGGCATAGTTATTAATATCGTTTCGTTTCGGCCGAAATGGCCAAAAAATCTCATTTCGGCCATGCAACCGAAACGAAACGCATGCTAAAACTTTTCGGACTGGATTTCGGACTATCTCGGATTTTTCGGCCAAAAATCACACATTTCTCTCGAAATGGCCAAAATCTGGATTTTTCATTTTTTTTTTCAAAGGAGCCCTAGCAGGAAATAACAAAAAATAAATAAAAATAGAAAGAAAAAGAAGGAGAGAGATGGAAGGTTGCCGAGGAAAAAAATGAGGAAAGAAAAGGGTTGAAAGTACCTGTTCTCAATGTATCGTCTCGTCTCGCCGTCGTCGTGGCTTGTGCCCCACCTTGCCTCGCGATCGCCTTTGCCTCACCATCGACTTGCTGCGCCACTCCTCTTCATATTTCTCTCTGTATCTGCTTATTTTCTTCCCTTTTACCTTCTTGTATCATTTTTTTTTATACTTTTCATCGAGATATGTTTTGGAAGTGATTGATGGACCTTGGAGTGCTGGACACTTGGAGTCTTCTAGAGAACTGCATAAAAGGGATTGGGGTTGGGCCTCAAGCTAGCTGGGTTTTGGGCTGGGCATGGGGCTGGGTTTGGGCTACTATTGAGATGGAGCTAGTTATAAGTTTGGGTCTGCTTTGGAGCAGGTTTTGTAAAAGGGTTGGAGCCTAAGCCCAAGCCTGGTGCTAACTTTGTTATAACATTTTTCTAATTGCATGTTTTTATTTTTTAGTTATATATATTTTATTTTTTATTTTTCATGAATACAACTCCAAAATATTTTACCGAAATTCCAAAACGACCGAAATAATTCCTTTTACAGGATAGACCGAAATGGGGTCCAAAACGAAATTGACAATTATGGATTGTGGATTTATAAACAATTAACTAATGAGCACAAATACATGTTATCCATAAATTCTAGTATAGAAAATGGAGAAAAGATTTCACTTTGCTATTAAATCACATAAAATAGACAATAATTAATAAATCATCAGAAATCTTTTCATTTAAAAGAGAAATGTCAAGTCAATAAAAAAAGAAAATACATGTAAAATCAAAGATTCTTCAGTCACGTTTCATATTCAATCAAACCGCGCTCAGCCCCGAAAACGCCAATACAGATTTTCTGATGAAGGTCGCCCGAAAACGCCGATACAGATTTTCTGATGAAGGTCGACTAAGGTGCAACACCATTAGTTGGTTCATAACTCAAAGTTAATGAAGTCCAAATGTGAGTCTGCTTAGCAGAGCAGCTCTGGTTCACAAATGAAAGCGTTTGGGCCCAAATTTGAAAGTCCCAGGCATCCACCACCAAATCCCAGTTTTTAAATAAACAAGCCCTAGTTTGTAGTACAAGCAGACATCATCTCAAGGGTAAGAAAAATCTCACTCTCACTCACTCCCGGTATCTCCTCTTCTACCCTCCCCAAACCCCATCATCATCATCACATCTCTGCAACATCCATCCATCTTCTAAACCTACGATCCTTCTTCTTTTCTCAGCCATGGATGATGAAATCTCCTCCTCTTTCCGTCGATCTTCCACCAGAACGCGGAAGGTCGCTCCGAAGATGGTTGCCGCTCTCGCCAGCAGCGACAACCGGACTCAGGTGCCTTTGAGTTTCGTTGCCTTTCTAGATTTGGTTTTCTGTTTTTTAATTTATTCTAGGGTTTGTGTTTTGAAGCAGACGTGTGTTGTTTTAGGCAGCAATTGCTCGTCTTGAGGCTCTGGAAAATGACAATGCGGGAGTGGAATTGGTAGAGGTTGATGACGACGACGAGGCATCTCTTGATGACGATGATCAAGGTTTGTTCTATAAAACTGTGGCCTGTCAAAGTGTTTGGATTGTGCCTTTATGCATTTGACAAAATAGAGTCAAAGAGTTAGATGGCTTGGTACAATTCTCTCCTGCTCACTTCAAATATGCCTGGTTAAGATGGGTTTATCAGGCATTTTTATGAGTGGGGAGAGAGACCAACAACTTTTATTTATAATCCCTGGTTCTCTTTCCATTGGGAACCCTAGGTTTCTTAGTTCTCTTCTGATTACACATGAAGACTTAACTGATTTGGTTTCTAAAATGAAACCCATGCATATTTAGAAAATTAAGATAATGGAAAGAATGGGATTTATATGGTTGTAGAATCATGTGGGGCCTACAAGCTAGATCTATTGTCATGCAAGACCAAAGATTTTTTTTTTTTTTTTTTTTTTTTTTTTTTTTTTAAGCATAATTTTTGCATAATGGTTCAACATGGACGCCGCTGATTTAAAACTTGATGAGTGGCTACTCATTCAATAACACACCCGCCGTCATCATCATCAATGCCTTGTCCCAAGTACATTGGTGTTGGCTACATGAATTCTGATTCTCCATTCCTGTCTATTCCGAGCCAAAATCTTAGAGAGGTTGCACTTCTTTATGTCTATCCTTACTACTTCCATTCATGTTCACTTTGGTGTATCCCTTTTCCTAGTGGGACATCAGTGATTGATATACCTGAACCATCTCAAATGAGTCTTCTAATTTATCTCCTATTGGTGCTACCCGTATCACACATCCATCTCAACATTTTCATCTTTGCTATACTTATTTTTTGTATGTGTTGCTTCTTAATTGGGATGTAAACGATCAAGTTGAGCTTGATCTCGAATCCTTTCAAGCTTCACTAGAGCTCGAGTCAAGCTCCAGTAGCCCAGCTTGTATTCATCTCGACCTACTTTA
This sequence comes from Camphora micrantha, assembly GCA_003546025.1. Taxonomy (NCBI): domain Eukaryota; kingdom Viridiplantae; phylum Streptophyta; class Magnoliopsida; order Laurales; family Lauraceae; genus Camphora; species Camphora micrantha. The sequence goes on from QPKB01000009.1 coordinate 24,355,274, forward strand.
TTCAAGCTCGAGACCGATTATAAATGACCTGAGCTTAGTTTACCTTGAGCTCAACTTTATTTTTTCCCAATATATAAGACATAAGATATAAAGTTTTAAGTATTTATATTGTATACATGGGCCCCACATGAAATGTACAATTACATGGATAATTATCCTATATTATATATATAATATTATCGTATAGCAATGTAAAATATAAAGAAAACATATAAATTAAATTAATGGAGCTGAGCTAAACCGAGCTGAAAATTCTCTCATGTCAGCTTATCAAGCCAGCTTGGGCTTGGATCGATTAGCGCACGAACCAAGCTTGAGTCAAGTCTAGTCGAGCTGAGCTGGCTTGTGAGCTTGCTCTGCTCGTGTGCTTGCCCTGCTCATTCATATCCCTAAATATTATCAGCTAAGAACAGATTGCATTCTCCAACTATGTGGGGCTCACTTGAGCTTACCTTTAAAATTGGCACCAAATTCAATATAGCAGCCTTCCAGGTTATAATAGAAAACTGTTAAAACTTCAGCAGTTAATGTTATATATTTGATGTGTGTGTGCAACACATGTGTGAACCCAAATCCCCTTTATTTGCTTTTCCCCACTTTGTATTTCTCTTTATTCTATTTTTACTTTCTTTTAGCTCTTTTAATGCAAGCCATAGGATTAAGTCAGTCGACTCAGTCCAATAGTTGTGGAGCTTCTTTCTTTTAAGAAAACCCTAAAGGAAAAGAGAATGACATTCTATTGCATTCCTTTGTATTCCTTAGTAGAGAGAGTGTAGAGATTGGGAGAAGAGGCAAGAGAAGAGTCTATCCAAGAAGACCAAGAGAAATGAGAGGAAAGAAAGTTTTGAAAGCTTGTAACTTGTGAGTGAGTTGTTATATCTTCATTTGATAGTTTTCTTGTAATCTCCATTAAAGGTAAAGAGGAAACTTTGTATTATTCCCCAATAGATGTAGGTTACACATTGTGACCGAACCACATAAATCTTGTATTTTGTGCGTTTCTTGTCTTGTTTGATTTCTCTACATGATGGTGGTTTGATGTATGTTTGCCTTAGTTGCATTGTCATGACAGTTGGTTGGTGATTGGTGTTGGAGAATCACATTGCCTAGCAAGTGTTTGTAGAATTTCCCAAAAAACAATTAAGGGCTAAATGGAGGATCTGCAAATGCTATTTTCCTCTCTGCTGCCTATATCTTTTAATCTTCAAGATTTGTAAATGAGAATGGCGAGAGTGCCAGCTGAGGGGAACTTGAGTAGAAGAGAAAAGGGGAATCAAATAGGCTAAACATTTCAAAAGCAGCATACAAATTATTGGAAACTACTTCACACTCTTCCTGAACAACTCTTCAAAAGAAACATTTAAATAGGATTTTTGAGAGTTGAAGGAGGGTCAGGGATATTTTCATTCATAAGAAGGGTAGAAAAAGAAATAGAGCATGTTTTTCTTTTGTTAGATTTGAAGAGGAATGTGAAACATTCAGCTTGTGCAAAGTTCTCGATAAGACTTATATGGAAGGCAGTAGAATTGTAGAAACTCTGTATGGGGCTCGGTTGATAATAGCTTAGAGGAAAAGTACTCACAAATAGGCAAAGAAAGATTGGTAGAAACGGGGTTTGAGTTTTGCTTTTCTTGCTTCATGACATGAGTGCCAGCAAATGCGGTAGCCTACCATAAAGAAAGATATGAACAATGGCAGGAGGAAGGAGGAGCTTGTTAGAGAAAGGAAAAGGTTGCATACGGCATAATGGGAACCACAACTGCAAAATAATCTTTTTTTGACAAAGCAAAAATGTAGACTATGGGTACGTTTGAACAGCGTTGCGAAAAATCGGTTCTGTGAATAACCTTTTCTGCATTAACCAGTGGAAAAGATTTTCCTTGGAGTCATGGAAAATTTAGTTAATTTTTTCACCATATGTGGAACTTTTTTCACTGCACAAAAGCATTTCCACTTTTTACACCTTTTCCACGGAAAAGTGGCTGCACAAACGTGTAAGGACATGTTTGTGTACACACTTTTCTGTGGAAAAAGCGTGAAAATTGGAAAGACTTTTTCCATGCTATGGTGAAATCCACTATGGTCAGGACAACGAAAAAATGAACTGACTTTTCCATGATTATGTGGAAAACTAGTTTTGATTTTTTTTTCTTTCTTTTTTTTTTTTTTTTCTTTCTTTCTTTCGTTTTTTTTTTTTGGTTTCCCATGGAACGCGGAAAAGGTTCTCCACGGATCCGGTTTTTCACAGCGCTGCACAAATATGCCTAAAAAAGATTTGCCGATAAGCAATGTTACTTTACCATGGAGAATTCTTCATTTTCCCCTTTTATCCATTGTTCTTTACAATGTCAAGGATAAAAAAGGTCATTACCCAGTGCGGGTCCTGTCGAAGCAAGGTCCTGGGAGGGTCTAGACTGGAGACAAACCTAACCTTTGGCAATTTTGCACAAAGTGGCTGCTTGCAGGTCTCGAATCTGCATTATCATGCATGGCACTCGAAACTTTTACCATTGCACCAAAGCAATGATCCTTTTACAATGTCAAGGATATACATATGTACGTACGTACATATGTATATATAAATATATATGCTTGTATAGTTAGGTCCAAGGTAATTTTCCTTCCTCCACACCACTTGTTTCATTGGCAGAACCATTTGCAGAGCATCAACGTACGTACGTATGTGTATGTATGTACATACGTACATATATATATTTATCCTTGTTTACTTAGGTTCAGGGTAATTTTTCTTCCTCCACACCACTAGTTTCATTGGCAGAGCCATTTGCAGAGTAGCAATGGGTTTTGACAAACGCATGGCAAGACATGCACTATTGCAGGCTAATAATGATGTCAAGTTGGCTACAAACACTCTTTTTTTTTTTTTTTGCAAAGTAAGGTTTGATTTATTAATAAATAAATCAAAGATACGGCCACAAAAGAGGGCGCAACTTGTTTACAACCGTCATGAGCACAGATTGCCACAACAGAACAATATAAGCAACAAAAAAACCCCAAAGCTTGGGGAATGCTACAAACAGCCCAAGGAAAAGAAAAGGCAGAGAGGTAGAATCTCCAACTTCAGACCACTAGGATTAGAGAAGCAGAGGCCTAAAAGAAGAATGACAAGCAATCAAAGGGCATGTGTGTGTGGCAGCTTTTCCATGGAAAAAGCATGGAAAGTGGAAACGCTTTTCCGCACCACTAAAAATTCCATGTTTGGTTCAGCCACTTTTCCTCGAGGAAATAATGAGAATGGAACTAACTTTTCCGCGTTGGGTGGAAAACCATTTCCTATGCGGGGATGTTGGACAATGTTCTCTATGGAAAATGGAAATTTTTTTGTGGAAATGGTTTTCCACAACGTCGTACAAACATGCCCAAAAGGTTGGGGCTATGCTCAAGAAGACTAGGCATGTTTGTGTAGTGCTACGGAAAACTCGTTCCGCAAACTACCTTTCCCGCATTCCCATGGAAAACCCATTTCGATCCACTCCATTGGAAACACTTTTCCGTTGAAGCGCAAAAAACTTCATTTTTTTGCTTTTCCTTGTGGGAAAGTAGCCGCACCAAACATTGATTTTTTTTTTTTTTTTAATGCAGAAAAGCTTTTCCAGTTTTCATGCTTTTTCTGCGGAAAAGCAGCTGCAGAAATGTGCCCTAAAGAATAGGTTCGTGGGGAGGCCAAGTCTGAATAACAAGACGTTTTTGGTAACCTATAACGGTTTTAATTGGTCAGGAAGTGAAGGAAAACCTAGATGTCTTGTAGATGTATGGTGGGGCATGGAAGAATTTTAGAGAGGAAGGAATGCAAGATGCATGGCTTGGTTTACAGGCTCCTTGGCCTTAGTATAGTCCTCTTGTACTGCATAAGGAAATTCTTACCATTTGATAAAAAAAAATGCTTGGTTTGCATGATATGGGAAAGAGCAACAAACAAGGGGATCATGGTGGTGTTGTTGGAGTTTGATAATGCAGAACCAGCGACTAAAATCCTCAATTAAGATACCAACATTTGGAAGAATTTTTTCGCTGATTTAAAACATGAAGATGGATAGATTTCTATGCAGATAGATTTTTGAGTTTGTATTGAGTATTTGAAGTACACGATAGAGATTACAATGGTGATCTAAAGATAAGAGATAACAAATTCTTATCTTTATCTAATATTTAAATACAAGTGTATCATCATCAGATGCTAACAGGGATCCTTTTCTTAGAGTTGATCTTGTGTTCATATGCGAGTGCGGTGAGTGACTCACATGCCCCCTCAAGCTAGACTGCCTTTCTATTGCGCAAAGCTTGGTTTTCTACTTTTGGAATCTTGCAAAATTAAATCCTTTGGTGAAAATATCAGCAATTTGATCAACTACACCGACAAACTGAACTTGAATATCAGCTAAAAATCTGATGACACCATTGAAAGATACAAAGCCCACCTAGTGGTTAAAGGTTTTCACCACCTACCTGGAATTGATTACAACGACACTTTAGCCTTGTTGTCAAGCATATGATAGTACGTATTGTTATTTCTATTGCTATTCAACATGGGTGGCCATTTGTCAGCTCGATGTCCACAATGCCATTCTTTATGGAGTTCTCACTGAGGAGGTCTAGATGGACCAACCTCAAGGGTTTGTCGACCCTCATCAACCTACTCTTTTTTGTCTGCTTCATAAAGCAATCTATGGGCCCTGCATGGTATCTTTGCTTGACAAACTATTTCAAAATCTCGGATTTGTTGGGTCCACCGTTGAGAGGTCCCTCTTTTGTCAGGAAGTTTGGTGGCATGTTCCTATCCCTGCTCATCTATGTTGATGACATTGTTCTCACTGGTAATAACAATGCAACTCTGCCAAAATTACTAATGGAGCTTGGTTATTTGCAATGAAAGATTTGGCCAATTCACGACTTTCTTGGTGTTGAAGCTCTCCGGGTTCATTTTGACTTATATCTCACCCAACCCAACTACATTTTGGACCTTCTTCGCCAATATGCAAGGTGCAAAGCCCATTAAATCACCCATTTCATCTGATTCTAAACTCTTTAAATTTGATGGTGAACCTCTTTTAAATCCACATGAGTTTCATTGTATGGTTGGTGCACTACAATATGTAACCTTAACCAAACCTGATGTTGTCTTTGTGGTCAACTAAGTTTGCTAGCTCATGCATCAACCCAAAAATCTACATTGTTTGTCTGTGAAAAGCATTCTTCGATATGTCAAGCGTACTCTCACATATGGTCTATATTTTTGCAAGGGCTCCTTTTCAATTACTGCCTACTCATGCAGATTGGGCAGGCGATCTGGGTGTTAAGCGGTCGATGTCAGGTTATGCTGTATTCCTTGGTTCCAACCTTATCTCTTGGAATAGATAGCCCATTGTGTCTCTCAAGTACCGAAGTAGATATCGATCTCTTGCACCGACAGCTGCTAGGTTATATATTGGATTCGTATTGTGGTACGAGATCTTGGGATTTATTTGAAAATCCCTCCACTTATATATTGTGATAATGTAAGTGCCGTTGCACTGGCATCAAAGTCTGTTTATGATGCACGCACTAAGCATGCGGAGGTTGACTATCATTTTATTTGAGAAAAAAGTGATTCAAGGAGACATTCAAGTTTGGTCTGTGGGTTTTGTTGATCAACTGGCTGATATTTTTCACCAAACGACTCAATTATACTCAATTCCAAATTTTAAAATTCCAACAACTGTTATATATACTGCAGTAGGCACGATGGGAATCGGTGGATAGGTTTACTTCCAGCAGCAATAGCAACAGGTAGGAGGTTCGTTTCCAACATCAATAGGTGGAGAACCTGCTCCTGAATAGCAAGGATCGAGTACTAATCACTATAATACGTTAACACATGGAAAAAAGGAAACTTAGGTTTGCGTAGCTTTTGATGTGCATCGCAGTGGGTAAGATCCAACAGCACACCACGGCTTCTGACGAAGCAAAGAGAGGCAACACGATGGGTATATAGGTGGTTGGGTTCTCTTCCAGTAGCAACTAGTATGTATATTGCAGGAAACACAGTGGGAACTGGTGGCTGGGTTTAGTTCCAGTAGCAATAGCAACATGAAGGAAAGCTGGTTCCAAAAGCAACAGCTGGAGAACCTTCTGATACCAAGTATCGATGGTACTATTCACTAGGAGTGACTCTGATACCATGAAGATGGATAGATTTCAACGTATGGAGACTTCTGAGTTTGTATTGAGTATTTCACTGCTAGGAAGCACGGACACCTCTCCGGGCCGACGTGTCGGACACTGACATGCCCAAACATGTGTTCCACATGCCAAAAATGGTGTCCTGCTTATTTTTTTATATTTTATTTCCTGGACACTCTGGGGACACACTGGTTGTTTTAGTTGGAGAAAAGTATTAAAATTATAATAAAGAAAGAGAAGGGGGCCATTTCTAAAAAAATCTTTTTTAGTTGGAAGAAAAAAAAGAAAGATAAGGCAGAGGCTAGGGCTTTAAATTAGAAAAAGAAAAAAGGAAAGGGCCTAAATGCAATTTTGTTAGCATAAAAGGTAAGGCAAAGGCTAGGCCATTCTTGCATTCTGTCTTACGATCAAAAGGGGGAAGCCGAAACAGGGCAGCGGCTCATCCTCACGTCACGTTCGGCAGTGCTTCGAACAGAGAAAGAAGAAGAAGGGAAACACGTTCGGACACGCTTCGACCGCTGCTCATCCTCATTTCTGGCTTCCACCGCTGCTGATCCCAACGTCCATTGGTATGTTTGTTTGTTTGTTTTTTTTTATATTTAATTTATGCTGCTGCTTTTATCTTTTCTGCAGCTGTTTTTTTTTTTTCCTGCTATGTTGCTGCCTGCATGTATTTTGCTGTTGTTTTTTCTTCTTTGCTGCATCATGTTGTCGCAAACCTCCTTGATGCTGTGTTTTTTTTTTTTTTTTCCTTTTTTAATGCGAATATGTAAATCTGCAAATGGTGTTGGCACCTTCTGAATTAGATTTATTTTTTAAGAAAAAACTGTCCTTGCTGCTGATGTTCTTTATTTTTTGCTGCTATTCTTTATATCAAATAATTCTTTTTTCATTTATCAGCTGCTTCTTCACCTCTGCGTGACAATTTGGAATTTAGGAATATGAGTTCCATTCCTGGCTCTAGCTCACACCCCTCCAATGAAGAAGATATAAATAAGCCTATGTGGAAATATGTAACCAAGTTTAAGAAACTTAATGAAGGAGGGGGAAAATATTACTTGGCAGTTTAATTTTTGCAATCAGATAAAAAAGAGCTCATACACAAGGGTTAAGGCTCACTTGTTAAAATTGCTTGGCTATGGGATTGCTGCATGTTCACGCGTTACAACAAAAGATATTTCTGAAATGCAAAAATTAGACTAAGAAGTAAAATTAAGGATGAAAGCCAATGCACCAAAAAAAGTACCTCTGCTTGTTTCTAGTGTTTCAGGGAGTTCTAATTCTACGAGTGTGAATAGTATTATGCACGGAGGGTTTGACTGAAAGAAGAGAAAGACAAGTGGAAGTGGGAGTTCAAATCCAATTGAGAAGACATTTAATATAGGAGCTCGTGATCAATTACATGCCGAGATTGCTAGGATGTTTTATTCTGCGGGTTTACCATTTCACTCAGCACGAAACCCACATTTTGTGAATGCCTTCACTTTCGCTGCCAACAGTCCACTTACCGGTTATGTGCCTCCGGGTTTCAATATGTAGAGGACGAGTTTACTCCAAAGAGAGAAGGCAAACATTGAAAGATTATTGCAACCTATTAAAAGCACATGGAGGGAAAATGGTGTAAGCATTGTGAGTGATGGGTGGAGTGACTTACTAAGGAGGCCATTAATCAATTTCATGGCTGTTACGGAAGGTGGGCCTATGTTTCTTAAAGCTGTTGATTGTTCAGGTGAAATTAAAGACAAATATTTCATTGCTAATTTGATGAAGGAGGTCATTAATGATGTTGGGCATGAGAATGTGGTTCAAGTGATTATTGACAATGCTCCAAATTGTAAGGGTGCGGGGCAAATCATTGAATCACAATTTCCTAACATTATTTGGACACCACGTGGTCCACACCCTCAATCTTGCATTGAAGAACATTTGTGCATCAAAAAATGTTGAGAACAACCAATTGACATATAGCGAATGTAGTTGAATATTAGACATTGTTGGTGATGTTATGCACATAAAGCATTTTATCATGAATCACTCTATGAGGTTGGCCATGTTCAATGAGTTTGTTACTTTGAAATTGCTTTCTGTGGTAGACACCTGCTTTGCTTCAGCGATTGTCATGCTTAAGAGATTCAAACTTATAAAGCGGGTTCTCCAAGCTATGGTTATATGTGACAAATGGTCTTGTTATCGAGAAGATGATGTGGGGACGGCAAGATTTGTAAAAGAAAAGTTGTTAGATGACATTTGGTGGGATTCCATTGATTTCATTCTTTCCTTCACATCACCTATTTATGATATGCTTAGACTCTGTGATACAGACAAACCTTGTCTTCTCTTGGTGTATGACATGTGGGATAAAATGATTATAAAGGTGAAGACCACAATATTTAGGCATGAAGGGAAGCGGCATGATGAGTCATCTGGATTTTATGATGTGGTACACCAAATACTTGAAACAAAAACAATGCCCCACTCCATTGCTTGGCACATTCTTTGAATCCCAGGTGAATTACTTTCTTTTATTTTTACATCATAATAAACATTTTTTTATTATCAAGTAAATTTGAAATCCTTCTTTCTTTTGCGAAAGGTATTATAGTGACGAATGGCTTCAAGAGGACCCGAGTCGAGTTCCTCCACATAAAGATGTGGAGGTTTCTAGAGAGAGAAAGAAATGTCTTGTAAAATACTTCCCCACTTATGAGGAGCGCACAATGGTTAATATGGAGTTTTGCCAATTTCTTGCTTAGAATAGGGGAATTTGGGGAGTATGATTCTTTACATGATCGATATCATATGGTCCAACGAGTTGGTGGGCCATCCATGGAGCATGTGCACCCATGCTTCAAAGCTTAGCTTTTAAGCTACTTATGCAGCCCTTCTTCTTCATCATGTTGCGAGAGGAATTGGAGTACTTACTCCTTTGTGCACTCCGTGAGAAGGAACAAGATGACGCCAAAACATGCTGAAGACTTGGTTTTTATTCATAGCAATCTACGCCTTTTATCAAGAAAAACCCCACAATATATGCAAGGTGAGGCTAAGATGTGGGATATTGCGTACACATGATTCCTTCGAGGATGTTGGGGTGCTCGAGGTTGCTAATCTCTCGCTTGATGAGCCAAAGTTGGAGACCGATATCTTTATAGATGATGTTGATCATGATCAAATTGATGGTGATGATGATGCAATTGAAGTTGCATCAATTGAGTAAACTTTAGATGGAATTGACTTCTTTTTTGCTTTTTGTATTTTTGGAATGGAGGGGAATTGATAATCCTCCCTTTCCTTTGTATGGATTTTATGGAACTATGGATATTTCATGTTTAATGATTATGAATTTTGTTTCAGTTTTGTATTGCTATTTGATAATTTGATATGTTTGTTAGTTGGTACAGTGGTACACTGGTACTTGAATTTTTATTTATTTGATTGCTAAATTGATTATAAAGTTAAAATGATATTATCTTTTAGTATATGATTAGATATATTATTATTATTATTATTAAATATTAACGTGTCCCCGACGTGTCTGTGTCCTACTTTTTTGAGAAATTCCGTATCATCGTGTCCGTGTCCTATGTCCGTGTCCGTGTCCGTGCTTCTTTGAGTATTTGCAGTACACAATAGAGATTACAATGGTGATCTAAAGATAGGAGATAACATATTCTCATCTTTATCTAATATTTGAATACAAGTGTATCATCATAATATGCTAACAGGGATCCTTATCTTACAGTTAATCCTGTGTTCAGATGAGAGTGAGGCGAGTGACTAACATAACCTTGGAATCCCAAGTTAATGGAGCAAGGAGACAAAAATTGCTGAAACTCCATCTAAAAAAAAAAAAGAAAAAAAAATATGAAAAGAAACTTGAAATGCTATGGTAACACCTGAGCTATGCATGCATGGTCATTGGAAACATTAGAAGAGGTGGGGAAGCTTATAGGTGGACTGATACCTGCTGATGAGAAAGTTCTTCTCAGAGAATGTATAAAATGTCTTAGACTGCTAGTAGAAGTGGATGCATCATTTCTCCTTAAATGGGTAACATTACTCAAACCCACAGATTCAAGGTTGGGACAATGAGTACCTTCGAACAGTGCTATTGATTTTTGTTACTTTATTCTTAGTTTCAGCTCATTATGTCTCTAATACATGCACGTTCTGCGTTATGTAGATGTACAGTTTAAGTTGATATTATTGGGCCTGTTTCATTTGGAGCTAATTATTTTTTTACCGGGCTTTTTTCTTCAGTTTTATGCCACTAGATGATGCGGAGTGGGGTACCAGTTGCAGGGCAGGTACAGATGGAGGTGGTAGGTCAGGCTTTTGCCTAAAAATTGGCCTTATGCCATACGCCCTATCACGAGCGAGGAAGAAGAGAGAACTCGGGAAATCCCAAATCACTCAAATTGTTTTTCATTAATCATTAGCTGAGGAGCCAAAAGGCTTTACAATGCTCATAGGAAAATGAGAAAACCTAGAAATAATATAGACCATCCAACACATCGATGGCCAGCATTAGAACATCTGAATTTAAATAAACTAATAGACAAAACCATTAAAATAAATTAAACTAGTTCTAAATAACATAAAAATAGCATAAAATGAATGGGCTGGGTCCATTGGCAGGTCGACCCATGGGGACCATGGGTCTGTCCTGCATCACTAGATTAGCCACTAATTTTAAGTATTGTTATCATTGGCAAGAGACCGTAGCAAGTTAGAAGGTGCTCATTGTCAAAACAAACTCTATGTAGAGGAAATTCGGTTACAAATTGGCTGCAATAGTCAAATCAGCAAAATATGCTGTGGGCCGACCTTTATATATGCCATTCACAGGTATAAAGTGGGATTGAAAAAGGTCTTAGCTTGGATTAGAGGTACGCCAAATTTAGTATGATTTGATGTCTGTAGTCACCAGTTGCTGATTTTTTTGGAGAACTAATTCAGTCACCATTAAAAAAAAAAAAGTCATCAGTTGCTGATTTCTTTGGATTCCAAATCGGCCTTATTTATTGCTTTACACAGGGCAAAGTGCATGTACAACATCCAATTTAATGATTTTTTTTTTCTTGTGAGTCTGTCTCCTACCCATCATCAGATTTTAGATGACCTGTTTGCAGTCAAAGTTCCTTTTTTGGTCATATAAAAGCACTGTGCATTCCTCATTGGAAGGCTGGTATGATTGAAGAAACAAAAGCTCTTGAAAAAAATTGAGCTTGGGAGCTGATAATAATTGCTAGAAAGGGAGTGAGCAGTTGGGTTTTATTGGGTTTTACATTAAAACACTGCAGTTAGATCTATTGAGAGGTACAACACAAGATTAGTAGCAAAAGGGTATATGCACTCAGACTTAAGGAGTGGATCACCAGTTGTACTTATGCTTATATGGCCGAGACAAAATCTATTTTGATTTCTATCTATTTCCGCTAATCAAGACTGGATTCTTTTCCATTAGATATGAAGAAGACCTTTGTACGAGGAGATCTTCAGGAACAGGTGTTGATGGATGTTCCCCTTGGATTCCAGCTTGAGGATGTTGTCTGATAAGTTTATAGATTGAAGAAGGCTATAATATGGCCTAAAACAATCCAAAGCATGGTTTCAGAGTTTAATCTCCTCCATGGACGGTCCAGGTTTCATTTTTCTTTTGTTGGAAATTTTTCTTTCTACTCTTGGCCTAGTTGAATTAATGCACAATGGGATGAGTCAGCTAATTGTATGGCGGATGCTCTAGCGAAGCAAGGAGTGAATAGGGGCGTTCCTTTCATTGCTTGTACTATGTTATTTATTTATTCTGTAGTGGTTTTTGGCTCTGCTGTTGTGGGGTATAAGGCTCTTATACTTGGTTTTCTTGCTTCCGTTGTGACCGTTTCTGTTTCTCTTTAATATAATTTTTCTGTTATTGATGAAAAAGGATACATTATCGAAGTTTGGAATTTAGCTATAGCTATGTGGTTGGCACTCTTTTTTTACTGACACTCTATTTGTAAAAAGGAGTGCAAAGAAGAATCACAGTTACTATTTTGTATGTTGATGACATTATTTACCCAGTGATAGTCCAAAGGAGATAGTTGAGCATAAGAATTATTCGAGGATATATTTTGATATCAAAGATCTGGGGCAACTAAATTACTTCTAGGTTTTGAAGTTGTAGATCTTGAGAGGTATTACCATATCTTAGTGTATGTTCTAGACCTATTGAAGCAGACCGGTATGCTTGCCTCAAAGCCATTTGACGCTCGTATGGAGATTAATCACTATTTACGGCTGATGAGGGTGGATTGTTGAATCACGTTGGTATTTACCAAAGTTTTGTTGGAAAACTGGTACACCTTACCATTAGGAGGCCTGATATCAATTATGTTGTATGGGTGCCAAGTCGATTCATGCATTCTCTGCGTGCTTCCATTGGAATCAACATTAAGGCCTCTTATGTATTTGAAATATTCTCTTGCATCTTCATATAGAAGTCTATTCTCTATACTGATCAAGATTGGGCTCGTCTCCAAATTGGTGGGAGATCTACTTAAGGATATTGCATGTTTGTTGGTGGGAATTTGGTGACCTGGAAAAGCAAAAGGCAGCTGGTTGTTGCTCTTGCTCGTTCTCTCGTGTAGAGCTTGAATATGAGGCCACAGCCACAACTTTTGGGGCTCACGATGTTCTGTGGATCAGGAGCTCGGGACATTTTTTAATAGACTGGTTTTGACGTAAAGCACTCAACAAATCTGCATAGTAATAATCTGGCCATCAAGGAGCTTTTTATTTTATAGAGAATCTTGTGTATCATGAGCAAACGCAGGATATTGGAGCATATTGTCACTTTTTCATGGAATATATTATATAATCTAATCTATCCATGTATAATCTTATCCATCCACTAGAATGAAACTTGATCATTAGTTCCAATCCTTTCAGTAGGGCACTTGAAAGTTTATGCTCTTGTTGCTAGATGACTAGCTGGTCATCATTGATATCTACGCGCCAACTTGAGCAGGGGAGCTTAGAGTTCTATACCTCGATTTCTTTCTCTCTTTTTTCTTTTTGCAATTTCAGTTATCTTAGGGGTTTAATTGTAATGACCATATGTTATGAAGTCTTTTTGTAGTATTTGAAAATTTTTAACTTAATAACATATATGTCAAATGCACAATCCTAGCATGACATGTGCATCTGATTCTTCCACTTCCGTTTTCCTCTCCAGTCTTTCTTCCATTTTTCATCTTTGCTCCCACTTCTCTTACTTTGTATGTCAGCCTGAGGCTCAAGCATTGGCAAGTCCCAAGTGTGGTAACTGCCAAAACTGAAAACTAGGACTAGTTAATACCTTTTTTTTTTTTTTTAGAGATAACCCAGGGTATCTCCTGCCCAGCCCAGCTCAGCCCAGGAACCTTTGGCCTTGAGCCTGAGGGACACTCGATTTTGGGCAGCTGAGAACTAATCCCTAGGGGCACATGCAAACCCTTCAATGCACATGCACCCGGTAAAAACTATGGGAGGTGGGACTAGTTAATACTGCTGTTATGGAGTTGGCAAAATCATGGAATATGCGAACCAGCCTAATGTAACTTCGTATCTCCTCAGCACCCAAAATGTACAGATGAAGAGAAGAGACTCTGGCTTGTTTTGGACACATTTAAAATTGCCAAGATACATCCGTAACATAAATAAATACTGAAAAATCATGTATATGGGGCATGTTTATACCCTACAGTACACGTGCACATGCACACACCACATCTGGAAAATTTTGAGCTTTTGATATTCCACTGAAGTTTGTTTGGTTTTACTTTCAAGATACTGTGCTTTAAGTGCTGCTTTTTCTTTAAGTACTGTTCAGATAATGCTTTCTAGATAGATAATTTTGGATGTTGGCAATTGATTATCGTTTATGTTCACTGCAGCATATATACAAAAGAAGCTTTCTAAGAACACCAAACGTAAAACAAGGCAGGCGAAAGCGCTTGAGAATGCAAAGAAGGCTCCAAGAACTTTCATGGAGCTGTTACAGGAAGTATGAAATTAGAGAAGCTTTCTGGTTTAGGGTACATAGCATATGCAAATTATAATTAGTTTGAATCTATGATGCACAGATACTTTAAAACGGGCAACGTATCATGTCGTATCGTATACGATACTTCACTTTTGTGTGTAAAATCCGTGCCCCTGCCATATATGGCATGTCTTTGCCGTATCCATGCCGTACAGGTTTGAATAATCTGATTGAATGGTATCTATTCCATTGCCCTATTGGATGATGAGTACTAGATCTTGTCATACAAAATACAAATATATTCTGACTTCCCCTGTTTCTAATGATGTGAAGGTGCTGCTAACAAATTTGGGTGGTAAGGGCAGGGAATATTATATGCTACATGGTTTTCTAATTTCCATGCCAGTCCAAATGATGAAAAGGATTTATCATCCTTTCTGCTAAAATATTCAGACCACTTGTAATTCGGGCTACGCCTGAAAATAGCACCCAAGCAAGTAGGTTTTGATTTCGATGATATTTGGGTGTTGATATGATGAATGTCAAAGGCTGGGAAATAGCATCCCAAAATGGGCTTCTAATTTCTATGGCAATCTGAGGGAGGAAAGGACAACCATCCATTCCACTAAAATATTCTGACCACTTGCAATATGAGTTATTATATCAGCTAGTTGCCTTCGATTTTATAGTCTTTGAATGTTTACTTGCTAAGGCATTGCTACCATTTCTTTTGTGCATGAAAACAGGCGAATCTTGAAGCCTTGCCTCCACATGTGCCATCCTATTTGAGGGCTGCAGTGGGCCCTCCGAGCTCATCCTCCCGTCGCCATTTCTGCACAGTTTGTGGGTTCACTGCCAACTACACATGCATGAGATGTGGAATGCGGTTTTGTCCTATCGTTGCCAGGTTATACACAATGACACTCGATGTTTGAAATTTGTTGCCTAATAAAAATTTTGGTTTGCTATTACAAATTTCTTGGTTAGGTCGCTTGTTGCTTGCAAGTTTGATATGAAGCAACCTAACTTGGGAATTTGATGTCCAGGTCGTCTTATTTTTTCTGTCTCGTGAGTGTTGCATAAACTAAGCTATTTACTCTTATAAAACTACATGATTCCCTTGCCACGCTGAAATGGATTCCCTAAATATTAAATCTTTATAACCCACTTATGGACTATGGAAACCCTCTGAGCTCGGGACAGAAAAATGCTGGCGGCCATCTAAGTAAAATTAGTCATCATCGTTGTCATATGGACTATGTTTTTGTGTTCGGCTACTTGAATTTTATTTCTCTATTCTAGTCTATCCTGTGGCGCAAATCTTCGGATAGGTTACACTTATTCAAGATCTAACCTTAATACTTTAGTTTTAATAAATTAGCAACCTCCCTAAATTGAATACTCTAAGGTTTTAAATCATTGTTGGCCTTTGTATTGGTACTGACCCAAATTTCAATCTACTCTCCGACGGTAAAATTGAAGAATTTTAGAGAATAAGATCCTTATTAAATTAGATTTATTGGATGTACGGAAAAAAAGAAGAAGACACTGACAGGAATTAAAATCATTAGTCTTTAAAATGGTTTTGGACATATCAACATATACATTACAGGCTGTAGGCTTGTGGCAAAATGAAATGGCGATTTCATAATTATGACATTGTAGTTTGCCGTCCATCAGAAGCTTAGCACCTATAGGACGGAGGTTTAAGATTATTCCCATCTTCTGGGCTACCAATTCACAAGTACAATTAGCGACTAATAAAATCCTGCTTGTATACATTATTAAAGAGCTGTCAGTATACATCTCTGTACTGGCCT
>QPKB01000009.1:24372278-24426720 GCA_003546025.1 Camphora micrantha
AATTAGAAAGTGCTGCTAATTAAGAAAAGAAGACTCCTATTCTAATCTAATTAGGGAGCATACTTATAAAGAAAGATGAAGATCTAATCATACAAGGAGAGAAGCCTAAAAAGGAGGAGATTCCTCATTAAAGAGATGCTTTTGCAGGACTTATAAAAGGCATATGAACAGTGCACGTCCAGCACTCTACCCAGCCATAAAACATCACACAAACCATCTAAAAACCAGCCATTGTCATCCACAAACCCTAGCAGCCATACAGCACTATTGGGAGCACCTTTGGAGCATCTTTTGGAGAGCTTTCGGAGCAAGGAAAAGGAGAAAAAGCTGCTGGCAGAATTCTTCTTCTTCTTCAATATTCAGAGTTCTTATTGTTAAATAGGCCCAAGGCCCAGGCCCATAACAGAATCCAGTCCAACACATATCACACGTGGGTTGATTTGGTCAATATATCATTAAGCTGTACATATTCTATTAAGGTTTTGGTTGCCTAACTTAGAATAGAAATTGATTGTAATTAGTTAGTTTCTTAAATTGGAGCCTTGATTAAGGCATTATAATAACTATATATTGACATACGATCTCCAAAGGAGGAACAGACAATAATACAATTTTCAGTATTTTCAATCTTTCAAGTTCTGCTATTAGTTTGTCATGGTATCAGAGCACATATTCAAGAACACCTAGTTTCTTCTCCTCCAAAGCCTTAAGGCAGCAGGATATAGAGTTTATATCTCTTCCTCGTGCAGAATAACAGATCCAGGCATCTGTTCAAGAATTCCAGCGTCATTCACATTCTGCGACAGTTGGTATCACATTGGTGGCCCACCCCTGATCATCAGTTCATCTTCCAAAAACCATACAGTCATGGTCGCCTGGTACTCCTAGGATTATTGATGATTTTTTCAGGATCTTTTAGCATCTCCAGATTGGTCGTTTACTCATTCTCAAGTGTTTTTTTGAAATTTACTTTGTTTTCATCAAGACCGTCCAGTATCTTGGATTTTCAGCAGAATCAATTCAAACCTGTTTCAATAGAAGCCAAAATAGAAGGCTTTCCCAGATCAATCTTCTGATCTAAGGCCAGATCCATCTGTGGGGCCCACGTAGTGGATCTACAGCCATTTTTTTGGTCGTCTGGGGTGTTTATTTGCACTTTTTTTGTGCTCTCTGTCATCTGGGGTGATTCTTTTACACAGGAAGCTCGTCTGTCTCTAGGTTAAAAAAACAGAATATTGTTTCTCTTATCTGTTAGATCAATTTTTGATTCAATCTTGATTTAAGATGGACAAATCTGAGGTTACCTTGATTAAATTCACTGGAAAAAATTATCCTACATGGTCTTTTCAATTTCAAATCTACTTAGAAGCCAAAGAATTGTGGGGATTTGTCTCTGGCACCGATCCTAAACCTACTGAGGATGAGAAAAAGATTTCTTCTTGGCATACCAAAGATGCCAAAATTAAAACCTGGATTCTAGGATCTGTCGAGCCTCATCTGATCATGAACCTCAAACCTTACCCCACATCCAAAGACATGTGGGGGGTATCTGCAGCAAGTGTACCATCAAGATAATTCAGCACGTCAATTTCACCTTGAATGTGCGATTGCTGAATATGTGTTGAGTTCATGAATTTGCACATTTACGTATCATTTTAGGATGAATTATGGATTTAATTAGGTGAATTGCATCATTATTCATATAATTTCATCATTTCATGCATTTTCACCTACGAATCTGAATTTTCATACTTTTCATACATTTTCTGTATTAACTTAGAATGTTTTGCAAATTTTCTTCGAAGAGTCCCAGTTGGAGTAGAACTCTGTCCGGATGGGTCCCACCTCAATATGAGCTCTTCAGTATTTGATGTATTGAATTGGAATGTGCAGAAAATGATAATTGCAGGCCTCTGTCACGGAACCCACTTTCAAGCACACATTGTCATCCTGGGCAATGCATTGCTGAATTGAAGTAAATTGAAGAATTCACTATGTGGACCTCACACACAAGCCATATGCAAATTAATCAAAGGAGGGGTCCACTCATCATGTCAGTGGAAGAGTCGTAACTACAATAGAAGACTTCTCATAGGGCCCACTATTCAAGCAGATGAAATGTCCCACATGGCAGGGTTCACAGTAGTTGCAAATTTGAAATTATTGATGGATAATTCAAATAGTACAATTCTGATTTGAACAAAAGAAGAAGAATTTGAATCATCTACATCTGATGTCCTTTCAAAAATAAAAGTTGTGCAGAGATAAAATCCATTGCAAATCAAATTCTAGAAGTTAATCCCGTTTTTCTCAGGATAACTCATCTTCAAATGGACATAACTTTCAATCCTACCGTCGGATCGATGAAATTTACCTACCGTTGGAAAGCTTATTCAGAGTAGATATCCGTGGAGCCTAAGAACATGCAAATCAGAGCTATATTGACAAAGTTATGGGCCCAGAGATTTTCATATTCATTTTTAGATGGGATTGCAATTAAATCCACACCGTTGATACTCAATTGTTGCACATCCTTTGTGGGACCCCGTCTGAAGATTAGTCAAGTCACCCAGAGGTTTCCAGAAGCTTCCACCTCATTCAAATTCAAAAAGGATAAGAGATGTACCTTATCAATAAAGATAAATCAAATTTGAAGAGAATGTGTCTAGATTCAATGTATCTGATAGATAACCGAAGAAATAAAAGGAACCAAAAAGTAGCTACGAAAGAACTCCCTCCCCTTCTTGGACGTCCACAACTCTCCCTCCCCTTGGACGTCCATACCTCTCTCTCTCCTCTTTCTCCTATTTCCATAATTAATATAATTTAAGAATTATTTTTGAGTATTCTGGAGCCCTGTTCCAGAAATTAGGAATTTTAGAAGAGAGATTTTTGAGAGATCATTGTACAAGGAGATGCTATTAATAAAATTACTTATGGAGTTCTTCTCAATGGTTGGCTAGATTTCTGGATTGGAGCATATAGATGAAGCTAAGTAAATCTTTAATTTAATCTATGTGATTTTTCTATTACTTTCTTGTCTCTTTCAAAATGCATGCTCTATTAGAATAATAGATCTGTCTTCATGCCTTAGGCAGCCTCTGTTTTGATTTCTAATGAAAATAGTTTGATGATTTATACTTATTTTGATAGATTATGCTTAGGGCTGAGATCCTTTGATAATTTATGTTTAATTTGATGAGTCATGTTTATGATTTTTTATTCTTTTATGAGGTGAAGGAGGTCTTGGGTTGTGACCTTATTCTTAAAAATTGATTTTTGCAAAAGACAAACCTTCCAGATCCAAAACAGTGATTTGTTTAAGATCTGAGTTATTTTTGGGACAAATAGTAGAATAATTGCATGGATGGATTAATTATCTTGCTTAGTGGATTTTGGATGCTCTGATTTGTTTTATATATTTGATTAGTTTGTGTTTCTGATTTTTTTTTCTAATTTCTTTTCTTGGATCTCAATTATTTATTAATCTTTGATTAAAAAATCAGATTTTAAATTTTAACTTAGTAGTGCTCCTTGTGGGATTCGACCTGTACTTGCCACTGTCTCAAAAAAGACAACTGTGCACTTGCAGTATTAAAAGATTGAATTTAAATTCATATCAATATGCACAGGGGACTTTGTCGATCCAAGACTACTACTCGGGATTCCGGACCCTGTGGTCGGAATACGATAGTATTAAGTATGCAGATGTTGCTGCCGATGTTTTGATCGTAATTCGTGACCTTCAGGCCTCTAGTCAGAGGGATCAATTTTTGATGAAATTACGAAATGAATATGACAGTATCCGATCTGCCCTGATGAATCGGACACCTCTACCATCCTTGTCTGTCTGCTTGAATAAACTCTTACGCGAGGAACAGCGTATTGCGACCTCCGCCCATATAGCTCAACAAAAGACTGAGACCTATTCAGTCGCGTTCTCCGCCAATAAAGTTTCTCAGCCTCCGCCTCGAGACTTGAGCAAAACCCAGTGCTGCAGTTGTCAGAAATTTGGTCATCTTGCATCTCAATGCAAACAGAAAGTCTGCAGTTACTGTAAAAAGTCGGGACATATCATCTTTGAATGTCACCGCCGTCCACCACGTCTGACATAGTTTTTTCTTCTTTTTTTTTTTTTTCTATGAGCCTTTCATTAATTTCTAAGTTCGCATAACTAAGAAACATGAATACATGTAAAAAAAATGATCATTACTATTATTTTCTATTTATACTGCGATACAGGACCTCATACAATGAGGGGACCGCTACGCCCCCTTATCTTATTTACTTTTGCAAAAAAAAAAAAAAAAAAAAAGACATTTTCTCTCATTTTCCAATATTCTAGATTTTCTACAAAAAATTTCAGATTCTTTTGACGCTTTTTTCAAATCGCACCGCTACGCTACATAGCATTTTAATGGAGGGCTGCTACGCCCGCCACTACCATTATTTTCATCCTTGCATAGGATTACGTTCTAATATTTTCAAATCTCTTAGCTAGAATGTGCAACAACTGGTTGGTTTTTACTCTTTGAAGATTCAATATCATCTTCAACCACGGAACAGTATACAGTGGTCTGCTTTTGGTTCTGTCCAGACTACATCAATAAAAGCTCATACATCTAAACAATGATGGAATATCTACAAAATACATGACCTAGATACCCTTAAAGTATTTCAAAATATGATAAACAACACTTAGGTGTCCAATTCTTCAAGCATGTATGAATTGGCTAACCACGCTGTGTTGATATCTCAAGTCCTGTGATGGTTAGATAAGTTTACCTACTATCCTCTTGTATGAGCGAGGATCATTCACAACTCAACAACATGCAGTTCAAGACCAATATTTTGCTTTATAGTTGTATCGGCCAGTTTGATACTTAGTTTGCCTGTTACCTTTAGCAGATCCAATGCATATATCTAGTGAAAGATCTCAATCCTGGTTTTCATTTTGGCTACTTAAATCCCCAGGAAATGTTTTAATATTCTCAGATCCTTAATATCAAACTCTTTTCCCAAGTGTGTTTTCAGATGTTTAATCTCCATTTCATCATTGCCTATCATAACAATTTCATCAGCATAGACTATGGGGATCAATACAACTTAATAAAAAAGGAAAAAAAGTTAATTTTCCTATGTTCTTGTGAAATTTGGCTAGGGTCCAGTCAAGACTCAAGAGGGAGCATTTTTACCTGTGTTATGGATTTTTAAATTGTGGGTGCCACTATGGACCCTGTGAATTTCCCATGAAACCAAGCTGTGAAGGATCTGAACTAACCAATTGAGAAATTTGGTGCTCTAATGATTGAGTGCACACATGAATGGATTCATAAATTGTAAAGACAGGGCCACGATAACAGTTATTCTGAGTGGTTTGAACAAAGATATGAAACACATTGAGGGAGAGGGCGGCAGGCAGAGGGTGACGGCAGGGAGAGAGAGGGAGGGAGAGGAGAGAGACAGGGAGAAGGAGAGGAAAAGAGGTAGAGATGGAGAGATGGAGAGAGGGAGAGGGAGAGAGGGCGGCGGGCGGAGGTTGGCGGCAGGGAGAGGGAGAGGGGGGAAGAAGGGATGTGGAAATGGAAAGAGAAAATGGGGGTGGAGGGGGTTTGGGAACAATGGGGTGTGCAGAGGGAAATTTTGGAAAGAGAAGGGATTTGGAAGGAGAAGCTTGGTATGTGGCATTAACAACTCTTTTTTTTCTTCTTGTGAGATGATGTTGGGAGGCTTTTGAGGTCCTTTTACTCTGATTTTGGAAAATCAACACCATATTTTATAGAAAATCTAACCATTGAATGACCATTTGTCTGTTTTTTATCTATTTAGTCTGTTTTTATTATTTATTTTTCTAGGTTTGGAGGCTCTGTGGCATGACACTGATCCACTTGACTGAGTCCTTCCCATCACTGCCACCCCTTTCTTCTTTCTAATATTGTAATTTTTAAAACCTTGTTGCCCATCTTCTCTCTAATATTGTGAGTTTAAAAACCTAGTTGCCCATCACCACCTCCCCACTCTTCTTTCTAATATTGTGAGTTTTAAAACCTTGTTGACCATCCTTCAAACTCTTTCAACAGCTTATTTCCAAATTTTTAGTATTCTAACATTGAAACAATGACTGCTTCTTGTTTTTTCATTGTTTATATGCTATGCTGGCCAGATATTGATCCGAGTATATGCTATGATGGCCAGATATTGATCTGAGTACAGACATGAATACGGGGGATCAGGGATACGACTTTGTACTTTTGAAAATATAGGACATGGATACAAATATGGTGTCTTAATTTTTTTCTTTAGATCGATCACTTTTGAATTAATGAAGTTATTATTACTTT
Source organism: Camphora micrantha (assembly GCA_003546025.1). Lineage (NCBI taxonomy): Eukaryota > Viridiplantae > Streptophyta > Magnoliopsida > Laurales > Lauraceae > Camphora > Camphora micrantha. The sequence goes on from QPKB01000009.1 coordinate 24,378,620, forward strand.
CGTTCATTTCTAGTATTTTTTGAATTGAGAGATGAGAAGTAAGAAGATTAAAGTAACTTATATGAAATAATGACTTGGTAAGTAGGATATGCTAAACTCATATCCTAGAAGAAATGGCAATATTGGGTACCGATACGAGTGTAATTGTCACTCTTTATTGGTCCAACACGGATACGTTGGGGTTGTAGTTTGTACAAGTATCCTGGTATAATCTAAAATATACATTTTTTTCAACAAAACTAAAACAAAGCATTATTATTATTATTATTATTATTATTATAGAAAAGGGGGGAAAATGATCTTGATTGTTGCTCAGCTGGGTAGGGACATGGGTGTGTGAGTGCGTGACTTCGAGTCCCCCAACAACAACAACAACAAAAAAGAGAGAAGACGACAACGATGTCGAAGAAGAAAAGGAAGAAGGGATATAAAACTTGCAGAAGTTTGCTCAATGAGCAACTGTTGTATGCATGCTTCACTGTAGTCTGCAGCCCTAGTTGACCATGTGGACCAGGTCTGAACCCAGTTCGAGACCTGCAGTAATCCCATGAAGGGCTGGTGCATGGGTTAGCGCAGTCTTGCCTTGTTCATGGCTTTTGTTTGGTTCCAGAGCCCTCAGTATACATCCAACAGTTGTAATAGGGGACTGTTTGTTAAAAAAGGCCGCAAATAGTACATTTAAGTAACTGATTTGTTTTACCAAATAAAATAGGTACCTCACAAGCGTGATCAGATGCCTCTAAATTTATCAATGCCTGTGGCACCATAAGAACTTTTTAATCTTCATCACATAGCCCTGTCACCATTGCATTAGCGGCCAAGAAGCTGCTTCATATGTATTAACAAAAGATTTTACAAGATATTTTATATTTCTCTATTAGTAATTAAAGCAGCTAATAACTCATGTTTTCTAAGCAGTACAGAAGGTAGATATCTAGTTTTCTAATTGATTTAGTTTCAATTAGTTTGGATAAAGGGTTGAGATTTATTTTTATTAAGGGGTTGCTTGTTTGCACTCATTTACATATGTAAATGTTGCACCTGTAATGCTTAAGCACTGATACTTCTGTTTGCTCTACATCATACATCACATGCATAAATTTTGGTGTGAAAATGGGGCCATTTTCACACCTCTCCAGGCATGAATTGATTACATACCTCACATGGTCACTCCTCAAAGAGGCAATGGTACATTCACGGCTTGCAATGGATTGCAGGATCAAAACCCATCAAGCCCTCTTATATTTGTTTTTTATTATTTTTTATGTATTGCGGTCCCCAAAATTGCTTTGCAAACCGTTCAAATTTTTTATTTAACTAATAAACCCAAAACATAAAGTTTCATATCTTAAATCTTCATGGATCTTAAGATATATGTGAAAACACCCAAAAGAAAAGAAAAAAAAAAAACCCTACCTACAGCACATTTTTGGGCCCTCTAATTCTTGATCCTTACCGTTCAATATTCTCATACAAATGATAGACCTCAAGACGTGAAGTTTCATATCTCTGATGCTCATCAATTTTTAGGAAAACTGAAAAAATAAAAAACAACTAAATTCCATATCATATGTTCATGTGAAAATGGTGCTTCCAATTAAACATGGAAATATGCTTTTCATATGTATAGTTTAGATGTGTATCTTACATAGGTGAAGCTCCTTTTCAATTCCCATGCTTAAAAGACAAATGAACTCCAACCTTGAGTGTTTTCTGTTCAAGCTTTGTTATGTATCATACTAAATGCATAAGCAACAAGTATTTTACGGTTGCTTCCGATCCCTTTCTTTTAATTTTGCTGCTTCTAATTTAGGCTTTTTATATTATTTAATAAGGATACACTTTGTCCTTTGTGAACTGACATGGGATGCCAACCAATTCAACCAATTCATGTAAGGTAGTTTGTGCATGACGTTGAGAGTATGGAGGTGATCCAAATATCATTTTAATTAGATAATTATAATTCTCAATTTTTTATAGTCTAAACTAATTGGAAGTGTTCCTGTGAGAACAATGATATAGAACACTCTCTAACCTTTTTCCTTTTTAACAAAATAAATAAAACTATTTGTCTAGGACCCAAGTCACCCAAGCACATATAACTTTGTCCAATAAAAAAAAAAAAAAAAAAAAAACTAAAGACTTTTAGAGACAACCTCTATTGGAAGAGTACAGCATTCTTTAAAATCATTGAACTGGTGTTGGACGTGCATAATGCTGCCTCGTTAAAACCTTAACTAGAAAAACGCAGTGGGATAAAACTAAAAAAAGAAAAAAGAGTACAGCGCACAAATATCCATGGGTAGCATATTTCAGGATGCTCCCTGATAAACCACTCCCCCTGATGATAGCAACCATTTACATAGTTTGATTATGAACTCTACGCATGCTAATCTCGTATACAAACTTTTGAAATACTGATTTTGGCAAAGATTTGGTAAACAAATCAGCCAAGTTGTTACTCTAACAAACTTGCTTAATTTCAATATCATTATTCTTCTGAAGTTCATGAGTGAAGAAGAACTTCGGTGCTATATATTTAGTCGTGTCTCCTTTAATGAAACCTTCTCGAATATGTTTTATGAATACTTCATTATCTTCATAGATAATATTCGGGATACCTGTAGTAGAAGGTAATTGACAAGAACTACGAACATGCTAAATCAAAGATCTTAGCTATACACAATCTCTACTGGCTTCATAAAGAGCCAAAATCTCAGCATGGTTGAAGGAATTAGCTACCAAAGTCTGTTTAGTAAAACGCCAAGAAATGACAGCATTACCATTTAGAAACACATAACCTGTCTGTGATCGATCCTTATGAGGATCAGAGAGATAACATGAATCTGCATATCCTACATAACTGGAATCTTTACGATAAAATATTTCTAAATCAGTTGTTCAATGCAAATATCGTAGAATGTGTTTAATACAAATCCAGTGCCTTAATTGGATTAAGTACGTACTCCTTGGCTTTGCTTCAAGCAAATGAAATCCTTCCGGAATTTGTAGAACGTGGTTCTATGTCCCAATCATAATCATCATTTATGTTCCATATCTTTCTTGAATAATTATAAAGTATAGAGATCTCTTCATTATCCGGTATCGGTGCCTCTTCAGGGGCTTTCAAAGTCTCATCAGGGACTTCCATTATTCTAGAGTTAACATCTTTAGGAGCGTTATGTGCCTCTTCGGGAGGAACCTTTTCAGGAGCGTTACGTGCCTCTTGGGGAGGAATATCTTCAGGAGCGTTACTTGCCTCTTGGGGAGGAACTTCTTCAGGATCGTTACTTGCCTCATTGGGAGAAACCTCTTCAGGAGGGTTACATGCCTCTTCAGGAAGACATGATGATGATTGTTCATTTCTCCTTTTCCGCGGAGTTGAGTCCTTTAAACTTATAGGTCTGCCATGCTTCTGACGTATTGCAGATTCTTTTACTGTTATATTTTGACTTTGTTCTATAGGGACATTAATCTTGGCCGGTGCATTCATAGCTAGTACATGTGACTTTGTCACCTTTGCAGGATCGTTAAATGCATCATGTAATTTGTTTGCAATTTCTTGTAAGTGCACAATTCTCCGTACTTCATTTTCTCATTATGAAGTCGCGGATCTAGATGAGACAGACTGGAAGTATTCCATGTTAGTTCTCACCGTTCTTCAACAAGGGGTTATTTTATAGGAACAATACATTCTTCAGGAATTATCTTATCTCCCCTTAACCACGGGAACATTGTTTCATCGAATTGACAATCAGAAAAAATGAGTAATGAAGACATCTCTTGTCATTGGTATTAGATATCAAATAATCGAGGGAAAGTCATAACATACATAGATTCGCAATCTACGTTGTGGTCCCATCTTAGTACGCTTAGGGCTCCTATCATCCCAAAGCTTTAAAGTCTTAGGATCACTAAGTTTCGGGCTTAGTTTAAGATCCGGGCTTGACTTTTGTTGTTTTTCTCATAATCGAATGTGATTCGACATTGGAGATTGTCATGTAATATAACCCTAAGGAGAGTGCACTTAGTTTTTCTAGTATTTACTTATAACTTCCAATACTAATAACGATGTATAAGTATTCCTTGTTACATTCACTTAGTACCCATTCATTCTGATGTCTTTGAAACTAATCAAGTTTCTGTGGGAACTTTTTGAGAACAAAACATCTTTAATGAATAGGTGGGTACCATTAGGTAACATCATATGGATTCTTCTGGTGCCTTCAATTATCTGCACAGGTCCAGCTATGGTGGATACCTTTAGTGGAATGAACATCAGCTCTAAGAAAAATTTTGATTTTTCAAAATGGTGTGTGTTGTGGCATTATCTACCAAACATAGATTATACTCAGTTCCATGATCCATACATTAAACAAAATAATAAATCAATATAACTATGTAATCACATGATAAAACTGAAATAATTAAGCCACTCACCATAAATTATGACATTAATGAAAAATAAAGATCCCCATCATTCTGGGCCGCTGATAGTATGACCATCTTCTAATAATCATACTTATCATTCATGGATTTCCTTAGGCCTGCTGGGTCTTCCTTAGTTAGTTATTCATTTTTTAGGTCTTCATGTATGTAATGGCGTAAGAAGATGCGGGCTAACGCCTTTTCCTCTAGGGACATCTTGTTACCTTCCTTTATGGCCTCTCCTAATTTCTTGGATTGCAAAGGGATTTTAGCATCCAATTGCCAAGATAAGTAATTGTCCTCATTTATGTTAAGTGCTTTAAAGTCAAGTTTAGCCAGATTCGTCACCATGCAAGAACTGTGACAAGAAATATATATATATATATGAAGTTAACCATGTGCAGTTAATCAATAAAGTAAAATGAAAAAAAAATTAATGAAACATTAACATCAGAAGTAATTAAGTAAGGTATTTAAACATGACAAAAAAATTGGCCAATGAAAAGTTAAAACATCAGGTTTTCAACTTTGATAATCAGAACTGCAGGTTCTATCAAGACTTCAAGCTTGATTTAGAACTTCAGGTTCATAACACATGAATTAGAACTACAGGTTCTGTTGAAGTTTTCGATTTGAAGCGGAACTTCTGATTCTGTCAACTCTCCAGGCTTGAAGTGGAACTTTTGGTTTTGTCAAATCTTCAGGTTTGAAGTAGAACTGGTTCTAATAATTTATCAAAACTTCTGATTCTATCAAATCTTCAGGTATGAAGTAGAACTTCTGGTTCTAACAATTGATCAGAACTTCTTACTCTAACAATTGAATGGAACTTCTGGTTCTGTCAAATCTTCTAGTTTGAAGTAGAACTTCTTATTCTAACAATTGATTAAAACTTCTGATTCTAACAATTGATCGGAGCTTCTAGTTCTATTAAATATTCAGGTTTGAAGTAGAACTTCTGGTTCAACAATTGATTAGAACTTCTGGTTCTCTTAAATATTTAGGTTTAATTTCATGGCCTTATAATTTATTTGGATTTGAACAAAAAACTCTAGGTTTTGATTTATGGATATGAATCTACAAGTTCGTATCAGTATTCCAATTTCTAGGACTGCTAGTCCATAGATCGGTGAACTTCAGGTTCAAATTTAGAACTTTTAGTTCTATATTGTGATCCATTCACATAAATAGTATCCAAAAACTAAAGCAAACACAATAATGAATAGCACATAAGTACCATGATTACTATAAACAAGCATTATAAACTAGTTGCATGCATTCTAATAAATTGATTTTGAGGATGGCTCAAATACTACTTACTGTATATGAAGAAAAATATTACCCTTTTCTGAAATCCGCGCTGGGAGGGATTCCATGATGGAAATCCGCGCTGGAAAGGTATGACGTTTTGGTTATTTCATTATATATATTATTTATTTTATTATTATTATGTAATTGATTGTATTTTAGTTAAATACGCGATTAGTTTAAGTGGGGACCGCGTTAGGCTTAGGTTTGGTGAGTTAGGTTTGTCGGATAAGTATCTAGACCCATAGTTAACCCGAGCCCAGTTTAGTGGGTATAATTCTTCTCTAACCAAAACTCTAATTTTTCTCTAATCCAAACTCCTATATATTTAGAACCCAAACTCTATTCTTTTTAGAATTTAAGTTATATTACAACTCTTATTCCCATTCCCTATTTATACACCACCACCACACTCTTTTATTTTCACACACAACTCTGTCACTCTCTTCCAACTTTTCTCTCAGTTAGTGCTTTGGGCTTTGGTAGTAGGAATTCTAGACAATCTCCCTCGACATCGGAGATCTTTTGTCTCTTTCACTTAAACAGCTTGGTAGATTGGTTCCCATGTTCCCAGTTTCAATAGTGACAAACTCTCTGTCATCAGGCAGGTTCGGTACATCAACACGGTCATTGAGAACGTAATAACTTTCTTTTGACAATTCATCGCTACCAATGTTCTGCCCTGCTGAGAATTGAATGTCATTGTCTTTGCATAGATTGATAGTAAGAATTTCATGACTTTGAACGGGACATACTTTGAACTTCACATTATGATTGCTCCCCGAACAATCAATTTGTTTGCCTCGTAAAGAATGCATGTCCATCTCAAATGACCTTTAAGATAAACGCATGGAAAGAATTATATTAGACATTAACTAGAAATAGTATTCTGCATTATTTAAAATAACTTATGTACCTTCTCTGTTCTCTGATGTGTTTCGGGTGACCAATCGGTCAACATCCCATTTGTATTGTGGTTTGCAAGTGTTAACATGCACTTAATGTCGCTACATCCTCTATGGCAACTAATGAAAACATGTGACCACTGTGATGAGGATAATGTATGCTTAGGTTCTCGTAGGTTTTCTCTCAATGTGAAGTTTCAAGAACTATGTTCATCAATTCGGGAAAAGTTATGTCGCTTTGAATGAACCTCATCTTCTGATTTCCGCCTTCGTATACCGGGTGAATCATGTCAAATTTAAATTCCCCGTCATAGTGGAAAATCGCAATCAACTCACCGCCCGACATCCTAATTAAAACCGAAAACAATTATTTAGGCATTATTACTATACAAACATATACTTCCAATACCAACAACACCTCATTAACCAAAGAAGTGTGAGATTGCAAGGGGCTAAAGGCATAACACAATGACCTAAAACGATCTCCATACGAAAAAAATTCAAACAAGCTTAGGGGAAAGGGTTGAAGACGTTAATCTATGGCCTAAAACACCCATCACTCAGAAATTTTAAAAAGTGGCTGGGTTTACAAACAATATACAAAGCATGTGCAAGAATACAGTACAAGCACTAAGTTTCACACTCCAAAATAAACAATATAAATGTCTGTGAGCTTCACTAACTTCTTTTATACCAAAATAAAAGGAAAAGCATCACAAATGAGACATTATATTCAATTTTTTCATGTTGCTCTGCAAGAGTAGACATAAATGCACAAACCTCTTAAATGAAGATCAACAACCACCAAAATGAAATTAAAATGACCGATGAAGGGAGAATACAAGCCCATAGAAAGTACCTGCCTTTTTGGTTGGAGCCAAAGTACGTTTTTTTTTAGAAAGATATGGTAGAAAAAGAACGGAAAATAGGGGATGACGTGAATATATATAGGGTGCGCAAAGTGACGATGGCATCACTCAATATTAATTTGAGTGACGCTATCGTCGATATGAATAAAAAAAAAATAGAAATGCGGCGGGAAGACCCCATCAGTGCTGCACATTTGGCCAGGACCCTTTGGGATAAATGACTATATTTTGGAATTTTTCCAGTAAAATCCTCTTGAATCTTTTAAAAATTCAAATTTAAATACTCAATCCACTCTTATATGATTCATTTAGTTCTAAAATAGAATGCACGTTTTGTAACAAAGTTGTTTGAATGAGACGGACATATCAAAGAACACATGGCATGAATTGAGATTTAATTGCATTTTCAATTTTGATTGGGTTTAAACTTAAATCAAAAGAGTCCTATTTGAAAATGAATTCTACATAATGCTTCCCTTTTAATGTAAATATCTTTCTAATCCAAATCTTAATTTTTTATGTCATCTCGAGACTTTTAAAAGAGTCTTTATTTTGAAGATGAATTTATTTTTATCCATATAGTAAAAAAATCGAGCATAAATTTATTTCCATAGCAGGGCATAAACTAATGTGGAAATAAATGGCCGGATCATCTGTTCAATCTGATGATAAAGACTTACTTAATCTGTATATGGGACCCACTATTTCATTTAGACTTTGATGTATTTTGGATGAGATTAGATACGGGACCACCCATTTTAGTCATTGTATTCATTTTCTATGTTATGGACTATATACAAGACCCACCCATATGAAACATTATATGCATTTTTGTTATTTTGAATAGGGTTACACACATGGGACCTACCCATTTTTAAAATTTTGTCAAGAGATGTATTTTTCTTATAGAGTTATACATGAGACTCACCTATTTGAATTCGTCATAGGATGCATTTTTTTAACAAAAAGTCTATAGGGACAAACTTTTTGGCCAAAATTTTGGACAAACCCTATGATATCCCTTGAATATCTAGAATTTTGGACAAACCTTATGATATCCCTTGAATATCTAGATATTCAAGGGATATCATAGGGTTTGTCCAAAATTCTGGCCAAAAAGTTTGTCCATGTAGCACTACTCTTTTTTTAAAGATGAGGTTACACATAAGACCAACCTATTTGAAGATTTTGTCATTGGCCATTTATGGATAGGGCTTCCTACTGGGCGCAATGAGTTTAATAGGACCCATTGGTAGTATTTATTACTTGGACAAGGACTTTAGATATTTCTATGGAACCATTTGTGATGAAAATGTAGTGGAAAAAATAATACCGATTTGTTTTCATTCATTTTGATTTCCATAGGAACAATAGCGTAGGTATGAGCCATTAGCCTATTGGTTCATCATAAGTTATATTGGATCTAAGCCATTGAGAATTTACGTAATCGTTAGACCTTGGTCCAGGTCGAATGATTCGCAAAGGTTTGTGAGCCATAGTTAAGAATTCTTGGCCCATAACTTATTATTAGGTTTAAGAAAATTAAATTATAGATCAGAGTTAGTGTTTTTTTATGTAAACATGTCTATTCTTTAATCCTTAAAACTTTTGTTAATTATTCAAATAAGATTTAAAGTGAGCTCTGTATTAGTTTCACCTTAAGATTTCCTCTCTCTTTTTTTTTTTTTTCCTTTTGCACTACATATCTATTTGCTATTCTTGATTTCAAATAATAAATAATAAATAAACAAAGTTCAGATCACTCAAAGTCATAGTTTTACTACTCTTATAAAAATATGAAATAATTAAATAATAAATACTTTTGTGTGAGCACGTGCGCATTTCGATTTTAACTTGAATGAGAGATTTTAGAGATTCTAAAGAAATTTTTGAATTTAGCCATTTAAATAATGAGTCCAATCTAAAAGGAATTTCCTTTTAAGAAGTTCAATCTTCTACATCTCTAATCAATTAATGCATATTTATATTTTTTTATATAATGTCATAGGCAAATCTTAAATATTTATTTATATTGAGCTAGGATTTTTGGATACGGTCTGCAGAGCAATGCTGGTTTCTAGATTAAAAATAAGTAGAAACCTAAGACGTGTGAGGATTGGATTTCTTTTGGGGTATCTTAGCTTTTTGTAGCTTTTGTAGAATGTATAGTTTGTTTGCTAGATTGAGTCCCATAGGACTAACGTTTCTTATGTTTCAGGATGGCTGGCCGTAACATGCGTTTGCACAACAATAACCCAGAAAGCAGTGATGCTCATGCTAATAATGCAAATGCTAATGAGAATTCTATGGAAGGATGGTTCAATCAATTGATGCAAGCTTTTGTCGCTTCTTAGGAGTCACAGTCTAAAATGATAGAAGTTTTGCAAAAGCAAGCACAACCTGCACAGATCATCATGCCAGCTAGAGAAATTGACACAAATGATCTGTTCGATAAATTCAAGAAGAGAACACCGCCAGCGTTTTATAGGAACAAAGACCCACTTGATGCAGATGAGTGGGTAGTTCAGTTGGAAAAGATCTTTGAGGTCTTCCGATGTACTGGGAAGGAGAGGATCCAACTGGCAGCATACATGTTTTGGGGCACAGCTGAAATGTGGTGGAAGACAGTTAAGACACCATTCGAGACTGTTGAGGATGATACTGCATGGGAATCCTTCAGCACTTTGTTCCGTGCCAAGTACATCCCACCCCACATCACCGCACTTAAGATTGCTGAATTTGAGACACTGAAGCAGGGAGAGAACTCAGTACAGGTGTATGAGCAGCAGTTTACGAACTTGTCCAGGTTTGCACCATCCTTGGTAAGGACAGAAGCAGACAAGGTTATGAGATTTATTCGGGGACTGAACCCCAACATCAAGGAGAAGGTGACCAGTGTTACCTTGGCTACCTATGAAGAGAATCTCAAGAGGGCCTATTGGGCTGAGGAGTCCATCAAGGAGAATGCCATTTACAATCAGAACCTTAGGCAAGCTCAGGCCCAGGGTAGGAGCCAAGGTACAGTACCGTATCAACAACAACAACAGCAGTATCAACGGCAGTATCAACAGCAGGCCAAGAGGCCTAGGCCAGAGCAGGGACGAAGATTAGAGTGTATTCATTGTGGCCGGAGCCACCCGTCAGCAGAATGTAGGCAGATAACTAGAGCATGTTTCGAGTGTGGTCTGCAGGGCCACCAGGTCAAAGATTGCCCTAGGAAACAAGGGCAGGGTGTGAGAAACACGGCTCCTAGACCACCTGTTGCAGCGCAGCCATTGAGGCAGGCACCACAGCAGCAACCTCGGTTACAGCAACAACAACCTAGACTTGCAGGACCTCAACAGAACAGAAGGCAACAGAGGCCCCAAGGACGACAGTATTGGCAGCAACAGAGACAACAGCAGGGACAACAGCAGAGGCAGCAGCGGCGGCCTCAACAGTTTGGCAAGCTTAATGCCTTGGACCACCAGGAAGGAGATGAAGCAGGAGGAGTAGTAGAAGGTACACTCTATATCTCAGATGTACCTACTAAAGTCTTGTTTGATTCTGGTTCTACGCATTCTTTTGTTTCCCCTATATTTGCTACATGCTTGGTGGGAGAAGTAGCTCCATTGCATTATGTTTTACTTGTTAGTACCCCATTAGGGAAGACTGTGCAGTGTGAGTCTTATTATCCAGCGTGCAAAGTGCAAGTGGGAAACTTTATCTTATCTGCAGACTTAATCATCCTAGGGATGAAGGATTTCGATGTGATTTTGGGGATGGACTGGTTGTCCACTTATAGAGCAGTGATGGATTGCTTCCACAAGACTATCAGATTGCAAGTGTTAGAAGGCAGTGTTGAGATTGTTGGAGAGAGAAAGTGCAGGATCACTAGTGTCATTTCGGCTTTGAGGGCACACAGAATGATTAGGAGTGGATGTAAAGGTTACTTGGCATTTATCACGGAAGATAAATTGTCCGAAGCGGTAGAGGATATTCCAGTTGTTTGTGAATTTCCGGATGTTTTTCCAGAGGAGATTCCTGGATTACCACCAGTTCGAGAGATAGACTTCACGATAGAGCTTATGCTAGGGACAACACCGATATCGAAAGCACCTTATCGCATGGCTCCAACGGAGTTAAGGGAGTTGAAAGTTCAGCTACAGGATCTCTTAGATAAAGGATTCGTGAGACCTAGTGTGTCACCATGGGGTGCACCGGTTTTGTTTGTGAAGAAGAAGGATGGTTCGATGCGTATGTGCATAGACTACAGGCAGTTGAATCAGGTTACAATCAAGAACAAGTACCCGTTGCCCAGGATAGATGAGTTGTTCGATCAGCTACAGGGAGCACAGCATTTCTCGAAGATTGATTTAAGATCAGGCTACCATCAGTTACGAGTCAGAGACCAAGATGTACAGAAGACAGCTTTCGGGACAAGATATGGCCATTATGAATTCTTGGTTATGCCATTTGGGTTGACCAACGCACCGAGTGTATTCATGGCTTTAATGTACAAGATCTTTGCACCGTGCTTAGATCAGTTCACAGTTGTATTTATAGACGATGTTCTAGTCTATTCCAAGTCCAGAGATGATCATGCGGAGCATTTGAGAGCTTCATTGCAAATCTTGAGAGAGAATCAGCTCTATGCCAAGTTGAGCAAGTGTGAGTTTTGGCTTGAACAAGTGTCTTTTCTTGGACACATCATCTCTAAGGAAGGTTTAGCAGTTGATCCAGCGAAGATTGAAGCAATGGTTAGTTGGCAGAGTCCGAAGACAGTGGCATAAATCAGGAGTTTTCTAGGTTTGGCAGGGTATTACAGAAGATTTGTGAAGGGATTCTCCAGTATAGCAGCTCCATTGACTAAATTGACAAGGAAAGATGTTCCTTTTGTGTGGACAGAGCAGTGTGAAGCAAACTTTCAAGAGTTGAAGACCAGATTAACCACAGCCCCTATCCTTACTTTACCTTCAGGGACAGGTGGATTTGTAATTTTTACAGATGCTTCAGGTGTTGGATTGGGTTGCGTACTCATGCAGGAGGGAAAAGTAGTGGCCTATGGGTCCAGACAGTTGAAAGAACACGAGAAGAGATACGCTACCCATGATTTAGAGCTTGCAGCAGTTGTGATGGCACTGAAGATGTGGAGGCATTACCTGTATGGTGAGAAATTCGAAGTTCATTCGGATCACAGGAGTCTTCAGTATCTGTTTGGACAGAAGGACTTGAGCATGAGGCAGACAAGATGGATGGAATACATCAAGGACTACGATTTTCCGATAAAGTATCATCCCGGGAAAGCTAATGTAGTTGCAGATGCACTGAGCAGAAAGATAGCGACTACCGAATGCTTACAGACAGAGTGGGCTTTGACGGAATTATTCAGAGATTTGGATGTGGAGTTTCAGCCTCAGACTGAGAAAGTGATGATTGCGAATATGCATATATGGGAACCGGAGATTTTGGACAGAATCAAGAACAGTCAAAAAGAAGATCCAGAGTTAGTCAGGTTGATAGAAACATAGCAGACAGGCCAGAGTTTAGACTCGTGGAGGGTGTGTTGTATTGCCAGGATAGATTGTGTGTGCCAGATGTACATGATTTGAGAAACGAGATTATGGTTGAGGCACACCATTCTCGTTATGCTATCCACCCAGGGAGCACCAAAATGTACCAGAACTTGAAGAGCTTCTATTGGTGGAATAACATGAAAAAGAAGATTGCAGGATTTGTTTCGAGATGTTTAGTGTGCCAACAAGTGAATGTTGAGCATCAGAAGCCTCCAGGGTTACTTCAGCCATTGAAGACACCGGAATGGAAGTGGGATCACATCACCATGGACTTCGTTGCAGGGTTACCACCCACGAAGGATCATGATAGCATTTGGGTGATTGTCGATAGACTCACCAAATCAGCACACTTCATTCCGATGAAGATGAGAGGATCCATGGATGTTTTGGCACACAAATACATTGATAACATAGTAAGATTGCATGGAATTCCAAATTCAATTGTGTCAGACAGAGACATGAGGTTTGTGGGCAGATTTTGGGTTAGTTTGCAAGCAGCCTTGGGTACCACGTTGAGTTTCAGCACTGCATATCACCCTCAGACCGATGGATAGACAGAGAAGACGAACCAGATTATGGAGGATATGTTACGGGCATGTGTTCTAGACTTCGGGAAAGACTGGGAGAAGAGTCTTCCTTTGTGTGAATTTGCCTACAACAATAGTTATCACTCTAGCATCGGGATGGCACCGTTCGAGGCATTGTACGGACGGAAGTGCAAGACCCCGATTTGTTGGGAAGAGATAGGTGTTCGGAGTTTTCATGGACCTTCAATTATCAGCGATACCAGTGAGAAAGTGAAGCAGATTATTGACAGGCTGAAGATTGCAAGAAACCGCCAGAAGAGTTATGCAGACCTCAAGAGGAGAGATTTAGAGTTCAAGGTCGGAGACAAGGTTTTTCTCAAGGTCTCACCGACTAGAGGAACAATGAGGTTTGGGCAAAAAGGTAAGTTGGCTCAGAGATTTATCGGACCGTTTGAGATTGATATACGTGTGGGGGAAGTGGCTTACAGATTTATATTGCCAGCAGAGCTGTTAGGAGTTCACAGAGTTTTTCATGTTTCCATGCTGAGGAAATATGTGTCGGAACCTACACACGTGCTACACCATGAGTCGTTGGATGTCCAACCAGATACTACGTTTGTTGAAAGGCCGAAGGAGATCATAGACACTAAGGAGCATGTTTTGAGGACAAGGACCATTCATTGGGTCAAGGTTCAGTGGGAGCATCACAGTTTGGGAGAAGCGACTTGGGAACTCAGGGATCAGATCAAGGAGAAGTATCCAGAGCTATTGCCAGAGGTGTATTAGAGATTTGGAGGACCAAGTAGCCCAAGGGGGGGAGGATGTAACATCCCGACCCATAACCCATATTAATTATAATTAATTGTGTGATTAGTTAGTAAGTGTGTTTAGAGTCTTAGCGAGTTGGGTTTGACGTATGGATCTCGCGTGCGAAGTCTCGCGCGATTCAGAGTGCGTTTGGGTACGGTAAGGGTGTGTGTCGCTATTTCCGGAAAGTTCCGAGGGCTTTTTAGTATTTTTTTCACTTTTCGAGATTTTGGTACTATCGGGTAGATCACCTAATTTCTCGGACTTTGTCCTTCTGTTACATTCCAATCCGGACCTCCGAACCCGACCCAGAACCTGACCTGACCCGTACCCATCCAAGCCCATTTTATTAATTCCCATCTCATCCCATCATGCCCCACCCCCACTTAAACCCACGTGCATCCCCATCCCTTTCTCATTTAGATCAAAACCCATCTCCCTCATTTTTCCCCCTTTTCACAACACAGTAACCCTCCTCTCATTTCCTCACCTCATCTCTCTCTCTCTCTCACACTCACGGCCTGCTGCCTCACCACCGCCCGGCGACGTCACTGCCGCCGCCGCCACCACTGCATCTCATCTCTCTTCGCCACCTCTCTCCCTCTTCCAAGCATACTGTCGCCCTACCCATCTCTTTCTTTCTCTCTCTATTTCTCCATTTCCTTCTCTCTCTATTTCTTCCCTCATTTTTCCCTTTTCCATTTCTCATTCTTTCCCTGTTTTTCCCCCTCGCTGCCGGCGTGAATCACCCCTCCCCATTTCCTTTTTCCACTCTCTCTCTTCCTTTCTTTCTCACTCATTCCTCCTTACTACCAACGTGGATCAGCACCCACTCATCCAACCCATTCTTTGTTTCTCTCTCTTCCTTTCCTTCTTTTCTCTCTTCTTCACTCACCTCCCACCCAGCCAACGAATAACCCATACCCATTTCATTCTTTCATTTTCCTCTCATCCCTTCTCATTTTCTCATCTCATTTCATACCATCTCATTTTCTCTCATCTCATCTCATCTCTCACCTCACTCCACTCACTTCAACGTTGACTTTCTCCCCACCCATCTCACCATTTCTTTCTTTATTTATTTCTTCCATTCTGTCTTTTTCATTTTCTTACCAATGTGCCACTAATCTAGTGGGCCACCAATCAAGTGGGCCCTGCAACCTCGATCATCACCATCATCTCCGCGCGGACCCCGCGAGCATCTCTTCTTCAATTTCAAGCCACCACTCCATCCACCCATCCGTTTGGTAAGCTTCCATTCCCCTTTGTTTGGGTTTATATACTTTAGGTGTGGAGTTGTGTTAGTTAGTTTAGAGTTTTTCATTCTTTTAGTTTTATATTTTAATTTAGTTTTATTTTGCTAATGCTTCCTTAGGTTTTGTTTGTTGGGCTTTGAGCTAGGATTTTTGGATTTGGGGCATTTTTCCACCAAAGGCAAGTAGATATTTATATATGTGCTTGGATATGCTTGTCTTTCATTTGATTTGATGATTGATGATGATTTAGATGACCATATGCTCAATTGATACTTTTGATTTTGGAAAACATGATAACTATGTTTAATTGTTTAATTAAATGAATATTGGCTGGATGGATATTAGATGATGGTCTTGATGAGAGGGGGTATGGATGTATGTGGAGAGGGCAAGGCCCTATTTTCTTTGTTTGCAGGATTAGAATGGAAGGGTTAGGCCCTTCATATTGACTGATTACATGTTCTGGGATTTTAGAAAGGGCCTTTTAGACCATATCTTGGATGGACTTAGGTGGAACCTTGGCTACCCTTATTGGACTCATTTGACTATATGTGAAGATGTTTTGAGCCGACGTCTTTCACGGTTAATCCGGTTGTATCAGATTACAACCTATCTCAATCTTGAACGGTACAGGACAACGAGATACCCTCATTTATATCTATGCACGAAGATTGTTTGTTTGGGTATCGCAAACCCTACTTCCCTTCGTTGACTGAGTATGGTTGTACGATGCCTCGGGTTTAACATTGTACCTAGGATTTGATTGTTTATCGCTTCTGATTCCGAATTGTACCATCTGGTACTTGTCTACATGCTATGTTCATGTTTCTTAGCTTCATTTACTTTGTTTTGTTTTGGGATTACTTGATGAACTTAGGTGTTGAACTTAGGATCCCTTTTAATGTTCCGCTTGTTTCGATGATTGATGAAAGTGTTGAGGCTAGGTGGCTTTGACTGTAAAAGCTTGACGAGGACTACTTATGGTATTGAAGTTGGAAGAAGCTTGATTGTTTGGTCTTGATCTTGATTTGATAATGGAAAGTAGTATCTCTTTTGTCAATGAATCTTGTTCACGCAAGAAAGCCTAGCCCCTCACTATTGTTTGTCTAGGGATCTTTGTGTCAGGCACCACTCAACTCTATATCGCCCAACACAGATGGGGCACCATCTGTGTGAGGACCTTGATGAACGCCTGCGCAGTACGACCTTTCACTTGTTGATGGATCTTGCTTGTTTTCCGGGTCATTACCGTGCCTTGTTGCCGAGTTACTACTCGTGCCTTGTTGCCGAGTTACTACTCGTGCCTTGTTGCCAGGCTTTAATCCTGTGCCTTGTTGCCAGGTATATCCTGTGCCTTGATATCTCCACCACAACTCAATGGGAGTAGGGAGGGCAATGACACTATCCCGTGGTAATTAGCATATGTGGACCGCCTATCTTGCTAGATGTTTATGTTAGTTTGATTATGATTCGTATGCTATGCACTTCTTACGATCAGGATGCTATGCATGTTTTATGATCTTGTCTATCGTCTATTCTTATTCGTTCTGCATATCTATTGATGTTTTATATTTATATCTACCTGCCGACCGTCATGTCTGATGGTATTACTCTTGGTGCATAGGTACCGAGCCCTTCTACCTCGAGGAAGAGACGACGGAGGAGATTCAGGCGGATCAGTCTGATGACCTCCTAGACTTTAGTACGGACGGTGTTGTATAGCCGTACTGACCCCGTACTTGAGTGCCTCATGCTTATTTTGGATAGATTCATCTTTTGGTTCTTTTGATTATTATTTTGGTTAGGCCTAAGTTTTATCGTGGCCTTTCATTGTAATTAATACTTTTGTTAAACTGTTTCAAACTTGAACTTAGATAATATCTTTCCGTATTGCTCTTAACTATACATCTTGTGATACCACATGTTTGTATGAAGCTTTCGCTATTGATTTATGTATCCGAGGAAATATTTATACCTCACAGCGATCTTCAATCCATTTGGGACATGATTGGGGCCAAGTGTTATTATTATTATGTTGAAAAATTTTAATTGGCCCTAATCTCACGCATAACCTCGGTTTCATATCTGGGGGCGTGACAAGTTTGGTATCAAAGCCGATTCTTGACTAGTTCGAGTGTGGGTCCCCTGTCGTGGTCTGGTGTAAGTGGGCGGGTCTCTATGTGGGCGGGCCAAGAGGGCTGGCAAGCTACCGAGACTGGCAGGCTACTGCACAGGGACGTGCAGCCTTAAGGGGGGTGGATTGTGACGCCCCGGAGTCCCACATCGACTATAGAGAGGAAAGTGAATGGGGTTATATGTAGAGCTTACACCCTTACCTTGCATGAGGCCTTTTGATGGGTTGAGGCCCATCAGAAGCAAAACCGTGAGGCCCGTGGGCCAAAGCGGACAATATCATGCATGAGTATGGGTGGGGCGTTACAGTTGCTAACCAACCGAGCAACCGTACATTGTCATTATCACTATCAATTTTGATACTTTCTTTTTCTTTTCTTTTTTAGTTTTAGTTTTTTCTCCTTTTTTCCTTTGCATTAGTTTCTCATGGGTTTTTTGTTTCTTCTAAATCATGGTTATTATTTCTATACATTTCCTTTTTTATGTATGTCATTTTTTTACATTTAATGATTTTTTTTTGCCTTTTATCATAGTCCCATTTTATTTTTCCTTGGATTTTGGTGAGTACTTTCTTAGTTTACGTAGTGATAGATTTTCATGCATTTGTGTTTTTCTTTAATTTTTTTATGTCAATTATTTATTTTTAGGCATCGAGTTTCCATTGGTTTATTTGTTTCTTCTAAGCATTTCATATTAATGGATTGTCTATAGACTTTTGTTTTCATGTTGTATTTTTATGATTTTTTATTAATTTTATTTTTTATTAAGAGTTTAGTCTTCTTTATTATTCTTACTTTAAAAGAATGGTTGAAGTAAATTACTCGACCAACTCCAAACAAATCAAAGTGCTCTCGTTTTGAAATTAGGCAACTATATATATTTTTTATTATTATAAGTTTTAACTTTGATTGAATTTTAACCATCTTAATATAATTTAGACTATATATTATTTAAAAATTATATTTTTAATATTATAAATTATATTGCCCGTGCTAAGAGCGGACATGTTTTGCTAGTTTTATATTAGAGGAATTTACGGAATAGATCTCCAAAGGACCCCATACTTCCCAGCATGTGTCACGTTCACAATGGACACGAATAAGGGCCACAGGGTGCGTTTTCGGTTTTTTTTTTTTTTTTGGGTCATTTAGTGATATGGTCAATATCGACCATTCCTTGAATTTATTCTTTGCGTAGAGGGACATTTTCCCATTCCTCTTGACCATCCCTTTTCACCCACGTTTCCCCTTTCCCTTTCTTCTCCACGCGGTCGACACCCCCCTTTCCCAGTGGTCCCAGGATTGTGGTCCCAGGTAGCTTGGTGCCAATTTTCGAAAGTGTTCACATGGAGGTGCATTTATCCCTTTCTTTCTTTTTTTTTCTTATTTTGTGCCCTAAATTTTGAATGGTAACTTTGGTTTTGATAAGGTTTGTTTTGATGGATCTGAGGTGTGCTCTGAGTTGTTCTTCTCCTCCTCATCTATCCAAATGGGGGATCTGCTCTGAGTTGTTCTTCTTCTCCTCATCTATCCAAATGGACCCCTACTCATCTTCTTCTTAAATGAAATGGGATGATTTCTTTGACTTTGTCTTTTTCTCCATGCTCTGTGTTTCCATGTGTATGACCCAAATTTTATTTTGTTTCCATTGCACGATATTGGCTGTTAATTTTTTTCCAAGTGTTTCCATGCGTTCTATCAATCCTTAGAAAACATGTGTTTCCTTGTTTTTCCATTTATTTTGTGTTTCCAAATCTTTGAAAATCTCCCTGTGGCTGTGTCAAACTCCTTGAACCAGATATTTAGTCATTTGATTGAGCTGATCAATAGACAATGCATAAGATTTATTGGCTAGTTGATAATGTAATGTTGTGTAATGTATAACCGACCCTAGGAGACAAGGACATATGAGAAGGCCAATGCTCTTGAACATGAGAAGATGGATATCTAAAACGAGTGTTGACTTCTCCAATGTAGTATTTGCCATTATCAGTGGCAATAAGAAAACAGTAGTTTTCATTTTAAATTAGCAATATGGCCATTTATATATGTAACATGATTGAGGGTTAGCAAGTGATTTTGATGTGTGTGAAAAATGATTGAGGGTTGGCATTTGGTTCTCATGTTTATATTTCTTCATGTCTATTCACATTTTCATTGTTGCTAGAAAACATTAGTTTTAATTTTAAATTAGCAATATGGCTGCTTATATATGTTACCTGATTGTGGGTTGGCAATTGGTCTTTATGTGTGTGAAAAATGAATGAGGGTTGGCAACTGGTTCATGTGTTAATATTTATTCATGTCTATTCACATTTTTATTGTTGTTAGAAAACATTTATATCATTTTTTTAGGGTCCCAAAACAACTTGGTGGCATACAACCCTCGATTGAAGTTGCTGCCTTTGTTGAATTGGGTTTAAAGTTTATTGATAATTTGAAATAAGTTTTCCTTTTATTT
Source organism: Camphora micrantha (assembly GCA_003546025.1). Taxonomy (NCBI): domain Eukaryota; kingdom Viridiplantae; phylum Streptophyta; class Magnoliopsida; order Laurales; family Lauraceae; genus Camphora; species Camphora micrantha. The sequence goes on from QPKB01000009.1 coordinate 24,398,868, forward strand.
TCGTATTTTAGCGAGAGATAGATAGATAGATATATATAGAGAGAGATATTGAATTGAGTTCCTTGATGGAATTTGAAGACGACACCAATCATATATCATAAAACAAGTGATTATTCTTCTTAAAACATTCGACAATCTCCACTGCAAGTTGCAATTATTTTTAAAGATCATAATCATAATATATCAATCCATGTCCAATAAACCAAAATACGATGGAGACGTGTGCGAAGGCTTCATAATCAAGGAGCTAATGTTGTACGATTCCTTTAGGGTGAGACTTGCATGTAAGGTCGTCAAAATGTCACACGACCCGTTAATACGACACGAATCCACACGATATTAACGGGTTTGAGTTGGCTCTTAATGGGTTCAGGTTGTTAACGGGTTTGACCCGTTAACATGTTAAGTTAACGGGTCGGGTACGAATTAAACAAGTAACCCATTAACAACTCGCTTCACCCATTAAATTTTTTTTTACTCCCTAAATATAAATAAATTGATTTATATTCATAACGAAGAAATTGAAATTTATTGTTTTATAGTGGGCTTTTAGGTGGGATCCACTCGAGATCCTCACTTACAGTTTCATGTGGCTTACATATTTTTCTTTTTCTATTTTTGTATAATTTTTTTTTAATTTCAAAATAACTTAATTACTTAACAGGTTAACGGGTTGGGTCGGGTAACCCTTTAAATTAACGGGTTGTGTTCGGGTTAGATTTTTTGACCCGTTAAGTTAACGGGTCTGGTACGAGTTGAGGTGATTTTAATCCAAATTCGTTAACCCGTAACCCAAATTCATTGACACGACACGATTGACAACCCTACTTGCATCCAACAAGTTCATTCAATTTTGGTTAGACAAAACCAATATCTTAGAAAAAAATTAGATCTTTAGACCTATCCACTAATGGATCATATGTCATCAAAATGAAAATATAATTATCTCAATTAGATCCTTCTTACCGAAACAAATTAGCAAAGCAAATTTGGATGATTTGTCATGGCCTAAATGCAAACAATGCAAATCTATGTAAGTTTCTAACTTTATGATGCATGCTGTAAAAAGTTTCAAGTATGGAAACTTTTTCGCAGGCTCAAGTTTGCTGGACTGCAAGAATGAGGCCCTTCCGACGGTCTGAAACAATAGTCAAGTTGGCCGGCTCCCGCAGCGATATGAATAAATTAGCAAGGAACCACTCTCAGTTGTCACGGTGCTTGGCTTCCGCAAATGCGAAGGCGATTGGAAGCAGCTTTTCATTGGCATCATGTGTCACTGCTGCAAGCAAGACACTTAGATACTTTCCTCGGAGATGTGAACCATCTATAGCAATCACCGATCTCAACGAAGACGTGAAAGGCCTTAAACAAGGTCCGAATGCCAAAAAAAATCTTCTGAAACGGTCATCTGTTGTGGTGTGTCTATGTTTGTTACAGTGCCAGGGTTGCTCCTCTGAAGTTCTTTACAGTACAAAGGTAGATATTGGAAGGAGTCTTCATACGATTTACGGACCATATTCAGTGCCATTTCCTTGCAATATAAGCCTTCCTGTAGTTAATGGTCGCCCCAAACTCCATCTGGTAGTCATTCATGAGCCCATTCGGTTTCAAATTGACATTTTGTTTGACTCTATCCATGATGATGAACTCTTTAATAAGTGTTGAAGATGCTTGTCGATGTGCCATGCCCATCATTGACCTTGAGCATTTATGGTTAGGATTGTACGTCCTTACTTTAAATTATGGTCCTGATTCGACAATAGAAGCGTGAATACGCCATGGACATTCCTGATCTTTGCAGTGTACACTTACTTTGGTCATGTTAGTCTTGAAGGGTTTAAGAGTGAAGTTACTATAAATTACGAACTTAGCCAAAGTACTCCTGAACGTTTGTCGATCTTGGAATTCAAGGCCGATCCACATTTCTCGTGCCGAGTTGTTACCAACTTCTGTGTTTATGTCCTCGGGCTCCATTTTATCCTCAAGATCAACAGCTGGAGTTTCATTACAACGAAATGCCTCATTAATTGGGTTGACTCTTGCAACTTCATTCGGAATGTCATTACAACGAAATGTCTCATTGATTGGATTGGCTCCTGCAACTTCACTTTCGGCCTTCACCATTGGAATCAAATGGATTCTGCTTATCAAGGGAGGCCCATCAAGATGGATATCATCACCATAGTCTGTCCCAAATACCAAATCATCATCGACAGTGTCTTATCCTATCGTCTGACGTGGATTGCAATCGACCCGCACAGTAGGAAAATGCATGTCTTTGTCTTCACAGATGTCAATGGTAGGTACGTATCTACAACTAGTTGAGTATAAAACTTGTTTTTTGTTGGAAGTTCCTGATGAGTTCCTTGATTTTTCCGGACAAGAGTGACACATAGAGCTCCTTTGAAACTTACAATACATTATTTAACCACTGTCAGATTTAATCACAATACATTATTTATAATTGCAATGGATGCTAATATAGTCACAAAACAAACCCCATAAACCGCAGCTGCCTGAGGCATAGAAAGAAGGTTTCCCTCTGTTTCTAGGATTTCCAACAATTAAATATTGGAGAAGATTCTAGGTGATGGTGTTTTAGGGTACATAAAGCAGTCTAAGGTGGTAGATAATGTGTGTACTTTTGTCTTAATGGAGTGCAACTACCATTGAGATGGTGTTTTATGGTGATTTCTAGAAGAAAAAAACTCCAGAGCAATGTTGAAGACGACTCAAATGGAGAAATGCGAAAAGTGGAATTGGGGCAAGATATAATACATACTCGCATAAAGGTCGATATTGACATATTAATGGTAGATATCGACCATATCGCAAAACGACAAAACAAAAAAAAAAGAAGGAAAAAAAGCCCATACAAGGATCCCTCACGTATCGAACATGGAACTGGATCCTGCTGGAACGTATGTGGTCCTACATGGATTTTACCCGTAAATTCCTCTTTATATTATGATAGGTGATTTCTAGTGTGAATTTCACTTGTCTCACCGATCCATCCAATGAGACAATTTTACTCACCCTTACCGTCTGGATTCTTTTCTTATTTTGTCGGGGCTGACATCTCATGTAACACAGCAGTGCCGCAAGCTGTAAATTAGGCTTTAATCCTTTATGTGTCTCACTCATGCTTTTTGAAGGGGGCATGAGTGAAACTCTACGGTTGGTCCTGCTATTTTACAAATCTGAAGTGCTAGTTGGCTAAAATTTTACTCAATAATATATGGTTCCTCCATGTCCCAACCACGCTTTTTGTAGGTGGGTCAAGTGAAACTTTATAATGGGTCCCACCTTTTAAAAATCTGAATTGCTAGGTGGCCAAAATTTATTCCAATAATAATTGTCACAACAATGAGAACAAGCATACAGGGGCCAACCTCCGTTGAAGCTAAATTTCTCAAAATCAAATTCAAGAGAAGGTTGTTGCCTCAACCACTTGCATTTGTATTTTTCTGTATGGGTATTGGCCGAACATTTAATATTGAGATGGATTTCCCTGTTGCTTGTAAAAATTTTAATATTTTCTCAGCTACGCATTCAGTTTCTATGGATTAGAATGCCTTTAATTCACTATGCAGAATTGCATAAATTTAACAAAATGTGTGATATCGCATAGATTTTTTCCTATTTTTAACCCAACAACATGCTCTTTTTCTACATACTTTTTTTTTTTTTTCCTGGCAACTTTGTCCTTATTTCCCTACCTCTACGCACATAATTCTGTCTCCACCCATTTTTGCTGTACTTTTTTAATCTTCCTATTCTATATCAAGGTATGTAGGGTGTTCAATTTATTTTTTAGGTGAAAAATGTGTTTCATGAGATTTTTGTTCCTTTTTCTATGGAGGAAATGTTCTAACCCATGATGAGAGCAATAAGTCTATATGGACCGAATACTTAGCGCGATTTGTGGACCGATCCCACGTGGAAGTCCACGTGGTACTGAGGTGGACCTAAGTGAACGAAAAATTTTCAAAGCTCGCCAGCGATCAAACTCATACCATTTCAAACATCATTTCGTTTCCCCATTTTAGCAAGATAAAACCCATACCAGGGAGCAGACAAGAGCCTCAACGCCATCTTCGATCTGCAAACCCATCCCCTCTCTCTCTCCCGATTCCGATTTGTCTCACGCATCTCTCTCTCTCTCCGCCCAACCAAACAACAGGTGACACTCTCCTTCCCTCTCGTTCTCTCTCTCCCTCTCTTTCTCATTTAATTGTTTCTTTTCCTTCCCCACATACCCTAAACTCAAATATCTACTCACAGATTGGGGTTTATTTCATTTGGGATTTTAGGGTTAGTGATGGGGATTTGAGTATCCTCCCTCCCTCCCTCTTTCATGGGGTTTGATGGGTTCGAGGGTCCAGTTGGTGGGGCTGTGATGTGGTGGTATGGTCTATTTACATACCTACAAAAGGCATAACTCTCTCTGTAAATAGTTATTCTCTGTCTTCCTCAACCACCATCATATCTAGGGTTTCATAGGCATTTCCACCTTTCTTTTTGGAAGGACCCAGCCCAGATCTACCTGGCAGATATTGTCCGCTTTGGCCCTTTGGGCCTCACGGTTTTGTTCCTTAGTGCATTTCGGCCCTTTGAGCCAGCGCCCAAAACGCGTCTACCAAGTAAGGCTTAGCATCCTACATATAGCCCAGTCTCTGGGCGGCCTCATAGGCGATGTGGGACAGAGAACTTGGGTTCTCACACTCCCACCCACTTAGAGGAGAGCCGCCCTCGGCTCTGATACCATTCTGTAAGGACCCAGCCCAGATCTACCTGGCAGATATTGTCCGCTTTGGCCCTTTGGGCCTCACGGTTTTGTTCCTTGGTGCATTCCGGCCCTTTGAGCCAGCGCCCAAAACGCGTCTACCAAGTAAGGCTTAGCATCCCACATATAGCCCAGTCTCTGGGCGGCCTCATAGGCGATGTGGGACAGAGAACTTGGGTTCTCACACTCCCACCCACTTAGAGGAGAGCCGCCCTCGGCTCTGATACCATTCTGTAAGGACCCAGCCCAGATCTACCTGGCAGATATTGTCCGCTTTGGCCCTTTGGGCCTCACGGTTTTGTTCCTTGGTGCATTCCGGCCCTTTGAGCCAGCGCCCAAAACGCGTCTACCAAGTAAGGCTTAGCATCCCACATATAGCCCAGTCTCTGGGCGGCCTCATAGACGATGTGGGACGGAGAACTTGGGTTCTCACACTTTTCCTTCTCGAATTTTCCAAAAACCTGATTTTGCTTCTCTCAAATGCTATATCTTCAAATTGCAATCCCCAAATCAAAATATTTAAATCGCTTACGGAATTTAAAATCCTTCTCCTCATGATCGTGGGGAGAATGAGGGTTTGGGGTAGGGATTTGAGGGTTTTGCTCACTGGCTTATAGCCATTCACTAGCCTTAGGCCCAGCCCATTCTCTCTCTCGGCCATCGCCATTGTATGTATTTTTTTTTTTTTTGTTGGCATTTCAGAGTGTTATGGGGTTTTAGGGTTTTCAATTTAGGGGTTTCAGGGGTTCTACGATGATGGACTTGAAATTATGGATTTTGGGGTTTTTTTTAGTCCCCACCATCCAACCCTCTTCTTCTATTAAACACTGTATACAATGTATACAGTAGTGGTATTTTCTTCACTTGTAGTTCTCTTGTAAATCTGTTTTGATGATAGTTTTTTTTATGTGCAGGTTAAGCAATGTTAGTAGGTGTTGACATAAAGTGCTTTGAGTGATTGTTCAAGAAGGGAAAATAAATGTCATTGCATTGTTAATGTTGAAAAAGATTGTGGGCTGTTTGATTGTGTTGTGGTTGTGTTGGGGGTAATCCATATTAATGAAATAAAAAGATCAATTGATGCTAAAGATCCAGGCGATGCTAAAATTGGATGATGCTAAAGAAAGTGCAATGAGTTTGTAAGCATTACATTGCAATTAATTTGTAATCAGAATTGATTTGGGACAGGATGGTCAGAGAAGTAGTTTGTAATACTGAATTATTATCAATTAATTGTCAGGAAGCAGTGGATTGTTATTATATCTCAAGTGAAACCATCTATTCAAATTGAACTTCATTGGGTTAATTACAGATCACCACTCATTTATGCATCAAACCACACAATAAACTGACCCACTTTGAGAATCACAAAGTGCTGGTTGGGTAGGTCTCTTCAGTCTTCCTTGGCCACTAGGCCAATTTAGAAAAACAAAAAAGAGTACCTACTTTGAAGCAATAGCCTAGGTTGTTTATAACTATTTCTTGTAGACCCTTCAATGGGATGAGATCACAAATGTCACAATTTCTCGTCAGTGCACCATGGTTTAATGTCAAGTTTTGGGACCAAGACACATTTCCTAGGTTCTTGCAGCAAACAGCTCCTTAGGCAATTGTTCTCTTAATCCCTCAATATGAAATGATGATAAAATGCATACGGATATGCATCGAGTACTTATGCCTAATGAAATGTGGGGTTGCTACAGTTTTTAATTTGAAACATTGGTCTTTCAAGTTTCAAACCAAAAATAATTAAGTACTGATTTGTGTTGATCTAATGACAAAAAAAAGGTTTGATGATCAATATTGGTGGTGGTCCTGTAAATGATGTATAAGGACCTTATAATTCAATTATTCAGTGATGATAGACACGTTGGGTTCTATATACAAAACATGAGCTCAATACCTTGGATGAAAGATAATTTTTATTGGTTGGATTAGATATTTAGATCATGGATGACCATAGTATTCGAGTGACGTGCTAGCATGAGGAATATGCCATGGATTCACCCAAAATAAAAATGAGATCCTAGTGAAGCAGAGTCCAACTGGAAACATGAATCTTGCAAAATGAATGGTCTACCTTAAGCAGAAATGGGTCATATGGCTTAGATTTCTAACAAATAACCAGCTGAAAACAATAGAAATTGGATATCTCAGTGAAAATGCAATTTTATTCAAAAGATTTACAGCAGTAAATTAGACTTTGGCAATGGCCAAGGTAGAAAAAACGATACAACAAAAAAAAAATCCATCTATTAAATCCATTAATTCCTATTCCATAGCTTCTTCCAACCATCTCTTGAATAAATCTCCATCTTAATCATGCACCCATTTGCATCTAAATCCTCCTCTCTCAGCTTACTCCAAGGCTCATCATCTTTCAGACCTCTGCAATTCAAAGACAAAAAGAATCAAAGAACATAAATTTATTTTTGATAACATAAGGCCCACATCAAAGATTTAATATTTGCAATCGATAAACCCAAAAATCCCCTGTTCCAATTCCATCATCATAAAACCGTAAAACCCCTAATTTGAAAGTCCTAATCCTAAAATTCAGACCTCTGCTCATAAAGGTTTGTTTCCATCTGCCTTTGTATGGGATCTTAGGCCATTTCCTTTTTCTTCTTAGATAATTGTTGTTCATACAAACACCAATGGAGTATGTCATCTTGAACTCATAGATTGAAAAGTTTCAATTGAATGTGTTCTCACATGCACCCAAACTCATGCTCCCCACGATCATGAGGACAAGGATTCCAAATTCCGGAAGCGATTTGAATATTTTGATTTGGGGATTGCAATTTGAAGATATAGCATTTGAGAGAAGCAAAATCAGGTTTTTGGAAAATTTGAGAGGGAAAAGAAAGGTGGAAATGCCAATGAAACCCTAGATATGATGGTGCTTGAGGAAGACAGAGAATACCATACCACCACATCACAGCCCCCCCAACTAGACCCTCGAACCATCAAACCCCATGAAAGAGGGAGGGAGGGAGGGAGGGAGGGAATGCTCAAATCTCCATCACTAACCCTAAAATCCCAAATCAAATAAACCTCAATTTGTGAGTAGATATTTGAGTTTAGGGTATGTGGGGAAGGAAAAAAAATTGAATGAGAAAGAGAGAGGGAGAGAGAGAACGAGAGGGAAGGAGAGAGTCACCTATTGTTCAGTAGGGCGGAGAGAGAGATGCGTGAGACATATCGGAATCGGGAGAGAGAGAGGGGAGGGGTTTGCAGATCGGAGATGGCGTTGAGGCTCTTGTCTGCTCCCTGGTATGGGTTTTATCTTGCTGAAATGGGAAAATGAAATGATGTTTGAAGTGGTATGGGTTTCTTCGGTGGCGGGCTTTGAAAATTTTTCGTTCACTTAAGTCCACCTTAGCACCACGTGGACTTCCACGTTGGATCGGTCCACAAATCGGGGTATGTATTCGGTCCATATAGACTTATTGTGATGAGAGTTGAGCCCTGCTACATGTCCCGAACGTTGGGATCGGTCCAAGGACCGGTCCCAATGTTTGGGACATTTAGACTTTTTCATGAGAGTTAGATTGATGCATCATTCATCTCATACTCTATTTGAAGTAAGGTATATCATAGGAATATTTATATTTGGACCTGTTTTAAGATAATACATTATTATTAGTGGTGGACCCATGATTTCCATTTGATAGGGGCTTAAAATATAAACCTAAAATTCCGAATATTTATAGACATAATGCATATAGATATCATATATGCAATGTGTGGGTCCGTTTATCTTATTTTCCTTTTTTTTTATTTTTTGCACAGTTGGACTACTAGTCAAGAGTGATACTTTAAATTTGGTGACATAGAGATCAATCTATGGGCATTTAAGTGATACTAAGGTGCCAATCTAAGTGTCGGAGCGGGAGCGGGAATGCAGAAGCGCTAAATCTTAAATAATTATATTTCTAGAGCGCCTATACAACATAGTGGTTGTGGCATAGTTATTAATATCGTTTCGTTTCGGCCGAAATGGCCAAAAAATCTCATTTTGGCCATGCAACCGAAACGAAACGCATGCTAAAACTTTTCGGACTGGATTTCGGACTATCTCGGATTTTTCGGCCAAAAATCACACATTTCTCTCGAAATGGCCAAAATCTGGATTTTTCATTTTTTTTTTTTCAAAGGAGCCCTAGCAGGAAATAACAAAAAATAAATAAAAATAGAAAGAAAAAGAAGGAGAGAGATGGAAGGTTGCCGAGGAAAAAAATGAGGAAAGAAAAGGGTTGAAAGTACCTGTTCTCAATGTCTCGTCTCGTCTCGCCGTCGTCGTGGCTTGTGCCCCACCTTGCCTCGCGATCGCCTTTGCCTCACCATCGACTTGCTGCGCCACTCCTCTTCATATTTCTCTCTGTATCTGCTTATTTTCTTCCCTTTTACCTTCTTGTATCATTTTTTTTTATACTTTTCATCGAGATATGTTTTGGAAGTGATTGATGGACCTTGGAGTGTTGGACACTTGGAGTCTTCTAGAGAACTGCATAAAAGGGATTGGGGTTGGGCCTCAAGCTAGCTGGGTTTTGGGCTGGGCATGGGGCTGGGTTTGGGCTACTATTGGGATGGAGATATTTATAAGTTTGGGTCTGCTTTGGAGCAGCTTTTGTAAAAGGGTTGGAGCCTAAGCCCAAGCCTGGTGCTAACTTTGTTATAACATTTTTCTAATTGCATGTTTTTATTTTTTAGTTATATATATTTTATTTTTTATTTTTCATGAATACAACTCCAAAATATTTTACCGAAATTCCAAAACGACCGAAATAATTCCTTTTACAGGATAGACCGAAATGGGGTCCAAAACGAAATTGACAATTATGGATTGTGGATTTATAAACAATTAACTAATGAGCACAAATACATGTTATCCATAAATTCTAGTATAAAAAATGGAGAAAAGATTTCACTTTGCTATTGAATCACATAAAATAGACAATAATTAATAAATCATCCGAAATCTTTTCATTTAAAAGAGAAATGTCAAGTCAATAAAAAAAGAAAATACATGTAAAATCAAAGGTTCTTCAGTCTCGTTTCATATTCAATCAAACCGCGCTCAGCCCCGAAAACGCCAATACAGATTTTCGGATGAAGGTCGCCCGAAAACGCCGATACAGATTTTCTGATGAAGGTCGACTAAGGTGCAACACCATTAGTTGGTTCATAACTCAAAGTTAATGAAGTCCAAACGTGAGTCTGCTTAGCAGAGCAGCTCTGGTTCACAAATGAAAGCGTTTGGGCCCAAATTTGAAAGTCCCAGGCATCCACCACCAAATCCCAGTTTTTAAATAAACAAGCCCTAGTTTGTAGTACAAGCAGACATCATCTCAAGGGTAAGAAAAATCTCACTCTCACTCACTCCAGGTACTCTCCTCTTCTACCCTCCCCAAACCCCATCATCATCATCACATCTCTGCAACATCCATCCATCTTCTAAACCTACGATCCTTCTTCTTTTCTCAGCCATGGATGATGAAATCTCCTCCTCTTTCCGTCGATCTTCCACCAGAACGCGGAAGGTCGCTCCGAAGATGGTTGCCGCTCTCGCCAGCAGCGACAACCGGACTCAGGTGCCTTTGAGTTTCGTTGCCTTTCTAGATTTGGTTTTCTATTTTTTAATTTATTCTAGGGTTTGTGTTTTGAAGCAGACGTGTGTTGTTTTAGGCAGCAATTGCTCGTCTTGAGGCTCTGGAAAATGACAATGCGGGAGTGGAATTGGTAGAGGTTGATGACGACGACGAGGCATCTCTTGATGACGATGATCAAGGTTTGTTCTATAAAACTGTGGCCTGTCAAAGTGTTTGGATTGTGCCTTTATGCATTTGACAAAATAGAGTCAAAGAGTTAGATGGCTTGGTACAACTCTCTCCTGCTCACTTCATATGTGCCTGATTAAGATGGGTTTATCAGGCATTTTTATGAGTGGGGAGAGAGACCAACAACTTTTATTTATAATCCCTGGTTCTTTTTCCATTGGGAACCCTAGGTTTCTTAGTTCTCTTCTGATTACACATGAAGACTTAACTGATTTGGTTTCTAAAATGAAACCCATGCATATTTAGAAAATTAAGATAATGGAAAGAATGGGATTTATAGGGTCGTAGAATCATGTGGGGCCTACAAGCTAGATCTATTGTCATGCAAGACCCAAGGTTGTTTTCTCTCTGTTTTTTTTTCTTTTTTTTTAAGCATAATTTTTGCATAATGGTTCAACATGGGCGCCACTGATTTTAAAACTTGATGAGTGGCTACTCGTTCAAGAACACACCCGCCGTCATCATCATCAAAGCCTTGTCCCAAGTACATTGATGTTGGCTACATGAATTCTGATTCTCCATTCCTGTCTATCCCGAGCCAAAATCTTACTTGCACTTCTTCATGTCTATCCTTACAAATTCCATTCATGTTCACTTTGGCATATCCCTTTTCGTAGTGGGACATCAGTGATTGATATACCTGAACCATCTCAAATGAGTCTTCTAATTTATCCCCTATTGGTGCTACCCGTATCACACATCCATCTCAACATTCTCATCTCTGCTATACTTATTTTTTGTATGTGTTGCTTCTTAATTGGGATGTAAACGATCAAGTTGAGCTTGATCTCGAATCCTTTCAAGCTTCACTAGAGCTTGAGTCAAGCTCGAGTAGCCCAGCTTTTACTCATCTCGACCTACTTTATTCAAGCTCGAGACCGATTATAAATGACCTGAGCTTAGTTTACCTTGAGCTCAACTTTATTTTTTCCCAATATATAAGACATAAGATATAAAGTTTTAAGTATTTATATTGTATACATGGGCCCCACATGAAATGTACAATTACATGGATAATTATCCTATATTATATATATAATATTATTGTATAGCAATGTAAAATATAAAGAAAATATATAAATTAAATTAATGGAGCTGAGCTAAACCGAGCTGAAAATTCTCTCATGTCAGCTTATCAAGCCAGCTTGGGCTTGGATCGATTAGCGCACGAACCAAGCTTGAGTCAAGTCTAGTCGAGCTGAGCTGGCTTGTGAGCTTGCTCTGCTCGTGTGCTTGCCCTGCTCATTCATATCCCTAAATATTATCAGCTAAGAACAGATTGCATTCTCCAACTATGTGGGGCTCACTTGAGCTGACCTTTAAAATTGGCACCAAATTCAATATAGCAGCCTTCCAGGTTATAATAGAAAACTGTTAAAACTTCAGCAGTTAATGTTATATATTTGATGTGTGTGTGCAACACATGTGTGAACCCAAATCCCCTTTATTTGCTTTTCCCCACTTTGTATTTCTCTTTATTCTATTTTTACTTTCTTTTAGCTCTTTTAATGCAAGCCATAGGATTAAGTCAGTCGACTCAGTCCAATAGTTGTGGAGCTTCTTTCTTTTAAGAAAACCCTAAAGGAAAAGAGAATGACATTCTATTGCATTCCTTTGTATTCCTTAGTAGAGAGAGTGTAGAGATTGGGAGAAGAGGCAAGAGAAGAGTCTATCCAAGAAGACCAAGAGAAATGAGAGGAAAGAAAGTTTTGAAAGCTTGTAACTTGTGAGTGAGTTGTTATAGCTTCATTTGATAGTTTTCTTGTAATCTCCATTAAAGGTAAAGAGGAAACTTTGCATTATTCCCCAATAGATGTAGGTTACACATTGTGACCGAACCACATAAATCTTGTATTTTGTGCGTTTCTTGTCTTGTTTGATTTCTCTACATGATGGTGGTTTGATGTATGTTTGCCTTAGTTGCATTGTCATGACAGTTGGTTGGTGATTGGTGTTGGAGAATCACATTGCCTAGCAAGTGTTTGTAGAATTTCCCAAAAAACAATTAAGGGCTAAATGGAGGATCTGCAAATGCTATTTTCCTCTCTGCTGCCTATATCTTTTAATCTTCAAGATTTGTAAATGAGAATGGCGAGAGTGCCAGCTGAGGGGAACTTGAGTAGAAGAGAAATGGGGAATCAAATAGGCTAAACATTTCAAAAGCAGCATACAAATTATTGGAAACTACTTCACACTCTTCCTGAACAACTCTTCAAAAGAAACATTTAAATAGGATTTTTGAGAGTTGAAGGAGGGTCAGGGATATTTTCATTCATAAGAAGGGTAGAAAAAGAAATAGAGCATGTTTTTCTTTTGTTAGATTTGAAGAGGAATGTGAAACATTCAGCTTGTGCAAAGTTCTCGATGAGACTTATATGGAAGGCAGTAGAATTGTAGTGAAGAAACTCTGTATGGGGCTCGGTTGATAATAGCTTAGAGGAAAAGTACTCACAAATAGGCAAAGAAAGATTGGTAGAAACGGGGTTTGAGTTTTGCTTTTCTTGCTTCATGACATGAGTGCCAGCAAATGCGGTAGCCTACCATAAAGAAAGATATGAACAATGGCAGGAGGAAGGAGGAGCTTGTTAGAGAAAGGAAAAGGTTGCATACGGCATATTGGGAACCACAACTGCAAAATAATCTTTTTTTGACAAAGCAAAAATGTAGACTATGGGCACGTTTGAACAGCGCTGCGAAAAATCGGTTCTGTGAATAACCTTTTCTGCATTAACCAGTGGAAAAGATTTTCCTTGGAGTCATGGAAAATTTAGTTAATTTTTTCACCATATGTGGAACTTTTTTCACTGCACAAAAGCATTTCCACTTTTTACACATTTTCCACGGAAAAGTGGCTGCACAAACGTGTAAGGACATGTTTGTGTACACACTTTTCTGTGGAAAAAGCGTGAAAATTGGAAAGACTTTTTCCATGCTATGGTGAAATCCACTATGGTCAGGACAACGAAAAAATGAACTGACTTTTCCATGATTATGTGGAAAACTAGTTTTGATTTTCTTTCTTTCTTTTTTTTTCTTTCTTTCTTTCGTTTTTTTTTTTTTTTTTTTTGGTTTTCCATGGAACGCGGAAAAGGTTCTCCACGGATCCGATTTTTCACAGCGCTGCACAAATATGCCTAAAAAAGATTTGCCGATAAGCAATGTTACTTTACCATGGAGAATTTTTCATTTTCCCCTTTTATCCATTGTTCTTTACAATGTCAAGGATAAAAAAGGTCATTACCCAGTGCGGGTCCTGTCGAAGCAAGGTCCTGAGAGGGTCTAGACTGGAGACAAACCTAACCTTTGGCAATTTTTCACAAAGTGGCTGCTTGCAGGTCTCGAATCTGCATTATCATGCATGGCACTTGAAACTTTTACCATTGCACCAAAGCAATGACCCTTTTACAATGTCAAGGATATACATATGTACGTACGTACATATGTATATATAAATATATATGCTTGTATAGTTAGGTCCAGGGTAATTTTCCTTCCTCCACACCACTTGTTTCATTGGCAGAACCATTTGCAGAGCATCAACGTACGTACATATGTGTATGTATGTACATACGTACATATATATATATATATATATTTATCCTTGTTTACTTAGGTTCAGGGTAATTTTTCTTCCTCCACACCACTAGTTTCATTGGCAGAGCCATTTGCAGAGTAGCAATGGGTTTTGACAAACGCATGGCAAGACATGCACTATTGCAGGCTAATAATGATGTCAAGTTGGCTACAAACACTCTTTTTTTTTTTTTTTTTGCAAAGTAAGGTTTGATTTATTAATAAATAAATCAAAGATACGGCCACAAAAGAGGGCGCGACTTGTTTACAACCGTCATGAGCACAGATTGCCACAACAGAACAAAATAAGCAACAAAAAAACCCCAAAGCTTGGGGAATGCTACAAACAGCCCAAGGAAAAGAAAAGGCGGAGAGGTAAAATCTCCAACTTCTGACCACTAGGATTAGAGAAGCAGAGGCCTAAAAGAAGAATGACAAGCAATCAAAGGGCATGTGTGTGTGGCAGCTTTTCCACGGAAAAAGCATGGAAAGTGGAAACGCTTTTCCGCGCCACTAAAAATTCCATGTTTGGTTCAGCCACTTTTCCTCGAGGAAATAATGAGAATGGAACTAACTTTTCCGCGTTGGGTGGAAAACCATTTCCTATGCGGGGATGTTGGACAATGTTCTCTATGGAAAATGGAATTTTTTTTTGTGGAAATGGTTTTCCACAGCGTCGTACAAACATGCCCAAAAGGTTGGGGCTATGCTCAAGAAGACTAGGCATGTTTGTGTAGTGCTACGGAAAACTCATTCCGCAAACTACCTTTCCAGCATTCCCATGGAAAACCCATTTCGATCCACTCCATCGGAAACACTTTTCCGTTGAAGCGCAAAAAACTTCATTTTTTTGCTTTTCCTTGTGGGAAAGTAGCCGCACCAAACATTGATTTTTTTTTTTTTTTTAATGCAGAAAAGCTTTTCCAGTTGTCATGCTTTTTCTGCGGAAAAGCGGCTGCAGAAATGTGCCCTAAAGAATAGGTTCGTGGGGAGGCCAAGTCTGAATAACAAGACGTTTTTGGTAACCTATAACGGTTTTAATTGGTCAGGAAGTGAAGGAAAACCTAGATGTCTTGTAGATGTATGGTGGGGCATGGAAGAATTTTAGAGAGGAAGGAATGCAAGATGCATGGCTTGGCTTACAGGCTCCTTGGCCTTAGTATAGTCCTCTTGTATTGCATAAGGAAATTCTTACCATTTGATAAAAAAAATGCTTGGTTTGCATGATATGGGAAAGAGCAACAAACAAGGGGATCATGGTGGTGTTGTTGGAGTTTGATAATGCAGAACCAGCGACTAAAATCCTCAATTAAGATACCAACATTTGGAAGAATTTTTTCGCTGATTTAAAACATGAAGATGGATAGATTTCTATGCAGATAGATTTTTGAGTTTGTATTGAGTATTTGAAGTACACGATAGAGATTACAATGGTGATCTAAAGATAAGAGATAACAAATTCTTATCTTTATCTAATATTTAAATACAAGTGTATCATCATCAGATGCTAACAGGGATCCTTTTCTTAGAGTTGATCTTGTGTTCATATGCGAGTGCGGTGAGTGACTAACATGCCCCCTCAAGCTAGACTGCCTTTCTATTGCGCAAAGCTTGGTTTTCTACTTTTGGAATCTTGCAAAATTAAATCCTTTGGTGATATCAGCAATTTGATCAACTACACCGACAAACTGAACTTGAATATCAGCTAAAAATCTGATGACACCATTGAAAGATACAAAGCCCACCTAGTGGTTAAAGGTTTTCACCACCTACCTGGAATTGATTACAACGACACCTTTAGCCTTGTTGTCAAGCATATGATAGTACGTATTGTTCTTTCTATTGCCATTCAACATGGGTGGCCATTTGTCAGCTCGATGTCCACAATGCCTTTCTTCATGGAGTTCTCACTGAGGAGGTCTAGATGGACCAACCTCAAGGGTTTGTCGACCCTCATCAACCTACTCTTTTTTGTCTGCTTCATAAAGCAATCTATGGGCCCTGCATGGTATCTTTGCTTGACAAACTATTTCAAAATCTCAGATTTGTTGGGTCCACCGTTGAGAGGTCCCTCTTTTGTCAGGAAGTTTGGTGGCATGTTCATATCCCTGCTCATCTATGTTGATGACATTGTTCTCACTGGTAATAACAATGCAACTCTGCCAAAATTACTAATGGAGCTTGGTTATTTGCAATGAAAGATTTGGCCAATTCACGACTTTCTTGGTGTTGAAGCTCTCCGGGTTCATTCTGACTTATATCTCACCCAACCCAACTACATTTTGGACCTTCTTCGCCAATATGCAAGGTGCAAAGCCCATTAAATCACCCATTTCATCTGATTCTAAACTCTTTAAATTTGATGGTGAACCTCTTTTAAATCCACATGAGTTTCATTGTATGGTTGGTGCACTACAATATGTAACCTTAACCAAACCTGATGTTGTCTTTGTGGTCAACTAAGTTTGCTAGCTCATGCATCAACCCAAAAAATCTACATTGTTTGTCTGTGAAAAGCATTCTTCGATATGTCAAGCGTACTCTCACATATGGTCTATATTTTTGCAAGGGCTCCTTTTCAATTACTGCCTACTCATGCAGATTGGGCAGGCGATCTGGATGTTAAGCGGTCGATGTCAGGTTATGCTGTATTCCTTGGTTCCAACCTTATCTCTTGGAATAGATAGCCCATTGTGTCTCTCAAGTACCGAAGTAGATATCGATCTCTTGCACCGACAGCTGCTAGGTTATATATTGGATTCGTATTGTGGTACGAGATCTTGGGATTTATTTGAAAATCCCTCCACTTATATATTGTGATAATGTAAGTGCCGTTGCACTGGCATCAAAGTCTGTTTATGATGCACGCACTAAGCATGCGGAGGTTGACTATCATTTTATTTGAGAAAAAAGTGATTCAAGGAGACATTCAAGTTTGGTCTGTGGGTTTTGTTGATCAACTGGCTGATATTTTTCACCAAACGACTCAATTATACTCGATTCCAAATTTTAAAATTCCAACAACTGTTATATATACTGCAGTAGGCACAATGGGAATCGGTGGATAGGTTTACTTCCAGCAGCAATAGCAACAGGTAGGAGGTTCGTTTCCAACATCAATAGGTGGAGAACCTGCTCCTGAATAGCAAGGATCGATGTACTAATCACTATAATACGTTAACACATGGAAAAAAGGAAACTTAGGTTTGCGTAGTTTTGGATGTGCATCGCAGTGGGTAAGATCCAACAGCACACCACGGCTTCTGACAAAGCAAAGAGAGGCAACACGATGGGTATATAGGTGGTTGGGGTTCTCTTCCAGTAGCAACTAGTATGTATATTGCAGGAAAACACAGTGGGAACTGGTGGCTGGGTTTAGTTCCAGTAGCAATAGCAACATGAAGGAAAGCTGGTTCCAAAAGCAACAGCTGGAGTACCTTCTGATACCAAGTATCGATGGTACTATTCACTAGGAGTGACTCTGATACCATGAAGATGGATAGATTTCAACGTATGGAGACTTCTGAGTTTGTATTGAGTATTTCACTGCTAGGAAGCACGGACACCTCTCCGGGCCGACGTGTCGGACACTGACATGCCCGGACATGTGTTCCACATGCCAAAAATGGTGTCCTGCTTATTTTTTTATATTTTATTTCCTGGACACTCTGGGGACACACTGGTTGTTTTAGTTGGAGAAAAGTATTAAAATTATAATAAAGAAAGAGAAGGGGGCCATTTCTAAAAAAATCTCTTTTAGTTGGAAGAAAAAAAAGAAAGATAAGGCAGAGGCTAGGGCTTTAAATTAGAAAAAGAAAAAAGGAAAGGGCCTAAATGCAATTTTGTTAGCATAAAAGGTAAGGCAAAGGCTGGGCCATTCTTGCATTCTGTCTTACGATCAAAAGGGGGAAGCCGAAACAGGGCAGCGGCTCATCCTCACGTCACGTTCGGCAGTGCTTCGAACAGAGAAAGAAGAAGAAGGGAAATTCGGACACGCTTCGACCGCTGCTCATCCTCATTTCCGGCTTCCACCGCTGCTGATCCCAACGTCCATTGGTATGTTTGTTTGTTTTTTTTTTTTTATATTTAATTTATGCTGCTGCTTTTATCTTTTCTGCAGCTGTTTTTTTTTTTTTTCCTGCTATGTTGCTGCCTGCATGTATTTTGCTGTTGTTTTTTTCTTCTTTGCTGCATCATGTTGTCGCAAACCTCCTTGATGCTGTGTTTTTTTTTTTTTTTCCTTTTTTAATGCGAATATGTAAATCTGCAAATGGTGTTGGCACCTTCTGAATTAGATTTATTTTTTAAGAAAAAACTGTCCTTGCTGCTGATGTTCTTTATTTTTTGCTGCTATTCTTTATATCAAATAATTCTTTTTTCATTTATCAGCTGCTTCTTCACCTCTGCGTGACAATTTGGAATTTAGGAATATGAGTTCCATTCCTGGCTCTAGCTCACACCCCTCCAATGAAGAAGATATAAATAAGCCTCTGTGGAAATTTGTAACCAAGTTTAAGAAACTTAATGAAGGAGGGGGAAATATTACTTGGCAGTTTAATTTTTGCAATCAGATAAAAAAGAGCTCATACACAAGGGTTAAGGCTCACTTGTTAAAATTGCCTGGCTATGGGATTGCTGCATGTTCACGCGTTACAACAAAAGATATTTCTGAAATGCAAAAATTAGACTAAGAAGTAAAATTAAGGATGAAGGCCAATGCACCAAAAAAAAGTACCTCTGCTTGTTTCTAGTGTTTCAGGGAGTTCTAATTCTACGAGTGTGAATAGTATTATGCACGGAGGGTTTGACTGAAAGAAGAGAAAGACAAGTGGAAGTGGGGAGTTCAAATCCAATTGAGAAGGCATTTAATATAGGAGCTCGTGATCAATTACATGCCGAGATTGCTAGGATGTTTTATTCTGCGGGTTTACCATTTCACTCAGCACGAAACCCACATTTTTGTGAATGCCTTCACTTTCGCTGCCAACAGTCCACTTACCGGTTATGTGCCTCCGTTCAATATGTTGAGGATGAGTTTACTCCAAAGAGAGAAGGCAAACATTGAAAGATTATTGCAACCTATTAAAAGCACGTGGAGGGAAAATGTAAGCATTGTAAGTGATTGTGACTTAGCTATGTTTGGCATCTCTATTTCATGCCTCTATTTCTCTATATGTCTAAATCGGACAGAGTAGATAAGACATCTTAGAGCCAATCCCTAAAATGAGGCCAAATGCTTACGCCGAGCAAAATCCTCTAAAATCCAAATGGCTTAGTAGGCAGATGAGAAATAGAGCTTTTGGGTGGAGGTGACTTACTAAGAGAGGCCATTAATCAATTTCATGGCTGTTACGGAAGGTGGGCCTATGTTTCTTAAAGCTGTTGATTGTTCAGGTGAAATTAAAGACAAATATTTCATTGCTAATTTGATGAAGGAGGTCATTAATGATGTTGGGCATGAGAATGTGGTTCAAGTGATTATTGACAATGCTCCAAATTGTAAGGGTGCGGGGCAAATCATTGAATCACAATTTCCTAACATTATTTGGACCCACGTGGTCCACACCCTCAATCTTGCTTTGAAGAACATTTGTGCATCAAAAAATGTTGAGAACAACCAATTGACATATAGCGAATGTAGTTGGATATTAGACATTGTTGGTGATGTTATGCACATAAAGCATTTTATCATGAATCACTCTATGAGGTTGGCCATGTTCAATGAGTTTGTTACTTTGAAATTGCTTTCTGTGGTAGACACCTGCTTTGCTTCAGCGATTGTCATGCTTAAGAGATTCAAACTTATAAAGCGGGTTCTCCAAGCTATGGTTATATGTGACAAATGGTCTTGTTATCGAGAAGATGATGTGGGGACGGCAAGATTTTGTAAAAGAAAAGTTGTTAGATGACATTTGGTGGGATTCCATTGATTTCATTCTTTCCTTCACATCACCTATTTATGATATGCTTAGACTCTGTGATACAGACAAAACCTTGTCTTCTCTTGGTGTATGACATGTGGGATAAAATGATTATAAAGGTGAAGACCACAATATTTAGGCATGAAGGGAAGCGGCATGATGAGTCATCTGGATTTTATGATGTGGTACACCAAATACTTGAAACAAAAACAATGCCCCACTCCATTGCTTGGCACATTCTTTGAATCCCAGGTGAATTACTTTCTTTTATTTTTACATCATAATAAACATTTTTTTATTATCAAGTAAATTTGAAATCCTTCTTTCTTTTGTGAAAGGTATTATAGTGACGAATGGCTTCAAGAGGACCCGAGTCGAGTTCCTCCACATAAAGATGTGGAGGTTTCTAGAGAGAGAAAGAAATGTCTTGTAAAATACTTCCCCACTTATGAGGAGCGCACAATGGTTAATATGGAGTTTGCCAATTTCTTGCTTAGAATGGGGGAATTTGGGGAGTATGATTCTTTACATGATCGATATCATATGGTCCTACGAGTTGGTGGGCCATCCATGGAGCATGTGCACCCATGCTTCAAAGCTTAGCTTTTAAGCTACTTATGCAGCCCTTCTTCTTCATCATGTTGCGAGAGGAATTGGAGTACTTACTCCTTTGTGCACTCCGTGAGAAGGAACAAGATGACGCCAAAACATGCTGAAGACTTGGTTTTTATTCATAGCAATCTACATGTTTTATCAAGAAAAACCCCACAATATATGCAAGGTGAGGCTAAGATGTGGGATATTGCGTACACATGATTCCTTCGAGGATGTTGGGGTGCTCGAGGTTGCTAATCTCTCGCTTGATGAGCCAAAGTTGGAGACCGTGATCTTTATAGATGATGTTGATCATGATCAAATTGATGGTGATGATGATGCAATTGAAGTTGCATCAATTGAGTAAACTTTAGATGGAAATTGACTTCTTTTTTGCTTTTTGTATTTTTGGAATGGAGGGGAATTGATAATTCCTCCTTTCCTTTGTATGGATTTTATGGAACTATGGATATTTCATGTTTAATGATTATGAATTTGTTTCAGTTTTGTATTTGCTATTTGATAATTTGATATGTTTGTTAGTTGGTACGGTGGTACACTGGTACTTGAATTTTATTTATTTGATTGCTAAATTGATTACAAAGTTTAAAATGATATTATCTTTTAGTATATGATTAGATATATTATTATTATTATTATTAAATATTAACGTGTCCCCGACGTGTCTGTGTCCTACTTTTTGAGAAATTCCGTATCATCGTGTCCGTGTCCTGTGTCCGTGTCCGTGTCCGTGCTTCTTTGAGTATTTGCAGTACACAATAGAGATTACAATGGTGATCTAAAGATAGGAGATAACATATTCTCATCTTTATCTAATATTTGAATACAAGTGTATCATCATAATATGCTAACAGGGATCCTTATCTTACAGTTAATCCTGTGTTCAGATGAGAGTGAGGCGAGTGACTAACATAACCTTGGAATCCCAAGTTTAATGGAGCAAGGAGACAAAAATTGCTGAAACTCCATCTAAAAAAAAAAAGAAAAAAAAAATATGAAAAGAAACTTGAAATGCTATGATAACACCTGAGCTATGCATGCATGGTCATTGGAAAACATTAGAAGAGGTGGGGAAGCTTATAGGTGGACTGATACTGCTGATGAGAAAGTTCTTTCTCAGAGAATGTATAAAATGTCTTAGACTGCTAGTAGAAGTGGATGCATCATTTCTCCTTAAATGGGTAACATTACTCAAACCCACAGATTCAAGGTTGGGACAATGAGTACCTTCGAACAGTGCTATTGATTTTTGTTACTTTATTCTTAGTTTCAGCTCATTATGTCTCTAATACATGCACGTGCTGCGTTATGTAGATGTACAGTTTAAGTTGATATTATTGGGCCTGTTTCATTTGGAGCTAATTATTTTTTACCGGGCTTTTTTCTTCAGTTTTATACCACACTAGATGATGCGGAGTGGGGGTACCAGTTGCAGGGCAGGTAGAGATGGAGGTGGTAGGTCAGGCTTTTGCCTAAAAATTGGCCTTATGCCATACGCCCTATCACGAGCGAGGAAGAAGAGAGAACTCGGGAAATCCCAAATCACTCAATTGTTTTTCATTAATCATTAGCTGAGGAGCCAAAAGGCTTTACAATGCTCATAGGAAAATGAGAAAACCTAGAAATAATCTAGACCATCCAACACACATCGATGGCCAGCATTAGAACATCTGAATTTAAATAAACTAAAAGACAAAACCATTAAATAAATTAAACTAGTTCTAAATAACATAAAAATAGCATAAAATGAATGGGCTGGGTCCATGGCAGGTCGACCCATGGGGACCATGGGTCTGTCCTGCATCACTAGATTAGCCACTAATTTTAAGTATTGTTATCATTGGCAAGAGACCGTAGCAAGTTAGAAGGTGCTCATTGTCAAAACAAACTCTATGTAGAGGAAATTCGGTTTACAAATTGGCTGCAATAGTCAAATCAGCAAAATATGCTGTGGGCCGACCTTTATATATGCCCATTCACAGGTATAAAGTGGGATTGAAAAAGGTCTTAGCTTGGATTAGAGGTACGCCAAATTTAGTATGATTTGATGTCTGTAGTCACCAGTTTTTTTTGGAGAACTAATTCATCACCCATTAAAAAAAAAAAGTCATCAGTTGCTGATTCTTTGGATTCCAAATCGGCCTTATTTATTGCTTTACACAGGGCAAAGTGCATGTACAACATCCAATTTAATGATTTTTTTTTTCTTGTGAGTCTGTCTCCTACCCATCATCAGATTTTAGATGACCTGTTTGCAGTCAAAGTTCTTTTTTTTGGTCATATAAAAGCACTGTGCATTCCTCATTGGAAGGCTGGTATGATTGAAGAAACAAAAGCTCTTGAAAAAAATTGAGCTTGGGAGCTGATAATAATTGCTAGAAAGGGAGTGAGCAGTTGGGTTTTATTGGGTTTTACATTAAAACTCTGCAGTTAGATCTATTGAGAGGTACAACACAAGATTAGTAGCAAAATGGTATATGCACTCAGACTTAAGGAGTGGATCACCAGTTGTACTTATGCTTATATGGCCGAGACAAAATCTATTTTGATTTCTATCTATTTCCGCTAATCAAGACTGGATTCTTTTCCATTAGATATGAAGAGACCTTTGTACGAGGAGATCTTCAGGAACAGGTGTTGATGGATGTTCCCCTTGGATTCCAGCTTGAGGATGTTGTCTGATAAGTTTATAGATTGAAGAAGGCTATATTATGGCCTAAAACAATCCAAAGCATGGTTTCAGAGTTTAATCTCCTCCATGGACGGTCAGGTTTCATTTTCTTTTGTTGGAAATTTTCTTTCTACTCTTGGCCTAGTTGAATTAATGCACATGGATGAGTCAGCTAATTGTATGGCGGATGCTCTAGTGAAGCAAGGAGTGAATAGGGGCGTTCCTTTCATTGCTTGTACTATGTTATTTATTTATTCTGTAGTGGTTTTTTGGCTCTGCTGTTGTGGGGTATAAGGCTCTTATACTTGGTTTTCTTGCTTCCGTTGTGATCGTTTCTGTTTCTCTTTAATATAATTTTTCTGTTATTGATGAAAAAGGATACATTATCGAAGTTGGAATTTAGCTATAGCTATGTGTTGGCACTCTTTTTTTACTGACACTCTATTTGTAAAAGGAGTGCAAGAAGAATCACAGTTACTATTTTGTATGTTGATGACATTATTTACCCCAGTGATAGTCCAAAGGAGATAGTTGAGCATAGAATTATTCGAGGATATATTTTGATATCAAAGATCTGGGGCAACTAAATTACTTCTGGGGCAACTAAATTACTTCTAGGTTTGAAGTTGTAGATCTTGAGAGGTATTACCATATCTTAGTGTATGTTCTAGACCTATTGAAGCAGACCGGTATGCTTGCCTCAAGCCATTTGACGCTCGTATGGAGATTATCACTATTTACGGCTGATGAGGGTGGATTGTTGAATCACGTTGGTATTTACCAAAGTTTTGTTGGAAAACTGGTACACCTTACCATCAGGAGGCCTGATATCAATTATGTTGTATGGGTGCCAAGTCGATTCATGCATTCTCTGCGTGCTTCCATTGGAATCAACATTAAGGCCTCTTATGTATTTGAAATATTCTCTGCATCTTCATATAGAAGTCTATTCTCTATACTGATCAAGATTGGGCTCGTCTCCAAATTGGTGGGAGATCTACTTAAGGATATTGCATGTTTGTTGGTGGAATTTGGTGACCTGGAAAAGCAAAAGGCAGCTGGTTGTTTGCTCTTGCTCGTTCTCGTGTAGAGCTTGAATATGAGGCCACAGCCACAACTTTTGGGGCTCACGATGTTCTGTGATCAGGAGCTCGGACATTTTTAATAGACTGGTTTTTGACGTAAAGCACTCAACAAATCTGCATAGTAATAATCTGGCCATCAAGGAGCTTTTTTATTTTATAGAGATCTTGTGTATCATGAGCAAACGCAGGATATTGGAGCATATTTGTCACTTTTTCATGGAATATATTAGATATAATCTAATCCATCCATGTATAATCTTATCCATCCACTAGAATGAAACTTGATCATTAGTTCCAATCCTTTCAGTAGGGCATTTGAAAGTTTATGCTCTAGTTGCTAGATGACTAGCTGGTCATCATTGATATCTACGCGCCAACTTGAGCAGGGGAGCTTAGAGTTCTATCCTCGATTTCTTTCTCTCTTTTTTCTTTGTTGCAATTTCAGTTATCTTAGGGGTTTAATTGTAATGACCATAAATGTTATGAAGTCTTTGTGTAGTACTTGAAAATTTTTAACTTAATAACATATATGTCAAATGCACAATCCTAGCATGACATGTGCATCTGATTCTTCCACTTCCGTTTTTTACCTCTCCAGTCTTCTTCCATTTTTCATCTTTGCTCCCACTTATCTTACTTTGTATGTCAGCCTGAGGCTCAAAGCATTGGCAAGTCCCAAGTGTTGTAACTGCCAAAACTGAAAACTAAGGACTAGTTAATACCTTTTTTTTTTTTTTTTTAGATACACCCAGGTATCTCCTCCCAGCCACAGCTCAGCCAGGAGCCTTTTGGCCTTGAGCCTGAGGGACACTCGATTTTGGGGCAGCCGAGACTAATCCCTAGGGCATCATGCAAACCCTTCAATGCACATGCACCCGGGTAAAACTATGGGAGGTGGGACTAGTTAAACTGCTGTTATGGAGTTGGCAAAATCCATGGAATATGCGACCAGCCTAAATGTAACTTCGTATCTCCTCAGCACCCAAATGTACAGATGAAGAGAGAGACTCTGGCTTGTTTTTGACACATTTAAAATTGGCCAAGATACATCCGTAACATAAATAAAATACTGAAAATTCATGTATATGGGGCATGTTTATACCCTACAGTACACATGCACATGCACACACCACATCTGGAAAATTTTGAGCTTTGATATTCCTGAAGTTTGGTTTGGTTTTACTTTCAGATAACTGTGCTTTAAAAGTGCTGCTTTTTTCTTTAAAGTTTAAGTACTGTTTCAGATAATGCTTTCTAGATAGATAATTTTGGATGTTGGCAATTGATTATCGTTATGTTCACATGCAGCAATTATACAAAAGAAAGCTTCTAAGACAACACAAACGTAAAACAAGGCAGGCGAAAGCGCTTGAAAATGCAAGAAGGCTCCAAAACTTTCATGGAGCGTACAGGAAGTTATGAAAATTAGAGAAGCTCTTGGTTTAGGGTACATAGCATATGCAAATTATAATTAGTTTGAATCTATGAATGCACAGATACTTTAAAACGGGCAACGTTATCATGTCGTATCGTATACGATACTTCACTTTTGTGTGATAAAATTCGTGCCCCCTGCCATATATGGCATGTCTTTTGCCCCGTATCCAATGCCGTAACAGGTTGAATAATCTGATTGAATGGTATCTATTCACATTGCACTTATTGGATGTGAGTACTAGAATCTTGTCATACAAAGATACAAATATATTCTGACTTCCCCTGTTTCTAATGATGTGAAGGTGCCTGCTAACAATTTGGGTGGTTAAGGGCAGGGAAATATATATGCTATATGGTTTCTACTAATTTCATGCCAAGTCCAAATGATAGAAAAGGAATTTTCATCCTTATTCTGCTAAAATATTCAGACCAACTTGTAATTCGGGTACAACGCTGAAAAATAGGCACCCAAACAAGAAGGTTTTGATTTCGATGATATTTGGGTGTTGATATGATGAAATGTCAAAGGCCTGGGAAATAGCATCCCCAAAAATGGGCTTCTAATTTCTATGGCAATCTGAGGGAGGAAGGACAACCATCCATTCCACTAAAATATTCTGACCACTTGCAATATGAGTTATATCAGTAGTTGCCTTCGATTTTATAGTCTTTGAATGTTTACTTGCTAAGGCATTGCTACATTTCTTTGTGCATGAAACAGGCGAATCTTGAAGCCTTGCCTCCACATGTGCCATCCTATTTGAGGCTGCAGTGGGCCCTCCGAGCTCATCCTCCCGTCGCCATTTCTGCACAGTTTTGTGACTGGTTCACTGCCAACTACACATGCATGAGATGTGGAATGCGGTTTTGTGCTATCGTTGCCAGGTTATACACAATGACACTCGATGTTTGAAATTTGTTGCCTAATAAAAATTTTGGTTTGCTATTACAAATTTATGGTTAGGATTCGCTTGTGCTTGCAAGTTTGATATGAAGCAAACCACTTGGGGAATTTGATGTCCAGGTCGTCTTATTTTTTTCTGTCTCTGGAGTGTTGCATAAACTAAGCTATTTTACTCTTATAAAAACTACATGATTCCCGCTTGCCGACGCTGAAATGGATTCCCTAAATATTAAATCTTTTATAACCCACTTTTGGACTATGGAAACCCCTCCTGACTCGGGAGCAGAAGAAGCTCGAGGCCTCGTGTCTCAATTCTAATGTAAAAAATTAGTAAATAGAGCTACGGCATGTCTATAAACAAGAGATTGGACTATATAGTGTTCGTGGACTTAGGCGGCTCTTTAACTTACTTCGAAAATATTTTATTTTCTCTATTTCTAATCCTATCCTGTGCCAAATCTTCCACGGATAGGTTACCAACTTAATTCAGAAATCTACCCATAATACTGTTAGGTTAAATAAATTAGCAAACCTCCCATAAA
Organism: Camphora micrantha; assembly: GCA_003546025.1. Taxonomy (NCBI): domain Eukaryota; kingdom Viridiplantae; phylum Streptophyta; class Magnoliopsida; order Laurales; family Lauraceae; genus Camphora; species Camphora micrantha. Next base: position 24,426,245 of record QPKB01000009.1, read on the forward strand.
CTATGAAGACACCTCTAAAGGTGTTAAATTCATTAGGATTGGCCTTTGTTTGGTACTGATTTTTATTAAGTGACCCAAATTTCATTCCTACTGCGCACCGACGGGTAAAATTTGAAGAATTTTAGAATACAGAATCCTTATTAATAATTAGTATTATTGGATGTACGGATAAGATAAAGACAGAAACTATGAACTGACAGTGTATGGTAAAAACTATGCATTAGTCTTTAAAATGGGTTTTGGACATATCAACATATACAATTAACATGGGCTGTAGGCTTGTGGCAAAATGAAATAGCGATTTCATAATATTGACATTGTAGTTTGGTCCCATCAGAAGCTTAGCCACCTATAGGGAGGAGGTTAAGAATTATCCCACCGTCTGGGCTACCAATTCAAAGTACAATTAGCGACTAATAAAATCCTGCTTGTATACATTATTAAAGAGCTGTCAGTATACATCTCTGTACTGGCCT
>QPKB01000009.1:24426820-24452936 GCA_003546025.1 Camphora micrantha
CTCGATTGACTAAGATCTGAACGATTCTACTTTTGAAAACACCGTCTTTTTCACTTAAAGACCTTTTCCACTCAGTGAACTGAGATCAAAAGTAGAATCGTTTAGGAAACCGCGTATTTTGAATTCAAAAAGAGCAATTTAAGCAATGACAAAGAAGAAGCGGGCAGTCCTTATGAAACTACCTGTTATTGAAGAAGTGAGGTTTTTAACCCTAAGATAGAGGTTTGGCCCTTGCTTGGGGCTTGGCTTCCTGGCAGGACTAGTCCTTGGCTTCAATGGAGGGACAGGCTTTAAGAATTCCTTATAGAGCTAGGCGCACTAGAAGGAAGGGAATGAACAGGCATAACCAGGAGATGCCCCACTTCGTGATCTTCTCTTTCTCGGGTCCTAGGAGCTCGTCCTCCAGACGGTGCGTAGCTCTTCCTACAGGATAATAGGAGGGGAAGAACTGGGATCACGCCTTAGGAATAGAGCGCAGGGAAGCAAACTAACTTAGTGAGCTATGCATGAACTTATATCAGTATCTCTTGCATGCGTATGCTACCTTGTGCTAAAATAATATAAGCCTAAGTTGTTCGATGTCGTTTGTTGTTGTTAGGTCACAACTAAGATTGCAATTCCTTAACATTGTTGGGTGGGTGGTGCACATTGATATGTGGGCCTCATAACCTGGTCATATATGTAGGAATTATACTTTGATAAATTCACTCTCATTCTGTTGGAATTGTCGGGCCAGCATAGATCATGGAGTCCAACCTTTATCGAGCAGACTCGAATTCACCAACAATGGTCCACGTTGAACCCAAACTAAGATTCATGTCCTAAATCCTTATTAGGCCTAGTCTGAGTAAAATCCTTAAAAAGCCCTACTGCCAGGATATCCAAACCAAAGACATGTTCTACCTCTGGATACAAAAACACGCACCGCACCCAAATAAAATTTAAAGACAGCATTCTTCGAAAAAAGAAAAAAGAAAAAAGGAACAGGAAAATCATCAATAGGAACCTCCCATAAACCCAATAATTGTCAAAGACATGGAAAGAGAAGAAGACCTCTATCAGAACCATCATCCTCTCTATTGAGTCCAGATTTCGTCAATCTCAGACCAGATTTGAAAACCTCAACAACATACACAAGCGATATATATAAATATATACATATATATACGTGCGTATATATATATACATATACATATATATATGCTCTCAGAAGATAACCACTCAAAATCAATAAGCAAGACAAGATCAAAAAAAGAAAAAGAAAAGAACACAGAATCTAACACATTCAACTTAAATCACTCAGTGGGTTAAAAGAGCAACCAATTAAGCCCCTGTTAAAGAATTAGGAAAAAAAAAAAAGAAAAATAACTGCTACTATTGAAGGCCGAGTAAAAAACAAAAAGCTGTCCCATAGAGGAATAAAGAAGAAGTGTTAGGAGAGAGGGACCAATCTATTCTATGATATGATATGATGGCTTATGGGCCACCCCAAGTGCATAGGAAAATGGGTGCCCATCTGTCTCGTGTGGGTATCCAGTTTAGCCCATAGATTCTGGACAACATTAGCAAGCAATCGCAATGTTCTACTGGAAGTTCATCCATGATAAAACTAATGAAAAAAAAAATCATTTTCCTCAAAGCCTGCTCCATCCAAAGTAGCATCCACACTGAGCATGCAAAAACACATATAAACACTTCTCATCATAAAAATCAGAAAGGAAACTGTGCAAATAATAGCCAAGTCCATATCTACACTTCTGATTCTATAATTTAGTAGCATTTGTACAATTTATATAGATCATAGCTCTATTAATATTTACATTTTTTTATTAGAACAACTATAATTATCATTGTATACTAACTCTTTAAGATATATTCATATACATTTATGGTGGTGTTGGTATAGTTTTTTAGTATCTGTTTAGAACATCAACATCCATGTTGTGTCAAAGTAACACTTGGAAGTTGTAATGACATATCTAAACAAGTCTAACTTTGGTCATCACCACAAAAGGACCATAAACAAAAGAACTGAATAAAATCTAAAAACAGTCTGCTCAATCTCATCATACTCTTTGATTATAAACACACCAACCATGGTAGAAACTCATTCATCAAAAAAAAAAAAAAAAAAAGTGAATAAATTTTTTTTAATCAGTATAATTAAAAATTGCTTCTGATTTCTTATTGAAACCACAATTACATATAAAGAGAGCAGAAGAAGAGATGTGTATATATATACAAACTAAAGAGCTATTGCATATGATAGATAGGATTAAAGGAAAAGGGAGAAAAGGATGCAGGAAGGGATTTAGAGAGTTGGGGTTGCATGAAAAGAAGAGGAAGAAGGTTCAGTTGTTGTTGTTGAAACGGTGGGATTATGCAGAGGAAATGCATACATAGATATCGAGAGACATAGAGCCATCTCCTCTTCGTTTTTTCCCTTTTCTTTTCTTCATTAAACTAAAAAAAAAATGCAGAGGAAATGAATTTCCTCTAACAGATCTATGAAAAGGCACCAAAAAAACAGGGAACTCGAACAGATCCAACCAGACATACGTCTAGATCTAATGAAATCTATTTAGCTGAATTAAACAAAACAGTACCAAAAATGAGGGAATTCTTACAGATCTATCAGAAAACCAAATATATTGATACAAAAAATTTGAAAAAATTAAGCAAAATATGTATATCTAGGGCTTCTTAGGTAGAAATTAAGAAACATACGTACAAATAACAGTCAAGGAAAAAAAATCCCGCATCTGAGGCTCAGATCTGAAGAATCTCTCACATCAAACCTAGAAAATTTTAGTAAGAAAGAAAATCAAATCTATGAAAAAAACAGAGGAGAAAAACAGATCGAGAAAAGAGGAGAATAGCCAAAGGAATCAACAAACAAACAAACAAACAAAAAAGAGGCATGAAAGAAAGAGGAAGAGAAACTCACCTTGCTACCCCTGCGAGGGTAAAGAGAGAGAAAAAAAGAGGGACGAGACGAGGGGAGAGATACTCAGAGAAAGAGGAGAAGATCGAGGCATTTCTGTGATAATATATAGACAATGGAGCGAGAGAAAGTGAGAAAAAAAGACCTAAAAAATGCAGAGGAAATGGCCAGCAGCAGATGATGATAAAGAAACAAGAAGTAGAAATTCACAAAATCTACCTGGTTCTCTGCCAATCCAAGCTAAATAACGCCGTCCGGATTGTCCGATGCACGACTGAAGAAGCCCTAGAGGAGATTTGGGCAGGCGCGGTGGACCCTCGCGGGAAGAGATGGCGCGAGAGCTGGTGCGACGGATTTTGACAGAAGAAGGAGAAGGGGAAAGAGAAGAAAAGCGATTTTTCCTGATGTAGAACTGCAAACTCGTGCCGGCTTTGGAGAAGATGACCGGAAAAGGGAGAGATGGGTCTGCGCCTGGTATAACAGAGATGGGTTTTTTCGGAGATGGTGGGAGAGGGTGAGAGCTGCGTGATGGAGATGAGGTGAGAGCGAGAGAGGGAGAAGAGGGCCAGAGAGGGATGAGCGAGGGAGATTAGGGCGGGGCGCATAACAGAGATGGGTTTTTTTGGAGATGGTGGGAGAGGGTGAGTGCTGCGTGATGGAGAAGAAGACCGGAAAAGGGGTCAAACTCGTGCTGGCTTTGGAGAAGACGACCGGAAAAGGGGGCACCAGTTTTCTACAGTGGGATGGGTCTGCGCCTGATAAAAGAGATGGGTTTTTTGAGATGGGTTTTTTGAGATCAACATAGATGGAGATGGTAGGAGGGATCTGCGTGCGTTGATGGAGAGGGTGAGGTCTGCGTGAGTGGTGATGGAGATGATGTCGATGAGGGAATGGAGATGGAGATGGAGATGGTGAGGGAGATGAGGGAATGGAGGTGACGTGAGAGTGAGGTGAGAGCGAGTGGGAGACGAAGGGCAGAGAGAGAGAGAGCGAGAGCGAGAGATGGAGACGAGGGCCAGAGAGGTAGAATCAAAGCAACGGATATTAGGGCACGTTTGTGAAGAGGAAACTTCCATATGTAAAGATGAAATTGCTGCATCAGTTATATTCTATCGATTTTAACGGCACGTTTGTTTACAAGCCATTTTCGTGGAATCCAGAAAGAGTTTTTTTTTGTATATACCCCCTATACTTTATAAGATTTGTAAATAGGCTTCTGTAGTTTCAGAATTTGTAAATAGACCCCTGCCCATGCATTTTAATACCTTTTGTATCCCTAATTAAGTGGGTTTGATGGTAAACAAGAAGGGTGTTAGTTTTTTGCTCTTTTTTTTTATATAAAAATAACACTTTTGCCCTTAGAACCAATTTTTATATATACCCTTAAGGTTTCTAATATTTATAAATAGGCCCCTGTGGTGGGATAGATGATAATAGACCCTTCTCCACTACTGTGGTGGTGGGTTAAATTTTCCTAATCCTATAAACGTGCCGCTTCTCTCTCGCTTGTCTCAATTGTGATCGATGACTTTAATCTATTCCCCATCTTTATCACACATGCATGCCAATATGTGGCACAAGGGCAAAGCATGTTTGGAATTGATTTTACTATTTTAGGAAGCAACTCGTTGAGTGAGGTTTCATTTAATCTAAATGATATCTACCATTAATTGTTTTTCTAAAACATCATATATTCATTTAAATGGTTGGCTCAATGCTAGAATTCTACTTTAATTGGCACTTCTTTCTTTCTCTGTAATGGACTAATAATACTTGGTTTAAAGTGGAATTGCTAAATGGATCGACCACATGATAGGCCCCACACGAACTCGACCACATGAGTAGAGAAAGGATCATATGCATAGAACAATGAGGCAGATGTAATTGCACAAATGGACAGATCTTTTTATTTTATTTTATTGTGTCATTTCTTTCTTTCAATGGTAATGAATGGATGGATAGGACCAATGGACTTGGTCATCACGTAGAAAGAATGGGCCAATTCTGCATGGCCTCTCTCTGGTGCACTTGTATAGGTGCTCAATTTTCATTAAAAAAGTGGTGGTGTAATCTCATAGAAAATTGTTTAATTCCACCCCATTTTCATCTCAAATTGAAACCCATTTCTCAATTTGTATAAGTAGCATCAAAGTATCAATAAAAAAAAATCGCTTTGTGTTAATCTAAATCAACACGTAACAAATAAATAGTTTTTTTAATCAATAGAAAGAAAAAGTTACTTGTGTTCATAAGCTTGGCGCACATCAACATTATAAATAAACATCCTAAATTTTGACCAACTTCCCACATAAAGTTTGAGCCTCTTGATTTTCATTAATATTAATCAACTAAAATGAAGATCCATGCACTGTGATTCATTCAAACTTCTCGTGCCAGACCCTGCAAATGATAGGACAGTTAGATGATGAGTAGTTTAGAAACATGTTATAGGAAATGAAAAATAAAAAGAGAATTTAACATAAGGGTGCATTATCAAACCTATACTTTTAAATTATTCCTGCAAAGAAAAAAAATAAAATTAGAGTGTAAAGGACAATAAATGATACATATATATATATTCAGAAAATAAGAAAATCTATTCATAAATAAATGCAATAGAAATATACTCACAATAGTGATCAAAGAGTCAGATGGTATCATTAGGTCGTGACCTTTTGCTCCCACTAACAACTGTATTCTTACATGTCCTTTTATTATGCCCAAGTTGTTTGCAAAGTGCACAAGTGACTTTTTGTTTGCGTGTTGGTTGACGACCGGTTGAAGGTTCTTCATCTACATCTCTTCTTCTATTACGACGAGGACATCCAGGTGGGCGACGATTGGATGGTGGATAGACATCATATACTTCTGGTTTATTTCATTGTTCCTTGTGTGGAATTGGGTGGAGGACATGAACGTATGTTGCTTGCAAAGTTGTGGTCTTATAACATGGGGCACAATATGCCTCCGGTCTTTCCCTCCTATTTAGAATGCATGCAACTGCATGTTTGCAAGGGATCCCAGAAACTTGCCACTGACGGCATGTACAACTGTGGAGATTAAGAAACACTATGTGTCGTCCATCATCTGCATTAACCTCATATTCGTCGCTGCCCGCAAATAATAGTGCGCACCCCCTTGATTTCAATTCAATCTCTTTCATTTCATCATCAACTTTTTTAACAATGACATTTTCCCATGCATTAGACTCTTTACGTCAATCATGAAACTTCACCATCAACTTCCTTCTAATGACATCAACAAGGTCACATATTGGCTGTGCTCGGGCACTAGCTATGAAGTTATTCCAGGATTCTGAAAAGTTGTTAGTAATTTCCTTGCACTTCACATCTTCATTAAAATAAGCTCTATTCCATTGATAAGGAGGCACATCATCACACCATGCACGTGCTTGTGGTGAGAGATCTTTCAATTTTTCCATTTCCTTATTAAACTCATATATAGTGTAGGCTCTTGCGGCCCTCCAAAATATATTTCTCAGTAGTAGACCCTTGTGTTCCTTCTAAAAATTTTTGTACATGTGTCTGACACAAAATCTATGATGTGCTTCTGGAAACACAGCTTGGACCGATTCAGTTAGTCCTTTCTGTCTATCTGACATGAACGTCACATGGTCTAAATTAATAGAGTCTCTCAACTGCTCCAAAAAAGTGAACCAACTGTCTTTTGTTTCAGCTTTAACAACAGCAAATGCAACTGGAATTATTCCATTATTCCCATCGAGTGTTATCGCGGACAACAAAGTACCTTTATACTTGCCCTTTAAGTGACATCCATCTAATCCAATAAATGGACGACATCCACTAAGAAAAGCAAAGCGGCAAGCAGCAAAAGAAATGAACAACCTGTAAAACTGGTGTTACCCCTCTAACCTATATTTTGCAATACTTCCCTGATTTGTTCTAAGTATCTCGAAGCACAACGCTGGCACCATCGAATAAGAGTACTCATAGGACCCAAAAATCCTCTTTAATGCTATTTGCTTACCTCTCCATGCCTTGTGGTACTTGACATTTAACCCATATTTCTTAAATAAGTCACTCATGAGAACACTCACTTTACATTCTGGTTCATCTCTTAGGCGACTTTCCACTTGATCTGCAATCCAAGTTGCAGTAGCCATAGTATTCCCACGAGAATTGATCGAGTTGCACTTATGAACATCAACAAATGTCTTAATCTGAAAAGTTTTCTCGTCTTGTTTTATAGATGCATGAATGCGCCAAGGACATCCATCAATAGCACATGTAGCAGTTACCCTCTTCTTTTCATTTTTCACGAAATTACATTCAAAAGAATTTGCAACACAATATTGCCTTAGTGCCAATCTAAATTGTTCAACATGAACAAATTGTAGCCCAACTTCCATTTTTGGTGACTTATGATCACTTTCATCATCATACTGCGGTGAATCCTCATAGCATTCACTTTCAGAAGAACTTTGTAGCAGTTGGTAGTCTGACCCAGATTCATAATCAAAGAGGTGAAGGTCCAAATATTTTGGACCTTTTCTATTGCTTTGGTCTGCTTCTGGAATGATTGAAGTTGGCACAACATCAACGAGATGGAGTCCTCTTGAGCCCGACGAAGAAATTAGAGTACAAATGTAAGTCAATATTGGTTCTACCCCATTTGTCACTGTAAACATTTCAATCAACTCGTTGTCGCTACTTATGGACCCTAATGATTCTCCAACATCAACATCTGGAATCTTATAATGCATCGTAATGCAATCCTTGGTCGCTTTAGCAAGGGATGCTGAAAAATCTAAAAGATAAATAAATGAAGTCTTGTCCTTGTCCATCACTTCACAACACTTATCTCCCTCAACATATACTGTCTTCTTCGTGATTGAATCTTGCTTAAAGTGGCCCCCATAATGGAATTCAACCAAAACATCATTGTAATACCCCATCTTACTGGCATTAAGAGAAAGCACAAAATACAAAGTCTTTTAATATAATGCTTAGAACTTTAATAAAGAAAAAAAATGCAAATTCTTTGATTAAAACACAGAGAAGATGACCACTCATTTTAAGTTGCTCTTTTCAATTGTCTAAGAGCATTCTCTTCTCATTTATTTTTACTTTGGTTTGAAGGTTAATTCCATATTTCTGAATTCTCTTTAATTTTGTGCGTGCGTTTTGGGTTATGGGGATCAATACATAGGTAAATGCAATTTGAAAGTCTACAACAAAAAATAAAGAAAATCTAATCAATTCTAGTATTTAGGTTTATATTATTCAGTCAGATATTTATAAGAGAGTGAGAGAGAAGTTGTGAGGGAGAGTTCACTAAATCGTTGCTGGCCTGCATGAAACAACGAATATCTTTTTCTTTTTGGTAAACATTCTTTCTATTCTACCTTGTTTCAAAAAAGACTGATGCAAAAAGAGTTCATAAAAAAATCAGATGCGAAGGAAACTATAAAGAAAAAAAAAACGTTACCATCAAGAACATTAATTCCCAAACAATTTGAGAATGTCTTCTAATTAAAAAAGAGAAAACAGAGATAGAGAAACGGAGAAAGAGAGAAGAAAATAAAAGTAAACAATTGGAAGAGTCAAGCATGTAGAAACTAAAGAAACAAAATATGAATTGTTCTTTTTTACTTATCACAAGGAAATACTCAGAACCCACCCAAGTTTCACCTTCCACCACTTACAGAAAAGAACAAACAATTCCTTTATTTCTATTTCTGCATCTGTACGACTGTACCTCGTCTCTTCCCCAAAATCCTATCTTTCTAGACTTCTCCAATCTCTCTCTCTCTCTCATAGAAGTTTCTGTGGGTTTGACTTGTTTCATTAGTGGAAGAATATGCAATGACAACGTTCATATTAGTAAAATAAGTAAATGGAAGAAAAAGAGGATCTTTTATGATTATTCCAGAGAGACTGAAGATTCCTAACACAAAGGTAAAAATAAAGAGTAGAAAACTCAAATACATGATGTCACATGCACGGTTAAGATCACTCTGGGCCATCCATACATATGGATATCACATGCCAGGCAGAGTACTGTCTCAATCACCACAGCAAAAATTAGAACACGATGTCCCGCGTCTCTCTCTTTGTTCATTGTAAACTAGTATGCAACCCACTCAAGTTCGACTAGTATACAACCGATTCAAAATCAACAAGTATACAGTTGATTCAAGATCAAGGTCAATTTGCTCTCTTTCTTCGTTGTAAACTAGTTGATTTTTTAGGGTTTTTTTTGTTCAGTTTATATGGATTAAAATCATATGTGAAGAAAACTATAAAAATACCTTGATTTTAGAAGAGAGGATGTCGTTGGCCGCTACTGTGAACAACTTCGCCAATGTACACACGATGACCAGATTATGTAAGGAAAAGGGTAGGTTGAATTAAGAAGAAGAAAGTTAAAGTGAAAAAGGTAAAAAAGAATCTTGGGGAGGAAGAGAGCTTTCTTAATGATAAAAAAAGGGCAAAACGGTCAAGAAAGGGAAAAAACTAACACCCCTTGTTTACCGTCAAATCCACTTAATTAGGGATATAAAAGGTATTAAAATGCATGGGCAGGGGACTATTTACAAATTCTGAAACCACATGGGCCTATTTACAAATCTTATAAACTATAGGGGGGTATATACAAAAAAGTCATGCAGAAATTGTCACGTCAGTAGTCACTAAAATCCATGGTAATTGAATTCTATTGGAAATTGAAAATTTATGTTTGGAGCGAAATTTTTTTCTTTACAGAAATGATACTTTCAGTGTTGCAATTTTTTATGGAATAAAATTCTGTCTTTAATTGTTTAATAAAGTTCCACAGTTATTACAGTTGGATAACTTATGTTGCATCAAGAGTTCTCTTGCTCTCCGCCACAAGCCCAAAATTGAAGAGGATTATCAAAAAAATCAAGAGCTACAAATAACCTAGTTCCATGAAGATATACTGATCATTTACAGAAACACCCAAAAAAAAGGCCTTTTACTGATTGAATATGATAAATATGGGTGGCCAGTACGAAGCTCCTCTACTAGCTCATCCCATGAAATGGAAGTAGTAACAACACAACAAGGAATACAAAGACAAGCACACCTATCATCTTCCATGCTCCCACCTCAAACACATCATCTTCTCTGGTGCCTACATGAGTTCACAAATGTCCAAACAAATATGAGTAATTCCTCTTTCCATGGGAATTGGAGCAGAGGGGTTGGGCAAGGAATGGGATCGGAATTGAGTTAGGGCTATGGTATGGATTTGGGTTAGATTAGGGCTAGGATTTGGGTTTTTACTATTAAGGCACGGAAACTGAATGATGTCAGTGGGATTTGGGTTCAGGTTAGGGTTAGAGATGGTACCTCGTGAGAGAGAGATGGAGATGGATTATTGAGAAAGAGAGAGAGGGATGGAATGGTCGAGAAAGGGAAATGGAGATGGAGATAAGCTAAGATGCCATGGAAGAGCTTTCCGTTTTTTCGCTAGACTTGTGCAACCCATTTTGTGATGAGGAAGAGAGACAGAGAGAGGTTCTGGTGGCTTTGGGTGATCGGAGAAGATGGAGAAGAAGCGGTTTTGGGGAAGAATTTTATCGCTAACAGTCCCACGTCCTTTTTTAAGGATCTATTTTAGGTTGGTATAAGGGAATGTTCTAAATACAAGCCAAATATTATGTAAAATTAACCTTTGGCCATGGAATGGGATCATGGGGGAAAAATGAATAAGATGATCTATAAAGGAAATGTTGCTAAGATCATTAAGTAAAAAGAATACGTGGATTTTCAGTAGGCCTTAAAATAAGTAGTTTAAAGAAATCTCCTCATTTGACTTAGAGAGAGATCAAATATGATCATTAATGGGAATCGTCATCAAAAGTAATGACCAATGAAGTCAACCAAAACTAGGCTGTGTAAATACCTAGACCATTTAATGTAGGTAGTAAAACTAAATATGACAAAGGTGCACCCTGACTTGAATGACAGATAACACTGCATCAAATAGGGAAAAAATTCTAGTAATTAGAGGAGTAAAGATGCTTTCCACTTGTGTTAGGCCACATCAGAATGCAGGTAGAAAAGTCTACTAGAAAAATGCATTAGCATTAGCCCTTGGTGTAACCAAGTTCCAAATGAAATGATGAGAAATGTGCATAGATGGTTAAGGAGGCAAAGTCATCTCTTGTAGGGCCTTTTTTCTTTGGAGGTATTTTTGAAAAGAAATTGGAATGTTGGGAATGATGTAAAAGTTCTCTCCTTACCTTTTCAAATGTTGTGTTTCACTGCTAGAATTCTGTTTACCAATCCACTTGAAAAAGTTACTTTTAGCCTTTAGGAGTCTCAGAATTCTAGAATTCCAAATGCTGTTTCATTGCTGGAATTTTGTACACCTATCCACCTGAAAAGTCACTTTTATCCTTAGGATTCTCTGAATTCTAGTATTTCAAATGCTGGATGGGCCATGGGCATTTAGAATTCTACTTGGTGGCAGCATTTGGAGTATTTCATTTATGTTATTTATTACTACGTTGGAGCCTTGCAGCATGTTATTCATATTTTCAGGTAACTGTGTGCAAGGCAATTGCATTATGAGGACCCTAGCTGGGAATATGCTTGGATTGCCACAATTTCCAAGCAATTCACCTAACCTAATTTTTTTTTTTAAATGAAAGGATTTGTAATAAGTTATTTATTTTGGTGTTGAGAGATTTTGGTACTATAAGAATCAGCTTTGATGATATGCTTAACCTCTAATCAGGTCCTTTCCATTCCGGTCGACTTGAAATGCAACGATTTCTAATTTGGGAGGGAAAACAACCAATCTACCCACTTATATGTGGGCTTCAAGGAAGGGTGCCTAGTTTCATGATTGGTGTGAAATTTGAATTTGTTGGATTTTGAAGAGAGTTTGATGTTTGAAGCTCGGTTTTGTGTTGGAATTATTGTCAACACATTGTCACACAAGTATAATAAAGAACGACGAAGAAAACAAGGAAGACATGAAGAGCTTGCTAACAAGGAAGACATGAAGAGCTCGGTAACAAAGAAGACATCAAAAGCTCGGACATATCGCTGAGCTCGGCCATGACACTGAGCTTGGTAAAATACTCAGCTCGGTTACCCAGCTCAGTTCGGCGAAGCGTTGACAGCTCAGTTCGGTCAAGCGCAGAGCTCGTTCAAGCACTGAGCTCGGTCAAGCGCAGAGCTCGTTCAAGCACTGAGGTCGGTCAAGTGCAGAGCTCGTTCAAGCATTGAGGTCGGTCAAGTGCAGAGCTCGTTCAAGCACTGAGGTCGGTCAAGCGCAGAGCTCGGTCAAGCGCAGAGCTCAAAACAGAAACTTGCGCGAGAAACAACAGGGGATATCTTCCAATTCTTGTAGGAGTTCTCAAAATGGAAACTTGTACGAGAAAAAACAGGGGATCTCTTCCTATCCTTGAAGGAGTTTCCAAAACCTCTCCTAGCCTTTTTGCAATCACGAATTAGGGTGACAAATCCTATAAAAAGGCATGCTAGGGATCTTTGAATATACACAGACAGAAAGAGAAGTTTGTGAGGGTGTGTGAGCTTGCAAGGAGATACCGCTGTGATTCTTTTACAGTAAGTCAAGAAGAAACTCTGCATCAAGAAGATGGTTCTTCATCAGTAGTTCCTTTAGATAAGTATTTCTCAATTCATATTTATTAAAAATCTGATTTGTTTGGGATTGAGAGTGAGAGATTGTAGAAAGGAATTTCTGTAAAGGGTTCTTCTCTAATCATTGTAAAACATCAAGTGGGTGCTTAGTATTGGGGTTTGGTGATCCCGTCTGTTGGTGCAAACGAATTATAAAGAGACTTGTTGCTTCCTAGATAGTGGGTGCTATCTGAATCAGGGGGGGTGCTCCTTGAAGTTGAAGCTTCAGAACTAATCAGTGCAATATATTCTAAGACCAGCCTCGAATTGGTGTCCGGGTAGTCGTTGCACCGTGGACGTAGCCTTTGGGTGAACCACGTTAAAACCTTGTGTTCCTGTGGTTGCTTGATTATTGTTTTACTGCTTTGATTATTTGGACTCATTTATATTCAATTAAAAAGTATTGAGAGATCACTGATTCACCCCCCCTCTCAGTGATCGTGTGATTCTAACAATTGGTATCAGAGTAGAGGTTCCTTTAGCAAGTATTAATACGCTGAGGGTGATCTTTAAACGAATCACATGGGGTCCAATATTGGGAACACGAAAGCACCATTGTTTGATGGTACTAACTACTCCTTCTAGAAGCTAAGGATGCAGGCTTACATTAAGTCACTTGGCTATGATGTTTGGGAGGTTGTAAGAGTTGGCTACAACGCTTCTATCACACCCACTGATGCTGCAACAAAGAAGCTAGCAGACAACGACTCCAAGGCACAGAACGCTCTCTATAGTGGTCATGACATGCAAGACCGCAAAAGAACTGTGAGACAAGTTGCAAAATATTCATGAAGGTGATGACAAAATCAAGGAGGCGAAGTTGCAGACTCATCGCTCACAATTTGAGTCTCTTCGCATGGAGGAAAGCGAGAACGTTGACTCCTATATGCTGCGGGTCAATGAAGTCATCAACGCCATCCGCGGACTGGGGGAGGAAATCAAAGAACCGGTCATCATAAAAAAGGTTCTGAGATCGCTTCATCCCCGGTTCGATTCAAAAGTCTCTGCCATTGAAGAAGCTAAGGACCTGAATGTGTTTTCCATGGAAGAGCTTCATGGTTCTTTGACTGCTTATGAAATGCAGATAGGCAAGACGTCTGCATCTGATAAAGAAGCGGCCTTCAAGGTACAGAAAAAGGAAAAAGAGGTTGCTGATCATGATGGTGATTCTGATGATGATGAGCTTGAGGCTCAATTTGTAAGAAAGTTGAAAAAGGACAGCAACGTCAAGTACAAAGGGAAGCTACCATTTAAGTGCTTCAACTGTGGAGGTGTTGGCCACTTTGCAGCGAAGTGTCCACTTAAGGATGACGACAACGGCTCTAATTCTGATAAGAGTCAATGGAAGAAAAGCTACAACAAAAAGGGTAAGACCAAAAGCTTCATCAGCCAGTACACTGACAACGCATCTGAAAGTTCAGACGATGATCACTCAGCTGAGTCGACTGAAGCCCTCTTCATGGTCACTATTGAAGAGAAAGAGGAGCAAGAGTTGAAAGCTGAGGAAGATGAGGCGGAGGTCAATCTTGAAGGAGAACTTATAGCCGCACTTTAAGAACTGAGCTTGGAGCGAAAGTCCAGTAAGAAAAATCTGAAACTCCTCCATGAATTTGAAAGCACTGTTGTTGTTTTAAGAACTCAAGTAGAAGAATTTAAGAGGACCATAGAAGTCCTAGAAAACCAAATCAGTACCAAAACTGAGGAGATTGTGAAACTTGAGAATGAAATCCTTGGAGCAAGGGCTGAAAATATAAAAATCAATCAAAAGCTCAAAGTGCTCCAAGCGATCGATGGAACAATGAAGCTAAACAACCTGCTGAAAGTTCAAAGGCCTCCCCACATCAGATTCGGTCTAGGATTTGAGACCGGAGAATCCTCTAAGGTTGCACCTCCTGAAAAGACAACAGCGCCCCCCTAAGTTTGTGAAACAATCTACTGTACCTCCTAAGGCTGTGAAGCCCCAAACCCAGCCTAGGAAAGAGACTATACATGTGAAGAGGTTTGTGAAGTCTAACCAGCCATCAAAGAAACAAAGAAAGTTCAGTTTTTATGGTTATTGTTTCCATTGTAATAAATATGGACATAAAATAGCTGAATGCAGACTTTATGTTAAACCTAGTATGACTGTAACTAGGAACCCTTTCTCAGTCCTAAGTAGCCACAAAATTGAATGCCATAAGTGTTATAATTATGGACACTTGGCTAGGGACTGTAGATTGCATATTGCTAACCAATTTCAGGTTAAGAAGGAACCCAAATTGGTCAAGGTCTGAAGGGTGAAGAAAAGGGCAGAAAAACCCAAGGAATCCTTCATTGTGCAAACAGCATTCAATGCACAAAAGAAGGCAGCGCCGTGGATCCTTGATAGTGGTTGTTCTAGCCATATACCGGTGATAAGGAGAAGTTTACAAAGCTACAGCAGTTCGAAGGTGGCTCTGTAAAATTCGGTAACAACGACGGCGCCAAAATCTGTGGCAAAGGCGCTGTTCAGCTGAAAGAAGGCAAGATTAGTTCTGAAGAAGTGTTGTACGTGTCTGGACTTAGACACAACCTGCTAAGCGTAAGTCAGATCTGTGACAAAGGTCATGAGGTAATTTTCACGAAGAATGGGTTCGCAATCAAGGAGTGTAGCAATAGCAAAACACTGGCTACAGGGTCAAGAACAACAGGTAATCTCTACACTCTGTCTGATGGGTTGTAAAAATCCTGTTTAATAAGCCAGGTTGAGGAGAGCTGGCTATGGCACAAGCGGTTAGGCCATCTCAACTTTGACAACATGTCTAAGTTGTGTACTACAAAGGCGGTGAGAAATTTTCCAAAAGATAGCAAACCCGCCAACCCGATATGTGATTCAATGTCAAAAAGGCAAGCAAATTCGAGTGGTATTCAAGACAAAGGAGCATCACACGAAGAAACCTCTTGAGCTTGTGCACACTAATCTCTGTGGACCAATGAGGACTCAAAGCACCAATGGAGATAAGTACTTCATGTTATGCATTGATGATTATACTAGAATGACATGGGTTTTATTTTTAAAACATAAACATCAAGCACTTGATCGGTTCAAAGTGTTTAAAGCACAGGTTGAAAACATGCTAGGAAAGAAGATCAAGACTATAAGGTCTGACCATGGAGGCGAATTCACATCCGAAGAATTCACCAAGTTCTACGAGCATCATGGTATTCAACGACAATACTCAGCCCCTAGAACTCCACAGAAGAATGGAGTCGTTGAACGCAAGAACTGCACCGTGCAGGAAATGGCACGCACTATGCTGGTTGAGAGCAAACTGGTTGACAGATATTGGAAGGAAGCAGTCTATACAGATGTGTATATACAAAATCGCTGCATGATCAGGCGACATGAAAACAAAACACCATATGAATTGTGGTTTGGACGGAAACCTTCAGTCAAGCACTTCAAGATATTTGGCAGCAAGTGTTTCAACAAGCGACTTGAACAAAATCTGGGAAAATTTGAAGAAAGGGCTGATGAAGGTATATTTCTGGGTTACTCCTCCACTAGCAAGGCATATAGGTGTCTTAACAAAATGACCAGAAAAATCATAGAGAGTGTTGATGTTAGAATAGATGAAAATTATGAACCAATGAATGTTACTCATAATGACAGTCCAGTTTATGAGGACTTGAGTGAGATCGATGATGAAATGGCTGAACCTAATGATTCTGAGAAATCAAAGGATGACTCAGAAAATGCTACTCCTAGAAAGTACAACACTTGGGTCGAACAACACCCTAAGGACCAAATAATTGGAAATCCTAAGGCTGGTGTTCAAACTAGACATAGTGTGGCGAACACTTTTTCACTAGTATCAATGATCGAAGCCAAGACAATGGTTGAAGCAAGCCTTGATGAAAATTGGTTAAAGGCTATGCATGAGGAGTTAGAGCAAATAGAGAAGAACTCCACTTGGGATTTAGTCCCTAGACCTGTTGATAAGAATGTCATAGGTACTAAATGGGTCTTTAGAAATAAGCTAAATGAAGATGGTCAAGTTGTGAGAAACAAAGCAAGGTTAGTTTGTAAAGGCTATGCTCAAATTGAAGGCATAGATTTTGAAGAGACCTTTGCACCGGTGGCTCGTCTGGAAGCTATTCGTATGTTTCTTGCATTGGCTGCATACAAAGAGTTCAAAGTATTTTAAATGGATGTGAAGTCGGCTTTCTTGAATGGGCGACTTAAGGAAGAGGTTTACATTGAGCAATTGGACGGTTTTCTCATTAGCAACAGTTTAAACTTGGTGTGCAAGTTGAACAAGGCTCTTTATGGACTTAAACAAGCACCGAGGGCTTGGTATGCACGGCTGGACAACTATCTTCACAAGATTGGTTTCGGCAAAGGACTGGTTGATAGCAATTTCTATGTCAAAACAGAACAAGGTAACCAACTAGTTTTCATAGTTTATGTCGATGACATAATCTTTGGCGGTAATGACGAGGAATTGTGCAGAAATTTTGCTGAAGAAAAGAAGAATGAATTTGAGATGTCAATGCTTGGAGAGCTGATGTTCTTTCTTGGTCTGCAAGTGCAACAGCTGAAGCATGGTATCTTCATATCACAAATGAAGTACATCAAGGAGATGCTGAAACGGTTCAACATGGAAGACAACAAGCCAGTGAGCACGCCTATGTCCACGAACACAAAGCTAAGCAAAGATGACAAGGCTCCATCAGTTGATCACACCACTTACTGATCAATGATATGGAGCTCGCTCTATTTGACGGCTACAAGATCAGACATTCTACAAGCCGTATATATGGTGGCGTGATTTCAAGCATCACCAACGGAGGAGCACCTTACAGCCGTGAAGAGGATATTTCGAGATCTTAAGGGTACTATGGAACTTGGTATATGGTATCCCAAAAGTAAATCCTTCATTCTTGTTGCATATTCTGACGCCGATTGGGCAGGATGTGTAGATGACCGCAAAAGCACAAGCGGAGGTGCATTCTTCCTTGGTGAAAACTTGGTGGCTTGGCACAGTAAAAAACAGGATTCGGTATCTCTGTCTACAGCAGAAGCAGAGTACATAGCAGTAGCAACTTGCTGTACCCAAGTCCTGTGGATGCGTCAAATGCTCTCAAATCTTGGTGTTTAGATGAGAGATTCTACGCCAATCTTATGCGACAACACAAGTGCCATTCATATCTCCAAGAACCCTGTCCAGCACTCCCGCACAAAGCACATTGCCATACGCTATCACTTTCTCAAAGAAAAGGTTGCTGACGGTGAGGTAAAATTGGAATATGTTCCAACCACTGAACAAGTGGCTGATATCTTCACAAAGCCTCTACCAAAGGAAGTCTTCGAGTATCTTCGTAAGAAATTGGGAGTAACTCACTCTCCCAAACATTAGGAGACCTTCTTGTTAGGAGGAGCACGCATTATTGCTATTCTTTTCGCTCCTAAGCAAGTCCCTTTGTGATTGTTGTCAAAGGGGGAGATTAAATTGTAAGAACATGTTATTCAGGGGGAGTCTGTAAGATTTAAGGGGTGATTGTTTGAAGTGAAATTAGAAACTGCCAAGAAGACATTCTACAGTAGTTCAAAACAGAACATAAACTTGTTTGCAAGATCGATTGATGGTTAACATGTTCCAAGTGTTGCCAACAATTCCAAAGGGGGAGATTGTTGGATTTTGAAGAGAGTTTGATGTTTGAAGCTCGGTTTTGTGTTGGAATGATTGTCAACACATTGTCACAAAAGTATAATAAAGAACGGCGAAGAAAACAAGGAAGACATGAAGAGCTCGGTAACAAGGAAGATATGAAGAGCTCGGTAACATATTGCTGAGCTCGGCCATGACACTGAGCTAGGTAAAATACTCAGCTCAGTTACCCAGCTCAGTTCGGCGAAGTGTTGACAGCTCAGTTCGGTCAAGCGCAGAGCTCGTTCAGGCAGTGAGCTCGATCAAGCGCAAAGCTCGTTCAAGCGCCGAGGTCGGTCAAGTGCAGAGCTCGTTCAAGCACTGAAGTCGGTCAAGCGCAGAGCTCGTTCAAGCACTGAGGTCGGTCAAGCGCAGAGCTCGGTCAAGCGCAGAGCTCAAAACAGAAACTTGCGCGAGAAACAACAGGGGATATCTTCCAATTCTTGTAGGAGTTCTCAAAATGGAAACTTGTACGAGAGAAAACATGGGATCTCTTCCTATCCTTGAAGGAGTTTCCAAAACCTCTCCTAGCCTATTTGCAATCACAAATTAGGGTTGGCAAATCCTATAAAAAGGCATGCTAGAGATCTTTGAATATACATAGACAAAAAGGGAGAAGTTTGTGAGGGTGTGTGAGCTTGCAAGGAGATACTGTTGTGATTCTTTTACAGCAAGTCAAGAAGAAACTTTGCATCAAGAAGATGGTTCTTCATCAGTAGTTCCTTTATATAAGTATTTCTCAATTCATATTTATTAAAAATCTGATTTGTATGGGATTGAGAGTAAGAAATTATAGAAAGGAATTTCTGTAAAGGGTTCTTCTCTAATCATTGTAAAACATCAAGTGGGTGCTTGGTATTGGGGTTTGGTGATCCCGTCTGTTGGTGCAGACGAATTGTAAAGAGAGTTGTTGCTTCGTAGATAGTGGGAGCTATCTGAATCAGGGGTGGGTGCTCATTGAAGTTGAAGCTTCAGAACTAATCAGTGCAATACATTCTAAGACCAGCCTCGAATTGGTGTCCGGGTAGTCGTTGCACCGTGGACGTAGCCTTTGGGTGAACCACATTAAAACCTTATGTTCCTGTGGTTGCTTGATTATTGTTTTACTGCTTTGATTATTTGGACTCATTTATATTCAATTAAAAAGTATTGAGACATTATTGACTCATCCCCCCCCCCCCCCCCCTCTCAGTGATCGTGTGATTCTAACAGAATTCGTATGTGTTAATGTTGGATGCATGGAACTGACAACTAAATAATAAAAACCTCTCAAAAGCATTCTAACTTATGTTTTTCTGAGTTTTGATAGCAATCAAGGCCTTTTATTTTCAAATATCTAAAAATCACATGGGGCCTTTTTGTTGGACTTAGAATTGAATATATAAGAACATAGAGTTTGACTACATATGAATCCATTGTCAAATGAGCTTCACCAAAGGATTAGTAAATAGGTGAAGTCTGGCTGACATGGGGTTAAGGGGGAGGTGAGAATGTAAATCCGGACTCATGATCTTCATTTTCTTAATTATTTTGCTATTACTAACATAAAGAATGCTCCAACATTTATTGTTTTTTTTTTTTTTTTTTTTTAAATTCCCAACACCATCCCACCACCTATCTCTCTCTCCCTCTCCGAGGAACCTCTACAGAACCATTAAGGCCTATAAAGGTCTAGCGTAAACTGTGGGACCTCTACAAAACCTATCAAGGGACTGTTGACAGATAATATGCATTGATTAGTTATAGTGTATTAATTATT
This sequence comes from Camphora micrantha, assembly GCA_003546025.1. Classification (NCBI taxonomy): domain Eukaryota; kingdom Viridiplantae; phylum Streptophyta; class Magnoliopsida; order Laurales; family Lauraceae; genus Camphora; species Camphora micrantha. Next base: position 24,446,855 of record QPKB01000009.1, read on the forward strand.
TTCATTTGGCAAATAATTGCTATTGCATATATATGACGTGTCATCCATCATGGATGGGGGATCACCTTGATTTCCCTAAAATTGCAAATACTATGAAACGCGTTAGCAGAAACACTTTGAATTCGATAGTGGAAATATTAATTCTCTAGTGATGATTATGATGCAAGAATACTGCATTATTTGACGCAATATAGTAGGAGAAAAACATCACATATAATTCATTTTTCCCCCTTTCCATCCCAAACCATAATTTTCATAGTTGGAATTACAAAGAGGGTAATATAGAATCCCACAAAAGAAGGACAACTATCTATTCTGCCAAAATATTCAAATCAATTACTGAATTACAACTTGAGGTACATCCAATCCAAAAACACCCTTATGTAAGCTAAATAAATGAAACAATATGCAGTTTGGGTAGAAACTTACCATCCCGAGTCACATTTGGATAATCAGAAGCACTCAATGTGATGAACCAATTTGGATAATTAGAAGCACGCAATGTGATGAACCAATCCCAATCTTTACTAATTCTAAACAAAACTGCAGCTCCATAAAGTATGGAAGTTTCGTTTATTTGATTCTAGAAATTGATTGTTTCAAATGGGTTCTTGTTGTTTTGCTTTACTCACCACCAAAATTTCCTTTTTGGCATGTATGTACTAGGATTTTTTCCCCCATTTTTGTTGTTTTCGTTTATCTGTAAGGGATCGAAGAGGTGTTCCTGTTTTGAGGTTTTTTATGAGAATCAAAGTTAAGTAGATGATCATTTTGACTCGTGTTTTTTTTTTTATTCGCATTTTTTAATTCTTTTATTCCCTCACTTGTTCAAGGAAGAAGTTGGGTTTGCTTAGTTTGTGATTATAAATTGGTTTTCGATGGTAAAGGTGAAGATTTTCTCTATTATGGATGGGAACAGTGAGGGCTTTTTGAGATGAACTAAAGGTTTTTTTACGGAAGTTTGAGTTTACTAAAATGTGGGATCCCTATACTGTTGCTGGCATGAAATTAAAAGTGGCAGATAGGGGTCAAGCTATGGTTGTTATTATACCTATTTAGGTCTGTAAGAATTTTTTTTTAATATACCTTTCCAATGCAAACAAAAAAACCCATAGTAAATTGAGGAATCATCCAGTTTCTATGAAATGCATACTTTCTTCAATAATTTGTTTACATCATTTTTAATCTATTGTATTGGAGAACCTCTTTTCATAGAAATCTTGAAATGAGAAGTACCCACAAGGTTTTACTTTGAGTTGCATGTTTTCTATATCTATACCATATATAAAAGCAGAAGTTTTACTTGCTTGTCGTCGACTCCTTCCTTTCGTCCTTTTTCTACACTTTTCTCTCATTCCTAAACCAGCTTCCTCCTGCTTCTAATAACTGTGATGCTTCTCCCTACTTCACGAAAGTTCTCTGTAGTAGCCACTTTGCCAAATGGAGTGCACAACAAGAGACACTGGCTATGGGCCCGCTAAAAAAAGGATGTTTCGCCTCTGCTTTGCCGCTTCCCTCCTGCTTTTTTCTCTGTTACTTGGTGATGGTGGCCTAGTTACATGCAATCCAAGCTTTGGCTCGGATGTTTCCTTAATACCCCAGGAACATGCTTTTTCTCTACTCTCGATTCTTCCTCTCATGCAGTGGCTCGGATGATGACGAAGGAGATGAAAATCAATGAGGAGGAAGGAGTGCGGAGGTGCAGTGAGAAGGGAAGGGGTAAAAGGGAGAATGAAGAGGAAGAAGAAGAAGAGAAACGAGACCACTGCTGCCGCTGAACCAAAGGAGGAAGATATATGTTGATGGTAAAGGGCGATTTCGTCCCTTCACATGAGGCCATTTTAGTAATTAAAAAAAACTTAAATGGTAGGTGCGTTCAACACTTCCGGTGGGTGCATATAGAATTTCCCCATCTATATTTATGGTTACAATTTTTTCAAATACAAGGTTTTAGGTTTACATTGTTACATCATGTTGTTTTTATGCAGTGGTGTGGAGTGGGCTTCAGGTATTTTCATGGCGGTGCATTACCACTAAGGGCACGTTTGTGTACTCTATTTACACGGAAAAGGATGTAGATTTTTGCGAAAAACTCATTTTTCATGTGTTTGATGCGGTAGTTTTCCGCGGAACTACTTTTTCGCCACATCAGCTTGTTCCTTCCTAGGCATGGAAATGGACTTCTTATGGGGGCTATGAGAAGTCAATTTCCACATAAAACCGACCCCCCATTTCCTCACTCTCACCCCCACTCGACCCAGCCACTCTCTTTCTCCTCCCTCCCCGCCCACTCCACGCACATACCGACCCACCCACCTAGTAGTTTTCGCTAAACATTTTTTATGAATGGAAGAGGATAGGGACGGAAAAGGGTCGGAAACGAAGCTTATAAAGGGGGGTAAGTTTTCTGAGGAAATGGCATTTTCGTGGAAAAGAAAGTAGTTTTCTGCAAAAATCCCTCTTTTCATGCGTTTGGTGCGGCAATTTTCCATGGAATTACTTTTCTGCCAAGTCAGCTTTTTCTTTCCCAACCCTGGAAATGGACTTCCTATGGGGGGCCATGGGAAGTCCGCTACACCTTCCCAGAAGGAGGTAGAGATTGTGAGCAAGGTAAGGCATTACTGTCGAAATTAGATGTCTCATTCTCATAAACTATAAAAGAGAATCTAAATGATTGAACTAAGATTTTTTCAAGAAGAAAGAAAAAATCATCTACAATCATTTAAATAAAAGGTGAGAGCATGCTATATGACTCTATATGAAGCAAAATCAATTTTCTAAAAACTAATCTTACCCTATAATCTATATCAAACCCATCAATTTGAATGCAATCACCATATTCTTGACAGACACACAAAAAGAGGAAAAAAAAAAAAACAATGGGGAATTAGAATCAAACAAAGCGAAATCACCACATTCAAAATTCACAGAAACAAATGCATATATTCAAAACAAGAACCCTCTTATATCCCAAGCCAAAATGAAAATAAGCAAAATTTATCGGAAAAAAAAAGGCTAGATCAAGAAATCTACAAAATGCATAATAGAGAAACTAAAACATTACAGCATCAACATATTTGTTGTTCTAATTCTTCTCCTTGAACTACTTTCGAAACTCCTCCCTTTAATAAAAAAAAAAGCGAAACTAACATCATAAAAAACACAAGGCACAAACAAAAATGAAACAAAAACCACACAGACCGAAGAGAAAAATCAAGTTACATGAAAACAAAGAAAGCACTTGCAGGCAGATCCTTAGCAATTTCTCCTTCTTCACAGGGTTCTTGCTCGTTGCCTCCTTCCAATTTCTCCTTCTTCACAGGGTTCTTGCTCGTTGCCTCCTTTCTTTCCACTTCACAACGAAAAAAAAAGGAATCAACGAAAAGTCAAAGAAATCTGAGAATTAACGAAAAGTCAAAGAAATCTGAGAATCAACTAAAACCCGAAGAAATTTGAGAATCGACGAAAAATCAAAGAAATCTGAAATGTTGTCGGCTTTATTAGACGTAGCGTCCTTCAATTTTCCTCCTTTCATTGCAGGAATTGGTTCAAAAAAGTATCAGATCTGTGAGATGTCGTAGAAGATCGAAAAGAGATCGAGAAGAAGAAGAAGACGAAGAAGAGAGAGAGTACTTGAGTTAGGGTTTTCGAGTATCGAGGGAGAGAAAAAAAGACTATGGAAAGGGAGAGGATGGAAGTGGGGGATGTGAATGTGGAAATGTGGGTTTGGGTGGGATTTTGAAATCTTCTGACACGGTTGCGATACGTGTTCTAGAAGCTCATTTGTTGGATTTTTTTTATTTTTTTTTTTTTTTTTTTTTATTTTTTGCGCTTTGCGCTTGTGCTTCATCGTTGCCATTCAAAGCAGGGCTTTTTTTATGATTTGGATCGTTTGTGCTCTGGGTGGACCACCTTGGAGCATTACTAAATAAGGGTGTACAAAAAAATCCGTCGATTCGTAAAATTGATCCAATCCAATCCGGAGATTTTTAACCGAATCAAAGGTAAACGGATTGGTGACAGAATAAGAATCTTATAATCTTTAGCAAAGGATCGGTGGCAGATTTTCACCCTCAATCCGCAGATTCAATTCGATCCGATCCGATCCATAAAAGACCTTAAGGGGCCTAAATATAAGTAAGAGGTCTAAATATAAAAGAAGAAAAAAAATCAGGGTCAAAATGTAATTCACTTTTATATATAAGAATTTAAGGTTTCAATAGATGGAATGTGATTTTTATGAGTTTTAACAACATGTTTTGGATTTATTTGTTGATTCGATCTTTTTTTGGTTGTAATGTAGATAAAAACCAACTGTTTGTACTGATCAATTGGGTAGCTTCCTGGACAAAAAAGATATTTTGTTTTTTGTTTTGGATTGTTAGCTTGTATGTTGAAACTCTTTACAACATGTTTGATCCCTTTCTTTAACATTAGATTCAACGGATTGAGTGGATTAAACGGAACCGGTCCGGTTCGGTCCTCCACGAATTGGATCGGATCAGTTTTTTAACAGTCACGGATTAGTGACGATTCCAAATCCATCAATCCGTAGGTAACAGACTGGTGGCGGATTCGGCCTATCCGCACCAATCTGATCCATGTACACCCCTATACTTAGTGAGAAACTCCTTTTTTATATTCCTCCACAGATTTATCTTATCTGGAGCCCACTATATCATTCTCATAAGGTTCTTAGGGAGATGGATAAATATGGACCGAGATAAATAAGTGCAAAGAATCAACCTTCAGATTATAATTGTGAGCACCTTTTTCAAGTGCAGTCATTGAGGTTATTTTGTGACTTGTTTAAGAGAGCATATCACTCAAATGCACTTTACCAATAGATATGGGTCGAAGTTTGGTTTGGCAATGGTTTGATTCTTTAATTAAAAAAAATTAATATTGAATATTTAAAGGAATAACTTTTATATATAATATTGGTATTTTATCAAAGAATCACCTTAGATGTTAATCGCACAAAAAAAAAAAAAAAAAAAAAGCATTTTTAGTTTCCCTTATAAAGGAGTGGTCCTCGGGGGCCACTTCTGGGTTTTTTTTTTATTTTTTTACAACACCACATTGCTACCTTTATTTTTTTCACATGAACATGGGGAGTGTCAATATCAACGCTTCCTTGTATTTATAGGAGAATTTCAAAACATAATGTACATCACAATTTGTACATGAGGACTTTGATTGATTGAATTTCTTAGAACAAAGATATTTTTGAGATTCTCCTAACAATAATTCCTCTATATGAACTAACTCTAACAACACTCAGATTTTTTTTTACAGGAATTTCCTTTTGCAACGTATTACCTTTCAAAAATAAAATAATAAATTATAAACACTCGTATATTTAAAGCTAATTGATATTATTTGAAATGTGGATAAAAGATGAACAAGCTTGGACAACTCTCTCAGGGTTTGTATTGGCCACTTCACTAATAAAGTGGAGTGAAGTAAAGCCTCATTTCACCAGACAAGAAAAGACCAGGGATCATATCAAAAGTACAAAAATTTTACAATTTCCTCCTTCATTTTAAAAAAAAAGTTACAAATGCAACATTCTCCAGGCTACTAAAAGAGACAAAAACCCATCTACCTTTTATCCAAAAAAGTCAAAAAAACTCCCTTATCAAGCCACTAAAAATCAAATTATTCATCATACTATGATTAGGACCCCATAATATTTTATTCTCTCGTCATCTTCACTTCACTTCAGTTCACCCTACAAAGTGTTTTTACCCCAACAAACCTCAAGGAAACATCTAAGTATCCTCTCTGTTCCCATAAATTGAAGTAGTGAGTTGCGCAAGTGTAAATCTTCGCATCTCTACAATTAGGATAGTTATTAATTATTTTGCATTTAATCTATTTCAATCCCAATATCTACTTTCATCTATTTTCTTAAAAATCTTGATTTTCTATAACTATCTTTTTTTTTTCTAAAAAAAACTAAATATCTTTTAAAAGTTTTGGTTGATCTCTTATTTGTTTCTTTATTCAAAAATCTAAATATTCCATCCCCACTTTCATGCTTATAACTTCTAAGTAATTCATTATATGGACTTGAATA